>OY992876.1:446243787-446303787 GCA_963921405.1 Cepaea hortensis | reverse complement strand
AGTAGTAGTAGTAGTAGTAGTAGTAGTAGTAGTAGTAGTAGTAGTAGTAGTAGTAGTAGTAGTAGTAGTAGTAGTAGTAGTAGTAGTAGTAGTAGTAGTAGTAGTAGTAGTAGTAGTAGTAGTAGTAGTAGTAGTAGTAGTAGTAGTAGTAGTAGTAGTAGTAGTAGTAGTAGTAGTAGTAGTAGTAGTAGTAGTAGTAGTAGTAGTAGTAGTAGTAGTAGTAGTAGTAGTAGTAGTAGTAGTAGTAGTAGTAGTAGTAGTAGTAGTAGTAGTAGTAGTAGTAGTAGTAGTAGTAGTAGTAGTAGTAGTAGTAGTAGTAGTAGTAGTAGTAGTAGTAGTAGTAGTAGTAGTAGTAGTAGTAGTAGTAGTAGTAGTAGTAGTAGTAGTAGTAGTAGTAGTAGTAGTAGTAGTAGTAGTAGTAGTAGTAGTAGTAGTAGTAGTAGTAGTAGTAGTAGTAGTAGTAGTAGTAGTAGTAGTAGTAGTAGTAGTAGTAGTAGTAGTAGTAGTAGTAGTAGTAGTAGTAGTAGTAGTAGTAGTAGTAGTAGTAGTAGTAGTAGTAGTAGTAGTAGTAGTAGTAGTAGTAGTAGTAGTAGTAGTAGTAGTAGTAGTAGTAGTAGTAGTAGTAGTAGTAGTAGTAGTAGTAGTAGTAGTAGTAGTAGTAGTAGTAGTAGTAGTAGTAGTAGTAGTAGTAGTAGTAGTAGTAGTAGTAGTAGTAGTAGTAGTAGTAGTAGTAGTAGTAGTAGTAGTAGTAGTAGTAGTAGTAGTAGTAGTAGTAGTAGTAGTAGTAGTAGTAGTAGTAGTAGTAGTAGTAGTAGTAGTAGTAGTAGTAGTAGTAGTAGTAGTAGTAGTAGTAGTAGTAGTAGTAGTAGTAGTAGTAGTAGTAGTAGTAGTAGTAGTAGTAGTAGTAGTAGTAGTAGTAGTAGTAGTAGTAGTAGTAGTAGTAGTAGTAGTAGTAGTAGTAGTAGTAGTAGTAGTAGTAGTAGTAGTAGTAGTAGTAGTAGTAGTAGTAGTAGTAGTAGTAGTAGTAGTAGTAGTAGTAGTAGTAGTAGTAGTAGTAGTAGTAGTAGTAGTAGTAGTAGTAGTAGTAGTAGTAGTAGTAGTAGTAGTAGTAGTAGTAGTAGTAGTAGTAGTAGTAGTAGTAGTAGTAGTAGTAGTAGTAGTAGTAGTAGTAGTAGTAGTAGTAGTAGTAGTAGTAGTAGTAGTAGTAGTAGTAGTAGTAGTAGTAGTAGTAGTAGTAGTAGTAGTAGTAGTAGTAGTAGTAGTAGTAGTAGTAGTAGTAGTAGTAGTAGTAGTAGTAGTAGTAGTAGTAGTAGTAGTAGTAGTAGTAGTAGTAGTAGTAGTAGTTGTAGTAGTAGTAGTATGGCAGAAGAGGAAGGCTGAAGTACGCCGTGACAACGCAGATGTATAGTGTAACCAGGCAAGAAGGAAACCAAGAGAGAAGATACTATGTACAGCTTGTCAAGACAAATTGGAATTAGATTGGCATATATACATACATATGTGTGTGTATTTGTTTGTGTGTGTGAGTGTGTGTGTGTGTGTGTATGTGTGTGTGTGTGTGTGTGCACGTGCGTTCTTGTTTGGCCCTGGGAAGGGGGGGGGGGGTAGGATGTTGTCTGTGTGTACGTGTGTCTGAATAACTAGTCAGCAAAGAAGCAAATCAATTTGTGTAGAATACGAAATCCCCAACCATATTCACAATAAACACCACGGCTTCTATTTTCCATCTTGTCTGCAAATATAACACAATCAACCACAGCCATGTCTCTTTTCCCCTCCATCATGCAATTAACTTAATGGGTGTGTTCAACTATCATAAACGTTAACTGGACATACAACAGATCACTGGGGAGATCATGCCGAGGATGGTATGAAAGAGAACACTGCTACAGCAGAGATCTCTTTGGGAGAATTGCTCAGATCTTTTCAATGTGTAGACAGTCAGGACCGCGAGTAATGGGTTTCACCAGAAGAAAAGTATTTGGCTCCGGGAGAAATTTGATTACAAATTTGGTTACGTTATCTTGTGATTAGGGTAGTTAGTGGCTGTCTGTATGTCCGTTTATGTTGCTTGTTGCTTGTGTATTGATGAAGCTGTTGGCTTTAGGTTGTATTTTTCCTGCCTTAGCTTATTTCTGTTATCTATTATTGCTGTTGTAGTTTGCTTTCATCGTTCGCCCCTTTTCCCACATCCTTCTCCTGTTTTTCGTCACCTTATTACTCTTCTTCTTCCCCTTTTACGTCACTTGGGGACGTAAATTACAAGTAGCTCTGAAGTCGAAGTGGCAAGGGACACTGGTAATAGGGGAACGCTACTTTATGTTGCAGGTTCTTTGTCAGAACGTTGCTCTCATCACGTCATTCTGAGAGAAATCTCGATATTTGCGCCAGCTTCTTGCCTCATGCACTTTCATGTACAATGTATATTTAACTCTTACAAGACACATCTATCTTCAACTCTTACAAGACACAACTATCTTCAACTCTTACAAGACACAACTATCTTCAACTCTTACAAGATGCAACTATCTTAAACTCTTACAAGACGTAACTATCTTCAACTCTTACAAGACGCAACTATCTTAACTCTTAAATGACGCAACTATCTTCAACTCTTACAAGACGCAGCTATCTTCAGTTTTCAACCAACGCAACTATCTTCCAACTCTTACAAGACGCAACTATCTTCAACTCATACAAGACGCAACTATCTTCAACTCTTATAAGACGCAATTATCTTCAACTCTTAATCGACGCAACTAATTTTAACTCTTAATCGACGCAACTATCTTCAATTCTTAAACGACGCAACTATCTTTAACTTTTAATCGACGCTAGTATCTTTAACTTTTAAACAACGCAACTATCTGTTGATAATTGTCTCTGTTAGTCTTCATTAACTATTCAAGTGTATGTGTTAATTACTGGCATGGTTTTCACACCTGAACAAAGAAGCAAAGCACAAGTGATCAGCGTTATATTGTCCACATTACCCATCGTCTGTTTAAACATGGCCAGTCAAGTAACAGTCCCCTCTAAAGCGCACTGGGTATATGGGGCTAGACCCATATTGTTATATACCACACGGCACTTAATGGGTTGCTTTTACTTCCCAAGTCGTTTCTTGGTACCCAGATTGGGTTGACCGGGAAGCTCATATCGATTTTAAAAATACGAAATTGCCCAGATGAGGTTCGAACCAAAGATCACCAGTACAGTAGGTGTGCGTTTAACCGCTACCCGACCGCAGCTCCGCTATAAAAATATGGCGCCAGCTCCGTGGAAAGGGGTTAAGGACGCAGTTCACAATTCCGCATACCCGCGTTCGAAACACAACTGTGGGCTATTTGGCAGCAGACAGTATTGCGTTGGTTTTTAACGAAATGGTATGGGTGCCGGTCGTTCAGAAAGCAATGGCAAACTACTGAACGTAAACTTGTCCAGGAACCACGAACAGCCAAAAAAATGCTGGGGTTGATAGCTACGTCCTGTAAAGGGTATGCAGCTAACTTTAAACATATACCTAATAGCCCAAAAGAAGTAATAAGTATTCCTGTTACATTCCTTTCATGTACTTTACTTTCCATATTTAGCTTCTGTTTATTTATTTGTAATCTTTTTACATTATTCTGTGCAAAAGTTACCTCTACTCCTCTAGGTATTATTCCCTTCCCATGTCGTCTTCTATCCCTCCTCATTTCCTCTTTCCTTTTGACTCGTGTTCAGAAGATACTTCCTGTCTCTCAGCAGTCGTCCGAATCACGTATAGAAATCCCAACTATAGGTCTGTAATTGTGCCCATGTGGCGATTTTCCCTTCACAGGCAATGTTTAAAAATGTCATACTTTTGAGAAATGTGCAGGCCTTCCGTGTGTTCTCTTGGCTCATTGGCATGTACCTTTCTTTATACAGAAGACAAGGATGTAGTCTCTCTCTCTCTCTCTCTCTCTCTCTCTCTCTCTCTCTCTCTCTCTTTGTCTCTCTCTCTTTGTCTCTGTCTTTGTCTCTCTCTCTTTCTCCCTCTTTGTCTCTCTCTCTCTCTCTTTGTCTCTGTCTTTGTCTCTCTCTTTCTCTCTCTTTGTCTCTCTCTCTTTGTCTCTCTCTCTCTTTGTCTCTCTCTCTCTCTGTCTCTCTTGTTGTCTCTCTTTCTCTCTCTCACTCTCTTTGTTTCTCTCTCTCTCTCTAACCATTCATCCACACATCCGAGAGACGCCTGTCTGTCTTTCCTGTCTGTCCGTCCGTCCGTTCGTCCGCCTATCTATCTATGTCTATTTCTCTCTGCTAGTGTCTGTCTGGTTGACTCTCGCTGTCTTAGTATCCACTCTCGGTCTCTCTATTTCTCTCTATCTGTCTGGACAGTATACCATATGGTGGCGCTGACCAAATCCGATACCCTACATTGTGCCATTGGCTTCGGGCGGAGGAGAGAAACTGAGAGGGTACAAGCCTCACCCTGCTGCGAGAAAATGTAACCTAAAGACTAAATGTCATGGCAAGGCAGACCATCCCTTGGTCGGAAAGTGATCTAGGATAAAAGCTCTGACAGGCGGACAATTAGAGCATTGCTTTGCTGATCCAGCAGCTTCTGCAGCTAGTCTAGTTCCAAACGTATTGGTGTTACCTTTCCTCTGGAGTAAACTAGGCAGGCCGAGAGAGGGATCATGCTGCATGGGCAACATATGGACTCTAAATTCAGCCCAGGCTTTGTGTTATGGAGAGGCTTAACTTCATTTTACAAACTATCGTCTGTCAAGACGACCAGTGCCTGTCATTATCTAAAATGCCGGCCCGGTGGTTTAGGAATAGTGAACGTATTACAAAATACCTCGTCACACCGAGTCTACGATTCCAAATCAACTGGGGATGATTTGGAAGTAGATCGCATTGCGCCAGTTTCGTTGGTAGGAGACTTCGAGCTTTCAGAAAGCAATAGCAAACTAAGGTTAGTTGCATATCCTTTACAAGACGTCGCATTCAACCCCAAAATTTTTTGCATGTTCGTGATTTCTTGGCAAGTTTACGTTCATTAGTTTGCCATTACTTTCTGAACGACCGTCACCCATACAATTTTTCAGGAAAAAAAAAAACCCAATCCAAAACGGCCTGCTGCCAAATCGCATGAAAGTGTGTTTCGAACGCGGGTATGCGGGAATATGCATCCGTAACACCTTCGCTACGGAGCCGGCAAACTACTGAATGTACAAATTTCCCAGTGAACCACCTATTTTTATCATGGAGATGTGAGGCGTTGAGCTACACACGTGTCAAGTCTATAACAATCAGACTCACCTGCGTTCGAAACACAACTGCGACCCAATTGGCAGGAGACTGTGTTGCGCTGGTTTTAACGTGTTGGTATGGGAGGCGATCGTTCAGAAAGCAATGGCAAACTACTGAACGTAAAAACCTGCCAACATGTCAACAACGACAGTAAAATGCTTGTGTTGACTGCAACGTCCTGTAAGAGATATGCAACCTAAACACACACACACACACACACACACACACACACACACACACACACACACACACACACACACACATTCATGTACAGTTTTCCATGTAGTTGTGTGTGATTATTGTTCATGTGCGGGCCAGGGCTTTAACCGCAACGTCCATTTTTTCACTATGATCGCGTTCCATTACCGCTTATCAAATTGACTTCTCATTTTTGTTGAGTCATTCATTGCTAATAAATCCAAAAATCACACACAAAAAGTCGCTAGGGTCGACTTCATTTAATCGGATTTTTATCCCATATGGCTCAGTCTCTTTTCGCAGCGCGGGTTGCCGAAAGCGTCGCACACAGCACGAATTCCATAGCTCTAGCGACGACCCCCAGGAGTCTCTCAAAAAAATGCACCCGTGAACCCAAGGACGCGACCCGGAATCGAACCCACAACCTTCGGAGCCGTAGTCAGACGGCTTGACCACTTCGCCATGGAGAATCCTGCAAAAAGTCAAAAAATGTCGGGGTTGATTACGACCTCCTGTAATGGACATGCAACTAACTTGCAACTAAATTACCGACACCCGCACAGCGAAGTTCCCCCTAGGGACGCAAGCAATTGTTACAATAATTATGTCAGGGGTGATCAATCCAGTATTACTGGATGCATAAATAGTGTATGAGAATATGAGCAGTAGTTTCCCCTTGTTTTTGCCATCTCTTAACTATGAACTAAATCATCGCCTATTTACGTGATACTACTTCTAGAACACTGGACTGATTGTTGCGTGTGGACTAGCTTTCCCTATTACCAATGTCCTTCTCCATCAGGCGAACCCACTCTGACTTCTAAAGTACTTGTAATTTACGTCCCCAAGTCAAGGACGATAAGTCAACATTTTAGTCTAACTGACCGGTGTAGAGGCGGAACCCCCTACTTCAGCATCAGCGCACCGGATGTGTATGAGCGAGCGCTCTTATTTATTCGGCCATGCTGACCTCCTAATATTTGCTAATCATTCATACAGATTGGCAGCCTTGGGAGAGCAGTGGCTAGTCACTCACCTGCCGGCACGGTGGTAGTGGGTTCAAACCTCATCGGTGCAGATTGGTATTGTAAAAAAATGACCTGGACGCCCAGTTAGACTTAACCTAAAGAGGGTAACAAGATATATTGTGGGAAGTTAAGGCAGCCGGGGTGATATTAACGACATATAAACACACAAGCCACAAGCAATGTGTTGAGCGATTTTATTGCCTGGCATATTTCGCTGCATCTCCTCAGGAGTATCCTGCAGAGTTATATTTCATATGAAGATAATACAGGAATAATACTTAAGCTGAAACAATTAAAACACATAGTCACAAGTATTGTTCGAATGTGAAGCATCTGTTATCCCCACGGTAATTTCAAATGTAACACGAACTTTTTCCGCCTGCATAAAACCGACTCGAATCACCTAATTACCAAGGCTTCACTATATTCTAGCAATCGTTTATTGTTCGTGAATACAGTGTACGAAACGCTTGTAATCGGGAGGCGTAGTAACGTAGTGGCTAGACACTCGAACGGCGGCCCGATGGGCATAGGTTTGCTTTAAGGCGTGTTTTAGCCCAGCCTACAATGGGTGCACGGATATGTATGAGGAAATAAATGCGTCCGGTGTGAAAGAAACCCACAGTACCAACAAATATGCAGATTTCTTCATTCAAACACGGGTCTAGCACCAAATGCTCAATGCACCTTAAGACGTGTAACAGGGCCCTTCACATTACCTACCTGCCTGCCTGCCTGCCTACCTGCCTGCCTGCCTGCCTGCCTACCTGTCTACCTGCCTACCTGCCTGCATGCCTATCTACCTGCCTACCTACCTACCTGCCTGCCTACCTACCTACCTACCTGCCTACCTGCCTGCCTGCATGCCCGCCTGCCTGCCTACCTACCTGCCTGCCTGCCTACCTGCCTACCTACCTGCCTGCCTGCCTTCTTACCTGCCTGCCTACCTGCCCGCCTGCTTGTCTGCCTGCCTACCTACCTACCTGCCTGCCTACTTACCTGCCTGCCTACCTGTCTGCTTGTCTACTGCCTACCTACCTACCCACCTGCCTGCCTGCCTACTTACCTGCCTGCCTACCTGCCCGCCTGCCTACATACCTGCCTGCGTACCTGCCTACCTGCCTGCCTACCTGCCTACTTACCTGCCTGTCTACATGCCTGCCTGCCTACCTGCCTGCCTGCCTACTTACCTGCCTGCCTACATGCCTGTCTGCCTGCCTGCCTGCCTACCTGCCAACCTGCCTGTCTGCCTGCCTACCTACCTGCTTGCCTACCTGCCTGCTTGTCTACCTGGTTACCTACCTACCTACCTGCCTACCTGCCTGCCTGCCTGTCTGCCTATCTACGTACCTATCTACCTACCTGCATATCTACCTACCTACCTACTTACCTGCCTAACTAACTACCTACTTACCTACCTACCTACCTACCTACATGCCTGCATACCTACCTAGTTACCTACTTACCTCCCTGCCTATTTACCTATCTACCTAACAACTTACATACCTATTCATCTACCTACCTAACTACCTACCTACTTACCTGCCTACCTAACTAACTAACCACCTACCTACTTACCTACCTACATAACTACCTACTCACTTACCTATCGACTTAACATCTTTTCTACCTACTTACCTGCCAACCTGCCAACCTACCTACCTACCTACCTACCTATTTGCTTACCTACCTACCTAACAACTTACCTGCCTACTTACCTACCTACTAACTAGCTATAGCTCGACGAATGCCAGTCCGTATTGACACGTGTCTGTTTGTAGGTCAGTCGGTGGGTGTGTCTGTTTGCCTGTGTTTTATATACATACATATACCAATAGAAATGATGCTGCATGGACTGTGACGGTAGTATGTAGGAGTATCATCGGCAGACATGATCCAGAAAACCAAAGACCAAGATCTGTGGAAAGTCATGAACGCCTACGCCAGCCGGGATGGCACTTGATGATGATGATGATGGTGATGATGATGATGATGATGATGATAATGATGATGATGATGATGGTGATGATGATGATGATGATGATGATGATGATGATGATGATATATGATAGACTGTTTGTTGACTCGCCCTTACTGCTGTCCATGCATTGGTTTTGTTTTATTAGTTTTTGTATTTGTTCTTCTATCCATCCGTCCGTCTTTCCATTGATCCATCTATCCACCCATCCAGCCATCAGTTGATCCATCTATCCATCCATCAAGCCATCCATCCATTAATCCATCTATCCATCCGTTCATTTATCTACCCATCCGTTAATCTATTCACCTATCCATGTATCCATTCATCAATGTATAAATATATTCGTCATCCACCCATCCACAAATACACTCATCAACCCGTTAATTCACAAGTCCACCTTTCTACCGACTCTTCAACCCACCTATTCACACACCCCACTCATCTGCATTAAACACAAATCCACCAGCCCTCCTCCACTCATTCCACACTCCCCTCCCCCTCACACATTCACACCCCACATATTTCATTACAACCACACGATAAAACCGCACTTAGAAAACACAGCTATCCCTCCCCCTTCTGTATGACGTTACAACATCATACCCCGATTGATTAGGAATCAATTACACAGATTCAAGGAGCCAGGCAGCCAACCAACCCCACCTGACAACCCAGCGTCCCACGGTTCCCGTTCTTTATTAGCCATTAAACCCAGTAGCTGCACGCTGCATCATATTTCATGTCTTCTTTTGGGGCTTTTGTTATTGTTATTATTGTTGTTGTTGTTGTTTTAATTAAGGGGTTAAATAGTAGAAACCAGTTTCGCTTGCTATGCCTAAGCCCATTTTCCATACCATATTTAGATCTCTGCATGTGCCTCAGCTAAAATACTTCAGTATTAAGTACTAAAACACAATTTTACTAACTACTATATTACTGCAGTACTACGTACTACAGTATTGCGTAGTAAAGTACTACAGCACTACAATATTCAAGTACAGCAGTACCAAGTATTACATTAGAAAGTACCAGAGTACTACAGCTGCATATCCTTTATAGGATGTAGCAGTCAACCCCAGCATATTTTGGCTGTTCATGATTCCTGGGCAAGTTTACGTTAAGTAGTTTGTCATTGCTTTCTGAACGACCGGAACTCATACCTTTTCATAAAAGCCAACGCTAACAAATACGCCCGCATCTGTGCTTAGAACGCGGTATACGGTATTACGAACTGCGACCTTATCCCTTTCGCCGCGGACCAGTAGAGTACTACAGTACTAAGCACTAGAGTACAACAGTACTAAAGTTCTACAGTACTATGTGCCAAGTGCTACAGAATTAAGATTTAAAGTACTACACCACTATATGCTAAAGTACTACAGCATTAAGTATTAAAGTACTACAGTGGTAAGTGCTATAGTACTACGATCAAACTGTCATCTACTCCCTACGATACCTTGCAGTGTAGACCAGGGGAGTCTTGATCCTGAGGAATTAAGGCCTCCTAGCTAGTGCAGTCGCCGCGAACTGTGCAGGTTAGGGCTTTCTATTAGTAATATAGTACTAGGTATTAAAGTACTACAGTATTAAGTAATAAAGTACCACAGTAATAGGCAATAAAGCACTACAGTATTGAGTTTCTCAATACTACTGTACTAAGTGCTAAAGTACTACAGTGTTAAGTATTAAGTATTATCATGTAGGACAACTAACATTTCACTATCGAATTTAGCACAGAAAGTAGAACGGCTTTCATTACATTCTCAATTGTAGCAGTATGTAAACCTGCTTTCACTTCATTCATTAAGGGCAGCTGTCATTTAATTCTCCAATACAACTCTCATACAGAAATAGAGTAAATTCTTACTCTAATATACTGTTCTTATTTAAAAAAAATAATGTGATTTGTCTCTCCAATATACTGCTGACGTAGAAATACTGTGATTTGTCTGCCTGCCTGCCTGCCTGCCTGCCTGCCTGTCTGTCTGTCTGTCTGTCTGTCTGTCTGTCTGTCTGTCTGTCTGTCTGTCTGTCTGTCTATCTGTCTGTCTGTCTGTCTGTCTATCTGTCTGTCTGTCTGTCTGTCTGTCTGTCTGTCTGTCTGTCTGTCTGTCTCGCTGTGTTGGTGTGCTTGCAAACGTGAGTGAGTATATGTGCATGCAAGGGAGTGTGTATTTGTGTGTTTCTGAGTGGGTATATAAGTGTGAGAGTTTGAGTAAATGATGTGTGTATGTAGGTATGTATGTGTGTGTGTGTGTGTGTTTGTGTGTGTGCGTGTGTGTGTGTGTGTGTGTGTGCCTGCAAGACTTATAACATATTTATATGCATTTTTTATTATTACGGCATTCATTTGACATTGTTATTGTTTCAATGTGAATGTAACAGGTATAAAAGATAACTGAAGTGCGAAAGATGAGTAATTGCAAGGGCAGAATGTAAAACAGACCTACGTGCCCAATGTGTGACCCTAAGAAAAGCTCCTTCGTTCTTTCATTGGTTCGTTATATCTCTCTGTCTCTCCCTATCGCTCTCTCTCTCTCTCTCTCTCTCTCTCTCTCTCTCTCTCTCTCTCTCTCTCTCTCTCTCTCTCTCTCTCTCTCTATCTATCTCAAATATTCATTCATTCATTCAGTACCTTGTCCTTTGCAGAACCTCGTTCTCATAACAACCTTCCGGAAAACTGCTCGATCACAAGCAAGATGTCAGGAGATCATCCGCCACATCCTGCAGGCATCTTCTCTTTGGCCTCCCTCTTTCTCTCTTCCCAGACATATACCCCTCCATTATTGTTCTCTCCAAACTTCCATGACGTTTCAAGTGACTAAAATATTTCAATTTTCTTTGTTTTATCGTCTGTAATAGCCAACCTACTTCAATATTTAGCTATTGTAGTATGGATGCATTTTTTCATTTCTTTACCCAAGATATTCTCAGAACCCATCAATAACATTTGTATTCAAAGGCATTTATGCGCTGTTCAGCTTGTTTAGTAAGTGTCCATGTCTCACAGGCGTATGTTGCAATGGGAAAGATGCATGTTCTTAAAAATCTAATTATTTTGTAGTTCTGTCTTTGCCACTCCATAATTTATTCAGCTGTTTTAGTCTTTGAAGAGCAATTGATAGTCGTCGTATAATTTCTTTCATTGTGTCACCGTTGTTGGTAATCAATGACCCAAGATATTCAAAATTTTCCACCACCTCCAATCTTTCCTCATTAATGTATATTTCTTTCTCCATAGTAGTTTTATCTGTATGCATTATCTTTGTTTTTGCTATGTTAAGATATAAGTTGTGATTTTCACTATTTCATTGGGTTGAGGTTATTAAGTGTCCTATACCATTCTGTGATGTGGATAGTAGTACTGTATCATCATCATATCGATTTTTTGGTATTTCATGACCACCGATATTTAAGGCATCGTATTGCTCCCTGGTTATATCATCTCTGACATTTCTCATTATATTTTCGGCATACTGGTTAAACAGATAGGGTGACAGCACACAGCCCTGAAGATAATATACTACCCATATAAAAATACCGTGATTTCCTTCTCTAATATTTCACTCAGATAGAAATGCTGCCATTCTCCTCTCTAATATATCACTCTTACAGAAATATTGTAATGTCTCTATATAATATTCCTCTCATATAGAAATGCTGCCATTCCTCTCTCTAATATACCAATCAAATAAAATATACCTCGATTTCCTTCTCTAATATACCTCTCATATAGAAATGCACTGGTGACTCCAATGAATATCCAACAAGTCAACTGAAGACAGAACACAGACACACTAATTAATACATTTGTTTGATTTCTCCAAAACGAATTATCTCGGTCGACTAGGATCAGATCAAAGACTTAGTTAAGATGTTTCATGTTTTTTTCTTGTAAATTTGTGGTTCTTCTAAAAAATCTGCGAACTCTACAAAATTAAAGAGCAGCTTGGAACTCCTAGAATGTATTTTCTTTTTACTTATATCGATATATTCGTAAGGATTTTTACAGATTTCTACAGATGGCACGCAAAAACGTCAGATTTGTAATTTTTTCTCATTTACAGAAAAAAAATCATGCTTAAATCACATTTCCGTCACTCATAAAACCCAGCCACAGACTCCGTCTTGAAGGGAACTGTTTGATTCTGTGTGACATCCAATGCTAGGCTGACATTTTGTTTTCAGACCGGAAATGGAATTTCATTGGTCTCTGGGGCGTGAGGTCTGAGGCGAAGGTCGGAGACAAGTCGGGGAAAATTGAAAACTGGTCTTGCTATTTTAAACGGAAAGAAAATTCGAGTACTTCATGGCACTGCGGTCTTAAAAGAGTCTGACTCACTTATAGGGCTAAAGTCTCTTTTAGAAACGTGAATCTTTTACGACTGCTACCTTTGAGTTTCATTTTCTCGTCTGCTACTCTTTTCCCTCCATATATAAATATGTATGACTGCACCTAGCCGCCTTGATATTATCTCATCTCTCATCTCATCTCTCATCTCATCGTGAGCCTCTTATACCTCACGGTGTCGAGGTGAAGTATAAACAGCGGGACAATGCCCGTTTATGGGCTTCATGTATCGATATACACATGGACTCTCTATTCCCTCTGTCCATCGTTTACGTGGTCGACCTCTGTTTCTGCTTCCATCTGGTCTGTACACCATTGCTTGTTGTGGTATACTGTTAGTTGGTAACCTAGTTACATAGCCAAATCATTTTACTTGTTGCCTTCTAATAATATCTAGCGCTGCTATAACCACCACTTTAGTCCTGTTTCTTCATTTCTGATTTTCTCTCTTCTTGATACATTGAGTATTCTTCTCAGGAATCTCATTTTTGTTGTTTGTGATTTTTCTTTTCTCTTTTACTGTACTCCTGAGTTTTTCTAAGAGCAGTATGAAAATCCCATGCAGGCTTGCTAGGCCTGTTTGTAAAATGGCGTTATACCCCCCCCCCCCCATAGCACAAAGCCTGGGATGCATTTAGAGACCGTGTGTTGCCCATGCAGCATGATTCCTCTCTCACTCTGCCTAGTTTACTCCAGAGGAAAGATAACACCAATACGTATGGAATAAGACAAGCTGCAGAAGCTGCCAGATCAGCAAAGCAATGCTCTAACTGTCCGCCTCTCGGAACTTCGATCCTAAACCAGTTGCCGATCAAGGCTTAAGGCCCGGCCTGCCCTGCCCCACCATGACATTAAGTGTTTAGGCTGCATTTCCTCGCAATAGACTAAGGCTTGTACCCTCCCAACTGCGCTCCTTCGACAGAAGCTGTTGGCACAGTGTGGGGTGTCGGGTTTGGTAAGCGGCGCTCAACATTCGGCGCTAAAAGAAAGCAAGTAGTACCGTCAATTATCATACGGTAGCTCATTCATATCTGACTGGGGCCTGACTTTTATGTGCTTGTGTGTGTGTGTGTGTGTGTGTGTGTGTGTGTGTGTGTGTGTGTGTGTGAATTTATTTACTGCCAAACAAACAAGTAGATTTGGCCCAAACACGGTACACAATCAAATTAACAAGAATTATAACGTACATTTCCTTTTACTGGGTATTAAAATTGCTGAAATTACCGTGAAACGAAACCCTAGTATGGCGATATATCACCCTTGTGTCTAAATGGGAAAGCACATGTGGCGATATATTATCCCTTTTCAATGAAACAGTTAAAGTAACCACATACTTAGATACACTGACTTGCTTCAGGCTGGATGCATTCTCTTTAGATGTAACTGGAAATAAGTATCAGCAATTACAACGGGAAATAAAGTGGGCATTTATATAGCAAGGGTCAGGACAAGGATGTATTCTGTCACGAGATCGCTTCTCTCTCTCTCCAAGGCGAAATAATAATGAGAGAGATCAAAGGGAAGCTATGAACATGAGATGGTGGTTATAATATAAACAATCTACGCTATGCACAACACAGAGTATTGATGGCTGAAAAAATAGTAACAGATCTGTAATTATTAGACGCTGTAGTAATAGGGAGCGCAAAAGTTAACTCTTCTTCTTCTTCTTCTTCTTCTTCTTCTTCTTCTTCTTCTTCTTCTTCTTCTTGTTCTTCTTCTTCTTCTTCTTCTTCTTCTTCTTGTTCTTCTTCTTCTTGTTCTTCTTCTTGTTCTTCTTCTTCTTCTTCTTCTTCTTCTTCTTCTTCTTCTTCTTCTTCTTCTTCTTCTTCTTCTTCTTCTTCTTCTTCTTCTTCTTCTTCTTCTTCTTCTTCTTCTTCTTCTTCTTCTTCTTCTTCTTCTTCTCGTCTTCCTTCTCCTCCTTGCTCTTCTTCCTCCTCCATTTACCCCAGTGAAGTGTTGGGGTGGGGGGGGGGGGGAAGAGAGAGATGTAGATATCTTGTATGTACTCTGTCTAATACTCTTTGTAAGTTGGTATTCATTTCTCTAAGGTTGTTCTTATCTTCATCTTTGACGTGGTGCTTCCCCTGCTCTGTATTCATCACACTTCTTCATTGTGGCTCTTTGTGGCAGATGGTAGCAGGGCATTCATGTGTGGTGGCCAAACTTATTAATCTGTTATTCTTTTGTAAAGTGTATGAACGTTTTCAGACCTAGATATTTCCTGTACTAACAGACAAACAGAAACATTGGTTTTATCAGTGAAAATTACTACACTAAAGGGTGATAAAATACAGTTAAAAATTAGTTGCATATCCTTTACAAGAGGTGGCAGTCGACCCCAGCGTTTTTAGACTGTTACTAATTTCTTGGCAAGTTTACATTCAGTATTTTGCCATTGCTTTCTGCATGACCGCCACTCAGACATTTAAATGGGATACGTTGTACTGGACAAGCAAATGTAAGTATCACCAGATGTGATCAGTGTCACAAGATGCTGTCAGTATCACAAGATATGGTCAGTATCACAAGATGCGGTCAGTATCACACCGCTGCCTTTACTTCCCAAACCATTTCAAGATATTCACGTTAAGCTGGATCGACCAGGTCACTTATGAAGCGGCGAATGTATCCCCATAGGGGTTTAACTCATGGCCACACGGACAGTATGCGAGCGTCTGGGGACATCGCTACTGCAGCTGTCTATCCGAGAGGCTATTGCGAGAACAACATAAACAGTCGTAACAAAAGACAGACAGACAGACAGACAGACAGACAGACAGACAGACAGACAGACAGACAGACAGACAGACAGACAGACAGACAGACAGACAGACAGACAGACCGACCGACCGACCGACCGACAGACAGACAGACAGACAGACAGACGGACGGACGGACGGACGGACGGACGGACGGACCGACCGACAGACAGAACGAACGAACAAACGAACAAACTTTATTTTAAAAGGGTAACAAATTGGGCACACAGGCCCGTCTTACATTCGGCCCTTTCAATCACGCATCTTTCATTCATCAAATGGCATGTTACATTAACATAGGGGAAAAAACATTGTCAAATTGATTTTGTAAGCATAAACAATGCATATTACGCATGATACATTCACATGAGAAAAAAAAAACATTATCAAATGAAAGTTGTAAACATAATCAGTGCATATTGCCATGTTGTGAGACACATCCCCAATCCACCCTCATATCCCGCAGCCACCAACACATCCCCCACCAACCAAACCTCCCCCACCCACCCACATATACCTCCACGCACTCACACAGAACCAGGCGAACATACATGCCGCCACACACCCACTGATCCCCCACCTACACACATTTCCCCAAGAAGAAGAAGAAGAAGAAGAAGAAGAAGAAGAAGAAGAAGAAGAAGAAGAAGAAGAAGAAGAAGAAGAAGAAGAAGAAGAAGAAGAAGAAGAAGAAGAAGAAGAAGAAACCACACACACATACCCCCGCCAACCCACACATCCCGCACCTATCCACACACATATCCCGCACTCTCACAATTTTCCCCACCCACCCACATACACATCAGCCAACCTACACCCACTCACCCACCCAATATTCGCAACCTCTCAACTACACATCCCCACCTATACACACATCCCCACCCATAAACACATCTCCCCACCTGCCCACACATATCCCCCACCCATAACCCAAAAACACACACCTCCCACCCACATACACCCCGCCACCCACATATACCTCACCCACACACATCCGCCGCTCACACACAACTTCTCACAACTGCACACCTCCCCCCACCCATACACTCATCTCTCACACACATCCACCCACTCACGTACTCATCCATCAACCACTCACACCCACACATCACCCACGTGCCCATCAACACATGCATCTCTCATCTACCCACACACACCCCAACCACCCAGCCAAACACACATCCCCCATCCTCGCATACATCCTTCAATCACCTGCACATCCCACACCTCCCCCACATCTCCCCTCCCACACAAAACTCCACCCATAAACACATTCCCCCCACACACGCATCCCCCACATACATTCCCCATACACATCCCCGCCCACACATATCCCCACCCACTCACACATCATCCACCTACAAACATCCTCACCACTCACACATACATCCTCCACCTACTCACATTTACCCCATCCACACTCACACACTCCCACCCACACAGATATATCCCATTCACAGAAACCCCTCACACCCATTACACACCCATCCCCCAACCCACACAATCTCCTACACACCCATTCACCCATCCAAACACACACTCCCTACCCACACCCCCTCCCAACCCACCAACACCCACATACTTCCAACTATCCTCTCAAATATCCCCCCCCCCACACACACACACATATCCCTCACACACACATACATCCAACACCGACTACAAATCCCTTCACACCTCCACACATCACCCATTAACCCATACACATCCCCACACACAACCCCTCCACACATACATTCCCCACATCCCCACACACACCCATATCCCTCACATACACACCCATACACACATCCTCACATCTAGACACATACATGATGCCTCACATGATCACTGAAACTAATAAGAACAAACTCCCACACTTTACACACAATTGAGACTGACGATTGCCGTGAGAATTCTCGCAATTGCAAGAAGTAGAGAAAACATTGTACATATACATTATGTAGCGTAAAATTTAGTGATGCAATTCAACTCTCTCTTTATTTTTCTCTCTCATCTCTCTCTCTCTCTCTCTCTCTCTCTCTCTCTCTCTCTCTCTCTCTCTCTCTCTCTATCTATCTATCTATCTTGCTCTCTCTCTCTCTCTTGCTCTCTCTCTCTCTATCTCTCTCTCTCTCTCTCTCTCTCCCTCCCCCACTCACTAACCCTCTCACTCACATCACAGTAATGTTATATTATACATGATAAAATCAAGTGGCATACAAAATGATAAGATGAGAATAAACAAATCCAAACAAAAACAAACAAACAAACAAACAAAAATATGGAATGACATGTTACAGGACAATCAAGTGGCATACAAAACGATACCTCGTAATATGAAAGATGAGAATAAATAAAATATATGGAATAGCATGTTACATGACATGCGTGGGCTCAACTCTCTCTCTCTCTCTCTCTCTCTCTCTCTCTCTCTCTCTCTCTCTCTCTCTCTCTCTCTCTCTTTACATACACACACTCTCACACTCTCACACTATACAGTATCCAATTTCATAAGAAGACGCCGTTGGAACTACATCGGCCATGTACTCAGAATGGACAAGACAAGACTCCCCTACCAAGCCCTCATATGGTCACCGGTAGGGAAAAGAAAACGGGGAAGACCAAGAGAGACCCTGCGTAGAACCATCATTAGAGAAGGCTCATTCAATGGCCAAGTAAATATCCAAGATCTACAACAGGTAGCAGCGAACCGCCAGGCATGGAGATCCAGGACTTCTGCCCTATGCGCCGCCTTAGGCTCAAGAGGAAAGACTAACTAACTAACTAACTCTCTCTCTCTCTCTCTCTCTCTCTCTCTCTCTCTCTCTCTCTCTCTCTCTCTCACACACACACACACACTCTCTCTTAAAAACCTTTATTGATGTTTTTGATAGACATGTGCCAGTCAAGGAAGTTCGAGTAAAACACCACGTCAAGCCACCTTGGATCACCCAGGAAATACGTGAAATTATGAGAGACAGAGATAAAGCACATAAAAAGCGGGATCTCAGTGCATACCGTACTCTTAGAAACAAAGTTCAATATAGCATACGACGGGAAAAGAAAAACTACTTTAAGAACTTAGTAATGGATAAAACAAATAGTAAGGATATATGGAAGGCAATTAACACCTTGACAAACAAGTATAACTTCCGAAATTCTTTACCATCAAATCATATTACATGCGACCAATACAGTAATTTTTTTTTCAAACTGACATAGACCAGTTGAAGGCTTCAATACCTAATTCTCCTTGCAACTTATCTTTATTGTCATCGTTTTGCGAGAATAGATGCTCCCGCGATATTCTTTCCGACATACCGCTAATGACAATTACTGAAGTATTCACTTACCTCAGTAACCTAAAAAACACGACCTCATCTGGGTTAGATGGAATCAGCAACCGGATTCTCCGTTGTGCTGCGCCAGTGATTTGTACATCACTAACCTATGTATATAATCAGTGTCTAACCAAAGGCCACTTTCCATCAGCTCTCAAAATCGCTAAAGTGTACCCTCTTCTTAAATCTGGTTCATTGGACAATGGTCTCCCGAACAATTACAGACCCATTTCCTTACTATCATCACTATCTAAGCCACTAGAAAAACACATCCATAAAGTAACATTACAGTATCTAGTTCGCAACAAGGTTATTGTTGGCAGCCAATCAGGATTTCGACCAAAATATTCTTCCCATACGGCCCTAACAAACATGATAGAAAATTGGCACCAGAATATAAACAACAACAGTCTATGTGGAACTGTGTTTATTGATTTCAAGAAAGCATTTGATATGATAGACCATGTTATTTTAATTAAAAAACTCGAGACAATGAAAATTGGCCTTAATGTAGTCACTCTAATATCATCTTTTCTATCAAACAGAAAGCAAGTAGTATCACACAATAAATCTCTGTCTCAAACCACTACCTTCAATATTGGAGTACCGCAAGGCTCTATTCTTGGCCCTCTATTATTTGCCATATATATTAACGATCTACCTTTGCATCTTTCGTCATCCTGCGATCTATTTGCAGATGACTGTACGGTGTACAAAAACGCTGAAAACTGTATTTTACTGGAGTCGTCTTTACAACAAGAATTAAATAATGTAGTTAAGTGGAGCTATTCAAACCGTATGCAAATTAACATCACTAAAACAAAAGCAATGTTATTAACAACCAGACAAAGACTTCAGACTCTAAGCCCACACACATCACTTCAACTTCACATCGATAACATGCCAGTAGAAAGTGTAATTGAGCACAAAACATTAGGCCTAATCATTGATAGAAACCTATCCTTTAATTCCCATGTTCAAGCGCTCATTAAACAAACAGCGAAAAAAGTCTATCAACTCGCCAAGATTAAAAACTTCCTTGATGAGGACACAAGGAAACTATTCTATACTTCTCATATACAAACACACTTTGACTACTGCTCTACAATCTGGGACGGTTGTTCTAATTCAAACACCAAGCGACTTTACTCACTCCAGAAACGGGCCATGAGTCTAATTTATAGCAAACATTTATCTGACAATCCTAGCCTGTATAAACGCCTTCAGTTACTACCATTCCGCAAACGCCTGCTTTTCAATAAAGCTAAACTAATTCACAAAATCCTGCAAAGCAATGCCCCAAATTACCTTTGGCCTTTGTTTAAATATAATGCTAGACACAGAAACGTTTAAATATACTACACATTCCGAAGCCTAGGATTGACTTATACAAAACAAGCTTAACGTACTCTGCATCTCAGCTGTGGAACAATCTTCCACAGGAAATCAAAGACATCAACAATCCCTATTCATATAATCGCAAATTATTCGAACACTATCTCTTTGTTAGCCTTGAATGATGTGTGAATGAAATAATGTATGAAAGAGAGTGATAGAAGGGCAGAATGTTAGACGGGCCTGCGTGCCCAATTCTTAACCCTTTGAAAATAAAGTTTGTTCGTTCGTTCGTTCGTTCGTTCGCTCTCTCTCTCTCTCTCTCTCTCTCTCTCTCTCTCTCTCTCTCTCTCTCTCTCTCTCTCTCTCTCTCTCTCTCACTCACTAACCCTCTCACTTACTTTACAGTAATTTACATGAATTCATTTTATGCATATTAAAATCAAGTGCATCAAAATAATAATATGAAAATGAGAATATACAAAACATATGGAACAGCATGTTAGATGACATGCGTGCGCCCAACTCTCTCTCTCTCTCTCTCTCTCTCTCTCTCTCTCTCTCTCTCTCTCTCGCTCTCTCTCTCTCTCTCTCTCTCTCTCCTCTCTCTCACACACATGAACATACACACACTCACACACAACATACACACGCAAATACACACATATACCCACGCACATACACACACCTACACACATCCATGTACTTACGCACACGTACTCACATAACACCCGAATGTACACTCCCTCGCATACACTGCATGCATGCACACTTACACACACAAAGATATACAATACATACACGAGAATACACACACACACACACACACTCATCCATACACACATATACACACGCACATGCATGTAAACGCATATAAACACATGAACGCACACCTTAACACACGTACAGACATACACACAGAGTAACACACAGATACACACATGTACACACACAGATACACACATGTACACACACATATACACCCATACACACATCCAGACATTCACACACATACATCACACTTTCTCATGCACTCTCTCATTCACCCACGCTCTCTCTTTTACACTCACTCGCTCTCACACTCACTCATTCGCGCACATACACGCATACCCACAAATTCTCTCTCACTCACGCTCCCTTACTCACTCATTTACTCGCTAACTCTCTAACTCACACTCACTCACTAACTTTCACACTCTATCACACAGACAGGCAGACACACAACGCACCCACTCTCTCAGATTCACTCATTCTCTAACTAAATCTCTCACACATATGTCCACACACACTCACTCACTTTTGCACTCACTCAGGCACACGCGCATGCGTACTCTCTCAATCTCACTCATACTAATTCTTCCACTCACACTCTTTCTCACTCACTCTCTCACCCACTGTCTCGCTCACACACATACAGTGAAGAATGATAGTGGAAAAATGATAGACAGACAGACAGACAGACAGACAGACAGACAGAC
The DNA here is from genome assembly GCA_963921405.1 of Cepaea hortensis. Lineage (NCBI taxonomy): Eukaryota > Metazoa > Mollusca > Gastropoda > Stylommatophora > Helicidae > Cepaea > Cepaea hortensis. The sequence goes on along the minus strand of OY992876.1, from coordinate 446,282,051 downwards.
AGACAGACAGACAGACAGACAGACAGACAGACAGACAGACAGACAGACAGATGAACGGATGGATGGATGAATGGATGGATGGATGGATGAATGGATAAATAGATAGACGAACTAACGAAAGCCCTATAAACAGACAGACAGACAGACAGCGGATGGATGGGTGGGTGGATGGATGGATGAATGTATGGATGGATGGATGAACGAATGGATAAATAGATAGACGGACGAATGGAGGCCCTATAGACAGACAGACAAATAAACACGCGGACAGACAGACAGACAGACAGACAGACGGACGGACGGACAGACAGACAGACAGAGAAACAGACAGACAGACAGACAGACAGACAGATGAACGGATGATGGATGGATGGATGGATGGATGGATGGATGGATGGATGGATGGATGGATAAATAGATAGACGAACGAACGGAGGCCCTATAAATAGACAGACAGACAGACAGACAGACAGACATGCAGGCAGGCAGGCAGGCAGGCAGACAGTGTTGACATGATTCGGCGTGCGAGATACATTGTGGGTATGGGCGGGAATGATAATGATTTGATTGGCTCAAAACCAACCAATCGGCCTGTGAACCAGAGGCGTTCGATAGACCATGTGAAGGTTCCGGAACTACTGGTTCTATGTATAGATACTTAATTAGATTGCGGGGCGCCAACTTTAACCCTCCCAGCACCCCAGGGCAGTGAACATCTGACCTGCCAGACTGGCTCCTGAATGTGTTTTAAGAGTAAGTGATTGAAACTGGCAATTTTGAAATTTATAGTGTTGACGTGGTGGAGGGGGAGAATGGGGGACCGGCTGGCTTGTGTACAAGGAAGACAGACAGGCAGGCGGACAGACAGCAGGCAGGCAGAGGGAACGAACAAATGAACGAACTTTATTTTGAAAGTATTAAGAATTGGGCACGCAGGCTCATCTAACATTCTGCCCTTCTATAACTCTCTTTCATACATTATTTTATCAACACGTCTTTCGAAGCTAACTGTTATCAGTTATCAGGTGGGGTATCTTCAGTGCACTCCGGACAGGTCCATATTGTAAATGCGGAACTATTGGGCGCAAAATCATAACAACAGAGCTGAGATGCCTTAAATGAGCTGCGGAAGAAACCATGAGAGATAGAATTAGGAATGAGGCAATTAGAATACGACTGGGACTGAAACCAGTCATGCACTTCATTAAAAAAGACAATAGATTAAATGGTTTGGCCACCTCATAAGAATACCCTGGTACCATCTGCCAGAAAGAGCTACATTATAAGAATAATGGATACAGAGTAAAGGGACGACCACTTGTATCATACCCTTCCACTAATATATTACTCTTACTCCACCCAACACTCGTATATTACTCATACCCTGCCCATATACACATATAAATCCTATAACCCACCCTAACAAACATATATTACCATACCACACCCTGACACCCATATATTACCCATATCCCACCCCAACACCCATATATTACCCATACCCCACCCCGATGCCCATGCATTACCCATACCTCACCCTAACACTCGTATATTATTCATAACCTACCTTACACCCAGACATTATCCATACCCCACTCCAACACCAACACATTAACCATACCTCACCCCAACACTCTTATATTGGTGTGTTACATCGGTGTGTTATATTGGTGTATATGGTGTGTTGAGGCTGGGGCAATTGTCAACCCAACAAAGGCAACAGTGACTTGGTTCTCGTTGAATAATCATATTGTCAACACTCCAACACCAACCGCACATCTATGTTCATAGACGGTGGAAAGAACGCAGGCAATGAATTACCTGGGGATACGGTTTGATCGAAGCCTTGCTTATAATGAGCACATAGACCAGGTGATAACAAAGGCCAAGCGGGGATTGGCTGCGATGCGGGTGATGGCGGCAGCAAACTGTGAGCAGCGCATCTATGTCTTCTATACGAAGGGTTGGTCATGTCTGTTTTTGAGTATGCGATGGTAATCCTGTCTCTCAGCCGTAAGCAGATAGAAAGGATGGAAAGGATACAGAATGAAGCTATGCGCATTATTCTTGGATGTACAAGAGATACAGCATGCAGGGTGATGCGCTACCTTCTTGATTTTCCAACCATTGAAGAGAGAATACAAGTCTGCAGAGCTCGCGCCTACCTCACAGTTAACGCAAACACACAACATCCACTGCATAGTGAAATTATGAAGGTGAAGGGCAGCAGGTTAAAAAGAGGACGGTCGTGGATGGGTCAAGCCGAAGACATTCTTCAACAGGTGTGTTCACTTGAGGACTTAGAACCTGGCGAGGAGTGGGTACAAGTGCCAACAGATTTCTGCACATCCTTTTCAGTTTTGCATCCAACTAGACAGAAAATGCAGACAAGAAAACCCGGCAGCTGTGGAGGCGGAAGTACAAGCGTTGATTTTCGAGAATTCGCTAGACTGTGATGTTGTCATTTACACAGATGGGTCGGTCGTCCGACATGTGAGAAGCTCATGGACCTTCACGGCTCAGGCCGGAGGGAGAATTGTGAAGGAGGACTCTGGTGCTATTGCTGAGACCACAAGTAGCCTAACTATGGAAGTCATGGCAGTAAGTAAAGCAATAACATGGCTCGAGACACAGACATTCACTAGGGCATGTTTCCTTAGCGACTCAATGAACATGCTCCAGAGGATAGAGATGTGAGGGGGGGGGGGGTGATCCGAAGAGAATGGTTGCTGTCTCTGGAGCGGTCTCGGCTGGCAAAGATTAGTTTCATCTTCGTGCCAGGGCATGCGGGAGTACAAGGGAATGAGCGGGCTGACAAGCTCGCAAGTAACGCTACTGTGGAGGGCGGACGCGCCATGGACCAGGCTGACATTCTGAATGCTCTACGAGAAGTAAGATTTTTGCGAGAACCAAGTGATGACTGTGAATCTACAACCATGACCAGACTGCGAGAACAGCAAATTAAAAGAGGGGTGGCCAAACAATAACACTACGCAGGAAGCCCAAGAAGACTGATAAACTAACACAGAACTAGTGTCGTTAGCCGCTACACGCTGCGGGATTTGCTGAGGAGGGAATCCGAGCACTTATGGACTGAATGGTTCGATGTGCAATGAGGATGATCTGTCGACTAACTAACTAACTAACTAACTAACTAACTAATTAACTAACTAACTAACTAACTAACTAACTAACTAACTAACTAACTAACTAACGAACGAACTCTTATATTGCCTATACCCCACTCCAACACCTATATATTACGTATACCCCACTCCAACAATCATGTATTATCCATGACTTATCCCAACACCCATACATTATCCATAACCCACCGCAAAACTCATATATTACCCATACCCATACCCAAAACCCATATATTACCCATTCCCCACTCTAACACCCATGCATTACCTATACCCCATCTAACACCCGTACATTACCCACACCCACTCCTACACATATATATTACCCTTATCCAACTCCAACACCGAAATATTACCCATACCCCACTCTAACACCCATATATTACTAATTTTTAACAAGTCTTCATTTTCTCTTCCCTTGTTTTTTAACCTCTCGTGCCATGTATGCTATTTCGCTTGCCTTTCATTTCCCCCATTCACATTTATCTTTCTTTCGCCTGATATCATTTCTTTGTATTCCTGGGGCATTTCTAGCCAGAGATAAATGAACTGTCCATAACCTCTTTCTCTGTTCTCCATTGCTGAGGTTTGATATTAATCTCGGGTTGTAATGTTTTTGTTCAGACTCGTTCTTGTTTCCTTAATTGTTTCCTTGCGTTCCTGTAATGTCAGGTCGTGAACACGGATTTGGAAGGAAGCCTTATTGTAGTATGACTTAAACTGATAGAGAGATATATGTTAGGTAACGTTCCTTTGAATAGACGCTCGCCTACCAACCAGCTGGTCGTGAGTTCGATCCTTATCTGGGAAGGTTCAAACTTCAAAAATTGTTCTGGACTTCTAGGTCGACTAAGCTCTAGACAGGTACCAGAAATATCTTGGGAAGGGAAAGCGGGTGGGGTGATACCGCCCACATGACGCACCGTGTACGGATGAGCTATACAAGGTGGGTCTCGCACCTTATGCTCGTTGCGCTTTATGGCGTATAGAACAGGCCCTTTTGCATTTTTCTGTATTTGTTTTTTACTTTGCTTTTTCTATGGTACTATCATTGTTACCTTTCTTTCCTCATGGCATTGCCTTGGGTCATGTGGCAATGGAATACCTAACCCCGTGTAAGAAACATTGCTGTCATAGGACTGATCTCAGTCGCTTTCACCTCTCTCTCTCTCTCTCTCTCTCTCTCTCTCTCTCTCTCTCTCTCTCTCTCTCTCTCTCTCTCTCTCTCTTTCTCTCTCTCCCTCTCTCTCTCTTTCTCTCAAAGACTCACTTCCTCTCTGGCACTCTCGCTCACTCTCTCTTATACCCTCTCTCACACACACTATCTCACTCTCTCCCTCATTCTCTCGCACCACTCTCTCACACTTTCTCTCACACTCTCTCTCCCTGTCTCTCTCCCTGTCTCGCCCTCTCTCTCTCTCACTCTCTAAATCTCTCACACATACTCTCTCTCACTCTCTCTCACTCTCTCTCACTCTCTCTCTCTCTCTGACACTCTATCTCACACTCTATCTCTTTCTCTCTCTTTCTCTCATACACTCTCTCTCACTCTGTCACTCACACTCTCTCTCTCACTGTCTCTCTCATTCACTCTCACTCTCTCTCACGCTCTCTCTTTATCTCTCTATCTCTCACACACACATTCTCGCTCACTCTCTCTCTCTTACTCTCTTTCTAACTCTCTCTGTCTCACTATCTCTCGCTCTTTCTCTCGCACTCTCTCGCACCATCTCTCACTCTCTCTCGCTCACCCTCCCTCGCTGTGAGTGTGTGTGTGTGTGTGTGTGGGTGTGTGACGGAAATCTTAATCTGGTTACATTCTAATATGACTCTTTACAAATGTGAACGTTCATTGCCAGTCTTGCATACAACGCTGTTTCAGAGTTTGGAGAGGTGAAGGAAATTTTTGCATAACAGTTCCCGTGGTAAGGAAACCAGATAAACGGAGACGGCAAGAACACAGCGTGACGAGAACACAGAAGAAGAACCATCAGCAAATCTAACCATTAGAGAACTCCTGTTTACGGACGACCAAGCACTAATAGCAAAATCAGAAGCTGAATTACAAGACCACATGAATATTCTAAACGAAATGTGTAGGGAACATAACATGAAAATTAGCACAAGCAAAACAGAGGTAATGACTATAACTAAAGAAGAACAAACAACAACAATTCACCTAAACGAACATCCCTTGAAACAAGTAAAGAGTTTCAAGTACCTAGGAAGTATAATATCATCAAATGGCAAATCAGAAGACGAGATCGAAATTAGATGCAATAAGGCTAACCAACTCATTGGACAAATGGCACCAATACTAAAGAACAAACATGTATCAATAACTACTAAGAAAGCACTTTACAACACAATCTTCCTACCAACTCTATGTTACCAATGCCAAACCTGGACAATGACAGAAAAAGAAAAAAGAAAAATCACGACAACAGAAATGAGATTCCTGAGAAGCATACTCAATGTATCAAGAAGTGATAAGATTAGAAATGAAGAAATCAGGACTAAAGTGGGGGTTATAGCTGCGCTAGATTTTATTAGAAAGCAGCAAGTCAAATGGTTTGGCCATGCAAGTTGGTTACCAACTAACAGTATACCACAACAAGCAATGATGTACAGACCAGAGGGAAGCAGAGGAAGAGGCCGACCACGTAAACGATGGACGCAGGGAATATCAGAGCCCATGGGAATATCGATACACGAAGCCCATAAGCGGGCACTCTCCCGCTGTTTATACTTTACCTCAACACCACAAGGTACACGCTGAACATGATAATATGAGATGAGTTCCCGTGCGGGTGGTGCTTCAGTGTCGGGTCTGGTGGAAAATCTGTATAAACACGTCACTCCGATAGTGCTCAGTGAAGGTTAATTGACGGTGTTTAATGCAGGAGAGCCTGACATAGGATACCACAACATCTGGTCTGAGAATGGAGGTGGAGGCAGTCACATCGACTGTCCACTGGCTGGAGAACAAACAGCACACGCATGTGGTGATTGTAACGGACTCTCAGAGCATGCTGGGAAAGGCGAAGACAGGCATGCTTCGTGCAGATGGACATGTTTCAATAAAAACAAAATTCCAGGACATGCTGGTGCGCTGGGAGAAGATCAGGCGGACAGATTGGCTGGATCTGTACCTCTGAGTAGAGCAAGCAGTATAAGGCAAATGTGGCCAGGGCGCTTATGGGATGAAGAAGGAAAACGAAGAAATTCTATGCACCATTAAAGCGGAGAGAGAGAGAGAGAGAGAGAGAGAGAGAGAGAGAGAGAGAGAGACAGACAGACAGAGACAGAGACAGAGAGAGAGAGAGAGAGAGAGAGAGAGAGAGAGAGAGAGAGAGACAGAGAGAGAGAGAGCTGCTGACAGCTGAAATGGAATGAATCCGAAACAAACCAACAGAAGCCATACACAAGAACACAGACAAGCCGCATAGCGAAACCCAACTAAAGACCGAACCGAAACCGCAAGATAAAGACAGCAGCCCAACCACGACGCCAGAAAAACTCTAGGGGAAACCAATATCCCGCCAGACATCTGAGGAAAACCTAGATGAGTACCCTGACGACGGCACGGAGTGGGCACCTACTTTGGAGGAGTGCACAGAAGCGGCAAAGAGAGAGGGAATTAAAGAGAGACTCAGGCGCAAGGAATTCAGAAGGTGACGGGAAGTCATAGAAAAGATGAAGCCCAAGAAACTCAGAGGGAAACCGATAGAATACCCTGAGGTATACTATAATAGTGAGGCCGACCTCGAGTACTATATAGATGACGTAGAGATCGTCCCATGGCTGAACACAGAGGAAGCAATCGAAAGACAGCAAGAACTCAAACGCGAAAGGGAAAAAAGGCGCAAGGAGTAACATAACATCGAACAGCTTCTACAGGCAATACAAAAAAAAAAAAAAAAATGAGGCAAAAGTACCAAATAAAAATCCTTATAAGGACTGCAACCAGACGAGCCAGGGGCCTTCACTAACAAAAGAAGGAGACGGGCACAAAAGTCAGCCGCCAATCCCCCACTGCCCCTCAGATGACGTCACTGACACAAAAGCCGATATAACCAGTCCGAGATTGGACTCACTCGTAAGAGCGCACAAGACGACAAGAATCAGGGTGAATAAACCCACAAAAAACACGGACCTCAACAATAAATACAGCTGAAAGAAGCAGGCTGAACAAGGCCGAATTTGGAATTTTTGTTTTTAAAGCCATCAAGCAAGTGCTTATGGATCATGTGTGTAGTGTGGAAGAATAGACACACCATCACTGCCTGAATAGATTGGTTCGCAGGGAGTGACCACAGGATCTGACCTGCACTCAGTATTCCGAGGAAAGGTCAGGCGAAAACATAATCACATTGCAACTTATACCATTAGTATTGGGAACTTCCCTGGTTGTTGAAGACGAGGACAAAGTGTGCACGGGAATGTCCCGAGTGCTAAGATATCGGTTCTTGACTTAACTCAAACCAAGCCTGGTGGTAGATGCAAACCCACAAAAGACTTGATCTCAAACGCATCGGGGTTTACATTCAGTCGTTTAAGAGGTAAAGATAACTATATAATACTTAGAGAATAAAACAGATCTAAGCAAGACTGCAGATGTCCATCTATCGTGTCTTCAACTTACAGTGATAGAGGGGTCTGCCATTCCCATTGACGCCATCTATCGTGTCTTCAACTTACAGTGATAGAGGGGTCTGCGATTCCCATTGATGCCAAGAGATATGCCGACGGTAGCGCAGCTACTGCTAGGGTCGGTCTCCCTTGTCAGGGAATAGAAACTAGACGAAGACACCTGATGCCTTGTAGGTAGACCGGGGACAGTCAAAGGCTAGGGACCAGACGAAGAGAGACACAAACCTGCTGCTTTGTAGGTAGACTGGGGACAGTCAAATGCTATAGACCAGACGAAGAGAGACACAAACCTGATGCTTTGTAGGTAGACCGGGGACAGTCAAAGGCTAGGGACCAGACGAAGAGAGACACAAACCTGCTGCTTTGTAGGTAGACTGGGGACAGTCAAATGCTATAGACCAGACGAAGAGAGACACAAACCTGATGCTTTGTAGGTAGACTGGGGACAGTCAAAGGCTAGGGACCAGACGAAGAGAGACACAAACCTGCTGCTTTGTAGGTAGACTGGGGACAGTCAAATGCTATGGACCAGACGAAGAAAGACACAAACCTGATGCTTTGTAGGTAGACTAGGGACAGTCAAAGGCTAGGGACCAGACGAAGAGAGACACAAACCTGCTGCTTTGTAGGTAGACTGGGGACAGTCAAATGCTATAGACCAGACGAAGAGAGACACAAACCTGATGCTTTGTAGGTAGACTGGGGACAGTCAAAGGCTAGGGACCAGACGAAGAGAGACACAAACCTAATGCTTTGTAGGTAGACTGGGGACAGTCAAATGCTATGGACCAGACGAAGAGAGACACAAACCTGATGCTTTGTAGGTAGACTAGGGACAGTCAAAGGCTAGGGACCAGACGAAGAGAGACACAAACCTGCTGCTTTGTAGGTAGACTGGGGACAGTCAAATGCTATGGACCAGACGAAAAGAGACACAAACCTGATGCTTTGTAGGTAGACTAGGGACAGTCAAAGGCTAGGGACCAGACGAAGAGAGACACAAACCTGATGCCTTGTAGGTAGACTGGGGACAGTCAAAGGCTAGGGACCAGACGAAGAGAGACACAAACCTGCTGCTTTGTAGGTAGACTGGGGACAGTCAAATGCTATAGACCAGACGAAGAGAGACACAAACCTGATGCTTTGTAGGTAGACTGGGGACAGTCAAAGGCTAGGGACCAGACGAAGAGAGACACAAACCTGCTGCTTTTTAGGTAGACTGGGGACAGTCAAATGCTATGGACCAGACGAAGAGAGACACAAACCTGATGCTTTGTAGGTAGACTAGGGACAGTCAAAGGCTAGGGACCAGACGAAGAGAGACACAAACCTGCTGCTTTGTAGGTAGACTGGGGACAGTCAAATGCTATGGACCAGACGAAGAGAGACACAAACGTGATGCTTTGTAGGTAGACTAGGGACAGTCAAAGGCTAGGGACCAGGCGAAGAGAGACACAAACCTGATGCCTTGTAGGTAGACTGGGGACAGTCAAATGCTAGGGACCAGACGAAGAGAGACACAAACCTGCTGCTTTGTAGGTAGACTGGGGACAGTCAAATGCTATGGACCAGACGAAGAGAGACACAAACCTGGTGCTTTGTAGGTAGATTGGGGACAGTCAAAGGCTAAGGACCAGACGAAGAGAGACACAAACTTGATGCCTTGTAGGTAGACTGGGGACAGTCAAAGGCTAGGGACCAGACGAAGAGAGACACAAACCTGCTGCCTTGTAGGCAGACTGGGGACAGTCAAAGGCTAGGGAAAGCAACCAAATACAACAATTTTGTCGTAGTTAGATGTACTGAGCCAAAGGCTTGCCGGAACCGTGCAAAGTTTTATGATGCCGCAGACTCGAAATGTCTTTATCCGTCGTGATAAGACAGAATCCTATATGAAAAAGCAACAGCACTCTTCATAATACCCATGCTAGATTGATCACGCTTTGGAACAAGTCACTGGCTGAATAGAAACATCCCAACCTCTCGAGGAATTCGAACTCGTGACTACAGCGTGCTAGACTCATCACTATTGAATTTGATGCCACCAAATTCCTTTATTTGTTGTCTAAATCCACCTGTTAGTTATTCGTCAGCTTAATTTTACCGCCAATATCAAATCAAGACGAGGGTGTTATCAGCAATCTTTTTTTTTTTATCAACAGGTCCGCTCAACGAGACACAAGCGATGGAATTCCGCAAAATGTAATTTGAAAAACAAACCAGACAGGTTTAAGGGAATTACATAATTTACGAAGCGAATGAGTGAATTAAAGCTGTTGGAACAAAATATTACCCTGGTTATTCACATTCACAAAATATTACCCTAGTTATTCACATTGACAACATGCAAGTGGAGTGAGAGGAAAAGCGGCTATGTTCGCTGGCTTTTAACTCAAGCGTAGTCCATACACGTGCCACTGCGTCTACTGACCTCGACTGATGTTTGCATGTGGATTAGATTTCCCTTGTTCCAATGTCCCTCGCCATGAAAGGAACCCACTCCGGCTTCTGAGGTACTTGTAATTTACGTCCCCAACTCAAGGTTGAGAAGGCAATATTTTAGTCCAACTGACAGCTGAGGGGTTGAACCCGCTACCTCGGCATAAGCACACCGGATGTTTAAGAAATTGCGGTCTTATCCATCAGGCCACGCTGACCTCGAAAGCGTCTCTTAATGAAGATCTCTGGGTCCACTTTAGGTGGCAGTTTGAAGATGGGAGTGGTAGTAATCCAATTTGGTGGAGTGGTGGTTGTTGGGTTTGTGATGTTTCAAGACACTTTATACTTTCAGTAGTTTGCACTTGCTTTCTGAAGGCGAAGTCGATGATTAAGTCCAACTGACTGGTGTGTGTGTGTGTTTGTGGGTGGGTTGGTGTGTGTGTGGGTGTGTGCGAGCGAGTGTGTGGGTGTGGGTGTATGTGTGTGTGGGTATGTGTGGGTGTGTACGTGGGTGGGTATGGGTGTGTGTGTGTGTGCCAGTGGGTGTGTGTGTGAGTGGGTGTGTGTGTGGGTGGGTATGTGTGTGGGTGGATGGGTGGATGTGTTTGGAACGACCCCACTACTCCGCCGTCAGCACACAGGCAGTTTAAAGCGTGAGCGTTAATCCTCTCGGTTACGCTAACCTCTGCTTTGATATCTGTCTGTCTGTCCTTCTTTTTATCCATCCATTCATCCATCCATCATTCCATCCATCCATGCATCCATACATCCATGCATTCATCCATCTGTCTGTCTGTCTGTCTCTATAAAGACAACATTATACATCCCCATAAAGAAGATGTGACCCGCTATATAAAGTAAACGATCCTCAGTCACACGCTGTATGGCTAATTTAGGCTAGGCACATCTCATAGCCCAGGTCAATACATGAAGCACATAAACGGGCGATCTCCCGCTGTTTATGCTTCACCTCGACACCCGCAAAGAACAAGAGTAACAAGATGAGATGATGAGATGAGATGAGACGATGAGATGATGACATGAGATGATGACATGAGATGATGACATGAGATGATGAGATGAGATGATGAGATGTGATGATGAGATGAGATGAGATGGTGAGATGAGATGAGATGAGATGATGATGAGATGATGAGAAAAGATGAGAAGATGAGATGATGACATGAGATGATGACATGAGATGATGACATGAGATGATGAGATGAGATGATGAGATGTGATGATGAGATGAGATGAGATGGTGAGATGAGATGAGATGAGATGATGATGAGATGATGAGAAAAGATGAGAAGATGAGATGATGGACAGGCACTCTACCGCTGTTTATGCTACACCTTGACACAACAAGGAACAAGAGGTGAGATGAGATGAGATGATGAAATGAGAAGATGAGCTAAGATGATGGATGAAATGAGATGATGAGAAGATGAGATGAGATGATATGAGGTGGTTAGATTAGATGATGAGATGAGATGTGATGATGAGATGAAATGATATGATTAGATGATGTGATAAGATGAGATGAGATGATGCGATGAAATGATGAGATGAGATGATACAATGAGATCATGAAAAGATGAGATGAGGAGATGATGAGGAGATGATGAGATGCGATGAGATGATGAGATGAGATGATTAGATTAGATGATGAGATGAGCTGAAATGATGAGATAAAATGCGATTATGAGATTAGCTGATGAGATGAGATGATAAGATTAGATGAGATGATGAGATGAGATTATGAAATGAAATTATGAGATGAGATGATGAAATGAGATAATGAGATGAGATGAGTTGATGAGGTGAGATGATGAGATGAGATGATGAGATGAGATGATGAATAGACTGGAGAAAACAGTAACGGGTGACTTTGTTCCTGGAAGATAAGGCAAGGGAAGACCATAACAAACATGAACACACTACATTGCAGACATCTAGAGGGTGCATGAGGCGGGAGACATGGCAAGAGTTCGAGAGACTTCTGGCGTACGTGGTGAGAGCAGCGTTCTGCAAATGACCTACTACTTGAGAAGCGGGTGTATTTGCTTCTGCTCTACAATCCCCAAGCCTACTCATCATATTACATCTTACATCGCACGGAGCTAATCCACACGCACATTTCAATACAGTGCCACTAGGAGTAGGTGTATGGACAACGCTTCAGTTCATGGCGAGCGAGCGCAAAAAAAAAAAAAAAAGACATGGCTATAAACTTGAAGCATTCACAATCTTTCAAAATTAGGAAATTAGGCCAATGGTTCTCCATAGACTGATGTTTCTGAGCCGGAAATTAGGATGTCAGACGTCTCGATTCGATTGGTCTTGGATGCGTTCTTTCGAATATATTTCTAATGTTGTCTTTTAAAAGCTGAGATTCACAAGAAAATTTGTAATCGAGAGTTGAAAAATCGTGTCATTTTCAGGCAATATGTCAGAAATGTTGCTAATAACGTTAAAAGTTTTCTGCACGAGGCACCGGGGCGTAGAAGAACTATACCTCAGCCAGTGGGAATGTTAAAATTAGCGCCGTTTTTGTGATGTCTGCTAATGCTGCGAAATTATTATTATTTGAAGAAGAAGAAGAAGAAGAAGAAGAAGAAGAAGAAGAAGAAGAAGAAGAAGAAGAAGAAGAAGAAGAAGAAGAAGAAGAAGAAGAAGAAGAAGAAGAAGAAGCAGAAGAAGAAGCAGAAGAAGAAGAAGAAGCAGAAGCAGAAGCAGAAGAAGAAGAAGAAGAAGAAGAAGAAGAAGAAGAAGAAGAAGAAGAAGAAGAAGAAGAAGAAGAAGAAGAAGAAGAAGAAGAAGAAGAAGAAGAAGAAGAAGAAATAATAATAATAATAATAATAATAATAATAATAATAATAATAATAATAATAATAATACGTGAAATAAGGCAGTATGATCAAGCACAGCAAGTTCCTCTTATGCATGTAGAGATGTAAATCAAAACAAAACAACAAACGAATTACAATGGAAGCTAATACTCAAGCATTGATAAAACGCAACAACAAGCGTTTGGTAAAGGAACAACAATATAATTGCAGAAAGACTCCAATCGTGAAACGATTTGCCGGAAATTTGGCTCTGTTTAAGGTAAAGCATGGAATCAAAGTCATTTTGGAGTCATTTAGTTCACCAGCTTTATTTCATTTTGGCCTGTGATGGGGAAAAATTGGCACAGTTTGAGGCTACGTTCGATTGCTTTAGTTTATAGTGAATACTTTCTGAGGACTTCGGTGTGTTTGTGAGTGAATATTTGTATGCCCTTAAGAGGAAGTGAGAGAAAGAGTGTGTATATTTGTGTGTAATGCCACCCCTACAATGTTTAGTGTCGGAGCACTTCACCAATAGAGTGATGTTAAACTTTCGTCTCATTAAGTAGCAATCAAACCGCTGCAGTGTTACAGTTACAACTTCTTTGACTGAAGCACTTTGGTAAATTCCTTTAATTGCTGCTGCAGCCAGCTAGGAAATGCTGAATTAAACGTTTATAGTTACAGAGATTAATTCCGCAGGCGCGAGACGCCCCTCCTACATCGCAAGGTACTATAGGCGGTAATAACAGTCTGACAGTCACACGCACACACATATACATAAAACATACACGTGAAACTTAAAGCAGACAATTAATGCAGCTATAATAGCCATTGAAAGTCATACAGAAAAGCCAACCTTGTGCAAACAAACAGACATGATATTCAGTTTAAATACACCGTGGTAGTCAATTTAAATTACCATGTATGTGAATTTCTGTGTTGTACATTTCAGCTTGAAGCATCTATCTTATTGTTGTAGTTTATGTTGTGTGAGTTCTGCAGTACGCACGTGATGACATGCATCAAACTATATCAGGCAATAAATTATGAAATCTATTGTTTGTGACTTCGTTACTCAATTTCAATTCGGAAAACTATTATTTTGTATTAGTGCCGGTTATTGATTGATTTATTTAGTTTTTATTAGTGTTCGTTCGCTTTAAAACCTAGCTTTGGTCTACACTCTTGATACTACTTCTGGTACTTGCTATTACTACTACTAGTCAATACACAGGACTGATTTGCGTGAGGGATAGCTTTCCCTATTACCAGTGAACCCTCTCCTACTTCTGTGGTACGTGTAATTTACGATTATGGGTTAAATCCGTGTGTCGTGATGTTGATCCGTCGTCCCTAACTGTGAGTAGCACCTTACAGTCTTGACAGACCAAAGTATGTGAGTTGGAATGTGGCCAAAATTCTATCACAATGCCTGGGCAGAGCTTCAGAGAAACATGTGGTGCCCAAACGACATGTTCCCTCTCTCGGCCTTACCTTGTATTCTCCAGAGGAATGGGTAACCAATACTTCTGGAACAAGGTAGGCTGCAGACGCTGGCGGCTCGGCGTCAACAGTGTAAGTTACGACCCCATGTCAAGGATGAGAAGTCTTTCAGAAAAAAAAATGGCAGCAAAGCGCCAGAGAAGAAACGAGAACTCACCTACTCTGTCAACCGAACAACTGTTTCAATTGTGGATGTTACAAACCACAGATGGGGGTGTGGAAGTCAAAGGGAAACTACCAATAACTTTAAGAGAACATCCGCGGAGCAAGTTAAAACTTATAGTCACATGTTCAAACAATTTACGACAAGATTGTGATTAATTAAATAACTTGAAATGACACGCACATAACAGCTTTCAAAATACATTAAAACAGAAAATCAACAAATGTCCATACATCTCTCATCAAAATGAGATTACATTTCAGTTCTCTCGATGGCTCCTAGTTGGACGCCATTTTATTGCGGCGATGGTAAATTAACAAACAGCTGTTGTGCCTGGGGACCTCAGAAGGTCGACCTGGTTCGCACACTCCTAGTGCAGCAAAGTCCCAGATGGCAAGAAGCGGCTGCTCCGATTCAGCTGTTATGTCACTGGGTGTGACAGGGGTCAAGGGGGTCACACTGTTAATTATGCAATGTGTTGACAAGGGACGTAATGGAAATTAGTGGACGGGAGGGAGTGTACTGAGGTTAAAGGTCAGTATGTGTTGTTTGCGGAGAGCAGCGATAGCGTTTGGCTGGCCGCTTCCATACCGGATCGGTATTCTTGGCTTTGAATCAGCAAAGAAATTTTTAAGAAAAAATGATCTCGGTTTCAGGGTTGACCCCGGCTGAAATGGACACCTGAAAATCTCCCGTGGATGTGAAGATGGCCAGGGTGATAAAAGTCGCGTAACCGACGACAGAATCGACTTCATTGCACCAGGTTTTATCCGATATGGTTCAGTCTCTTTCCGCAGCGCGGAAAGCATTGCACAAAGCACGAGCTCCATATCTTCAGCGACGATCCCAGGAGTCTCAGAAAAAAAAAATGCACTCGTGAACCGTAAGGTGCAGCCCGGAATCGAACCCATAACCTTTGAAGCCCGAGCCAGATGATCTGACCACGTCGCCACGGAGACTCTCGGCCAGGATGATAGTGATGGCATTAACCTTGGAGTTCGATTAGTCTGTAAAAGTATGGGTGTTGCACCATATGGACAATGCGCCTCAAGGCGTGATATGGGTCCTTTAGTTTACTTACTTATGTAAGAGAGGTGTGGATTTGCGCATGTGTGAGTGTGCATGTGAGTGGTTGTGGATGTGTGTGGGTGTGATTGTGTGTGGGTGTGGATGTGTGTGTGTGTGGATGTGTGTGGGTGTGGATGTGTGAAGGTGTGGATGTGGATGTGTGTGGGTGTGGATGTGTGTGGATGTGGATGTGTGTGGGTGTGGATGTGGATGTGTGTGGATGTGGATGTGTGTGGGTGTGGATGTGTGTGGGTGTGATTGTGTGTGGGGGTGGATGTGTGTGGATATGTGTGGGTGTGGATGTGTGTGGATATATGTGTGTGGGTGTGGATGTGTGTGGATATGTGTGGGTATGGATGTGAGTGGGTGTGGATGTGTGTGGGTGTGTGTGTGGGTATGGGTGTGTGTGTGAATGTATGTGGGTGTGTGTGGATGTGGATGTGTGTGGGTGTGTATGGGTATGGATGTGTGTCGATGGGTGTGGAAGTGTGTGGGTGTGTGTGGGTGTGGATGTGTGTGGGTTTGGATGTGTGTGGGTGTGTATGTGAGTAGTTGGGGATGTGTCTAGATCGGATAAAGTCAGTTAGAAAAAGTTATGTTATGTTATAATATCACGATCGCCATCCTGGCACATGGGATACCCCCATGCGTGCTCAGTTCTCCGATGCAGCAGCAGCCTCAAAGTATCTCCTCTCACCGTTCCCATGAGGAATCGGTTGTAATGACTGCTCTCTCAAACTCGAAAACCACATCGACTTGCTTGGATAGTCTTCACTCCCAATTCGTGTAACCGAACAAGCGTTAGAGACATGTCGCTATTGGCCAGCCAGTTCCGCACTGCAATGATGATATCGGCCCTGTCCATGCTTCTCCCTGCATGTATTGGTGCATGGGCTGCCAGCTGGACCGGGCATTCATTGCCCTTGTCGACGCCTTTTCCGGGTGCGTACATCCAGGTAAGTGGTGTGAAGAGTGACTTTCGAATGTTTTCTGCTCACTCAGCTCGGAGACTGCTGCCTGCAATTTTCTGTAGCGTGTTCCTGGAGTCTGAGAGAGAAAGTGAAATGTGTGTGTGTGTGTGTGTGTGTGTGTGTGTGTGTGTGTGTGTGTGTGTGATTATCATCATCATCATCATCATCATCATCATCATCATCATCATCATCATCATCATCATCATCATCATCATCATCATGTGGTTAAATCCTTACAGAAAATAGCTTTATCCATGGCTCAGAAGAGCCTTTCGATCTCTGGCCACTTGTCCACTACTCCTATCTCTGGCTCTATATTTGTCTCACTCTGTTTCAATCAATGTCTCTCTAGGTCTTTATCTGTCTCTCTCTGTCTCCCTCTCACCGTCTCTCTCTCTGTCTCTTTGTTTTCTCTATCCGTCTCTATTTTTCTATATCTATCTCTTTCTGTTTCTCTTTGTCTCTGCCTCTCTCTCTCTCTCTCTCTCTAACTCTCTCTCTCCTCTCTCTGTGTGTCTCACTGCCTCTCTCTGTCTCTTTGTCTGTCTCTGTCACTTTCTATGTGCCTCTTTCTGTCTCAGTCTCTGTCTCTCTATGTCTCTTGTTATCTCTTCCTGCCTATCTGTTTCTCTCCGCCTCTCTTTGTCTCTCTCTGTCTCTCTCACAGCCTCTCTTTGTGTCTCTTTGTCTCTCTCACCTCCTCTCTTTGTCTCTCTGTTTCTTTATATGTGTCTCTCTCTGTCTATCTTCTCTCTCTCTCTCTGTCACTCGCTCCGTCTCTATATGTCACTTTCTCTCTCTGTCATTCTCTCTGTCTATATGTCTCTCTCTGTCACACTCTCTGTCTTTCTATCACTTTATTTCTCTCTCTGTCTGTCTCTCTCTCTCTCTGCTTCTTACTGTCACTCTCTCTCTGTCCCTCTCTTTCTTTCCCCTGTATCTCTCTCTGTGTCTCTCTCTGTCTCTCTCTGTCATCTCTGTCCCACTGTCTCTCTCTGTCTCTCTTTGTCTCTCTCTGTCACTCTATCTGTGTGTCTCTCTGTGTGTCTGTCTCTCTCTGTCTCTCTCTGTCACTCTTTCTGTCTCCCTCTGACTCTCTCTGTCTCTCTCTCTATCACACTCTCTCTGTCTCTCTGTCTATCTGTCTGTCTCTCTCTCTCTGTCACTCTCTGTCTCACCGTCTCGCTCTGTCTCTCTTTGTCTCTCTCTCTGTCACTCTCACTATGTGTCTCTCTGTGTGTCTGTGTGTATGTCTCTCTCTGTCTCTCTCTGTCACTCTTTCTGTCTCCCTCTGACTCTCTCTGTCTCTCTCTATCACACTCTCTCCGCCTCTCTGTCTATCTGTCTGTCTCTCTCTGTCTCTATCTATCTCTCTTGGTCTCTGTCTGTCTCTCTCTCACCGTCTCTCTCTCAGTCTGTTTCTCTCTGTCCGCCTGTCTCGCTCTCTCTGTCTCTGTCTCTCTTTGTCTATCTCTGTCACTCTCTCTGTGTGTCTCTCTGTGTGTCTGTGTGTGTGTCTCTCTCTCTGTCTCTCTCTGTCACTCTTTCTGTCTCCCTCTGACTCTCTCTGTCTCTCACTATCACACTCTCTCCGTCTCTCTGTCTATCTGTCTGTCTCTCTCTGTCTCTAACTGTCTCTCTTGGTCTCTGTCTGTCTCTCTCTCACGGTCTCTCTCAGGCTGTTTCTCTCTGTCCGCCTGTCTCTCTCTCTCTCTCTCTGTCTCTCTTTGTCACTCTCTCTCTCACTCTCGGTATCTCTCTGTCTCTATCTTCATATTACTATGTCACTTCCTGTCTATTTATGTCTAGCTCACCACTTCTATCTGTCTCTCTCTCTCTCTGTCTCTCCCTTCTCTCTCTCTGTCTCTCGCTGTCTTACAGAAAGAGAGAGACAGAGAGAGAGAGAGAGAGAGAGAGAGAGAGAGTGACAGTAAGAACATGTTTCGCCTATTCTGGTGCGCACTTATGGAATGATCTGCCTCCAGATCTGAAAACTCCAATGAGTCCCTACACATTTAACCGAAAACTCTTTCAATACTTAATCCATACCGACTATATGCCACCATAATTCATTTACTGGTATAATTGTGCATTATAATAGTTCATTATAATTGTTTAACTATAATTGTTCACTATATATGTGTGTGCGTGTGGGAGCGAGAGAGCGAGAGAGAGAGAGAGAGAGAGAGAGAGAGAGAGAGAGAGAGAGAACGAACGAACGAACGAACACACTTTATTTTCAAAGGGTAACAAATTGGGCACGCAGGCCCGTCTTACATTCGGCCCTTCCAATCACTCATCTTTCTTTCATCAACAGTGCATAGGAAAAAAACATTGTCACATGAATTTTGTAAACATAAACAATGCATATTACTATGTTATGAGACACAACCACCACCCACCAACACATCCCCCATTCACTCCAACTCCCCCACCCAACCACACACACATACAATACATTCCCCCACCCATCCACCACATCCCTACACCTACACATCTCCCCACCCACACACACCTCTCACCCACCACACATCCCATCCACCCACACCCCAAGCACACATACATTCATTAACCCACACATCCCCCACCTACACACATCTCCCCACCCACTCACATATCCTCTACCCGTCCTATTTCCCACCAACAATCACTCACCCAATATCCTCCTCCACCCACACACCTCCAACCACCCAACCAAACACACATTCCTCAGCCACACACACATCTCCCCGTCAACTCACATATTCCGCACCTACCCACACACAAATTGTGCACTCACCCACATAGAGAGAGAGAGAGAGAGAGAGAGAGAGAGAGAGAGAGAAAGTGGGTGTCAGAGAGAGTGAGAGAGTGAATGTGTGTGTGCGCACGTGCGTGCGTGTGTGTGGCGAGAGTGATTGAGCGAGAAATGGTAGGGGAATGTGTCAGTGCATGCATTCGTACGTGTATGTGTGAGAGTGAGTGAGGGAGTGTGTGCGTGCATACATGCGTTCATGCGTATGTATATGTGTGAGAGAGTGTGATTGAGAGAGTGAGTGTGTGTGTGAAAGATTGTGTGTGAGAGAGTGAGACAGTTCGAGAGTTGATGTGTTAGTGTGTGTGTGTGAGCGCGCGCATGCGTGTGAGTGTGTGTATATGAAAGAATACAGAGAGAGAGAGAGAGAGAGAGAGAGAGAGAGAGAGAGAGAGAGAGAGAGAGCTGAGCAGATGCATGTCATGTAACACTCATGTTATGTAACACGCGAATCCATACGTTTGTGTATACTCATCTGTCATATTATCAGTTAATACCATTTGATTTTATCATGTATAACATAAACTTATGTACATTACTGTAGTTTGAGTGAGAGAGTCAGTGAGTGTGAATGAGAGACAGAATGAGTAAGCGTGAGAGTGAATGTGTGTGTGTGTGTGTGTGTGTGTGTGTGTGTGTGTGCCTTCTCTGTGTGTATCTCTGTGTGTGGGAGCATCACTATTTTTACGTCACATACTTTTTATGTACACATTTTTCTCCATGTTTAACATTTTTATGAGACTGCTCATGACTATTGTCAGTGTATGTGTGTGAGTAAAGTGTGGGAGTTTGTTTATACTAGTTTCAATGCTAACGTGAGACATTTTGTATGTGTCTAGATGTGAGGAGGTGTGAGTGTGTGTGCAGGATGTGTGTGAGTGTGGGGATATGTGTGGGTGGGGGTATGCGTTTGGATGGGTTGGGGTGTGTGGGTTTTTGTGGGTAGTGATATTTGTGGGTGTTGGTGGGATGTGTGGATGAATGTGTGGGGATGAAAGTAGGGATGTGGGAATGGGTGTGGGGGATGTGTGTATGGGTGGAGGATATGTGTATGGGACGGGTGTGGGGTGTGTGTGTTTATGTGGGTGGTGATGTGTGGGTGGTTTGAGGAAGTATGTGTAGGTGGCGGGGTTGTGTGTGTAGGCGATTGTGTTGGGTGGATTGGGGATACAAGGGCGGATGGGGAGAAGTGTATGGTGTATGGGTTTGAGATATGTGTGCGGTGTGTTGGTGGGGGATGTGTGCATGGTGTGTGGGTGGGGGTGTGGTGATATGGGTTAGGATATATGTGTGGGTGGGGGATAGTGTGTGGTGTGGGGGATGTGTGTGATGGGTGCCGGGAATGTGTGTATGGGTTGGGTGGTTGGGGGAAGTATGTGGGGGTGTGTGGGTGGGAAATGTGTGCGTGGATGGGGAATGTGTGGGTAGGGGTGTGTGAGTGGCTTAGGGATGTGTAGGTGGGTGAGGGATGTGTATGTGTTGGGGTGGGATGCGTGAGTGGGTGAAGGATGTGTTTGGGTAGGGGTATTGTGATCGAGAGATGTTTGGTTGGGGTGGGTGGTGGGGGTGTGTAGGTGCTTAGTGGAGGATGTGTGCGTGAGTGAGTGTGTGTTGGTGGACGGGTAGGGAATGCGTGTGTGGGTGGGGATAGGTGTGTGGTGTTATGGTTAGGGATATTGTGTGGGTGAGGTATGTGTGTATGGATGGGGGATTTTTGTGGTGTGTGGGTGGGGGTATGTGGGGTGGATGGGTAAGGGTATCTGTGTGGGGGTGGGTGGGAATATTGTGCGGTATGTGGGTGGGGGATATGTGTGTGGTGTGTAGGTGGGGATGTGTGGTGGTATGTGGGTGTGGGATGTGTTGGTGAGGGATATGTGTCTGTGCGGTGCGTGGGTTGGGAATATTGCGTGGTAGGGGATGTATGTGATGTGCGGGTGGGGGATTGTGTAGTGGGGGATCGGGTTAAGGCATGTATGGGTGGGTGGAGGATGTATGTGTGGGTGGTGGGGTGTGTGTGTGTGAGTGGATTGGGGATGTATGGGTGGTTAGGGAGATGTGTGTGTGGGGGGGGGGGGGGTAAGAAGATGTCAGTTGGTGGGGATGTGTCTGTATGGTTTGGGGATGTGTGAGTGGATGTGCTATGTGTGGGTTGGTGGGGGATTGTGTGCGTGGGTGGTGAATATGTGGTCAATGGAGATGTGGCTGGGGGATGGGTGGTTTGAGGTGTGGATGGGGAGAGGATGTGTGGGTTAGGATGTGTATGTGGGTGGGCGTGGGATGTGTGGGTTGGTGGGGGAATGTTTGTGGGTGGCGAGTGTGTTTTGGTTGGGGGAACAGGTGAGGGGAGAGTGTGTGGGTGGGGGATGTGCGGAAGGGGGATGGGTCGGTTGGTGGGGTATGTATGTGTCCCTTGCTGTACGTATGTGTGGGTAGGTGGGTGTGTGTGTGGGTGGGGTGATGTATGGGTAGGTGGGATATGGGCCTCATAACATGGTAATTTGCCTTGTTTATGTTTACAACATTCATTTCACAATGTTTATTTTTCTTCCAATGTAAATGTATAATGCTCTTGATGAATGAAAGTCGAGTGATTGGAAGGGCCGAATGTAAGACTGGCCTGCGCGCCCAATTTGTGACCCTAATAAAGTTGATTTGATTTGATTTGATTTGATTTGTCTCTCTCTGTCTCTCTCACCGCCTTTCTCTGTCTCTCTATGTCTCGCTCACTGCCTCTCTCTGTCTCCATCTGTCTCTCTCTATCTCTCTCTCTGTCTGTCTCTCTCTGTCACTCGCTCCGTCTCTCTCTCTCTCTGTCACTTTCTCTTTGTGTCACGCTCTCTGTCTATATGTATCACTCTGTCACACACTCAGTCTCTCTCTCTCTCTGTCACTTTCTTTCTGTCTCTCTGTCTCTCTCCGTCATTCTCTCTGCCTCGCTATGCCTCTCATTGTCATTCTCCCAGTCTCTCTCTTTCTCTCGCCCTGTCTATCTTTCTGTCTCTTTGTAACTCTGCCTCTCTATGTCATTCTCTGCCTGTATCAATCTGCCCTTCTCTCTCTGTCACTCTGTCTCATTCTCTCTGGGTTTTTGTCTCCATCTGTCAGTCTCTGTTTGTCTCTGTCTCTCCATGTCTCTCTCTGTCACTCACTCTCTTTCTCTTTCAGTGACTCTTTCTCTCTCTCTCTCTCTCTCTCTCTCTCTCTGTCTCTCTTTCATGTCTGTATCTTTATTATTCTCTCTCTTTCTCTATGTCTCTCTTTGTCTCTATGTTTCACTCTCTCTCTCTTTCAATTTCTGACTCTCTATGTCACTCTCTCTTTTTCTCTCTCAATCTCTGTCTGTTATTCTCTCTCGCTGTTTCTCTGTCTCTCTCTCTCTCTCTCTCTCTCTCTCTGTCTCTCTGTCGTTCCCTCTCTTTCTCTCTCTGTCTCTCTCTGTCACTCTCTCTTTCGCTCTTGGTCTCTCTGTCTTTCTTTGCCTTTCTCTGTCACTCTCTGTACTCTCTCTGTCTCTGTTTCTCTCTCTCTGTAACTCTATGTCTCTAATATATATATATATATATATATATATATATATATATATATATATATATATATATATATATATATATATATATATATATATATATATATATAAGGGGCGTTCATTTTAAATCTGTTCGTGCCGCACCTCGCGTAATTGTGATAAGTACTGACCAATGAATAAAAGTGCAAGTGCTTATCGTCCCATGATGCATAGATTCTGTTTCTGGCCGTTTAGAAAATGGTCGAGTTGATCCAAAATCAGTCCAAAGAAGCTCAAAGAGCTGTGATTCAGTTTATTTCATTTGAAGGCTGTCGACAAGTGGACATTACTCGAAGAATGCATTCAGCGTACGGTAACAAATGTGTGTCGAAGACAACAGTGACAGACTAGGCATGAATGTCTCGGAAAGGACTTCAGTTCACGACAGATCTTCGACGGCCGGGTCAAGTGCATATTGTTTCAACAGAAAGAACCACCGCCAAAATTGATGCATCAGTACAGATGAACAGTTGAAAGAATTTGATGTGTCAATTGGGACATTTCAAAAGGTCGTTCGTAAGAAACTGCAATATCAGAAGGTGTGTTCACAGTGATTACCACGGATGTTGACCGACCACCAAAAATAGGAACGCATGGGATGGTGTTTAAACCACTTGCTGCGCCACAGAGTGGAGGGTGATACATTTCTCTTCCGCATAGTGGCAGGCGATGAATCATGGTGTCACCACTTTGAGCCGAGCAGAAAAAGAGAGAGCATGCAATGGAAGCATGCTGGATTACCAAAAGCCAAAATATTCAAGTTACAGGTTTCCACTTATGCAGAGCGCATTTTTTTTTTTTTAATTATTTTTTTTTTACCATGAAGAGCTATTGTGACTGGTGTCACCTGGTGTCAACATCAACTCTACCCACTACTTGCAAACACTAGACAAACTGCAAAAA
Organism: Cepaea hortensis; assembly: GCA_963921405.1. Taxonomy (NCBI): domain Eukaryota; kingdom Metazoa; phylum Mollusca; class Gastropoda; order Stylommatophora; family Helicidae; genus Cepaea; species Cepaea hortensis. The sequence continues at coordinate 446,258,012 of OY992876.1, read as the reverse complement.
GCCATCAAGAATAAACGACCCGGCATGCTTTCTCGCAGTGAGATTTTGTTGCACGATAATGCTCGTCAGCATGTCGCAAAGCTTGTGCAGGAAGCATTAGCAAGGAAGAAGTGGGAAATTTGGCAACATCCAGCTTATAGTCCTGATTTGTCACCATGTGATTTGCATTTGTTCGAACCTCTAAAAAACAGCTCTCAGGGGGCAACGATTTCACACAGATGCAGACGTAATGAACGCGGTAAACACTTGGTTCAGTGAGCAACCACAATCCTTTTTTGCGGATGACATTCACCGCCTACCTAAGCAATGGGATGCTTGCCTGAATACCTACGGCGACTTCTTCTGACCAACCCATGGTGCGTAATTCATACAAAATGAATGCTTTGTTTGATTCTACCACACCTGTTAATTTCTTCTATGTGTGTGAGATATGAGTGTTTGGGTGGGGGATGTGTGTGTGGGTGGGAAGATATGAGTGGGCGACGGATGTGTGTGGATGGGGTGTATGTGGGTGGTGGAGTGTGTGTGGGTTGGAGGTGTGTGTTTTTGGATGGGGAATGTGTTGGTGGGTGGGGATGTACGTATGGGTGGGGAGATGAGGGAGTGTATGGGTGGGGAGATGTGTAGTTAAAAGATGTGTGATTGGGGGATTGGAGATGGGGGGGGGGGGGGGGGGGGGGGGTTGGCGGATGGAGGATGTGTGGGAGGGTGAGTGTGTGTAGGTTGGGGGGTTGGCGGGGGATGTGTATGTGCGCAGGATGTTTGAATGGGGGGAGATTGTGTGGGTGGGGGATGTGTGTAAGTGGGGGATGTGTGAGTGGGTGTGGGTTTTGTGTGTGGGTAGGTGCGGGATGTGTGAGTTGGCGGGAATATATGTGTGTGGGTGGGGGATGTGTGTTTAGCTGGGTGGTTGGGAGTGTGTGGGTGGGTGGTGGAGGATATGTGGGTGGGTGAGCGTTGATAGGTTATGGGATGGGTGGAGGATGTTTGTGGGTGGGGAGACGAGTGAATGTGGGAGATGTGTTGGTGGGTGATGGGTGTGCCTGGGTTTGTGTGTGGGTGGGTGGAGAATGTGTTTGGGGGATGTGTGGTGGGTGGGAGACGTGTGTGTGTGTGTGTGTGTGTGGGTGGGAAGATGTTGTAGGTGATGGTGTGTGTGGGATGTGGGGGTGGGGATGGGTGGATGGATGGGGGCATGCATGTGCCTGGGGGTATGTGTGTGGTTGGGTGGTGGATGTGTGTGTGTGGAGGACGCGCGGATGGATAGGGTATGGGTGGTTGGGTGGGGGATTTGTCTCATAACATGGTAACATGCATTGTATATGTTAACAACATTCATTTGACAAGGTTATTTTTTCCTATGTGAATGTACTATGCACCGATGAACGAAAGATGAGTGATTGGAAGGGCCGAATGTATGACGGGCCTATGTGCCCAATTTGTTACCCTTCGAAAAGAAAGTTCGTTCGTTCGTTCGTTTGTTCGTTCGTTCGTTCTTTCATGATTTTGTAATAAAGCCATTAGAACGGGTTTTAAATTAACGCCCCTAACACACACACACACACACACACACACACACACACACACACACACACATATATATATATATATATATATATATATATATATATATATGTGTGTGCGTGTGTGTGTGTGCGTGTGTAAGTGTAAATGTAAATTCAAGCCGTGTTATTTGACAGTAAAGCGACAATCTCCACAAGCACAATCTGTAGCCTTGTCCATCATCCTTTGCTTGTCCAGACGGTCGTACCCAATCAGTAACTGACTGATCGTTTATCGAATCCACAAGCCCTTAGCCACAAGTTTACCCCCTTAGGCGTGACATACTTCTATTAAATGGATTAACCTAACAGTTCGCGGCCTCTAACTGTCCCTGATTTTTTTGTACGGTAGACCAAATAGTATTAAATTTGACACAACTTGGCGATAACTCTGATGCTTTACTGTGGTTCTCCTTTTGCGCTTCCTCCTCTAACTACTACTACTACTACTACTACTACTACTACTACTACTACTACTACTACTACTACTACTACTACTACTACTACTACTACTACTACTGTAGTAGAAGTACTCAACGAGTTCTACTTCTTCTTCTTCTTCTTCTTCTTCTTCTTCTTCTTCTTCTTCTTCTTCTTCTTCTTCTTCTTCTTCTTCTTCTTCTTCTTCTTCTTCTTCTTCTTCTTCTTCTTCTTTTTCTTCTTCTTCTTCTTCTTCTTCTTCTTCTTCTTCTTCTTCTTCTTCTTCTTCTTCTTCTTCTTCTTCTTCTTCTTCTTCTTCTTCTTCTTCTTCCTACTCCTCTTCTTCTTTCTCCTCTACCTCCTCTCTCTTTACATCTTCCTCCCCCTCCTCATAATACCCTCCTAATAATCCCCTCCTCCTCCTTCTTCTTTTCCTTCTTCTTCTTATTCTTCTCACTCTCCTCTTCTTCTTCCTCCTTCTCCTCATTCTCCCCCTCCCCACCTTCTTCGTCTTCTTCTTGGTCTTCTTCTTCTCATCGTCCTATTTTTCCTACTGCCCTTTCCTTCTCCTCCTTCTCCTACGCCCTTCCCTTCGTCCTTATCCTCATTCTCCTCCCCACCCCCTCCTCATTCTTCTTCTTTGTTTTACCCCTCTCCTACTCCTCTTCTTCTTCATACCCCTTCTTTATCTTCTTCCTCTTCTTAATCGTCTCCTACTTCTCTTCTTCCTCCTTCCCATTCTCCTTCTTCTTTTTCATCCTCTACTCCTCCTCCTTCTCACCCCTTCTTCCTCGTCCTTGTCGTCTTCTCCTCCTTCTCCTTCTTCTCCTTCTTCTCCGTCTCCTCCTTCTTCTCCTCCGTCTCCGTCTTCTTCCCCATTTTCTTCTCTTATATTTCCTCTTCTCTCTCCTTAGATTCCCACACCAAAGAAATCAACGGAAGGCGGTCTGCTTCCATATCATCTGCGGCTAATTTCGAACCTTCGACTCCGTAAAATGGGCAATTGTGAAACGTGCTCACTGCCTTTAAGCCACAGTGCCGGCACGTAAAATACTCACCTCCTTCTACAGTCCGTGCGGTGTAGTCTGGGGATCATGTCAGTCCTCAGCCCTCTGTCTCGTTTACTGCCAATCTTCTTACAGTCCATACCGTGTAGTCTGGGGATCATGTCAGTCCTCAGCCCTCTGTCTCGTTTACTGCCAATCTTCTTACAGTCCATACCGTGTAGTCTGGGGATCATGTCAGTCCTCAGCCCTCTGTCTCGTTTACTGCCAATCTTCTTACAGTCCATACCGTGTAGTCTGGGGATCATGTCAGTCCTCAGCCCTCTGTCTCGTTTACTGCCAATCTTCTTACAGTCCATACCGTGTAGTCTGGGGATCATGTCAGTCCTCAGCCCTCTGTCTCGTTTACTGCCAATCTTCTTACAGTCCATACCGTGTAGTCTTAGTGATCATGTCTGTCCACAGCCCTCTTTCTCGTGTGCTGCCAATCTTCTTATAGTCCATGCCGTATGGTGTTGGTGATCATGTATGTCCACAGCCCTCTGTCTCTTGTGCAGCCAGTAACTTTTGATACTGGTATCCCTCCATGCCATGATGCCCAGCATCTTCTCTTTTGGTCTTCCCTTGCCTTCCTTTCCCTAAAACCTTCCCGTTGTGACGACATACTCCAGCTTTCCCTTTTTCATGACATCCTCCCGAATATGGCCTGCCGACTTCTGATGCAAGTAATCAGTTCTTTTTGTGATTCAACTTCTTTCAAGTTATCTTAATTGCTTTTTTATTTGTTCACGGTGATTGCAACATTCGTCCATGAAACAAAACAATAACAGCTACACAGTTTCCACATAATTCCTCACTAATCTGGTGATTGTCCATGGTTTGCTTCTGCATATCAGGATTGGCAGGATATAGCTTTCAAGAACTCTTTTCCCTACCGCGAAGAACAAAGACTCTTTTTCTTCTTCTTCTTCTTGTTTCGCTCGCTTGAGCTGAGTTGTTTGAATCAAGAACCGACATCATCGCACTCTGGGCATTCCCATAAGCGCTCAGATCTTCAACAATTAGCGAAGAGTTCCAATACTAATGGTGTCTGTTGCAATATGATTATATGTCCGTCTTGCTTTACTTCTGTATTTCTGAGTGACGACTGTTGACCATATCCTCTGACCACCCCTTGCTGCTGCATCCTCTGTAGATCATGATAGTCTCTCTGTTCATCTACATTATTCACGTGCTCCCAGGGGGCCTTCACAACATCTGCCTTATCATGCATTAAATCACCCCTTAATGCGGCATCAGCCAATCTGTCTGTCTGTTCATTTCCAACTACACCAGAGTGTCCTGGTGAAAATATCCAGCGAATTCTCACAACCCGCTACCTCTGAATCGGTGCAAGCCATTCTGCACGAAGCATGCCAGTCTTTACCTTTGCCAGCATGCTTTGTGAATCATTTACAATCACAACACGCTCCAACCAGCGGAAAGCTGCAGTAACCGCCTCCACCTCCATTCTCAGACTTGAGGTTGTGGTGTCATATGGCAGGCTCTGCTTTACTAAACATTGGCCATTGGCTTTTGCTATACATCCCTAGGCATTTATTTGCCTCTTAACACAGAGAAATTAGTATAGATAATCACATCACCAGGACGAGGGTAGTCATGAATTAATTGCTGAATTTCTACTTCCGTAGCGCCTGCTGGCCACTCTCTACAGTTATGTCCCAATGTGATTATTTCGCTTGAAATGCGTCTATAACTGCAATGTTGTTGTATCTTGTATGAATTTAAATGCCTTTCTTAGTTCAATAGTTGTCCATAGAGTATTAACAAAGATATATTGCAGATAATATACTTCATCTTTTACACAAGATTATACGCGCAGTAAACCACCAAGGTTTTATTTTTATTTTTTTTATTTTTATTGTTAGTAACTAAGTGAAAATCCCACGCCAATTTCAGCCAATCATCACACATTTCTTCCCTACGTAATATCTTCTCTCATACCGCGTGTCACGTCGGGGATTTACCGGTAATTGTACTCAAGGAATCTTCTCAGCACGTGCAGGAATTCCCAGGGTGACCCGTGATTGCAACTGCTACAGACAGACTGTCATCTAAGATAGTTAAGTGACAGGGCATGGCGACTGGCAGGGAGGTGCAGATTGTTATGTTGTCATTGCGTGTTGGGTTGTTCGTGCAAGACTTACCTATCTAAGTACCTGCCTGCCTGCCTGCCTGCCTATCTGCCTGCCTGCCTGTCTATCTGTCTGTCTGTCTGTCTGTCTGTCTGTCTGTCTGTCTGTCTGTCTGTCTGTCTGTCTGTCTGTCTGTCTATCTGTCTGTCACGATCTGACGTCTCACACACTCAGAGACCTATCTGTAAACATGTTTTTCTTTGTCTTTATTCCATTCCTGATATCTTTCCTCCAAGTAACGCGATCAGCGGCGACTTGCTCCCAATGTGCGTTATCAATGCCTGTTTCAATCATGTCTGGCTTACACGCATCTTTGTATCATAGTAGAGGCCGATCGCGAGATCTTTTACACATCTGTAATTCACCAAAAATATGTGGTTTGGTATTCCATCGTCCAACCTCCTAATGCAGTGGTTCTCAACCTTTTTTGGCCCGTGCCCCCTTCACCATATTTTCAGAAAGTCATCCCCCCTTCCCCTTTCGTATTTCCAACTTAAAAATCCTCCCGCCCCGCCCCTACACAGTATACGTAATAATGGAAGCTAAATTTAATAGCACATACTAAAACAAGTCTAGACGTCCACATAAAACGTGATGTGTACTTACTTTATAAAATGAATTTTAGTAGGGTGAGACGTACAGAACCATAAAGTATGAAGAGAAAAACAATATCAAGTAATCGGTTCTTGTATTAACGCGATCTTGAAATAATCTTAATTCCCCCCCCCCCCCGGAAACCCTAAAATTTCCCCCTGAGGGGAATTCCCCACCGGTTGGAACCACTGTCCTAGTGTGTCCTATTCTCTACATCTACGAAGACTGAGCATGGAACAAAACGTCACACAACCCGTCCTTTCTAATACTTCAGTATTTCTGATCTTGTCTTGCCACTTAATACCAAGCATTCTTCGTAGTAACCACATATGGAAGTTGTGTATACGTTTCACTTGGTGTGAGTAAGTTGAATAGGCTTCACTGCCATAAAGAAGAGTACTAAGGACACTGGCTTGATGGACCAGGACTTTTTGCAATAAGCTTTCTCTTCTTCCAGACTCTGTTGATTAGGCTGGTCATTGTTGTTGCCGCCCTACCAGTTTTGATGTTGATTTTCTGACCTAGAGATAACTTCAACACAAAAGCCACAAATAATATGTTGTATGATTCATATCTCCCTGTAACGAGTCTAAACAATCTTGGATATCAATCTCGTAGCAGAACGTACGTTAGGCTCCAAATATAAACTATTGGACACTCATTATCCTGTAGATTCAATAGCGGAGGAACGAACTAACGAACCAACGAATTTTATTTTCAAAGGGTCAAATATTGGGCACGCAAGCCCGCCTTATATTCGGCCCTTCCAATCACTCATCTTTCGTTCATCATTGTACATGTTATATTCACATAGAAAACAAAATTATCACATAAATTTTGTAAACATAAGCAATGCATATTACCACGTTATGAGACAGGCAGGATTGCAGACACACGTACACACGCATATTCATAAACACATTACACAATCCTGGATAGATACTTACATCATTTAACCAATTTCTTAAAGTTTAGCAATCTCTCGCTCATTCACTCTCACTCTCTCTCTCATTCTCTTACTCTCTCTCTCTCTCTCTCTCTCTCTCTCTCTCTCTCTCTCTCTCTCTCTCTCTCTCACATATACACACACACACGCACAATGACAGGCACACACACATACACATACACACACACACACACTCACTTTCACACTCACTCACTCTCTTTCATTCACTCACTCACTCACTCACCCACCCACCCACCCACCCACTCACTCACTCACTCACTCACTCCCTCCCTCCCTCACTCACTCACTCACTCACTCACTCACTCACTCTACAGTAATGTACACGTTTTCATATTATGCATGATAATTTTTAATAGGAATATTTTTGAGCACTCGCAAATTATTCACGAGTCATCATCCGAGAAATTTGGGGGCCCAGCTCACTACTCGATGGTTAGGACTGAATATGGACTGGTAATCACCGTGGCGAAGAAGTTAAGGTGGATGCTTCGTGCTCGAAAATTTATGGGTTCTGCTGAAAGAGACCGAGCTCTATGTGATAAAACTCGGTGCAATAAAGTTTATCCACTCGTCTTTAACCAGTTACGACTGAATTTGCGTCCGCATTTTGTAAACACGCGGCCCGTGTTGCGGGCCGGCTGAACCGTGCCCTGGAGATGCTATATTTTGAGCTATAGCCTACAATGGGTGACTTTGAGATATTCTAGTGTGATAATTTGGTCACGTCCAGCGTGAGCCGCGTGGTCAGTGGTTGCACACCCACCTCACACGCCAGTGATCCGGAGTTCGATCCCGGGATATGCACTACTGACGAGCTCAAACGAGAGCGATACTCAAGTTTAGTGCTTCCAATCTGACGTGGATAAGGCCCTTTGTTCGTACCGGAATACGATCGGCGTTGCCAGTAGTGGGCTGTGCTCAATCTTCAATGCTATATTCGTTTAAAGCCCAAAAAAGTAAGTTATTCTCATCTAGTTCGTGCTTTCAATATCGTGTGATGGATTGCAATTTTTTCCTCCAGATATGTAAGAAACATCACATACAGAGGAAATGTGCTCGCCATTTTGCTCACAAATACAAAAGTAAGCGATAAATAAGTCCTATGTTCAGGTGGCATGTGTCTGTACAGGCCGATAGCACCAAAGGAAAATGTGTTTATGAGACAAAGAAAGATGCATTTGGCAGGCAAGATTTGTTGTTGTGTGTGTTGAATGGGACACAAAGGACTGTTGTACGAGTCTGGGCGTTTGTTTGAGAACAGAGACAAGGGGAGTGAATATGTGAATGTTTGAATATTGATGGCAGTTAAGGTTCCTGATTTCAACCAAAGTGTATGAAGATCTGTATCTGACAGATGGTTACTGAAGGACAGACAGGCGTAGTAAGAAGAACGGGAAGGAGTAGTAGGAAGAACGGGTAGACGTAGTAGGAAGAACGGGTAGACGTAGTAGGAAGAACGGGTAGACGTAGTAGGAAGGGCGGGTAGGCGCAGTAGGAAGGGCGGGTAGGCGCAGTAGGAAGGGCGGGTAGGCGCAGTAGGAAGGACGGGTAGGCGCAGTAGAAAGAACGGGTAGGTGTAGTAGGAAAGACGGGTAGGCGCGGTAGGAAGGATGGGTAGGCGCAGTAGGAAGGACGGGTAAGCGCAGTAGGAAAGACGGGTAGGCGCAGCAGGAAGAACGGGTAGGCGCAGCAGGAAGGACGGCTAGGCGCAGTAGGAAGGACGGGTAGGCGCAGTAAGAAGGATGGGTAGGCGGGCCAGCTTTTTACATAGTTAGTTGCATATCCTTTACAGGACGTAGCAGTTAACTGCAGCTTTTTTTTTTTTGACAGTTCGTGACTTCTGGGCAAGTTGACGTTCAGTTGTTTGCCATTGTTTTCCTAACGACCGGCACTCGTACCGTTTCATAAAAAGCCAACGTAAGGCGGTCTGCTGCCAAATCGCCCACAGCTGTGTTTCGAAAGCGGTAGGGGGGGGGGGGGGTTGCCTAACGGAACGAATAGACATAGACAGACATTGAATAAGAGACACAGATTCAGACAGACATGCAGGCAGGTAAGCCAGATGACAGACAGACAGACATATGGACAGACGAACAGATGGGTGGATGAATGGATACATTGGTCGATTGAGCGACAGACAGACAGACAGACAGACACCGCACGGACGGACGAACAGACAGACAGACAGACAGACAGACAGACAGACAGACAGACAGACAGACAGACAGACAGACAGACAGACAGACAGACAGACAGACACGGAGAAATGAATGAACATTGGACAGACAGAAACAAACGAAATCATTTCACGATACTCATCACCCTTCCTGCTCTCCTCCCCCGCCTGTCAGACATCGCCGACGGTTAAATCTCGTTAATGAACTCGTGTCGATGAGAAAAGAATAACTAATCTTGTTGCCTCAGTATTATCGCACTGGCCATCATCGACATTACTCTGCATCCCTCATATCTGATTGGTGGAGGTCGTTAACTGCCTATATATCTCGGCCATCGCGACCATGTTGATTAGGGTGAAGGTGAGAAGTGTTACGTTCAGAAATGGGAACTTTGGGAAAGTTACTGAGGCCATTACAATTATTACATTAACCACAGCTTTAGTAGGATAGCGGAAGAGGAAGATGAAGCGGAGGAGATAGAAGAAGAAGAAGAAGAAGAAGAAGAAGAAGAAGAAGAAGAAGAAGAAGAAGAAGAAGAAGAAGAAGAAGAAGAAGAAGAAGAAGAAGAAGAAGAAGAAGAAGAAGAAGAAGAAGGAGGAGGAGGAGATGGAGGAGGAGGAGGAGGAGGAGGAGGAGGAGGAGGAGGAGGAGGAGGAGGAGGAGGAGGAGGAGGAGGAGGAGGAGGATGCCATTACAATAATCGACTAGGCAGCATAAAATCAACGAATTTAATTACCCGACAAACGATCTTACTCACCAGATAAACATTTCTTACAGGTCAAAGCAACTTACAGGACACCACAAAACGTCTTGCGTGGAACTCCAGATTTCTTCTTATCATTATATATTGAGGGCCACAGGATTTGCTATTTTTGGGGTGAATCTCCATTATTCTTCACTGGGCACTTCACCAATGAATAAACGAAAAGTTAAATCGGCAGAAAAAAGCAGAGAATTCCATTACATCGTTTCGCATCCAAAGTTGCTAAGAATTCTAGAAGTAAGCCGAGCGTTCATGTTAAACGACGTCTTTCAATGTCTTCTTTCGTGGTTTCTATCGCTTTTTTGGGTGTTTGGGTCACGTGATATTAGCGTTATTCAAGCTAGTTGATCGTTCTATCCGCTGCAGGTCAATTATAACGTAGGAGATGGGAGAATTCTGGGATTTGATATATACTTAGTTTCCCTCGCTTACTGTCTTGTTCACACGCTATCTATCTATCTATCTATCTATCTATCTATCTATCTATCTATCTATCTATCTATCTATCTATCTATCTATCTATCTATCTATCTATCTATCTATCTATCTATCTATCTATCTATCTATCTATCTATCTATCTATCTATCTATCTATCTATCTATCTATCTATCTATCTATCTATCTATCTATCTATCTATCTATCTATCTATCTATCTATCTATCTATCTATCTATCTATCTATCTATCTATCTATCTATCTATCTATCTATCTATCTATCTATCTATCTATCTATCTATCTATCTATCTATCTATCTATCTATCTATCTATCTATCTATCTATCTATCTATCTATCTATCTATCTATCTATCTATCTATCTATCTATCTATCTATCTATCTATCTATCTATCTATCTATCTATCTATCTATCTATCTATCTATCTATCTATCTATCTATCTATCTATCTATCTATCTATCTATCTATCTATCTATCTATCTATCTATCTATCTATCTATCTATCTATCTATCTATCTATCTATCTGTCTGTCTGTCTGTCTGTCTGTCTCTCTCTCTGTCTGTCTCTCTGTCTGTCTATATGTCTGTCTGTCTATATGTCTGTCTGTCTATATGTCTGTCTGTCTATATGTCTGACTGTCTATATGTCTGTCAATATGTTTGTCTGTCTGTCTGTCTGTCTGTCAGCCCACATGTTCATACATCCATGTATCCATCAATCTGTCTATGTGTCTGTCTACCTATCTGTCTGCCTGTCTTTCTTTCTTTCTTTGTGTCTGTCTGTCAGTCCGTCCTTGGGTTTGTCTGTATTTCTATCTGCCCGTCCGTTAATAAGTCATTCATTCCGTCATTCGTCCCATCCGCCCGTCCTTATCGTATTCATTCTGTTTGCGTGCTTCTCTGTCTATCTTTTTACGTTTCTATCAATCTATTTGGATGTCTGTCTTTCTGTTTGCCTGTCTGTCCGTTTCTCTGTCTACCCGTCTCTGGTTATTTGTGAACTAACAACAACAACAACAACAACAACAACAACAACAACAACAACATCAACAACCACAACAACAGGATTGGCATAATCCTAAAGTACATTAATGAAATCCACCATCACATAAAAAAAAAAAACAACGGACTTACCCTCTTTAATATCCACTAGATTTCCACTCCCCAAAACCACCAAAGTAGATCAGAACTTCCAACCACTTTGAACTATAAAGGGCATCCATCAAAGACATACCTAACTTACTGTATCACGACCGCATAGTTAATATCTCAACCGAAGATGGGTTAATATCTTGTCTGGTCTCAATGAGTTAATGCAGGCTCGGATTGCCATGGGATGTCTCTGGCTAAATTGAATTCGTCTCATCGTCTCTCGGCTTGTGCTATATTTCTGCTTTTAATCTCGTTATAATTAGACTAGAAAGTGGGCTGGCGCATAGTGTTTGTGCGTGCTTACGGGGATGTTAGGTTCCGGACAGTTATCTAGGTGTCTCATAGCCGCACCAACATCATCATCGTCATTATCATTATTGTAGTCAGTTCACATATTGATGTCCGTTGTGATTTAGATTTGGATTATGTCCAGGATCGTTTTAAATACAATCGGATTTATCCATACGTGCTTCAATCTCCTTTCCCATGGAAAAACCAAGGAGAGTCCCTGCACAGTGCACGTGCTATATGGGTATATGAAAAGCTTCTTCTTTTAGTCCATACCGTGTGGTATTGGTGATCATGTGTGTCCACAGCCTTCTGTCTCGTGTACTGCCTATCTTCTTATAGTCCATGCCGTGAGGTATTGGCGATCATATCTGTCCCCAGCCTTCTGTTTTGTGTGCCACCAATAATCTCTGATACTAATGCTCCTCCATGTCATAATGTCAAACTGTTCATGATCTTCTCTCTAGATCCTCCCTGCCTCCCCTCCCCTCTAACCTTCCCGTCATGACGACTTACTCCAGCTTTCTTCTTTGCATGACACGCCCAAAGAATATTGACCGTCTTCCTGCCTACCCACTCACCCACCCACCCACCAAAAAACCACAAACTTAACTAACTATCTACCTACCAACCTGCCTATCTACCAACCAACCTGCCTACCTACCTATCTACATACCAACAAACCACCTACTACAGTATTTAGTTACCTATCTACCTACCTACCTATTTATCTACCTACCATGAAACCTGCCTACCTGTCTACCTGCTACCCACCTACCTACCAACCAACTTACCTACCTAACTGCTTACCTACATATCTAACTATCTATCTACATAGCCACCTACCAACCTACCTACCTACATCTATCTATCTATATATCTTGACTTGACACAAACAAACTCCCAGACTCATACATCAGTGCTTTTGCTGCCCATTCAATGCACACAAGACAAAAAATGTCCTTACACCACATTCATCTTTCATTTTCTGATAAGCACATGTTCCTTTGGTGTTAACGATCTGTTCAGGCGCATGCAACGTTAACAGGGGCCCTTTTCTTGTTTACTTTTGTATCTAGGGCTAAATCGCGAGCACATTTCCTCTCTATGTATTGTTTCTTATATATCTGCAGGAGAAAAAAAAAATGCAGTCCACCACACGATATTGAAAGCACGAACTAGATGAGAATTACTTACTGTTTTCTTTAACGGGTATAGAGTTCGGCCTGGCATGGATCATCCAGCAGACATCACGACAGGGGTTTCACAAAATGTAAATCACAAACGCAGCCATACTCCCGGTATAGTGGATTGGACGCCAAGATTTCTCGTATACGGACGTGAGAAAACAGAAGAACTAGTATATACTCTTGGCGTGTTTAAATATCCTTCTTTGCCATTGCAGCTCATGGTATCATTTTCAGTTTCAGTCTTTACGAGAAGGAAAATAATAATTCGGCCTCGTTCAATCTGTCTCTTCAGCATTGGTTATAACTGAGATCCGTTTGTTTGTGAGTTTTGATCTTCTTTCTGTTTTTGCTCTCTTTCGATTCGAGTCAGTCCTAAGCAGGACTGATTATATTTGTCCCGCTATGTACGTCGAGTTCAGTTGGGACTTATGGGGGTTCACGCTGATTGTATATACATTGGCACCTTGCCGTCTTGACAGACGATAGTTTGTGCTTTAAAAAGGCATAATAACTTTTAACTATGGCGGTAGCGAGTGTGACTGATAAGGCCAATTTGCGCTGTAAATGTCCGTTCACAGTGGGTGCATGTGAACACGTGGTCATTTCCACCATCATGCACCATCTTACGTCTCAAACGCTTGGTGTGTGACTTTTCTGCAATAATTTTCTCCTTTGACTTTATTCCATTTCTGATATTTGCCCTCCATGCAACACGTTCAGCGGCGACTTGCTCCCAATGTGCATTATCAATGCCTGTATCAATCATGTCCCGCTTACACACATCTTTGTATCGTAGTAGAGGCCGACCCTGAGATCTCTTACCCATCTGTAATTCACCAAAAAAGATATCCTTTGGTATTCTACCATCATCCATCCGCCTAAGATGTCCTATCCATCTAAGTCTACGAAGACTGAGCATGGAATAAACTGTCACACAACCTGATCTTTCCAATACTTCAGTATTTGTGATTTTGTCTTGCCACTTAATACCAAGAATTCTTCGCAGACACCGCATATGAAAGCTGTTTAAATTGTTCTCTTGGTGTGAGTAAGTTGTCCAGGTTTCACTGCCATAGAGAAGAGTACTAAGGACACAGGCTTGATAGACAAGGACTTTTGTTTTGGCAGTAAGCTTCCTGTTCTCCCAGACTCTTTTTCTTAACCTGTTCATTGTTGTTGCTGCCTTACCAATCCGGATGTTGATTTCCTGATCTAGGGATAACTTCACGCTGATTGGCATTTTATTTATTGCGTTGAGTTGGTCCTGATGAGGACCTGCCAAATACAGTAGCCTCCGACTTGTTTATTGCATTTTGTACAAAGAATAGTCTCATTTATTCACAATAAGGACAGAACTCTATTAGACCACACGTGGACTGAACTCTATTATTAGCTCTCACAAGAACCGAACTCTATTTGTCCTCACAAGGACGCAACTCACTAAGTCCTCATAA
>OY992876.1:446218787-446233787 GCA_963921405.1 Cepaea hortensis | reverse complement strand
ATACCTCTTATCTGACGATGTAACCTCGATTGTATTTTCCATATTTTTAGCCTCTACCTCCGCTCTCAATCAATCAATCATGTGCCATGCCGGAAAGCGTTGGCGGTCATGACTCGCCATTTCACTCGATCACCAGAGTCGTGTATCAGCTCAGTGTTCCTGTCTCGTTCATGCCATGTGACCAAGCCATCCAGGTATTTTCCTCTCGGTCTTCCTCTTGGTCTGTTCCCTTCGATCTTGCCAATTGTCACTAATTTCTCCAATCCATTTCTTCTCATAACATGTCCAAAAATTTTTTGACTGTCTACGTCTAATTTCTCTAATCATTTTACGATTGTCATTTGTCTCCTGTAGTACTTGGTCATTGGTTTTTCTGTCTGTACATGGTATTCTTTGGATTTTCCTCAGAAACCACATTTTTGAGCCATCAGATGTTTTTCAGCTTGACTGCTCATTGTCCAAGTTTCACATCCATACAAAAGAACAGGCTCTATGTATCCCCTCAACACTCTTTTTCTCTTCGTGTTTAATGTTATCTAATTTTTCGTCGTCGTTTAGCGTCCTAAAATTCCATGTTGCTAATTTTAATGTCTCTGTCCTTGTCTTGCGATGATCAGTCTTTAGGCGAATCATAATGTACTTTGCACTTTTAAAGAGGTAGTTTGCCGATGCTTTCCTTTATGGTAGTAACCATATTGGTCGTTTGACCGCAGCCATTGTCTCGCGAAAGAGATCCTCTGCCTGCCGTCGCGAAACTTGAGACCATAACCAACAAATATCTGTCGGCTGCCCTCAAAATTTCATCCATTACCTGCCTTTCGTGGCTTCTTTTAAACACTTCCAATAAACGAATACGAAATAACACCACATAATCCACAGGAAAACACTAAACAGCGTCTCCCACAGAATAAACGCGTCACGTCGACGCCATTTTACATGTTTGTTGTTGTTTGTTATTGTTGCTGTTCTTGTTTTACTAGTAGTATATTTAGCAGCACCAGAAGCAGAATGTAGCAGTCGTAGTAGTAGTAGTAGTAGTAGTAGTAGTAGTAGTAGTAGTAGTAGTAGTAGTAGTAGTAGTAGTAGTAGTAGTAGTAGTAGTAGTAGTAGTAGTAGTAGTAGCAGCAGTAGTAGTAGTAGTAGTAGTAGTAGTAGTAGTAGTAGTAGTAGTAGTAGCAGTTGTTGTTGTAGCAGTAGTAGTAGTAGTAGTAGCAGTAGTAATACTAGTATTAGTAGTAGTAGTAGTAGTAGTAGTAGTAGTAGTAGTAGTAGTAGTAGTAGTAGTAGTAGTAGTAGTAGTAGTAGCAGTAGTAGTAGTAGTAGTAGCAGTAGTAATACTAGTATTAGTAGTAGTAGTAGTAGTAGTAGTAGTAGTAGTAGTAGTAGTAGTAGTAGTAGTAGTAGTAGTAGTAGTAGCAGCAGCAGTAGTAGTAGTAGTAGTAGTAGTAGTAGTAGTAGTAGTAGTAGTAGTAGTAGTAGTAGTAGTAGTAGTAGTAGTAGTCGAAGAAAAAAGAAGAAGAAGAAGAATCGGTCAACTTTGCGTTATTTCTGTCGATTTTGAGTAAGAAATAACGTGGTTCGGATGTCTATTGAGAATGAGGCCTACTCAGCTATTGTTGAGCGCACACCATGAAAGAAGCTCTGGCTGTATTTCTGGAAGAAGACGAGAAGCAAGAATTATACCTGGTGTAGAGAGCACAAACCACTTTCATTGCTGACCACGTCATTGATTTGCTTCTAAGAGTAGATTGCCACACTTCATCTCGCTCACAGTTAAGAGCAGAAGTTGAATAAAGGTCACGGTTCATGTGTGGATTGATTTCCTCAGAGAATTGAGTTGGCGGTGAGGTCACAAGGAAGTACCTATAACCTATAACCGTGGAGAAGGCGTCACCGACCTCGGCCTTAAATGTTGACTTCCAGTTAAGAAAGACCTGGAAAATTCATCATCATCATGTGCGATGCCGATTAGCGTGAGCGGTCATGTTTCGCCATCTTAAGCGAGCACCAGTCTGCTGATCTAAAATCCTGATAAGTACATTTGTTGAGTGGTTGGTTGATTAATTCCCTGGTAGATTAATTTGGCCAGAACGTCTGCTGATTTATAAACCTGATAAGCTTACATTTGTTGACTGGTTGATAAATTCCATGGCAGATTAATTTGGTCAGATTGCATGCTGATATAAAAGCCTAATAAGCTTACATTTGTTGACTGGTTGGTTGATAGATTTCCTGGTAGATTGGTCAGAATGTCTGCTGATCTAACATCCCGATAAGCCTAAATTTTTTACTGGTTGGTTGATTTATTCTCTGGTAGATTAATTTTGCCAGAATGCCTGCTGATCTAAAAGCCTGATATGTACATTTGTTGGCTGGTTGGTTGATAAATTCTCTGGTAGATTAATTTGATCAGCATGTCTGCTGATTTAACAGCCTGATTAGCTGACATTAGTTGACTGACAGGTTGATAAATTCCCTGTGAGATTCCGCCTTAATTCTTAAGTCCAATGAAAAGACGTTCAGGTGGTTTCAACATTGTACAGGTCTTGCGTCTATTGGTGGGAGTTTGGTTGTAGAGAGATTTCTTCCCGGCCCTGTACCGAAATATCAGCAGCAGGGGAACTGTGTTGCTAAGGTCTCTTTCACCATTTCCAAGACCAGAACGCAGTAGGGTGTAATAAACGGGTACTTAAACTTCACTTCAGAGGAGAGGCAGTAGGTCTTCATCCCTCCGTTAGGCCACTGGCTATTGGACAAGATGGAGTACCTGCTTATTCCCCCCCCCACCCACCCCCTTTATTTTTGGGATCATCGTTACGTGAAGCCATGGGCGCAGATGGTGGATACGGTTGAAGGGCAGTCGACAGATTGTTATTGGTTATAGTCTCCAATGTCAGGACGGCAGGCAGAGGGTCTCTTTTTGGAGACAAAGGCAACGGCCATCGACCAGCATGGTCACTACTAAGAAGGAAAGCAAGGGCAAACTACCTTCTTAGCAGATACCAAGAAAATCATGTTTCTTCAATTCATGGAAAAAAATCAGAGAAACGGCGTAAATGGGTGCTCCATAAGCGCAGCCTCGCCCGGTAGGGATAGTCATGTGCACCAGGTGACCCCACACCGTGTAGATGGGGACGTAGATTACAAGTACCCCATAAATTGGCGTGGGTTCGTCTGATGGCCAAGGACACTGGCATTTGGAAAAGCTAATCCATCGGTAAAAATCAGTTCATTATTGACTACGCTCGAGCTCAAAGGCAGTTGAAAGAAAACTATTACCCTTAATTTGAATAGACCAAAAGGAAATTGATGAGTTGTGTAATAAATATCTTGCCTTTCGACTTTACTTCCCAAAACTTATACTAATACTCATTGTGAGCTGGGTTGAACCAGGAGCATAGGTCAATTTTAAAATCAACTCTCCACCTCGACATCGTTTCGAATACACGACCACCGATCGACAGGCAAGAGTCGTAAGCACTACGCTACTGGAATCTCCTGCTAACGATTGATAAGAACTAATTGCCACCGAATCCTAATATTTGCATTAGCATAACGTTATTTCAAGCCGCATCAATAATGATCAAATTCAGATGGACATTCCTACATTACCGCTTTTGAAACGGCTCTATCTTTGCACAGATTCTGTATATGTTCAACACTTATGAGAACGGTTATTGTCATCCTAAACAATTTACAAATGGCGCAATCACTAGTGTGTCTATTTCGGGTTCCAATTCCCACAGTGGACGATTTTTCAAAAAGAGATTGACTGCTCGTTCAAGAAAGGAAATTGCGCAGTTTAATGATCTGTTACGATTGGGAATTTATTCGCGCTGGTGGGGTGGCTAACTGCCAGTTTAAAGAAAATGAACAATTGAACTGTAGTAACACCCTTTTAACTGTACTTGAGTTCTTTCTTTTTTGTGAGATGTGTTCGTGTTTGTGATTTTTCTACTTGTTTGTTCGAGGAAGATTTAACAAAGCAGAACAGGCTAATTAATCTTGCATTCGAGAACGTGAAAGCATGTTTTAGAAGTATGTTTTTAAATTGACAGAACTTATAAATAAATAGCAACAGGAGATTTCTATCATCTTAGCGAAAGTTATGCTTGTATGTTTGTGTTGATGTCGGTATCTGTATGAATGATGGTGTGTGAATGGAGGTTTTTTTTTTTAATGTTTTGTTTCTAAGCTGAAGAATCAAGACCGCTTTGTCCGTCAGGCCGCTTATATGTATAGATCAAAGGGGTCGGCAATAATTTTGACGTGTTGTGCCGATGTAGGGTTGTGTCTAAGTGGGGCTCTATCGAAGTAGGGTTGCGTCGAAGTAGTGTTTTGTCGAAGTAAGCTGTGTTGAAGTAGTGTTTGTCGAAGTAGTGTTGTATCGAAGTGGTGTTTTGTCGAAGTTGTGTTGTGTCGAAGTAGTGTTGCATCGAAGTGGTGTTTTGTCGAAGTGTGTTGTGTTAAAGTAGTGTTTTGTCGAAGTAGTGTTGTGTCAAAATAGTGTTGTGTCGATGTGGTGTTTTTTCGAAGTGGGTTTGTGTGGAAATAGTGTTGTGTCGAAATAGGGTTTTATCGAAGAAGGGTTCTGTCGAAGTAGGTTTGTATCGGAGTAGGGTTGTTTTGAAGTAGTCTTGTGTCGAAGCAGTGTTGCGTCGAAGAAGGGTTGTGTCGGAGTAATGTTGTTTCGAAGTAGGCTTGTGTTAAGTCTAAGTAGGGTTGTGTCGAAAAAGGGTTGTGTTGTGTCGAAGTAGTCTTACCAGATTGTGTAACGGAGAAATCCAGACATGTATCTTAAGCAGAAGAAGAATCAAAGATGCTACACACAATAATAAATTCACTGCTCACGTGAATAATAAGCATACTTAAATTCAGATAAAAATGACACTGTATGTTAAAACTTAATAATTCGGTTAGTAGTTTCTGAATTGCTACCTTCATAATCCTCACTCATTCCTGTATCGCCCACATTTTTTATTTGTCCGACATAAAACCGGAGCTGTGGCGACCGAGTTGCGAAAGCTTTTGGCCATCCCGCATAACGCGCTCGAAACACAGATGCCGCATGTTTGAATGCACGCCGCATTATGCTGGATTTCATACAGTGGCATGAGCGTCGGTCTTTCAGAAAGCGATGGTAAACAATTGAACGTAAACTGCCTAGTAAATCACAAACAGTCAAAGAATGCTGGGGTTGACAGCGACGTCATGTAAAGGCCTTGTAACATGCCTAGCTGACATCACAGCCAAGGAGAACATATCTCTCCCACCAGTGTCTAGCTGACATCACAGCCAAGGAGAACAGATCTCGCCCACCAGTGTCTAGCTGACATCACAGCCAAGGAGAACAGATCTCGCCCACCAGTGTCTAGCTGACATCACAGCCAAGGAGAACAGATCTCTCCGACGATTGAAGTTTGAAGTTTTCAAATTAAACAGTTCAGTCGCTAGACGCTGGAAGGAGGAGGACGGAGCACTTATGTACCTGTCCAGGGGGCGATGATGACCGTTATCACTATCACTAAACTATACGGTTCTTCGTCTTTTGCACCTACACCCTCATTGTTACATAGCCCCCCCCCCCCCCCCCCAACCAACTCACTCCAAGCCCTCTTATCTTTAGCTACCCAGACGGGCCTCTTGTAAGACGGGCCTGCGTGCCCAATTTGTGACCCTTTTAAAATAAAATTGAATTGAATTGAATTGAATACCCCATGCAGCTCTACTCACGTCCTCCCCATACTTTTCATTTCTGTTTCTACTTCTCTACTCTATGAGTTTAAAAAAAAAAAAGAATTTTTCTCTATTTCTTTTGCTTTGTGGGTTCCAGACAAAGAATGTTCTAATTATACTATTCTCGGGTTTTCTCAATGCATGGCATATCCAGCTCAAGCGTCGCTTCGTCACCTCTTGGTATTTGTCTGGTTCTCTCCATGAGCTCCACATTGGTGATTCTGTCATGTCATTGTATTCCAACTATACTACACAGGCACTTGGTGATTCTATCATATCATTGTATTCCAACTATACTACACAGGCACTTGGTGATTCTATCATATCATTGTATTCCAACTATACTACACAGGCACCATTTAATGCACGTATGTAGTTTATTGGTAATTATTTTTGTTGTTCTCCGTGTTTCTAACCCATACAGTATTACCGAATTAAATTTGAGGTAGTAATTCTCAGTTTGGTACTAAGTTTAACTTCCGCTGACTTCCACACATTTCACAGTGCTATGCAAGCACCTATTACCTTTTGTATTCTTATTTCAATATCTCTAATTGTTGTTTCAGACAAAGTAACTTGTTATATATATAGTGATATTTTATTGAATGTCCTCACTTTTGTCCACATTGCTTTCCAAATAGGTGTATGATTTCGCATCTTGAAGTCAGGTTTCTCCAAGAGGAGTTCCTACCCTGTTACCCAGGCCAATTAAATAGATAAAGCCTTAAAGTTGTTTAAAATGCAAGTGGACCGACCTCATTGCATCGGGTTGTATCCCAGATGGTTCGGTCTCTTTCCGCAGTGCGCCCCGCCGAAAGCCTCACAGAAATCACAACTCAGTAGCCCCAGCGACGACACCCAGGAGCCTCTGGGAAAATTGCACCAATGAATATAACTAAACCTGGACCAATTTTCAAAGTCTGCATCTTTCACAACTGAACTTCTGCACAACCTTCTTAAAATACGGACGCATGTGCAATGGACTAGCAACGTTTGATACCAATAACTTTTCTGTTTGTGTTTTAATTTTAATTTGTAATTACATTTTTGAATTTCATGCATTTCTTTAGATCTTTTTCTGTTGTTCCTGATTAAGATCAGTAAGATCGAAACATTGATTGTTTGTATTGTGGTGTAGCTTACTTTTATCTTATTTTTACGTTACTATTCTTATTGTTATTTTCAGACTGTCATTTCCATTTGCTGGATTTGTGTTCGTTGTAAGGTATGTACACTATGTCTGTGTTTAGTTTCTCTCACTTTTTCACACCGAGTCACACATACCTGACTGTTTTCTTGGTGCATTGATGTATCCTGTTGCAGCCGTTACTTCTCTTGTCTTTTAAAAGTCCGCATCAATCCGAATTCGAGCCCCTGACCACCGTGTCGGTAAAGCAGTATGCTAGCCACTACATCACCCCGATCCCTGTTATAAACACACATTTATTATTGTACCAATCTCAGTAAGTCGGAACGGTTGCACGATCAGACTCAGGACACACAGATTGACCAGGACCTTGGAGCACCCATCTGGGGTATGGCCTGTCCTCAGATCCTAGTCTCGATGTTTCAAGCATCGTTGTGCCTCTGTGGTTTAGATGAGTACATTTATTTTAATTAGTTTAATAGTTTAATATTGTCATAGTGTGTTTCATGTAGGTTTGTGTTGGTTTGTATTTGTTTGTCCTGTGCTGACGAAGGCTTTGGCCGCAACGTCCAATTTGTCTCTTGTAGTCGTGTTTTAGTAAAGCTCACAATCTACTTCTCGTTTTTTTGGGGTGATTCATTCATTGCCTCTGTGGTTTAGGGATAGTGAACGCATTTTCATAATCCAGACAGTTGATCAGCAAGGATGAATGGATAAGAGCGCTAGTTTATAAACTTCCGGTTTGTTGATGTCGAGGTAGAGTGTTCAACTCCTACACCTGTCAGTTGGTCTATAATGTTGACTTCTCTTCTTTAACTTGTGGACGTAAATTACAACTATTTCTAAGTCTGAGCGGGTTCGCCTGCTTCTTTTACTTTAATTATCTCGCCATTAAAATGTTTTTTCTCTCTCTTTTTCTCTAGCCTCTCTGTCTCTCTCTTTCTCTGTCTCTCTCTGTCTCTCCCTCTCTCTTTTATTGTCTCCCTGTGTCATTTTCTTTAACTGCTCTCTCTCTCTCTCTCTCTCTCTCTCTCTCTCTCTCTCTCTCGTTTCCAAACTTATCCTCTCTTACCTTATCTTCTCTTTCTCTCCATTTCTCACTCTACCTTATGATCTATCACCCTCCCTCTCCCCCCCCCCCACCACACACACACACTCACACACACACACTCACACCACACCCACTCACCCACCACAGATCATGTGTTATTACAACGCAGAGACAGCCACCCACCAGCCCACCTCACGACAACAGTCCCCTCGCCAGAAGCAAGGGCAGACAAGCAGCAAGGGGAGCTAACGGTTATTGATTCCGCGAATTAATGACGAGCAATCTTCATCAGGACTAAGCCCTCCTCTGGTGTTGGGTAGTTTCCTAGCCCACGATTGATGATGATCCTCCGCTGACCTCTCACCTTCCTGAGGTCATTTTCTCCGGAATTTCGATTCATCCAGTCCCTATATCTCTGTTTAGTTGGGAATTTTTTTTTAAATCTTGCCGTCTCCATGTCACCAGTTCTCTTTCTCGTGTTTTTAAAACCCGTCTCTATTGCTTTCTTTTTCTTTTATTATCTTACTAGACGTCGATGTTTGCTCGTTTAGTTTATGTTTTCTATGCCTTGAAATGGTCATATTTTAGTTCTGTTCGCTCACTTTAAACCCAAGTGTAGCCATGCACTTGCTACTGCTACTAGTAGCTCATTAAGTTTATATTTTCTATGCCTTGAAATGGTCATGTTTTTGCGTTCGTTGGCTTTTATCTCAAGCTTAGTCCATAAACGTGCTACTATTTCTAGCAGCTCATTTAGTTGATATATTATATGCCTTGAAATGGTCATTTGTTTTTCCTTTTGGATTCGCATTCTTTATTACTAATATCCCTCAGGGGATTCCACTCCGACTTCTGAAGTACTTGTAATTTACATCTCCAAGTCAAGGACGAGAAGTCAACATTTAAGTCCAACTGACCGGTGTAGAGGTTGAAACCGTTACCTGGACATCTTCACACCAGATGTTTAAGAACAAGCGTTATTTACATTCGGCCCTGCTGACCACCTCTAGTGTTTTTGCAACCGGTTTCTAATTCTTGGTTGTTCTGCTATTATTTTATTATATGTCGGTGTTTGCTAATTTCGCTTATATTGCCTATCCCTTGAAACGGTCATTCCTCCCTCCCTCTCCTCTGTGTGTGTGTGTGTGTGTGTTAACTCACTCGCTTTGAACTCAAGCGTACTCCACACAAGCGCTGCTATTTCTAGTCCACTGGATTGATGTTTGCGTGTGGGCTGGCTTTCCTTATTACCAGTGTGGTATCTTGAGCACATAGCACTCGGCCACATGTATATTTACCAACTAGCACTAGAGGCTCTGAAACAACGTCTGGTGCCTTTACTTCGCTAGGCATTTTTACTACCGATTTTAGGCTAAGTTCACCCGAGTAGTAGTAGTAGTAGTAGTAGTAGTAGTAGTAGTAGTAGTAGTAGTAGTAGTAGTAGTAGTAGTAGTAGTAGTAGTAGTATAGTAGTAGTAATAGTAATAGTAATAGTAGTAGTAGTAGCTGTAATAGTGGTACTACTATCACCACAACCACCGGCACCACTACTACTACACCACCAATACACTACTTCTACCTCTACAACCTCTATAACAACAACAACAACAACAACTACTACTACTACTACTACTACTACGACTACTAGATACTAGCTAGGATACAGATTCAGATAAGTACCCTTAATATTATTGTCATGTGGTGTATTTCATGTAGTTTTGTGTCGGTTTGTGTTTGTTTGTTCTATGCTGACGAAGGCTTGGGTCGCAACGTCCAATTTGTTTCTTGTAATCGTGTTTTAGTAATGCTCACAATCTACTTCTTGTTGTTTGGTGATTCATTCATTACTTTACTACTACTACTACTACTACTACTAACACATAATTACACTACTACTACTACTACTACTACTACTACTACTACTACTACTACTACTACTACTACTACTACTACTACTACTACTACTACTAACACATAATTACACTACTACTACTACTACTACTACTACTACTACTACTACTACTACTACTACTACTACTACTACTACTACTACTACTACTACAAACAGTCGTTGTTGTTCTCGCCTTCTTCAGACCTGTGTCTAAAGCCAAAGCTCTCACACAGAAACCATACAATTCCATTTGCTGACATAATTTCATGGCCATTTTGTCTCGCTGGATGTTAATGAAAATGTAATAAGGACTTTCCGCCTTCCGACCCATCTCGTTAATATATTTTACGATATGGGGCCGACCCCGGAGCAGCATGGGTCGAAACTAAACATGCATACAGTACTTGAGACGGAGCCCTGGCCGTCAAAGTCGTAGTAACCGAACACCCTAACCACGGCGATAATACTGATTCTGTATGCCAAGGGTGAAAGGTTATTACCCATGGGTTAAAGTTCACATGAATAGCAATATCTAGGCTGCTTCGCGTAGTAACGCCAAATAGCCTTCCCTTGAGACAAAAGCTGTGATTGGGTGGCATTTATAAGACAGGGTCGGTTAGTGGTTGAAAGATGTTGGCTATGGTTTCAACCTGTATTTTAACTCTCTTTTAATGGAGAGTCACTGCGTGAGGAAAACTACTCATTGAATGAATATTAATATGAATATGAAATCAAGAAGTAATATCATTTCTTCTTAATTTTCTCCTCCCCCTCCTCCTCCTCCTCCTCCTCCTCCTCCTCCAATCCTCCTCCGTCTCTTCCTTCTTCTTTTTCTTCTTTTTCTTCTTCTTCTTCTTCTTCTTCTTCTTCTTCTTCTTCTTCTTCTTCTTCTTCTTCTTCTTCTTCTTCTTCTTCTTCTTCTTCTTCTTCTTCTTCTTCTTCTTCTTCTTCTTCTTCCTCTTCTTCTTTTGTCCAATTGCTTTTGCTGTAAAGCATCGCTGACATAAGTGGGATGTAAGTTCTGTATTTCGCTTGTCTTGTTGCTTGTACTAAAGTCATATTTGATTTCTTCAATATCCATTTTACTCCATCTAGCCAATTCTTCCTGGGTCGTCCTCTCCTCTTGTATCCCGACGTTCTCACGTAGAACGCTAAAACTGCTGGTTGATCTTGTTCCATTCTAACTAAACTGCCGAACCATTTAATTCTTTTGTGTATTATAAAGTTTGTAATAGATGTTATCCCTACACTTGTTCTTACTTCCTGGTGTGTCTCTCCACCTCTTCTTGCTTTTCCAGCTGCGTTTCTTATGCATCTCATCTCACATGACGTGATTTTATGTCTGTGTGTTTCTAATCTTATCCGTGTTTGGCCTTAGTAACAGCGTTGGGACGAATAAAGCACCTGTCATCTTTTTTGTTTTCGTTTTTATGTATGTTAATATTTTAATGTTATGGAATATGTGCCGTTATTTAGTTGATGTTGTTTGCTTCTGTGTTCTCGTTTCTAGTATTATACTGTACTCGATATTTTTGTTTTTGTTTGCTTTCGCTAGCTTTTGACACAAGCATAGTCAACACACCTGGACTATTTTTTTGGGTGTGGATTAGCTTTCACTATTACCAGCTACCCTCACCATCAGGCGAACCCACGCCGACTTCTGGGGTACTTGTAATTTACGTCCCCAGATCAAGGACGAGAAATCAACAAATTATTCCAGGGGATGAACACGCTACCTCGGCATCAGCACACAGGAAGATTTAGAGTGAAAGCTATTATCCATTCGGCCACGCTGACCTATACTGCCAGCGAGTCTCCGTGGCTAAGTGGTTACGCCGCCTGCCTCTCGTTCCGAAGGTATTGGTTCGATTCCGGGCTACGTCGTACTGCTCACGAGTGCAATTTTCTCTGAGACTGCCGGGGGTCATCGCTATAGCTAAGGAGTAGCGACTCTAAAGGCAGGTCACAAACCAACATAATCACTCGATATAGCACTCACAAGACAAGAATTAGGGTGAATGAACCCACAAAAAACCACGGACCTCAACAATAACCACAGCTGAAAAATGCAGGTTGAACGAGGCCGAATTTGGAATTTTTGATTTGAAAAATTGGAATTGGAAAGAGACCGAGCCATATGGGATAAAACCCAGAGCAATGAAGTCCATCCTTTTGCCTTTTAAATCCTTTAAAATGTTTCCAGAGAATTCCCCAAAAAATTGTCTCAGACCCATTTTTATTAGGCTGGGTCCACTCTCTGAGCTGGGTCGATTTCCTGAGCTGGGTCGATTTCCTTGGCTGTGTCGATTTCCTGACTGGATCGATTTCCTGAGCTGGGTCGATTCCCTGAGCTGGGTCCACTCCCTGACCTGGGTCGATTTCCTGAGCTGGAACGATTTCTTGAGCTGTGTCGATTTCCTGAGTTGTGTCGATCTCTTGGACTGGGTCGATATTCTGAACTGGATTGACCCCCTAGCTGGTTCGATCCCCAGATCGGTCAATAATCATGCCTTTGCTGGACATTAAACCCGCACTACTGTCTATTGGGGTTAGTGATCGCAGTTTCACAATTCCCTGATATTCCGGGTTTGAAACCAATCGCAGGCAATTTTTGGGGGTCACATCACTTTGCGTTGATTTTGATAGTCTGACAACAGACTTTCAGACAACAGTGACAAACTTACATGTTGGATGTTCTTTGCGATCAACCCAAAACTGATTTGTTATTCAAGTTTGCGTGCAGTAATTTGCCATTGCTTTCTGGACCAGAAGTCGAAGTTTGAATCCGTCTTAATGCCGGTGTAAACGCTGAACTACCTAACACTTCATCCGCGCACCGGTAGTTTAGGAGCGAGCTACTGAAAGTAAATTTACCCAGTACATAACATCCATCCATCATGTGCCGTGCCGATAAGCGTGGGCGGTCATGTTTTGAAATCTCACTCGATCACCAGAGTCGTGGATCAGCTCCGTGTTTCTGTCTCGACCATGCCACGTGGCCACGCCATCCAGGTATTTATTTCTCGGTCTTCCCCTTATAAACATAAACATGTACTTATTGTACAT
Source organism: Cepaea hortensis (assembly GCA_963921405.1). Classification (NCBI taxonomy): domain Eukaryota; kingdom Metazoa; phylum Mollusca; class Gastropoda; order Stylommatophora; family Helicidae; genus Cepaea; species Cepaea hortensis. The sequence continues at coordinate 446,220,896 of OY992876.1, read as the reverse complement.
AACAACAGTCGGTAAATGCTGTTGGTTATTACAACGTCCTGTAAAAGAAAAATGAACATACAACTAACTAAACTCTCTCTCTGTGTACAAGGGCGCTAACTACTACGCCACCGCGAGATTAGTAATAACAAATGCATGAAGATTTTCGTAGCAAGCATTGGGTTAACTTATTAAGTGTCATAGGATGATCAATCACCTCAAGCAACTTCACGTATCTGCCATGAGATTATATACAATAGTCTGCCCTAAGTAACCCCATTTAATATTTGATATATAATAGAACACGTCTGCTATGTTAACAACATTTATGTCATAACTATGGAACATCTTTATTTCCCTTTTTCACCCATCCATTTTAGTTTGGTCCAAATCTACATTTTGTTTGGCACTGAATTATGTTAACAAAACAGATTCTTGGAACAACATGGGTTAACGGTAGTTTGTTTACAACCGCGAGACCAGACACGGAGATTCGAGTTTAGGAAAACGGTAACAAAGCGAAGCCCTCTCTGTCTGTCTCTCACTCTCTCATCCCCTTCTCTCCCTTTTTCTTTCCAGCGTTCTTAACGATGAGTAGTTCTCGAGGTCTGCGATTGCGAGGGGTACTGTACGGTCGAGGTGAGACGACGACGAGGGCAATTCTTGAGCGAATTGTGAGTGAGTTGTGATCGAGGGGGTAGCGGATTCTTGCCGCACCGTATCTTACCTGTGCTCTTGATACTTGTTTGGTGTGCTTCGCCTGTGAAGATTTTCTCTGTGACTTTTATCGAATGTGTTAAATAAGAAAATGAATATACATCCATGGATTGCAATGGATATTTGTAATGTTTTCTAGCGTTGGAACTCGAGGTAAGTTTATCTTATATATGTAGATTGTATTGTGTTTGTTGTAAAGTGTACATTACATTGTGAATCTTGTTAAGTGTAGACTGAGTTTTGTGTGTTATTAAGTGTGTTTGTGGAGTATCGCGAATTCAGAATGCAAGTATTATTATCACGGGTTTGGCGAGAGAAAGATTTGCAGAATTCTGTGGATAGTTCAGGTTTTTCAGAAGAGGGCGTTGTAGGTTAAATGGTGGGTAAGTTGTTTTACATGGGAGATAGAAATAGGGGCTTTCACTTAGATGATGATGATGATGATGATGATGATGATGATGATGATGATGATGATGATGATGATGATGATGATGATGATAAACATTAACAATGATACTAATAGTAATCACTGGATTCAGGAAAAAGCAAGAAGAAGGAGGAGAAGAAAAAAAAGAGGAAGAAAACGAAGAAGCAGTTAATAAAGCAAACGATGTAGAATAGTATGTCGAAGAAGTATAGGAAAGAAGAAGACAAAAGGAAAAGAAGAAGAAGAAGAAGAAGAAGAAGAAGAAGAAGAAGAAGAAGAAGAAGAAGAAGGAGGAGGAGTAGGAGGAAATGACGACGAAGAAGTAGAAGGAGAAAGATGAAGAAGAAGAAGAAGAAGAATGAGATAAAGAGAAACGGAGAAAAATGACGCAGAAGGAGAAGAAGCAGAAGAAGGGGGAAAAAAGAAGCAAGAGAGAAAGTGAAGAAGAGAAGAGAATCTGAATAAAAAGGGAGGAGAAGAAGAAAAGAAGGAGCAGACTATATAGAGCCTCGATATCATTATAACCTGTTGCAGTTGTAAATCAACATCCAGTAGTGGTATTGGCCGCACAATATAAATATTTTCCTACCAACACGACCCAGAGGTTCGAACCAGCTTTACTGTTGTCCTACCACCACGACCAGTTAGACCCAACTATAATGTTGTCCTAACAGCACGACCAAGGGGTTAGACCCAGCTTTAATGTTGTCCTACAACACGACCAACTGTTTTGACCCAGCTATGTCAAATGGATACAGACAGTGTTGACAAGTTTTAAAGCGACCGGGTAGAATTGACCATGCTAGCCCACTTGTCGCGTTTGGACATGGAAAATGTCAGCGTAACGGCGTTTATGAAGGTTGAGTAACGGCCTGTGACTCGGCTTTACTTGGTAGAAGTTGTCGTCGTCGTTTAGTTGTAGTATTTATATTAAGCCGGTCTCCCTAGCCTAGGTGTTAACGTCTTTCTCCGTAAAACCGTATACT
>OY992876.1:446196287-446213787 GCA_963921405.1 Cepaea hortensis | reverse complement strand
CCCATACTTCACAATTTACACTACATATCATCGCTCCGGGTCTCGTCTGTCAGCGCAATCCTATTTCTCTCCTTGCTGTGGGCTAGGCGTCACCCGAGATTTATCCCCCAGGTACAACTGTTATCTTCTATACTCTGGGGTTCTTTATACTGTCCTTGTTTGATTTCACTTTCATCTCTTTTACTTTCTTTCCGTTTACTGTTTTGGGAATTAACTTTCATCTAATCTACTTTCCTTATGTTTTCTGTTCCAGGAATTAAATGTAATCTCCTTTACTTTTCTTCAGTTCTAGGAATTAACTTTCATCTCTTCTATCTGTTTTGTTTGTTTGTTCTCTTTTATATGAATTAACTGTAATCTCATCTACTTTCCGTCTGTTTTCTGTTCTAAGAAATAACTTCCGTTTCTTCTACGTACCTTCTATATTCTGTTCTAGAAATTAGCTTTCATCTTTATACTTTCCTTCTGTTTCCTTTTCTAGGATGTAACTTTCATCTCCTCTACTTTCCTTCTGTTTTCTATTCTAGGAATTAATGTTTGTTTCTTCAACTTTCCTTCTGTTCATTATTTACTTTCATCTCTTCAACTTTCCCTTTGTTTTCCGTTTTATGAATTGACTTGTATCTGTTCTACTTTCCATCAGTTCTAGGAATTAACTTTGATCTCCTGTATCCCCCACCCCATCCCCCAATGTTTGTAATAAATGTAGTAGCAGAAGCAGTATCGTCTTATCTTTACCTCACACCTGCCAGCGTCTGTGACAAGGGGGTAGCGAACGCGTTTCACATTCCGATATAACGAGTTCTGAAACAGCTGCAGGCGATGTGCAAGCAGATCGCCTTGTGCTGATCTCTAACAATAGTATGAATGTCGGTCATTCAGAAACAATGGCAAACCGCTGAACGTCAAATTGCCTAGAAAATTACCGCAAGCCACAAAGTGATGGGGTTGACTGCGGCGTCCTGTAAATGATATGCAACTAACCCTAACCTCACACCTACTATTTTTTTTTTATTATTGTTCTCTTGTAGCATTACATACAGCTGAAAGATGCTGATGTTGACAGCGATGTCCTGTAAAGGATATGCAAAACAACGAAACTTGTAGCATTGGGAAAAAAACAACAATTAATTTTCTTCAGGTGTCTTCTTTTACGCTGTAATTAACAAAGATTGTTTCGTGCCCTCTCTGTTGATAGATAATCCTTGTTTTCATTTTATTTATTTCTGTTGAATGGACGGGCAGCTCTCCGAAGGTTGTAGGTTCCATTCCGGGCTACGACTTTCGGTTCACGAGAACATATTTCTCGGAGACTCCTGGGGATCGTGGCTGGAACTATGGAGTTCGTGCTTTGTGCGACGCTTTCGTCAGACCACCGTGCGGAAAGAGACCGAGCCATATGGTTTAAAACCCGCTGTCGATCCTCTCGACTTTTAAAGATATTTTAAAGACCTTTTTAAGACTTATTAAGAACTGGTCAACGCGATGGGAAGAGAGCAAGAGGGAGGCAAGGAGGTAAATACCCGGATGGCTTGGCATTATGGTGCTAAAAATGAGAACAGAACCCCGATCCAAGACTTTGATGATTGTATCAGATGGCGACTCACGATCGCTCACGCTTTACGACATGGGTCATGATGTGGATGATAACATCATCTTGAAAGTTACTGAATTGCATCACTTTTCAAAAGATCAAGGTGATATTTTGTCTCCTTTGTGCTGTGGACAGATTTTATTTTCTGTGCATTCCAAAAAGCTATTTGCAAAATACTATCAGAAATACAATGCAATGTACTCCCTTGGTGGGCTTAAACTCAGAAGCTACAAACAATTGTACCAATAGCCACCATAGAGTTAACAAACAATGTGCGTTTAACATATTGTATTCGCTGAACAATAACTATTGCTAAAACATACCGAGGCATAATTAATTAGGTCGTTTAAGCCAGTTTTGTGCAAACTTAAAGGTTTCGTTAGCGCGTATGGGCATGTCCTGAGTGCAGCGATGTCAGTTCTTAGCTCAACTCAACTCAACTCAACTAAAAGCTTCGTTTTAAATTTGCGATTAACTTGGGGATAACTAATGCTCAACATTCGAACTATGTTGTAAATATGTCAGCTAAAGCATAATTACTTTATTCTCTTCATTATATATATATATATATATTATATATATATATATATATATATATATATATATATATATATATATATATAATATATATAAATATATATATATATATATATACATATATATATATATATATATATATAACACAATGTATGTATTTCCGTCCGTTCTTTATGCGTTCGCGAACGGTCCATCCGATTGAGATGAAATTTTCTACACGTTCTCCCTTTATTCCTGTGCAACTTTCTGTCATAGTTTTTTAGTTTTTTTTTCGGCTACTTACTTACTAAAATTTAATATTTCATGTTTCTTTACATATTTCTATATAGCAAGAGGACTTAACTCTATAAAAGTTATTTCAGGGGGCATAACTTTTAATAACATTTCTATATACTTTATAGTCATATTGTTGCATCGCTTTCAAAGATTTATAAACTCTTTGTCTATAGTTATTTTCAGGCATATGAGTTATAATAAATAATGATATAATCTTTAAGGCATTTTCAAAATTTTTATAAAAATAATGCATAATGCATAACATTGTAACTCATCTTTTTATGCTTAAAGAAGTTATCTACAGTCATGTAGGTGATTAGAAACAGTTTTCATTAAAAATAATGGATGGTGTGTGGAAGGACATTCTTTTAAGTTACTGTGTGAATTTAATGAGACGCTCCCCGCCAGGAGCTGGGCGAAGCCACGCCGGGTCAGATAGATAGACAGACAGACAGACAGATAGTCGGGAACGGGAGCTTATATGACTACTTATATGAATTAAATGAGATGCTCCCCACCAGGGACTGGGTGAAGCCGGGCCGGCTCAGACAGACAGACAGACAGACAGACAGACAGACAGACAGACAGACAGACAGACAGACAGACAGACAGACAGACAGACAGACAGATAGTCAGGAACGGGAGCTTATATGACTACGTATATGAATTAAATGAGATGCTCCCCACCAGGGACTGGGTGAAGCCGGGCCGGGTCAGACAGACAGACAGACAGACAGACAGACAGACAGATAGGCGGGAACGAGAGCTTATATGACTACGTATATGAATTAAATGAGATGCTCCCCACCAGGGACTGGGTGAAGCCGGGCCGGGTCAGACAGACAGACAGACAGACAGACAGATAGTCGGGAACGGGAGCTTATGTGACTACTTATATGAATTAAATGAGATGCTCCCTACCAGGGACTGGGTGAAGCCGGTGCGGGTCAGCCAGACAGACAGACAAACAAACAGACAGACAGACAGGTTGATAGATAGATAGATCCCCTCCAGGGACTGGGCGAAGCCGGGCCGGGTCAGCTAGTATATATATATATATATATATATATATATATATATATATATATATATATATATATATATATATATATATATATATATATATTTCGCATAACCTTTACAGGACAAGTCAAGACCAACATGAAAGCACCGGCAAACAGACAGCTGTGGAGAATCAATTTTCCATGGCTTTCTGAGCGGCCGGCTCACATATCCCGCAAGTCACCAACGCGGCGACAACCGCTTCCAATTCTCGCGCATTGCGTTACTCTACGTGAATAAACGGGATTACAGAGAAAGTCGTTTAAACTCTGGGCCAGGGAGATCCACACACACACACACACACACATACACGTTAGTGTCAGGTCTTAGTCAGATACGTCTATAGTATACATTAGACGAGATGATAAATATTCCAGGAATTAAATCGTGCAACATATTGTTGAACTCAATATTCGAATGTTGGTAACTACACGCTCAAAATGAAAAAAAAAAAATGGCGGTTGACTGGTTGTTGAACTAGCTGGTTTTGCCTTATACAGTAATGTGTGTGTGCAGTTACTGGTTTTCTAGTGAGTGCCGCTTCCATATACGATGGACTGCAATTCTCATGGCAGACTGTTGTGTTGGCATTCCGGCAGCGGCTTTATGGATTAGCCCTGTGCGTTCGGTTGGTTTGTCGAAACAATTGTCTATTCCACATTTCACATGGGGCAATGAGGAGCATTTCGTGTGCTAATTTTTAGCACAGGAACTGAACATTATGAGGTGACCCTTTGCCGTGAAGTTAGAACCGTCACTAACGACTAATTCTAATTTTGGTGCCAAGTTTAAGTTCTTTTGACTTCCACACATTCCCCGTGCTATTAAATCTACTCAAACCTTCTGTATTCTTATTCGTTTACGCATTTGCAAAACACTATCTGCCTACCCAACATTTTCTCGCGCACCTGCGTTCCATTAGTGTTAATTTTAGCACGCTCGTCAGTAGACTGCCGTATTCGCTGTCTTCGTTCGCGATAGTTATTTTACATCTTTCATTAATCATTTACAAAAATATGTTTCCAAAATCCACCAGTAATTTTATTTTTTATTCTTATCGTTGCAAATTTCGATTTCAAGCTGGCATCTCGGGGTCTTTGTGATATAAAGGCTTGTGTGTTCCATCTTTGGGCGATAAGGACATGAGAAAACAGCGCTTTATGGTGGCAGAATGGTTAGATGTACAGGTAGACATGGCAAAGGTGGGGTAATTTTATTGTCGTTACTGACGCTGGTCATGGTATTTAATGAGCTTGCTTATCAAAATCGGAGTCTGGATTCAGTCCTCAAATGGCAGGGTGTTTATTGCAGGCCAGTATGGCGATGAGTCGTCTGTTGTGGAGTATAGGTAAGTGATTACAGTTTCACAATTTCCTGACATGTTGGGTCGAGGAGTGAATGTAGGCCACATATAAAGAAATATCAGTTGGGGAACCGTTTAATGTCATAGAAATAGCATGAGAAATTAATTCACAGCTATTCATGGGCAGTTATAATAGTAAAGGGAAGAAGTTGTGGTTAGAGGATATCCAAGACAATATAAGGATTTAAGGCTATGGTGACCACATAGGGACTCGAATCCGACTAGTGGTGTTTATTTGACTATGCTTTGAAGTACACTTGTTCCTTCAGCGAGGGACTATCATCATTTGAACAAGGGAATCCTAGTGTTATCATTCCAGCTTTCCATTGTTATGTTGTCTAGTGCGTTCTCTAATCCCTAAACATGATTTGTTTTGGATGGCAGGACTGGGGTTTCAGAAAGCTTCGGGTATTTGTGGACATATTGAATAGTGTTGAAGCAAGATTGGGGTTTCAGAAAGCTTCGGACACAAGTAATGTATTTGTGGACATATTGAATAGTGTTGAAGCAAGACTGGGGTTTTAGAAAGCTTCGGACACAAGTAAGGTATTTGTGGACATATTGAATAGTGTTGAAGCAAGATTGGGGTTTTAGAAAGCTTCGGACACAAGTAAGGTATTTGTGGACATATTGAATAGTGTTGAAGCAAGATTGGGCAGAAAGCTTCGGACACAAGTAAGGTATTTTTGGACATATTGAATAGTGTTGAAGCAAGATTGGGGTTTCAGAAAGCTTCGGAAACAAGTAAGGTATTTGTGGACATGTTGAGTAGTGTTAAGCAAGATTGGGGTTTCAGAAAGCTTCGGAAACAAGTAAGGTATTTGTGGACATGTTGAATAGTGTTGAAGCAAGATTGGGGTTTTAAAAAGCTTCGGACACAAGTAAGGTATTTGTGGACAGATTGAATAGTGTTGAAGCAAGATTGGGCAGAAAGCTTCGGACACAAGTAAGGTATCTGTGGACATATTGAATAGTGTTGAAGCAAGATTGGGGTTTCAGAAAGCTTCGGACACAAGTACGGTATTTGTGGACATGTTGAGTAGTGTTAAGCAAGATTGGGGTTTCAGAAAGCTTCGGACACAAGCAATTTATTTGTGGACATGTTAAATAGTGTTGAAGCAAGAGCCGACATCATAGCACTCGGGACATTCCCATACGTGGTACGTACTCGTCTTCAATAGCCAGCGAAGAGTCTCAATACTGATGTTACCATTAGCCGTCTGATTATGTGTCCGTCTGGCCTTTCCTCCAAGTCGAGAGTGTCGGCCACATCTTCTGGTCACTCTCTACAGCACCATTCTCTCCAGGCCGTGATGGTTTACCCGTTCTTCCTCACTATACACAAGATCCCTGCATGGTCCCGACGACATCTGCCTTATCATTCACCAATATCCCACCCAGCAGTGCAGACCCAGCCAATCTGTCCGTCTACTCGTCTCCCGCCACACCAGCATGTCTTGGGGTTAAAAAAAAATTCAACAGATGCTATTTTTGATTGTTGAATTAAAGCCTGCCACTCTGCCCAAAACATGCCTGTTTCTAACATTTCTCATCATACATTGTGAGTCCGTTAGTTTGTGGAAAAATAATATCCCTAGTATGACTGGCTGGCACCTTGTGATAGTTTTAAATAGGAGTTATACCTCTCCATAACACAAAACCTTGGCTGAATTTAGAGACCATGTGTTGCCCATGCCGCATGACCTCCCGCCTCTCTCTCTCTCTCTCTCTCTCTCTCTCTCTCTCTCTCGCTCTCTCTCTCTCTCTCTCTCTCTCTGTCTCTCTCTCTCTCTCTCTCTCTCTCTCTCTCTCTCTCTCTCTGTCTCTCTCTCTCTCTCCTGCCTAGTTTACTTTAGAGGAAAGTTTAGTTTAGTTTAGTTTAGTTTAGTCGACGGATCAACATCACGGCACACGGGAGCAACCCATAAGTGCTCCGTTCTCCTCCTAACTCAAACCTGAGTCTGGAGAAACTCAGCTCAGTGCACGAACTCCGTAGCACCGGCGAGGATCCTGAAATACTTTGGGTAGATTTTTTAGCCGTTAGGCTACTCTTTTTCGATTTCCAACTGCCAAGGGAATTTTTACGTGCGCAACAATACACACGGGCGTCCGATCTCACTACCCAGATACCAGGGGGAATTTTTACTAGAAGTCCACGTGAAAAAAATCCCGGTCCTCACCGGGGCTTGAACCCGGGACCTCCAGCACTCGAGGCTGTCACCATACCTCGAGACCACGCAGCCCCTACCCCCTTTAGAGGAAAGGTAACAGTAATGCATCTGAAATAAGACAAGCTGCAGAAGCTTCAAGATCAGCAAAGCAATACTCTGTTGTCTGTCGGAGCTTTCATCCTAGACTAGTTGCCAACCAAGACTTAGGACCTGATGTGCTTTGAAATGGCATGTAAAATATTTAGATTGCATTTCCGCACACTGGGATACTGCTTCTACGCTTGCTGATGCTAATCCTATTACTGCTACTGTTGCTGCTGCTACTGTTGCTGCTGCTACTGCTACTACTACTCCTATTGCTGCTGCTACTACTACTCCTGCTGCTGCCTCTGCTGCTCCTGCAACTACTACAACTGCTACTCCTCCTGCTTCTGCTACTACAACTACTGCTAATTCTACTATTACTACTGCTGCTGCTGCTTCTGTTGCTCCCCCTGCTGCTCTACTACTACTACAGTCTTCATTATATAACGCATTAACATGTTACACATACGGTGCAGAACCTTGCCATCAACCCTGTTTTACGTACAGTAGTTTGCCATTGCTTTCTAAACGAGGAAACTTTGCACCCGCGAAAGAAGACGAACTCCGGAGCTTTGTGTTTTTAAGCGCGCGCACACTCCCCCCCCCCCCCCTTCCACCCCCTCCCCGAGCCAACAAGGCTCACGTATCACGATTTTAGTGATGGTAATCAGATTATAGCCACTAATAATTCGAGATTCTTAACTTCTCAAGTTCTAATCTCTAAAACAGTGCGCACGTTTCTCACGCAGGGATGAAATTGATAAACTTCCAGGGAGAAATTAGATGAGATGCCTTGCCATTTGTAAATCGAATGTTGGCCGTAGTAAGCCATGTTGAAATCTCGGAAATAAGGTATCTGCCTTCAATAATTTGTTTGTTTTGCATTCGCTCGCTTTGAAGTCAAGCGTAGTCCATACACGTGCTAATACGACTAGTGCACTGGGTATGGGTTAGTTTTCCCTGTTACCAGTGTCCCTTGCTGTCAGGCGAACACACTCCGGCTTCTGAAGTACTTGTCCCCAAGTCAAGGACGAGAAGTCAACATTTTACCCCAACTGAACAGTGTGGGGGTTTAATCCGCAACCTCGGCATCAGCACACAGGAATGGAAGCTGGCACGTATTCTCCTCGTCGTACGCAAATGATGTCTTTCTGTTTATGTTAAGTACAAATGAATTAGTTAAGTGAGATAGGTGCGTGGCATATTTATTCGCCGATGAGTATGATGATGGTGATTATGGTGGTGGTGGTGGAGATGATGCGAAGAAGAAGAAGAAGAAGAAGAAGAAGAAGAAGAAGAAGAAGAAGAAGAAGAAGAAGAAGAAGACGAAGAAGAAGACGAAGAAGAAGAAGAAGAAGAAGAAGAAGAAGAAGAAGAAGAAGAAGAAGAAGAAGAAGAAGAAGAAGAAGAAGAAGAAGGAGAAGAGGAGGAGGAGGAGGAGGAGGAGGAGGAAGAAGAGGAAAAGACAGAAGAGTAAGAGGAAGATCTAACAACAGCAGCACCACCGACATAAGCCAAGTAGCATGAGATACAGAATAGTAATAATAATAGTAATAATAATAAGAAAAAGAAGAATAGGAGGAGAAAAGAAGAGGAAAAGGAAGAAATAATTGTAGTCGTAGTAGTAGTAGTAGCAGCAGCAGCAGCAGCAGTAGTAGTAGTAGTAGTAGTAGTAGTAGTAGTAGTAGTAGTAGTAGTAGTAGTAGTAGTAGTAGTAGTAGTAGTAGTAGTAGTAGTAGTAGTAATTTAGTAGTAAAAAAGTAGTAATTTTTCGGAGACTCCTGTGTGTGGTCGCTAGAGCTACGGCGTTCGTGGTTTGTGCGAAGTTTCCGCGCTGCGGAAAGAGACCGAGCCATATGGGATAAAATCCGTGCAATGAAGTCGACCCTTTCGACTTTTAATCGACTTTCTGTAGCAGCAGCAGCAGCAGCAGCAGCAGGCAGCAGCAGCAGCAGCAGCAGCAGCAGCAGCAGCAGTAGTAGTAGTAGTAGTAGTAGCAGCAGCAGCAATAGTAGCAGAAGTAGTAGTGGTGGTAGAGGAAGAAGAAGAAACAATAGCAGCATCACCAACAAAAGACGAAGAACCATTGTAAACATAATAATAATAATAATAATAATAATAATAATAATAATAATAATAATAATAATAATAATAATTGTTAACGTGTTTACAGTTTCTTTTTATTTTATTAAATGTTACAGTTATCATCTATTGTTTCCCCTGACATCGATTCATTCCCTGTCTGATAGATTATATCAACGTATTAAAAGTAATACTGGCCGATTTGTCTACCATCTGATTTCTTTTTATTTCCGGGCTCCCGCAGTAAAAGTGAGTACAATAAATAAGTGGATACAGTACATAACGACGTAGATAGCGTGGCTGGGGGGAAATGAAACTAGTAAATAAATAAGATGTGTATGTTAACACATTATACAGATTGGTGATACAAGAGTGATGGTAGCGATAATTATTTCAAATGGTAATTATATTGCCCACATTAAGCCATTAGAATTATGAAACACTTATGGCAGTTATAGGGGGGTAAAGATGGTTTTTAGATTTGGTGCACCAGAATCAGATGTGTCTAGATTAGGTGCACAGTTGTTCTCCTCGCGGAAGTTATCTTGTATCGGCTCTTTATAATGCTCTAATTGTATTAGTGAGCACTAGTGAGTCTCCGTGGCGAAGTGGTCACACCGATTCGCGTTCCGAAGGCTGTTGGTTCGATTCCGGCATACGTCGTGCGGTTCACGAGTTCAATTTTCTCGGAGACTCCTGAAGGTCGTCGCTGGGGCTACGGAGTTCGTGCTCTGTGCGCCGATTTCGGCAGGCCGCCCTGCGGAAAGAGGCCGAGCTGTATGGGATCAAATACGTGAAATGAAGCCGACCATCTTACCTTGTAAACCCTTTAAAATCCTTTTGATCAGCACAGATCCCTAGTTATGAATGTGTACATATGTGTGATTTGATGAGGTGTTGACAGTTTGTCCGGAGACGGATGTGGAGACAAACAAAAACGAGGCGTCGATGATTGATGACGTGGGCTGGATGTCAACCATTGTGTTAGGGCCGTGTTTGAATTGTGACGGTTTAATGACAGCAAAGGCATGCACACTTGTAGATTTACATACTGTGTGTGTGTGTGTGTGTGTGTGTGTGTGTGTGTGAGAGAGAGAGAGAGAGAGAGTTTGTGTGTTTGTGTGTGTTTGTGTATATGTGTGATTGTGTATATGTGTGTTTGTATGTATGTGTGTTTGTGTGTGTTTTTGTGTGTATATGTGTTTTGAGTGTGTATATGTGTTTGTGTGTGTGTATATTTGTTTGTGTGTACATGCCTGTTTGTATGTATAGTTAGTTAGCCGTGGTTCCAACTTCACGGCAACGGGTCGTCCCCATTATGCTCTGTTCCTGTGCCAGTGAATATCACACAAAACGCTTCCCACTGCCCAATGTGAAAAGTGGAAAAGACAGGAGTCTCAACAAACAACAGCCCGCACCGGTACACTGTGCATAATGCTGCCGCAAGAATGTCAACACACCACAATAGTCCCCCACGAAATATCCAGTTCATCTCTGATGGAATTGGCAGTCATTTTCCCATCCGGATGTTAACTAGATGTTCACCCACACAGTCCAGACACCTCTAGATGTTGTCTGTTCAGTTTTCAGATATTTAACAATGCCGTCGCAAGAATGCCAACACAGAAGTCCTCCACGAAACCACACAGCCCATCTTCGGTGGAAGCGGCAGCCATTTTCCCATCCGGATGTTTTCCTAGATGTTCACCAACACTTCTAGAGATTTCTAGATGTTCTTTGTTCCGTTTCTAGATGTTTCCTCGGGCAGATGTAAAAACATTTTACTGTACATAATGATAATGCCGTCGCCAGAATGCCAACACAAAAATATAGTCCTTCGTCGATGGCAGTGGCAGTCAACCAGAAGCCCAGCAGCCACGCATTTCTGCATAAGGCAAAACCCGGTCAACTCTGGGACATAGCCAGCTGCCATTGTTCCAAACATACAGTCACGTTCCAAACAACCTCGGGCAGATTCAAAAGCATTTCACACGCAATTCACATCTCACAGCGTCGTGCCACGCACTCACTCAGTAGCAGGGCGACGGAACGATCAAACCTCCTTAGTCGCCTCTTACGACATGCATGGTAGGCTACAGTGTTGCTATTCTTTGCTTCCCTTATGGGCCCCGGCAACACACAGGTGGTGTTTGTATGTATATGCATGTTTATGTATGTATCTGTGTTTGTGTGCATATGTGCATATGTGTGTTTGTGTGTGTGTGTGTGTGTATATATATATATATATATATATATATATATATATATATATATATATATATATATATATGTGCGTGCGTGCGTGCGTGTGCGTGTGTGTGTGTATAGTGTAGTGTAGTGTAAATGATTGAGAAGTGTGGGATTTATAGAGTGAGACAGACAGCTTTACAGATCCATTGCAGCCAACCTTCGATGTGGAGAGACCTGATCGACTGAGTTAGTATGAACCTCATGACATTCTCATTCCGATTTTGGTGTGCATCAAAATGGCTGATGCCTTAATTGTTTACGCTCACTGGTGAAATCTGGACATGGCTGTAGAAGATGACGCCCTGCACTTGCCACTTTGTCCATGCATCAACTGTCCAATTAAAAAATGTCTAAAAAGTCGAGAGGATCGAATTCATTGCACCTGGTGTTATCCCATATGGCTAGTTCTCTTTCCGCAGGGCGGCCTGCCGAAAGCGTTCCAAAAAGCACGATCTCCGTAGGTCCAGCGATGACCCCCAGCAGTCTCCGAGAAAAATGCACTCGTGAACTTTCTACTCAGCCCGAAATCGAACCCACAACCTTCGGCGTGCGAGGCAGACAGCTTGACTACTTCGCCACGGAGACTCAAAAGAGGCGTGTGAATGCAGCCCTAGCTCTGTTAACACCCACGCGTACAAAACTCTGTAGCGATTATTCACCTGGTTTTCATCATTTATTCAATTTATACTTTAAATATATTTACCACGCTGTCAACGGGGACTCCAATATTTTGTTAAAATGTTTTTTGTTCATGTATTTTTTGAAAGATAGAAAGCGAGAGAAAATGTGGTATATTACAAAACTTAGAGAAAGTGTGTTATATTACACAACTGAGAGAACGTGTGGCATATTACACAATTGAGAGAAATGGTGGTATATTACACAATTGAGAGAAAGTGTGGTATATTACACAACCGTGTGAAAGTGTGATATAGTACAAAATTTAGATATAATGTGGTATATTACAAACTAGAGAGGAAGTTTGGTATATTTCACAAATGAGAGAAAGTGTGGTATATTACACAAGTGAAAGAAAGTGTGACATATTAAAAAAAATAGAGGGAATGAAAAACGAAACCCCGAGAATCTGTTTTGCTTTTATGGGTTTATCCAAACTATCATCATGTGCCCATGCGACTGGCGTAAGCGTTCATGTTCCCCCACAGATCTCGGTCATTGGTGCTCTAGAGCAACTTTGCTGATGATATTCCTCCATGCCACGCTCCCAGTCCATCCAGCATCAGTTCATTCTGTCTGCCTCTGTCCATTTCTCCATCTGATCTTTCCAGCTGTCAGTATGTTTTCCAATAGCTCTCTTCTCAGTCTATGTGACCAAAGAAGGCTGTTTGTCCTTTTCTTGTTTGTATATAATGTTCTTTAGATATCTAAGCACATGGGTAATATCAGATGGAATATGCATCACTGAGATAAAGAACAGAATAGAATAAGCAAAAATTGCATTCTATCAAATGAAGAACGTTTTGTGCAATAAGTAATTGTCCTTGAATGTTATTTAGGAGAGTTCTTGCATGTTACATAGAATCAGTTTTAATAGACGGCTGCGGATCGTGGACAGACACACTATAAAAACAGGTTTTAAAAAAAATCAGCATTGGAGTTGTGCTTATAGAATAATTCTGAAAATTAATTGGACAGCCAAATTAGCAATCTGGACATTTTGAGGGAAGCTATAACGCTGAGACAACTTATGACAAACATCAGAAAAAGGCAGTCGTCGTTTTTTTTTTTTTTGGCCACATTATGAGAAGACAAAAACTGGATTTGTGGAAACAGAGATAGAGGAAGTCAGCGAGAGAAGATTCTTGACAATCCTGTGTCGTGGCATGGAAGGGAGTCAACACATGAACTGATCTATGCCATCGGAGATCGCAATTTTTGGAGAGGCATGATCACCCACACCAGCCTGCAAGGCACTGGATGACATACTGTTCTACTTTCATCTGCCAAACAATCGTTGCTAGTTACTGCAGCACTCTAAGATATTCGCCACATCAGTCTCGGGAACCACATCTCTGTTTACCCCTAAGCTCTTCCTAATTTGTTCAATGACGTTCTTCGATTCACTGCCATAAAAACAGGTTTCATAAAGCATTCTTATACTTTCTGATATTCACTGATAGTTACCTATAGCATAAGTTAGAATTTATTTACCGAAATGCTTTATTTTTGCTTGACCTTTTCACTGTCACACATCCTCCTGTAAGGTGGTAAGGATGGTGAGATTCATTAGCACTATGTGCACCCCCCGTACTAGTGACAGCTAAAGTCTGGGGACTAATCTCAAATGGTGTGGAATGGTCACTGGAATAGATTGTGACTAAAGATAACTCTCAAGTTCTAGGGTAGTCCCGGATAAGTAATGGATCCACACAAGATATTTGCCCTTCCTAGAAGAACCTTAATAGCTCAGAACCCCCAATATGCCCTACTGATCCAATGTGGATCAGCGGAACAGTGTTAAGTATGACATAAAGGGTTCCTCTAGATGGACGATGGGAATCTAGGTCGTTACCATGGGTTAATTGAAGATAGTTATCCACGTGAGATTACCCAGCTTAACTTAATTCTCATATTTTCAAGTTGTACTAACTAACTATTAATTATACACAAAGTGAACTTGATTAACATCACAATCAAGTGAATGCAAGAATTCAATAAATTGTCAAAGTTACTAAAGAAAGAAGTAATAAATCTGGAAGTAAAGGTGGAGAAGTGAAACAGAAAATCATCCACATTAAAACACATACAAATTTATGGTTAATCAAGACATTATGTATAGAGGATAGATCCACTCAAGTATCACCTCCATCTTTTAATATGGTAAATCAATGTTAAATTAATAAAATGTCTCTCTTCTATTTCTATAATGTTCTGAAATATACTACACTTTTATACTCAGTTGGATCTCTCAAGAAAATGGATGGCCTATGTTTATGAAGGCTTCTTTTCTCCCAACATAATAAAATGGTATACAGGATGGTTGGAGTGCTCTGTACCACAGCTGTAACAAATAAACCTGCTGGAGGAAAAGGGAATTGAGCTGTCGTCTGTTACCAGCCCCATCTAGTGATGGATCTTTTAGGAACACTACCCGTCCTCGTGACACGGTGACAACCTGCTCATTAACTCAGGTGGATGATCTGAGTTTACACATTCTCCTTCACAGTCTGGACGTTTTCTTATGCATGGTGCCATCACCAATGTAGCACTACTCTCCTCACTGTCAATGCAAACAATCATACCTATTAACATTCTGTTAAAACTCTTCATCATGTGGAAAGAGGTGAGAATGAGAAAGGGGGGAATATAGAATGGATGAAGAGAATGAAGAAGAGTGACAGGTCTGGAGGTGAGAACTATACCCCTTCTCTCTTTGGTGCTGAATCCACTCTGATGCATGGGAACAACAACTTTCAGCATGCTTATCATCATCTGGTCCTTCTGATATTATGTGTTCTGAATGCCAGGGGTCTAAGTGAGATATGGTCCTCAGATAACAGGTAAAGACAACATAAGTGTGACAGGGAATCAGATGAGCAAGTAAAGTCACTTAATAAAGGACATAGGCAATGATGATGATATTATGATATCAATGATGATACAAACATCACTCTTATCAACTAAACTACCCTACGTCAAGGCTATGCATGATGGTTGATTGCCTTTTACATGTCAGGTTAGATTCATGAGTGTCACTTCTCCTCTCTCAAATCATCACTATCTCATAAGCCCTTCTGTTAACTGAGGTGTTATAAATTCGAACAATTACTAATCCCACAGTTTTTTTTTTTTTGGAATTTGCAATGAGTTAAACTCATATATAAACGATTTTCTCATAACAGGAGAAAATGTGGTTCGTGTGCATGAATGGGCATAAAGGAAGACTTCACGTGAAGTGCTCACAAAATTGCAAACATACATAATCCCTTCAAGTACAACGAACAAATATATACATATATATCAGTATGAGAATCTCCGAACAAATTTCTTCTTTCTCACACGAATCGTTCTTCTTCTTCTTCTAGAGCCTGAACGCAATATTGCCCACTTCTGTTGGCAGGCGCCAGTAGGTAAAGGCAGGGGTTTGAATCTTCCCCATTTCTGGACAGATAAACCATGCACACTCGTCACGAATGCAACATGTCCTTCCCTCAAGAAGCAAGTGCAATTGTTAAACGTAAATTATTAACCACAGCATTAGAATGATGCTGGGTCTGAGTGCAGGGTCTGCCAGACATGCAACAGATGTTTCGTCAATCCATGGTTCACATATGAGCAACATTAAAGTAGGAAAGATGTAAATTTTCTCAATCACTCACTGCGTTTTCCAGGCGAAAGTGCATGGGTAAAGAGAAGTATTGATCAGGCACATAGATAGTCTTCTTCAGCAAGAAGATTGTAAAAGCTTCCATCTAGAATAATGCATAAGAGTGCATTGGTGAACTTAAACCCTACAGTTACTTTGGATATTATTACATGCTATGCATTCATCAAAGGCAATAGAATTGAAGACTAAATCAAGAGCTAGCAGAAGTGGAGGCATAGCGTTGCATCATGCTGGCCTGGAATGGCCTCAGGTCTACCGGTCCTTTCAGGAATTTAAGTTAATATTTCAAGTGCATTTAAATTCAAAATATCACACACAGCACGACGACCAAACACGGGACACCTTAACCATTCCATCCAAGATCATAAGGTTAATCTTGGAGAGGCGAGCTTACCGGGTCAGGTGAGGAAGAACCACAGGAATTATACAAATCCACCACAAATAGAAAACACATCTAGCTGCTCTCAAGCCATTCTGAAGACTGCGCGGGTATTTGTTTCATGGCGTCCCAGCATCCACTTTTTGAGTCATGTGTGCTTAAGTATTTGGCTCCTTAGTTTGAGACGCTGACTTGGTTTACTTTCCTATGACAGTGTTATAATTAGACATGTCAAGCTTGTCGTAAGGTGTTCAATGTGCGAAATGATGCGATTGAATTGCGATTCTTGAAATGGAGTTGACAAACTGGGCATGATTGCATCGATTATGTTACACCTCCATCTGATGTTATGATCAGGCCTTGGCATGTTAATTTATCAACTTTTTATTTTTGTTTTTATTCGCTCACTATGCAAAACTTGGTGGAGTATTGATGCATGATAAGGAAGACGTGGCTGCGGCCTTGTGGGAGCACGAGTACACCTCGGAGGAGCAAATGGATCACCATGGTCTGAAAAGAATGCGACGGCGAGGGGTGACGAGGGGATCTGGCCGACGATCGACGCTCAGAGGAAAGGCGAGACGGACATATAATCAGATTGCTACTGGTACTATCAGTGTTGGAACTATTCGCTGGTTGCTGAGGATGGGGACGGAGCGCTTATGGGAATGCCCTGAATGCTGTGATGTCGGTTCCTACATCAATCAATCAATCAATCAATCAATCAAGCTACGAACTCGGGTGTAGGGGCCAATACGTGCTACCATTTATAGCAATTGATAGAACTAGTGAGTACAATGAGTTGATATATGCCTATGGGTTAGCTTACCTTATTGCCAGTGTCCCTCGCCATCAGGCGAGCCCACTCTGACTTCTGAGATAATTATAATTTACATCCCTAAATCAAGGACGAGAAATCAGCATTTAAATCCAGCTCACCGACGCGTGGAACGAACCTTCTATCGCTGTAGTATGAGAGGAGGTATCTAAGGCGAAAATACGGGTCCGCTTCATAGGTCCGGACGTAGTTAATCCTTCTATGTGAGTTATGCCGCCGCCTTGCATCGTCTACGAAAACTGACCTACTGTGGCCTAGTTTTCACATCTCGCGGTATTTGGTACTTCCGGTTTACAGTGTGGGTCTCCGGGGGAAACGAGAACCGAGTAGGTCGTCGACCGGGCACGCAAACCGGGTAGGTGTCCGGCCGGGGTTGTCGGTGATCGAACCCAGCGGAGATCGATGATCAAACCCTCGGTGATGGATTTAGGGTTAGCAGTTCTCCCAGAGGATAGGATGACACTCTGAGGCCCCGCATACTGTTTGTATTGTGGCATCAAGTCCCACTATGAACCT
>OY992876.1:446183787-446191287 GCA_963921405.1 Cepaea hortensis | reverse complement strand
TCTGCAGACTGACCGTTCCTGGTTTGTGCGAGGAGCGGACTGTGGCTAACGAAATGCCCAATACATGGACGTGAGGAATTAAAGCAGCTATATGCAGTACGTGGCGATTCCTTGGGTGAGCCCAGTACCAGAGCACTATTTTGTCGGCCCTGCAATTATGGAAGCCTTCTTGGATGGCGGAAAATATCCATGGACTGCCCCTGCCTTCCCTAGATGGTGGACCGTGAAGTCTGCGACCTTTCTAACTTGACCAGCTGGTGATGTGGACGGTACCACAACAGTGCGAATCACCCAGGAATGCTAACCTGTTTAAAAAATGCACGCTAAAGTCGGATGTTTTGGCCTAAGCGTTTTGGCCCATGAGCACATTAACGAGACACACCGCAACTATGTCTGGAAAAATAAAAAAAAATAAAAACACTCCGCATGAACGCAGAAAAAGAAGAGAAGTCTTCCTCCCCCATTCTCCCGAATTCTCCATTCTCATCCAACTTCTATCTTCAAACGCCACTATCTAATTTTTCCTGAATAACATCAACCGTCAGTTGCAGATCCACTTTTAAACCCCAGAGTCCACCCCCTAACAAGGCTTCCTGCCATCCATCTGGTGGAGCAGCCTAAACTGAAAGATACCATCTGCAATCTGAGGATCTGTCTCGCACCTACAATCGCAGGCGTATGAAATTTTGAGGCAATACAGGTGCGCTCATGACCGGCTTTGTTATGCATAACAGTACAGGATACATTTTTCACGACATAAGTCGCTTTGGGTATGTGGTCATCATCATTATCATCATCATCATCTTCCACTTGTGCCGTCAAGCGTCGTCAAGAGGAATAATTGGCGTTCCAGCGAACTATGGGTGGCAATGGATAGTGTCATTCCGTGTGATTGAAGAATGGCTTTGATGTCGTCAATCCATTTCCTTCTCGGGCGTCCTCTTGCTCTTGTCGCAGATCTTGTTTGATGCAGGGCCAGTGCTGGCAGTTGATGGTGTTACATTCTAACGCGATGGCCAAATAATTTGATCTTCTGTCTTTCAATAAATGTGGCACAAGGTGTTGATCTGACAACAACATTTCTTACTCGATCTAGGATTGTTAAGTTGGCAGCTCTCTTCAAGCATCTCATCTCACAGGTGTTGATTTTGCGTCAAAGTGTGATTTGGATAATGTACAACTTTGACATTGGTAGCATAGGGCTGGCGTCAATATGCAATTTATTATCTGTCATTTTGCGGATATAGGTATATTTTGATGTTTCAGTACGGGTGACAGATGATATATGTTTAGTTATGAATAGTATAAGCTGCCTGCACGTAGAAGTGCACTGGTACCTTCAGCAAGCTGTTATCGTTGTTTGTAGTTCGAATCTTCATCGACCTATAACATTAAAGTTATATGGTTTAAGCGTCCTGTTATGTCAATATCTTTTCTTTATGTTTATTAGACCCAATGAATGTCAACGAATGTATAGAGTAAGCCCTAACGGTAAAGTAAATTATGTGGTGCCTAATGAGCTAAATGCCTATCCTACAGGCGTGGGCGAGCACTTCCTCCACAGTCGGCGTTTCCTAGCGCTATTTAGCAACTCAATGACCGCTAAACAGCGATGTCAAAAACTGCTCACGCCGACAGAATGCTGAAATCGTGTTCACGTTTGTTACAAATGAAGAAACAGATGTGGATTATCAGGCGCAGTTTAGAATCTGTCCTTCAACAAAGTGGAGACATTAGCTGACAGGGAAAGTTTCGAATCTGTCGTTAAACAAAGTGGAGACATTTTCTGACGTCGACGATAACTGCATATTCATGCGTGAAAAACAAAGGTAATGAGAATAAATCACGAACATGATAACTTGATGTCCCGCGATGAAAGCTGACTTCAGTAGATTGAATGAAAACACACATTTAGATAGTAATGACAACAATAATGGCGGAATAGATAGAGATATTAAAATAACTATACCATCATCATGTGCCAGACCGATAAGCTGGTGCTGTCATTTTCGCCATCTCACATGATCACCAAAGTCGGGGATCCGCATTGTATTCTTGTCCGGACCATACCACTTGGCCAAGCCATCCAGGTATTTAATTCTCTGCCTTCCACTGGTTCTATTCCCCTCACTCTTGCCAATTGTCACCAAGTTCTCCACCGGAACGACAGTCGAACATCTAGCCACTTCTTCCTAGAACTGTTGTATGGTTCTGAAACGTGGAGGATGACATAATTGATATGCTAAATCAATTAACTAATAAACTCACAAACATGTTTAACTGGTGCATGTGCACAAATGTTTGTCAACGGCGTTCTAACTCGTGTATCGCCAGTTGTTTGTGACACCGATGTGTCTCCATGCCAATTATGTCAAGCTGTCTAGTATATCTCTTGGTCTTTTCTTGCCTGCCATTCAGTCTAACTTTCCGGTTGTGTCCGCGCACTCTAGTTTTTCCCTTCACATGGCATGTCCAAAAAAGAAATAACCGGAAGCTGTATATATTTAATATTAGTAGTACTGGTGGTTGTAGTAGTGGTGGTAGTAGTAGTGGAGGTGGTAGTAGTAGTGGTGGTAGACGAAGTGGTAGTAGTAGTGGGATAGTAGTAGTGGTGGTAGTAGTGTATGTTGTAGTGGTAGTAGTAATAGTGTAGTAGTAGCAGTAGTAGTAGTAGCAGTTGCAATAGTAGTAATGGTGGTAGTAGTGATAGTAGTTGTATTGTAATAGTAGTAGTGGTGGTAGTAGTAGTAGTAGTAGTAGTAGTAGTAGTAGTAGTAGTAGTAGTAGTAGTAGTAGTAGTAGTAGTAGTAGTAGTAGTAGTAGTAGGAGTAGTACTGTAATAGCAGTAGTGGTAGTATTATTGATAGTACAGGTAGTGTAGTAGTAGTAGTAGTGGTAGTGTAGTATAAGCTAGAGATATCTTGATAACTGCAGCCAAAGATTTAATTTGGACCAAGAAAAAGCAACTTAAGCCATGGATTACATCAGACACGTTAGAATTAATAAAACAACGAAGGGAACTGAAACAGAAAGGAGGTGAATCCGATAACAGCAGGATGAAGTATAAATCTTTAACTCGAGAAATAAGAAATAACACAAGAAAGGACAAAAATCAATATATAGAAGATTGCTGTACCAGAATAGAGCGCTGTCATAAGACTGGAAGAGATTACGAAATCTTCAAAGAAATGAAGTTATTGACAAGAAATGTTCAACCTCAGTTGAATGTTATCTGTGACAAGATGAGAAATACCTTAACAGAATCTAGACAAATTCTAGAAATATGGCAGGAGTACTGCAGTGGAATGTATGATATGAGTGACAGTGAGCATATGAATTAGATACATGAGACAATTACAGCAAAGACAGAACCTGAATCCTAATTAGATGAAATTGCATGGGCAATAAAGAACCTGAAGAATGGTAAATCACCTGGATGTGATGAGATACCAGCTGAACTAATTAAAGCGGGGGGAGAAGAAAGCATACAAATCTATCACGCATTATGTAAAAAGATATGGAAATATGGTATATGGCCAAAAGATTGGAAGAGAACTATCTCCATTCCAATACCAAAAAAGGGCAACCTGAAATTATGCCCCAACTATAGAACTGTTGCCCTGATCAGTCATGCAAGTAACATTCTACTAAAAATCATAATGGGGAGACTTCATATGAAAATGGAAGAATAAATTAACGTGGTTCAAGCTGGATTTAGACAAGGAAGAGGAACAAGAGATCACATTCTCAACATGCGTTTAATAACAGAGAAGTGCAGAGAATTTAATGTAAACCTATTCTCATGTATTGTGGGTTATTCAAAGGCATTTGACTGTGTACAACATCAGAAACTTTGGGAAATCATGAGGAATATGGGCTTTATATCACATGTAGTACAACTCATAAGAATGCTATATCTAGACCAACAAGCAGCGGTTAGAATAAATGGCGAGACATCAAACTGGTTTGACATCAAGCAAGGAGTCCGTCAGGGATGTGTGCTGTCCCCCTATTTGTTTAACCTGTACGCCGAAAATATAATGAGAAATGTAAGAGATGATATAAAATGTCCTAAATATCGGTGGTCATGACATATAAGAGATTCGGTATGCTGATGATACAGTATTGCTATCAACAACACAGAATGGTATAGAAAACCTAATAACCTCAACCCAATTGAATAATGAAAATCACAACTTTTATCTTAACATAACAAAAACAAACATAATGCATACAGATAAAACTATTATGGAGAAAGAAATATATGTTAATGAGGAAAAATTGGAGGTGGTGGAAAATTTTGAATATCTTGGGTCATTGATTACCAACAACGGTGACACAATGAAAGAAATTAAACGACGACTATCAATTGCTCTTCAAAGACTAAAATAACTGAATAAAGTATGGAGTGGAACAGATAGAACTACAAAAATTAGATTTTTAAGAGCATGCATCTTTCTAATTGCAACATACGCCTGTGAGACCTGGACACTTACTAAACAAGCTGAACAACGCATAAATGCCTTTGAATATAAACTTTATAGACATGTTCCAAGAATATCTTGGGTAAAGACAAGAACAAATGCATCCACACTTCAAGAGCTGAATATTGAAGAAGGCTGGCTATTAAAGACGATAAAACAAAGAAAATTGAAATATTTTGGTCACTTGAAACGTCACGAAAGTTTGGAGAGAACAATAATGGAGGGGTATATGTCTGGGAAGAGAGAATATGGGTGCAGGATGTGGCGGATGATCTCCAGATGGGTGTATCGGACGCGGGACAAGAAGAAGAAGAAGAAGAAGAAGAAGAAGAAGAAGAAGAAGAAGAAGAAGAAGAAGAAGAAGAAGAAGAAGAAGAAGAAGAAGATGATGAGATGGTGAAGGAGGAAGAGTTGTAGTAGAGGAATGTGAAGAAGACGAAGAAGACGTTTATGATAATGTTAACACCTATAATAATCACTTTCATAATGTTACTGTAAGGCCCCCAACCCTTCTCCCCCAACGCATCGTGCCGAAAACACAAACCGCCATATCCCACTAAGTATTGCATCCGCGAATATGAAAACTCGTATACAATAGCATTTTTTATTCTCTCAACCTCTCTCATACACACACAACGTCTCTCTCACACACGCAATCTCTCGTTCACACACACGACTTCGCTCACTCACACAGTCGTGACTTCTCACGTTGGCCTGGAAGAAACTGTTGGCTCAGGGATCCAGACCTGGCATGAGGGTAGGGGCGGGAATGGTGCGTGATGGGCCGATAATAAGATCCACCTGTTTATATATTAGCTGTGAGAAGAAAGGAAAGTTTGAATACACGGGGAGGGAGTGGCAAGGGGGTGGAGAGGAGAATTTATCACTGGTGTTGTTTTTAAAACGGATTGTTTTGATTCGTTAGCAGTTTGTATGTAAGGTTGTTTGCTTACCTGTCCGAGTGTCAGCCTGTCTGTGTATATGCATCACTGGCTGTTTTCAAGTCTGTCTGCGTAGATTCAGGCTCGCGGTAAGGATGTCTGACTGTCTGGTTGAATGTGTACACATGTCTGTCTTTCTGTCTGTCTGTGCTTGATTTTCTGTCTGCGTGCTTTAGTTCTCAGTCTTATTTACCTGCCATTCTACTGTATGCCGTCTCCGTGGCGAAGGCGTTACGAATGCACGTCGTTATGCCGCATAACTCGTTCGAAATATAGCAGCAGATCTCCTAGCGTTGGGTTGTTCATGAACTAATATGGATGCCGGTCGTTCAAAAAGCAATGGCAAACTATTGAATGTAAACTTGCCAAGAGATCACAAACAGCAAAACATATGCTGGAGTTGACAGTGACGTCCTATAAAGGCTAAGCAACTAAGTTAACTACTGTACGAAATCTAGCTATTACGTATGTTTGTCTTCAGTTCTGTGATTTTTCTGCCTTATTATTGTGTGTGAGTGTGTGTGTGTTTGTGTGTGAGTGTGTGTGTGAGTGTGTGCGCGGTTGTGCCTCTCTCATAACGTTGTAATATGCATTGATTATGGTTGACGTTTTTCCCGACACCCTGTAGCACAGGCAATGAGGGAATAACCTGCCGCGACAACTTGCGCACTCCAAACGACAGCCTACTATACAACACCCTTACATTTCATTCAACTCTGTTCTATAACACCCTCACGCTCCAATCAGCTCTCTATTCTATATATTACTCACACTCCAATGAACTATCAATTGTATAACATGTACACTCCTGACAATTATCAATTCTATATATTACTCTCCCCCCCCCCCCATCCCCCAATCAACTATCAATTATATATATTACTCATACTCCAATCAACTATCAATTCTATATATTACTTACACTCCAATCAACTATCATTTCTATATATCACTCACACTCAAATCAACTATCATTTCCGTAACAATCATATCTCTATTCTATAACACTCAGAACATTCCAAACAATATCTCATTCTGAATCACATCCCAAGCACTTGAATCAAATCTCCATTCTATATCACCACTCCAATCAAGTCTCCATTCTGTAACACCCCACCGCTGACATAAGCGCCACCCCACTCCACATCAAACCGGATGCCAGCCCGTTCTGCCACCCAAGTCCCCCTTATTAAAACGACCTGTAAGCCCCCAATATTCTTATACCTTCGCCTTTAGGCAAACACATTACCACTGACATTGCACCAGATGGGGCGCTTATAAGGAGCCATATTTGCAGACCACCCCATTCGCGAATGAAAATATGGGGCGCACCTCCCACATGTGTTTACCGTGTAAAGGTTAAGGGCACTCATCTCGTCACCGTACGTAACAGCTGTAGTTTATTTTCTTGCAGCCGTGTTCCTTGTCATACGGCTTCAGGCGATTCTCATTCTTGTTCTAACTGCCCATATGATGTTGAACTACTTCATTTGGTGGAAGCCCCAGTGGTGTAGTGGCTAGACACTGGGACTACCGGGCCGGGATGTCATCGGTTTGAATCTGTATGGAGGCTGATTTATAACAATGACTCGGCTGTCACGTCAATACAGACTAAACTGGTACCGGAAAATGTTGTGGGAAGTGAAGTCGGCCTGTTTAATATTGACCACATCATGCTTCAAGTGCCGATTGGTCTTTATAAATATGGGTCTAACACCATTTACCCAATGCGACTTATGGCGTGTTAAAAGTGTTCTTTTACCATTTACTTTAAATGATAGTGTTTTATGGTAAGAGATTGATCCGATAGACAGTGGAACTCCTGATTTCAGAGATGGGATATCCGAGGAAATATAAGTAAAATAATTCCATTGACGGAGATCATGCGACAGGCTCTTTGCAGAAGGCAGCTTTCATCAGGACATGGCGTAAAGACTCGATCTTGAGGCAGTTCCCCTGCTTCCTCCGTGGTCGTGTCCACGGAGTCTTTAATGCGCTGTGTCATTGTGTTGGCTGATCCCTAAGTGTAGATAGGCAGGCAGGCAGGTAGTTGGTCGGTCGGTCGGTTGGTCGGT
>OY992876.1:446171287-446176287 GCA_963921405.1 Cepaea hortensis | reverse complement strand
TCATCGATGAGGGCTATGTTTTACGACCACTTATCCAGACACAATGTCTTCCCTATTTCTTTGCTGCTCTCTTTAATGTCGATTCTTGATCCCCTTTTATTGAGCATGTTTTATTGTTGGCAAACAATGTCTGGAGCTTATCGCCTGGATAAAGTGCTCTGTCTTTGTTCGTTGTTGCCTTTTCTGTCCCTCATCATTCAAGCTATATCAGTGTTACGTGAAACATAATCTGACTTCTCTATATATTTCTTCCTTGTCTCTCTGTCAGTTTGCTTCTATCGGTTTGTCTCTCATTCGGGTCTGTCTCAATTCGGCGTATCGCCTGTCTATCCGCCAGCCTATATAGTCTATTTTACTGTATTTTTGTTTGTCTATCTGAGTGTCTGTCCATCCTCACAGACATTTATACATCAACCACTGTTTGCATGCTTCCACGGATAACTGTCTGCCTATCTGCCTGTTTGCCTGACATGCTGTCTGTCTGTCTATCTATCTGTCTGTCTGTCTGTCTGTCTGTCTGTCTGTCTGCAAATAAAGATCAATCAATCAATCAATCAATCAATCAATCAATCTGCCTGCCTGCCTGCCTGCCTGCCTGCCTGCCTGCCTGCCTGCCACATGTCCTTAACAGACTCTCTGTCAGCCAAAAAGTGGGTTTGGACCAAACAAGAATGAATGACGGAAAATAGCAAGGAGAGGCGTGTCACAGTTACAACTTAGAAGTTTTTAATATGGTAGCAAACACATTGTATTATAATGGAATGACAACATTTCGGCGATATATAATCCCACGGCAGTTACGGGAAATCGCCTCACGCTTAATCATCCCATGATACTTATTTGGTTAAAACGGTTTAATCTCTGAATTGCTATAGGCTGCCTGAGTCTGATTTCCATTGAAATGTCCATATTATTGTATAAGGGGCGTTCATTTGAAATCCGTTCGTGCCGCACCGCGCGTAATTGCGTACGTTGAACATGATCATGTCATAGTCATGTGATATGTACTGACCAATGAATACAAATGCACGTGCTTATCGTCCCATGATGCATAGGTTCTCTTTCTGACCGTTGAGAAAATGGCCGGGTTTATCCAAAATCCGTCCATAGAAGCTCAAAGAGCGGTGATTCACGACAAATCTTCGATGCTCCTGTCAAGCGCATATTGATCCAAAAAAAAAAACCATCGCCAAAATTGATGCAGCAGTACAGATGAGCCGTTGTCGAAGCAAACTTTCGCTAGGAAAAGAATTTGATGTGTCATTTGGGACAATTCAAAAGATCGTTCGTAAGAAACTGCAATATCGGAAGGTGTGTTCACAGTGGGTACCACAGATGTTGACCGACCACCAAAAAGAGGAACACATGGGATGGTGTTTGAACCACTTGCTGCATTACAGAGTGGAGGGTGATGCATTTCTCTTGCGCATAGTCGTAGGCGATGAATCATGGTGTCACCACTTTGAGCCGAGTAGCAAACGAGAGAACATGCAATGGAAGCAAATGGATCACACATACACAAAAAAAATTCAAGTTACAGGTTTCCGCTGGTAAGGTTATGTTGAGCGCATTTTTTTTTACCATGAGGGGCTATTGTTGGCCGACTTTAAAGAACCTGGTGTCAACATCAACTATACCCTCTACTTGCAAACACTAGACAAGCTGCAAAACAGCCATCAAGAATAAACAACCCGGCATGCTTTCTCGCGGTGTGATTTTGTTGCACGATAATCCTCGTCCGCATGTTGCAAAGATTGTACAGGAAGCATTAGCAAGGAAGAAGTGGGAAATAATGCAACATCCAGCCTATAGTCCTGATTTCTCACCATGTAATTTTAATTTGTTCGGACCTCTAAAAAAGCTCTCAAGGGGCAACGATTTCACACAGATGCAGACGTAATGAACGCGGTAAGCACTTGGTTCATTGAGCAACCACAATCTTGTTTTGCGGACGACATTCGCCGCCTACCTAAGCAATGAGATGCTTGCCTGAATACCTACGGCGACTTCTTCTGACCAATCCATGGTGCAGAATTCATTCAAAATGAATGCTTTGTTTAATTCTACCACACCTGTTAATGTTTCTTTCATGCTTTTGTAATGAAGCCATTGGAACGGGTTTCAAATGAACGTTCCTAATATTATGTAGCCAAGATATTCATATTTTATGGCACGTTCAGCTACTGCGTTGTTGATTGTATTATGTAGCCAATAAATTCACACTTTTTGACATGATCAGCCACTGCATTGTTGATTGTGTAGCCAGGATGTTCACACTTTTTGACATGTTCAACCACTGCGTTGTTGATTGTGTAGCCAGGATATTCACAATTTTTGACATGTTCAGCCGCTGCTATGTTGATTGTGTAGCCAAGATATTCACACTTTTTGACATGTTCAGCCACTGCGTTGTTGATTGGGATCTTTGATTGATGTGTCCCTGGACACTATTTTTGTTTTGCCTAAGTTCTGTAAAAGATTTTGTTTTCCACTGTCTCCTGGCAGATATGATTAGCTCTTCTAATTCTTTAGCACTGTCTGAAAGGACAACTGTGTCATCTACATATCTAAGGTCTGGAGTTGTATTTCCACAATTACGAATAGATCACAATTATCTATGGTCTCGTCATTTTTTTATTTTAACGCTTATGTTGAATTGGTATACATATATGATGAACATGTGTCACCAAACAAGAAACCAACCAGCCAGGCGTATTCATATCCAACCAGCCAAAATATTACAAACAAAAGACCAGCCAGCCACAGGATGAACATGCTACATTAATTTAAAATGACAAAGAGTAGGTCGTAAAACCGCGGCTCTGGCATAATTGTTAGGAAAGAACTTTCTGGAGCCCGCTACCTTCGATTGAAATATGTGCAGTTAGATGGGACGCACTTTTCGAAGCTGAAGAGGAAGACGTAACAGTGGTAATAGAGGAAGAAGAAGAAGAAGAAGAAGAAGAAGAAGAAGAAGAAGAAGAAGAAGAAGAAGAAGAAGAAGAAGAAGAAGAAGAAGAAGAAGAAGAAGAAGAAGAAGGAATAAAGAAGAAGAGATAAGGAAGAAGGAAGAACAAGAAGGAAGAAGAAAAAGGAAGAAGAAGAGGGAAGAAGAAGGAAGAAGAACGCTCAGACCACTACAACAACATAAATTAATAAGGGGCGTGGTAACAACGTTGGCATGAAAACCACACCTGACCAGTAAACGTGTACGCCTAGGGCAGTGACAGACGAAGGCATCCTGGTACTAGCTGACAGACAAGCAAATAAGCAAACAGATGTTTGATGTAACCGTCGACCTTCCTGCTCCTGTTCCGGCTCTTGTGTTGAGTCTTGAACACCACCCGCCTCAATTTTTGCACTCGACATTCGGCTCGTTATCTGTAGGTAAAATAGTTTTTCATGATATTGTCTCGTCGCTTTCTCGCAGTTGCCTAGCCAGGTGAGGGTCTTTCTCATTACGTGCATTATTGTTGTTATTATTTTTGTTATTATATTTATTGTTGTTATTACTATTATTGTTGTCATTATTGTAATCATTATTATTTATATTTGCTGTTATTATTAGTATCATTATTATTGTTATTGTTGTTACTATTATTTTTATTATTATTATTA
The DNA here is from genome assembly GCA_963921405.1 of Cepaea hortensis. NCBI lineage: Eukaryota > Metazoa > Mollusca > Gastropoda > Stylommatophora > Helicidae > Cepaea > Cepaea hortensis. Next base: position 446,172,669 of record OY992876.1, on the reverse strand, counting down.
TTATTATTACTGTCGTTGAAATTCTTGTTGTTGTTTTTGTTGATGTTGTTGTTGTAGTTGTTGTTGTTGTTGTTGTTGTTGTTATTATTGTTATTATTATTGTTATTTGTTATTATTATTAGTGTTGTTATTATATTATTATTATTATTATAGTTGTTATTATTATTAATTTTATCATCATCATTATCCTCATCAACATCATTGTCACGTGTCATGCCTATAGGAGTGGGCGGCCATGGGTCGCTATCTCACACCATCACCAATAAAACATCAATCAGGTCCGTGCTCTTGTCGTGATTGTGCCGCAAGGTCATGAAGTGATGGATACGTGTGGACTCTGAGTTTCCAACAGAAGTGTGGAATTTGAGTATCTAATAGAAGTATGGATTTTGAGCACCCAACAGAAGTTTGAATTTTGAGCATCCATTAGAAGTGTGCATTTTGAGCATCCACTAGAAGTGTGGATTTTGAGCATCCCAAACGGTATCGAAAAAAAGATACTTGACAAGCTGCCGAGCTAATGCCGGAGTACTACAAAAGATATCCTTTACATTACTTTTGCAAGACGTTGTGATAAATCCCAGGCTTAGGTTCATTAACTGGGTGGTTTTACGTTCAGTAGTTTGCCATAACAGCTGTCTTGGAACAGTCATAACATCTGATGGGAGGTGTTTTGTAGAGATTAGAACAAGAATCGCCATGGCGAAGGTAGCTTTTTGTAAGATGGAAAAAATACTGACCAATAAAATATATGCCAATTGCAACGAGAAAAGGAGTACTTTTGTATGGACAATGAGCTGACAAGCTGAAAAACATCTAATTGCAGTGGAAGTATAGTTTCTAAGGAAAATGCTAAGAATACCATGAGTTTAGTGAAAAGTCCAAATGACCCGTGTACGGCAAGAACACGCTAACCCCGACATCAGCGCATCGTGAGTTACAGGGCAAGCGAATTAAACCCCGCACACGCGTAGACGTCAACTGCAGTATAAATAAACACTACTAATTATGGGACTCTCCGTGGCGAAGTGGTCAAGCCGTCTGACTTGGGCTCCGAAGGTTGTGTGTTCGATTCCGGACCACGTCTTTCGGTTCACAAGTGCATTTTTCGGAGACTCGTTGGATGCGTCGCTGGAGCTACGGAGTTAGTGCTTTGTGCGACCCTTTCGACAGCCCTCGCTTCGGAAAGAGACTGAGCCATATGGAATAAAACCCGATGCAATGAAGTCGACCCTGTCGACATTTTAGCGACTTTTGTTTTAAGTGACTACTAATTATACCACTATTGCTATTACAATACTAACTCTCCTTATATTGCTATTACACTACTAGTGGCACCTTGCCGTCTTTACAGACGAAAGTATGTGGACTGGATTTAAATC
>OY992876.1:446008787-446161287 GCA_963921405.1 Cepaea hortensis | reverse complement strand
ATGTGTCCAGGATTTTCCATTGAACTGACGAATATTGAAGATACGAGAAAAACGACTGTGATTGATGCCGAACTCAATCATCTTAACATTGATATTGCTGGCCTGCAGAAGACTCGCCTCGCTGAGGAAGGGTCACTCAGGGAAAACAATTACACCTTTTTTGGAAGGGTAGAGGGTTGGCAGAAAAAAGGCAACACGGTGTGGGATTTGCAGTGAAGAATTCGCTACTGGGAATGATTGAAATTCCAGCTGGAGCTAATGAAAGACTATTATCTCTGCGCTTGGCAACCTCTTGTGGTTTTGCCACCATTATTACTGCTTATGCACCGACACTCACTTCCTTTGATGATGTGAAGGATTCGTTCTTTGAGTAGTTAGACTCTCTGATCAAGGCATTTCCAAAATCCGACTACATTTATATGCTCGATGTTTCAATGCTCGTGTGTGCAAAGACTCGAGGTCATGGCCAGTGTACCTTGGAAAATACAACATCGGTTGCATGAATGGAAATGGGCAAAGGCTGTTGGAGCATTGCACCAGAAATGGCCTATGTATTACAAATTCCTGTTTTTAAAACAAAAGAGCTGCATAAGGTCACATGGAAACATCCAAGACCCGGTCATTGGCATCATCTGTACTTCATCATCATACGGAGACAACATCTGAACCAAACATATTTACTCGAAGTTAAAAGGGTTAGACTCAGACCAAAGAGAATCTACTCAGCTAAACGAAAAATCTAGCCCCAGGATTAATATTTATTAACACCCACGTTCCTGGTGAGTGCTTTGTATTCCAACAGAGACTTGAAGAGTCTTTCACTGAAACATCAGAAAATTGTACAGCAAGTAGAAAGTGGGGTTAACTTAAGGAAACGATTTAGAAAACAGCGGTAGGGGTTTACGGCACTGTGGATCATAAGAGGCTGAACTGGTTTGCGGCAAACAGCCAGACACTACAGCCCTTGATTGGTAAAAAGAAGATAACTCTCTTAAGAAACAAGGAAAGAACAACGCGTAACACTCTGTCACCTGAAGCAAGCTAGGAAGGATGTGCAAAAGGCTGCCAGGCAGTGTGCAAATGACTATTCGATCAAGTTATGTGAGTCTATTCAAAATGCAAGTGATAAGGGAAACATCAGAAGCATGTATGAAGAGATAAAGAAAACCAGTATGAAGAGATAAAGAAAACCAGTGGTCCAATGATAAAAAGAAGTGCACCACTGAAAACCCTGACTGGAGAAATCATCACTGATACGAAACAGCAGATGGATAGATGGGCAGAGCACTATTTGGAGCTTTACTCAAGTGAGACCAAACTAGCGGATGCTGCCCTCAACGCCATAGAGGACCTACCAACTCTTGACCACCTGGACACACTTCCAACCATAACAGAAGTTAAGTGTGCTATAAATGAACTTGCATATGGCAAGGCTCCAGGTAAGGATGGGATTCAAATAGAGGTTATCAGGAGTGGGCAAGACACACTCACTCTACAGATCCACCAGCTAATAGAGCTATGCTCGCGAGAAGGATAAGTCGCACAAAATTTCAAAGACTCAAGCATCATAACACTGTATAATAACAAGGGCGATCTGAGCGACTACTGGTTCCTGCTGAGACACGACTCTTCAATCGCCTGGCACAGGAGCAGTCTGTCAAGCACTGGTTCCTGCTGAGACACGACTCTTCAATCGCCTGGCACAGGAGCAGTCTGTCAAGTACATGAAGCTGGCAGTGACTGTGCATCAACGACATATCTCCGAACTCAAGGACACCAAGCACAACCTGTACCAGACTCTGCATCTACTGACGTTCAACAACCAGCTTGCTTTCCATTTGATCACCTCCATCATTCAACATTATAATAGAGAACTATATAAATGTCTATCTTCACGTAAGAAAGACAAAATTAGCCATCTACGTCCCCATGTCCCTTCCCCCACTTCGACACCTATCAACCACACCAAAGTGGTATGCATACCGCCTGACCTACCACTGTCTCCTGAAGAACATGCTGTGTTAGGGAAAGGTCTCAGTTTTGTCCCTCTACGCCCCCGCATGGACAGTCGCGCCATTTTGGAAGACGTCTCCAACTTCCACAGACGACTCCGCCTCAAGTACCACCACAGAGACAAGCCTGTCCTCAGTCCCACCCCACAGCTTCCAGACATTTTTCCATCTTCAACCAAATCCCGTTCCACATGGACCCCACCCCCCGGAGTTTCCAACGCGCTTGACCTCTACATAGCCAACACACTCCATGAGATCAAGCAACTTTCTTTCCCTCGCTTGAAACGCTCCAACTTATCCCCTTCCGAATGGCGTGCCCTGTCTCAACTACAGCGCAGACAGGACATAGTCATCAAACCGGCGGATAGAGGGGGTGCGGTAGTTGTTTGGCAAAAAGATCTATATGTCGAGGAAGTCATGTCTCAACTTAATAAACCTGACAATTATTCACCCTGCACCGAAGACCCCACTCTCTCCTACAACCGGAAGATTCAAAACACCATCAAACAGCTCATACTTGAGGATGCCTTACCACCCAGTGCCACTTCACTTCACATCCATGACTCCGACTTGGGCAAACCCACCCTCTACATGCTGCCCAAAATACATAAACTTAAAAATCCTGGACGTCCGATAGTTTCTGCCTGCTCGTGCCCGACTGAACTGATCTCAGCGTTTAGGATTTTCCAACCTCTAGTTGCGAATCTACCGGTCTCTCTGGCTGTGGGGTTACAACACTTTCTCTCTGTAATCCCGTTTATCACGCAGAGTCTCGTAGCGGAGCGAGAGCTGAGGCGGTTCGACCCCCGCTCGTGACTTGCGGGATACTGAGCCGGCCGCTCAGAAAGCAATGGCAAACTACTGAGCGTAATCTTGCCAAGAGATCAACATACAGCTGAAAGATGCTGGTGTTGACAGCTAAGTCCTGTAAAGGATATGCTAAAAAAAAAAAAAAAAAAAAAAAAAAAAAAAAAAAAAAAAGTTGCGAATCTCCCGTCATACATCAAGGATACAACGCATGCGTTACTTTCATTCAACTCTCTCCAACTGACTCCTGGGAACACATACAGACTATTCCTAATAGATGTATGTTCCCTCTATACCTCCATTCCTCACGCTGATGGCCTCAGGGCGCTACAGTTCTTTCTGGATCAACGCACAGATCAAGCCATCCCTACACGCACACTTGTGAGACTCGCTGAATTGGTCCTCACCAACAATTCCTTTGAGTTCAATGGCCACTACTTTGAACAAATCAGCGGTGTCGCCATGGGCACTAAAATGGGACCCAGCTACGCATGTGTATTTATGGGACATCTGGAACACCAGATTGAACTCAGCTATGATGGTCTTCTCCCTTCTTTTTACCGACGCTACATCGATGACGGCATAGGTCTCACTGACATGTCGGAGGCGGAACTGAACCGGTTCATTAATTATGTCAAGAACTTCCATCCATCGATCCAATTCACCTCAGAAATGTCCACCACCTCTGTCAATTTTCTTGACACCACCATTAAGTTAAACTCTACAGGCCTCACGACCTCCGTGTACTATAAACCTACTGATGCTCACGGTTTCCTCCTGTACAGCTCATCCCACCCCAAAAGCTGCAAAGATTCCATCCCATATTCCCAGCTACTCCGCCTTCGTCGCATCTGTCAGGATGATAATGACTTCCTCGAGAGAGCCCACGAAATGCTGGACTTTTTCCGCAGACGGTCCTACCCAGAGGACGTCTTGTCGACAGCTCTCTGTCGCATAACCCAGGTCTCGCGGGAAATGTCCCTCGCCAAGCATACGCGACCTCAGAACAATGAGCCCAAGCTTATCCTCACATTCCATCCACATGCCTATGCCATCAAGCACATTTTCCTGAGACACTGGTCCATCTTGGAATCGGATCCTACCACTCGTGAGGTATTCTCAAATGGCCCCAGGGTAATTTTCCGCCGTAACCAGAGCCTCAGAGACCACCTTGTGCACAGTCGCCTCCCCACGGTTACTTCATCCGTGGGCACCTTCGAATGCCATCGTAGGAACTGTCTGACATGCCCATACGTTGTTCAGACACCAGAAATTGCATTTCCCCGAGGCACCTTCACCTTGAAAGATTCTTTCACCTGCACATCCCGCAATCTGATTTATGTTATCATCTGCAAACGATGTGACATGAAATACATTGGCCAAACAGGCAGACGTCTTGCGGATCGTTTTAGAGAACACCTCAGAGACATCAATCAGGGCGCTGACAAACCTGTCCCCAACCATTTCAATTCCTCCAACCACAATGGAGCCGACGATGCATGTGTCACCGCATTAAAACCCTGCTTCTCAAATAGCTGTGTCAGACTTAGAATTGAATGCCAGCTAATCAACAATCTGGGATGCATCCACCCGACAGGAATTAATACTGTCGTGGACGCTACAGTATAACTGTGGCATCTTCCCCAATTGTTTACACTACCTATTACCGTGCTGTCCCCCCCCCCCCCCCCCCCCGCGATATCTAGACTTAATTGTCCCCACATTTCTATGTTTCCATAGCAGACTGTTCACATATTTGTGGCTACTCTAATCCTTTTTGGCAACCCATTTTAAATTCTGCGCCACGCGTTTTCGCAGCTGGCCATAGTTACATTTTCTGCCCCACGTGGAATTATCAGGTTGTGCACTATAAGTGATAGGTCGTGTGTTTGTGTTTTTGTCGTCAGCTATGGTGTTGTCATTGACAAAGATTCTTAGAATCGAAACGTCTGTGTGTCGTATTGTATACGTTCGTGTGTATTTTATCTTATTTTATTATTCATTTTTTTATATTTATTGAGTGCTTCTGATTTCGGATTTTTCACCTGTATTTCGCGACACGTGGATCTCCTTGTAAGGTATGTGCAACGTTTGTTAATGTTTAGTTCGTTTTTTTCTCGCAGGAATTTAAAATACCTATTTGTTTCCATTTCATATTGTTATATCCTGCTGCAGCCGCTGCTTTTTCTCACTTCTGTGTATTGTTGGGAAAGTATTTGCCAGAATTGTTCTGCGCAGACTTCAAGTCCTGGGAGATCAAGTCTACCCCAAATCACAGTGTGGCTTCCGTCAGAACCAGTCTACCATTAATGATATTCTCATTGCGACAAATGCAAGAAAAATGCCGTGAACAGAATCAACCACTGTTTATTACCTTCATCGACCTCACAAAGGCATTTGATTTTGTCAGAAGTGAGGGTCTGTTCAATGCACTAAAGAAGATTGGCTACCCACTACTATTCTGTCCATTGTGGAATCGTTCCACACAGGCATGAAGGGTATAATTAGGTTTGATGGTGCAACTTCAGAAGAGATTGAAATCAAGGGTGGAGTTTAGCAAGGTTGTGCACTAGCTCCCACCCTCTTTGGAATATACTTTTCACTTCTACTGAAATATGCCTTTCATGATCACGATGGTGGTATGTACATTCACTCACGCTCAGATGGCGGACACTACAATTCTCAGAGATTGAAGGCCAAGACCAAAATTAGGAGGGTACTGATCAGAGAGCTGCTTTTTGTAGATGATGCTGTAATTACGGCAAACTCTGAAGAAGAAATACAACATCTACTATCTGCATTCTCCAATGCTTGTTCTGAATTTGGTTTAACAATCCCTGGATCAGGAAATCAACATCAGGATTGGTAAGACAGCAACAACAATGAACAGGTTAACAAAAAGAGTTTGAGAGAACAGGAAGCTTACTGCCAAAACAAAAGTCCTTGTCTATCAAGCCTGTGTCCTTAGTACTCTTCTTTATGGCAGTGAAGCCTGGACAACTTACTCACACCAAGAGAAACGTTTAAACAGCTTTCATATGCGGTGTCTGCGAAGAATACTTGGTATTAAGTGGCAAGACAAAATCACCAATACTGAAGTATTGGAAAGATCAGGTTGTATGACGGCTTATTCCATGCTCAGTCTTCGTAGTCTTAAATGGAAAGGACACGTTAGGAGGATGGATGATAATATAATATCAAAGGACATCTTTTTTTTTATAAATTACAGATGAGTAAAAGGTTTCAGGGTCGGCTTCTTCTACGATTCAAAAATGTCTGTAAGCGGCACATGATTGATACAGGCATTGATAATGCACATTGGGAGCAAATCGCAGCTGAACGTGTTGCATGGAGGGCAAATATCAGAAATGGAATAAAGACAAAAGAGAAAATGATTGCAGACAAGTCACACACCGAGCGTGCGAGACATAAGATGATGCATTATGGTGGAAATGACCATGTGTTCACATGCTTCCACTGTGGACGAACATTTACAGCGCGAATTGCCCTTATCAGTCACATTCGCTACCCCCATGGGATGTAGTTATTATGCATTTTTGAAGCACAATGTAACAAACTATCATCTGTCAAGACAGCAAAGTGCCAATGTACCTTAAAGTGAAGCATATTGATATTCCCATTGACTCCGATATTCCCTCTGTCCGTCATTTACATTGTCGGTCTGTTCTTATTATCTCATTTGGTCTGTACATCCTTTGCTTTATGTGGTATACCGTCAGTTGGTAGTCTAGTTATATGACCGAACCATTTAATTTGCAGTTTTCTAGTTAAATCTAGCGCAGCTATAACTTCCGCTTTAGTCCTGATTTCATCATTTCCGTCTGTTGGTAGTACCAGATTAATGATCTGTGGAAGAAACTGTCTAGTGCACTGATTTCTTTCATACCACCACCACCACCACCACCACGTTCACCACCACTACACCACCACCACTAACCCGCTGGTGATTTTGTGTTGACTTCTTTTGATCGACGGGTCCATTTTCATTAACGGAAAACAACCCCCAGAATGATCAGTTAGTCTAGAGCCGTCAAGCCTTTCTCCGTAGACTGCGGAGTATCATTAGTGAAATGTCCGTTAAAAATAGCTACCCTTTTGTCGGCAGGAGGCAAATTGATATGACTGCTTCATGAAGTTGTGATTAACTGTTAAGTCTTTCTGTTCTCGATTGTTGTAACTTTGTCGATCTCAACACCGCGGGATACGAGATTGGCTTCTCGTGGTGAATTTGACGTTGTCTCTCTTTTTTTGCGTTTGTTCTGCGATTGCTGAAGAAACCTGGTCAATCCTCTGGCCACTTCCTTGTCGTTGTTGTTTGTATTGTTTGTTTGCTTGTTTGTTTGTTTTAGGGAAAAGATGTGAGTGGGTTATTTCAGAAACAAATGAAAACAGTAAATCGATTAGAGAAATTACATGTTGGCATTAAGATATGTTAGATACGTTATGAGAAGAAATCCTCAACATTATCCTCTTGTACCTTGGGTTGTCGAGGTGAAGCATAAAACCGTTTAAAGGCTTCTTATATCGAGGTTTCCATTGACTCTTTTATTTCGTCTGCTCATCGTTTACATGATCGGCCTCTTCTTCTGGTTAAATTTGGTTTGTGCATAATTGCTTGTTGTAGTATGCTGTCAGTTGGTAGCCTAGTTATGTGGCCCAACCATGTAACTTGTTGTTTTCTAATGAAATCTAGCACAGCTATAACCCCCACTTTTGTCCTAATTTCATAATTTCTGATTTTCTATCTTCTTGTTCAGCTAAGTATTCTTTTCAGAAATCTTTTTTCCGTTGTTGTAAATTTTGTTTTCTTGTTTTATATCATTGTCCATGGTGGCATTGATAGCATAGAGTTGGTAGGAAGATTGTGTTGTAGAGTGCTTTCTTAGTATCTACAGATACAATGTTTGTTTTTTCTTTAGTATTGGTGCCATTTGTCCAATGAGTTGGTGTGTCTTATTGCATCTTTTTGCTGATTGGCCTTATGCCAAAGCGCGTGTAAAAGGGCCCTTTAGTTAAGTGCCTTGAGGCGATAAAAACGATGTCCTTGTGAGGACTAAATATAACTAACGAAAGTCCTCGTGAGGGCCAAATATAACCGAAACCACTCACTATGAGGACTAAATATAACCAAAACCCATCCTTGGAAGTCTAAATATAATTAAAATCAGTCTTTGTGAGGACTAAATATAACAAAACCCAGTCCTTGTGAGTACCAAATATAACCACAACCGGTGTCTTTGTAAGGACTAATTATAATCAAAGCCAGTCCTTGTGAGGTCTAAATATAACTAAAACCAGTGCCCTTGTGAGGACTAAATGTAATCACAACCAGTGTCCTTGTGAGGACTAAATATAACCAAAACCGGTGTTCTCGTGAGGACTACATATAGCTAAACCCAGGGCCCTGTGTGGGCAAAATATAACCAGAACCAGTCCTTGTGAGGACTAAATATAACCAAACCCATTACTTTGAGTACCAAATATAACCAAAACCAGTCCTTCTGAGGATTAAATAAAGCCAAAATCCGTGTCCTTGTGAGGACTACATATAATAAAAACCAGTGTCCTTGTGAGGACCAAATATAACCCAAACCAGTCCTTGTGAGGACTAAATGATCTCAAGACCAATCCTTTCAGAGACAGCAAACGAGCAATAGGGAGGTAACTTAATCGGCGGGTCATCCTAGGGACCGGTCCTGTCCTCATCAGGACAAACCCAAAACCAGTCCTGTTTAGGCTAACTCGAAAAAGAGCGAAGAAAGGAAAGATAATGAACCCCCCCCCCCCCCCCCCTAAACAAAGGGACCTATAATATAACCAATGCTGTAGAAGCAGGTTGAACGAGGTATAAGATTTTATTTTTTCCCTCCTGTACATACTGAACAGAACCAGAAATAAAAAACTTCCCTACCTCCACATTTATCAAGACAATAAACAGACAATAAACGATCTCTAATGTTATAAATATGATCGGTAAACATTCGGTGGCCAGACAGTTTAAAGACCCAACAAGTAGTAATAGAGAAGGCTCAAATAACATGAATACAGGACAAGAACAAAGGCACAAGACACCACACAGCAAATACTCTATGCCGTGTCAAATATCAACAAATGAACAGATTGAAGAAACACAAATACAGAATTACATGAAAAGGCATAAGAAATGTTAATAAAATGCAACAGTAAAGTATCGAGGGGAAAAAAAAAGAAGAAAACTGAAGCAGAGACTAAACAATCACCAAGAAAGATAACAATAAACACGGCACATATCAGGTAGGGTTATGCGTTCGTGTAATGATCAGGATGTTACGCTGAGGAAGGTTCCATATCGAATCTCGACATTGGCTATGAAAGGGAAAGACTTTCGTCCTATTCCTCGGTGCACACACGACTACAAAATGTGAGGGTCAGATTGACCGAGAAGAAGAAGAAGAAGAAGAAGAAGAAGAAGAAGAAGAAGAAGAAGAAGAAGAAGAAGAAGAAGAAGAAGAAGAAGAAGAAGAAGAAGAAGAAGAACAAGAACAAGAAGAAGAAGAAGAAGAAGGAAAGAGGAGTGAGTATGGGGAAGAGGAGGGAGGGGTCGGATTGGGAAGGAGGCAGAGGGGGGATGGAGGGGGAGGGAGAGGGAAGGGGGAGTAAGGAGGAGGAAGAAGGAGGAAGGCGGTGGTGGCGAAGACGGCGGGGTGTAAAACAATACGAGAAAAGATTAAATATATGAGAGATGTGCTGAGGTGAGTTGAGTTGAGCTGAGCTAAGTTTTGTTGAGTTGATGTGAGCTGAGTTGAGTTGGGATGAGCTAAGTTGAATTGAGTTGAGTTGAACTGAGCTGAGTTGAGTTGAGCTGAGTTGAGTTGAGCTGAGTCGAGAACTGACATCATAACACACAGGACATTCAACATCTGCTCTGTCGTCATCTTCAACAGTCAGTGAAGAGTTCCACAACGTATGGCACTAGTTGCAATATGGTTCTATGTCCTTCTGGTCTTTCCTCTGAGTACTGAACAGCATCCAGGCCCCCTGGTCACTCCCTGCCCCCCCCCCCATTCTCTCTAGACTATGACGATGTATCTGTTATGCAACACTTCACACCTAAACCCCCCCCCCCCCACCCCCCCCCACCCCAAAAAAAAAATGGGAAACATTATATTATAATCAACGCTCGCTGCCGCCTCAGCTCAGATGTAGTTTTGATGCTCACATGTTGCTTCTCAGCATTAAACAAATATTTGGCCACGGTTCTTCGTGAAGATTATTCTAAGATTCGCATTAACATGATTTGGGTCTAGATGCGGTGTTTATTTTTGTTTTAGCACAGATGACGTCTAGACTGGTATCGTGAAACAACATTAGCATGTCGAATGATAAGTCTTTGATTATCAATTAGGCTGTTCCAGCCGGTCTTGTGCAAACAGAAAGACTTTATTTTTAATCGGAGGTTACCATGGGGATGAACATCCTCTAGATAGCACAGATGACGTCTAGTCTGGCATCATGAAGCAACTGATAGCTCTTTGATTATGTGACTAAAATGAAGCACCTTGCACATTTAAACACAGAATCCATGAATAATATATTGCACTATTTTGTGCCAAGCTTATTGCTCTGCATCTCGGCAAGTGAATCATGCGGAGTTATATATCATATGAAGGAAATAAAGGATTTATATTTTGGCTGAAATATTTAAAACGTATTTTCCTCATGTTGGGCAGGTAGTGCATGGTTCAGTTGCCTTTTTACTGAGTTGAGTGCGTGGCGCGTCACTGTGAGCTGTGAGTTTCGCGTGGAAAGCTTTTACATCTCTTCGTGGATGTTTGTAGCGTGAACTGCATATTCAGGGAAATGACGGTCGGCCGGTCGCTTAATTAACTGTGTTGCCTTATGCAATAATCTGTGGCTGCTGCTTTTCTAGTGACTGCCGCTTCAATCGACGATGAACTGTGTTTTTCGTGGAGGACTTTTGTGTTGGCATTCTAGCAACGGCATTATGCATACTATACGTGTTCGGGCTGCTGGTTTGTCGATACTCCTGTCTGTTTTACCTTTCACATGGAACAGTGAGGAGAATTTTGTGTGATATTCACTGGCACAGGAACGGAGCATAATGGGGCGACCCTTTGCCGTGAAGTTGGAACTGCGTCCAACTAACTAACTTTTTAAAACATACTGTCATTGATATTGTTCGAATCTAGAGAATGTTATCACACTGGTAATAACAGATTTAAAATGACATCTTTCTGTTTGCATTATCAGTTAGGCGATTCCAGCCAGTTTAAACACAAAGGCAAAAAAAAAACAAAAAAACAATAGCACACTCAATAAAGAACAGAACATTAGCACACATATATCAGCAAAAGACATAATAAACAGCACACATAATACAGAACAATAAATATTACACTATGTATTTTTTTAAAATTCAGAATAGAGGCCACAGAACAAAGAACACACATAATAAAGAGAACACACTAACTAAAGAACACAGGGCTTCGAGAATAACAATATCGCATACAAAGAGCAGCAACAGCAGTCTCTCACACAGTAAAGAACAGCAATAACAATTATAATAATATAGAAGCACACGTGTGCATGCAAAATTGAGCAATAGTAGCGCTCACGCGCGCGTGCACACACACACACACAGTGAGAGGGAGAAATAGAGAGAGAGAGAGAGAGAGAGAGAGAGAGAGAGAGAGAGAGAGAGAGAGAGAGAGAGAGAGAGAGAACGAATTAACGACCGAACAAACAAACTTTATTTTCATAGGGTTAAGAATTGGACACGCAGGTCCTCTGATGTTCTGCCCGTTTTATCCTTCTGCAATCATTCGTATCTTATTTCGAGAGAGAGAGAGAGAGAGAGAGAGAGAGAGAGAGAGAGAGAGAGAGAGAGAGAGAGAGAGAGAGAGAGAGAGAGAGATCAGAGGGGGAACAAATTTCATTGGCACCTTGCCGTCTTGACAGACGATAGTTTGTGCTTTAAAAAGGCATAATAACTTTTAACTATGGCGGTAGCGAGTGTGACTGATAAGGCCAATTTGCGCTGTAAATGTCCGTTCACAGTGGGTGCATGTGAACACGTGGTCATTTCCACCATCATGCACCATCTTACGTCTCAAACGCTTGGTGTGTGACTTTTCTGCAATAATTTTCTCCTTTGACTTTATTCCATTTCTGATATTTGCCCTCCATGCAACACGTTCAGCGGCGACTTGCTCCCAATGTGCATTATCAATGCCTGTATCAATCATGTCCCGCTTACACACATCTTTGTATCGTAGTAGAGGCCGACCCTGAGATCTCTTACCCATCTGTAATTCACCAAAAAAGATATCCTTTGGTATTCTACCATCATCCATCCTCCTAAGATGTCCTATCCATCTAAGTCTACGAAGACTGAGCATGGAATAAACTGTCACACAACCTGATCTTTCCAATACTTCAGTATTTGTGATTTTGTCTTGCCACTTAATACCAAGAATTCTTCGCAGACACCGCATATGAAAGCTGTTTAAATTGTTCTCTTGGTGTGAGTAAGTTGTCCAGGTTTCACTGCCATAGAGAAGAATACTAAGGACACAGGCTTGATAGACAAGGACTTTTGTTTTGGCAGTAAGCTTCCTGTTCTCCCAGACTCTTTTTCTTAACCTGTTCATTGTTGTTGCTGCCTTACCAATCCGGATGTTGATTTCCTGATCTAGGGATAATTTGCTATTTACCACTGATCCTAGATATGTAAAATGGTCTACTATCTCTAGTTCGGCGTCGTCAATAAAGATTGATGGTACCCCATGTGCACCTTGTGACATAATCTGTGTCTTCTTTTTGCTAATTGTTAAACCAAATTCAGAACAAGCATTGGAGAATGCAGATAGTAGACATTGCAATTCTTCCTCAGAGTGGGTCGTAACTGCAGCATCATCTGCAAAAAGCAACTCTCTGATCAGTACCCTCCTAATTTTGGTCTTAGCCTTCAATCTCTGAGCATTGTAGAGGCCGCCATCTGAGCGTGAGTGAATGTATATACCACCATCCTGATCACGAAATGCATATTTCAGTAGAAGTGAAAAGTATATTCCAAAGAGGGTGGGAGCTAGTACACAACCTTGCTTAACTCCACTCTTGATTTCAAATTCTTCAGAAGTTGCACCATCAAACTTGATTATACCCTTCATGCCTGTGTGGAACGATTCCACAATGGACAGAAGAGTTGGTGGGCAGCCAATCTTCTTTAGTGCCTTGAACAGACCCTCACGACTGACCAAATCAAATGCCTTTGTGAGGTCGATGAAGGCAATAAACAGTGGTTGATTCTGTTCACGGCATTTTTCTTGCATTTGTCGCAATGAGAATATCATATCAGTGGTAGACCGGTTCTGTCGAAAGCCACACTGTGATTCGGGGTAGACTTGATCTCCTAGGACTTGAAGTCTGCGCAGAACAATTCTGGCAAATACTTTTCCAACAATACACAGAAGTGAGATACCCCTATAGTTGTTGCAGTCGCTCCGATCGCCCTTGTTCTTGTACAGTGTTATGATGCTTGAATCTTTGAAATCCTGTGGGACTTGTCCTTCACGCCAGCATAGCTCTATTAGCTGGTGGATCTGTATAGTGAGTGTGTCTTGCCCACTCCTGATAAATTCTATTGGAATCCCATCCTTACCTGGAGCCTTGCCAGATGCAAGTTCATTTATAGCACACTTAACTTCTGTTATGGTGGGAAGTGTGTCCAGGTGGTCAAGAGTTGGTAGAGCCTCTATGGCGTTGAGGGCATTATCCGCTAGTTTGGTCTCACTTGAGTAAAGCTCCAAATAGTGCTCTACCCATCTGTCCATCTGCTGTTTCTTATCAGTGATGACTTCTCCAGTCAAGGTTTTCAATGGTGCACTTCTTTTGATCACTGGACCACAGGCTTTCTTTATTCCTTCATACATGCTTCTTATGTCTCCCTTATCACTTGCGATTTGAATGGACTCACATAACTTGATCCAATAATCATTTGCACACTGCCTGGCAGCCTTTTGCACATCCTTCCTAGCTTGCCTTAGCTCACTCAGAGTGTTACGCGTTGGTCTTTCCTTGTTTCTTAAGAGAGCTTTCTTCTTCTTATCAATCAAGGGCTGCAGAGTCTCGCTGTTGGCCGCAAACCAGTCCTGCCTCTTATGATCCACAGTGCCGTAAACCCTTACGGCAGTTTTACAAAGAGTTTCCTTAATTTGACCCCACTTTTCATTTACTGTACAATTTTCTGGTGTATCAGTGAAAGCGTCTTCAAGTTGCTGTTGAAACTGAAAGCACTTTTCAGGATCATGAGTGTTAATAATATTAATCCTGGGGCTAGATTTGTGTTTAGCTGTGTAGATTCTCTTTGGTCTCAGTCTAACCCTTGCAACAACCAAAGAATGATCCGTATCACAGTCAGCACTGTGGTAACTACGAGTCAATGATATATGGTTCAGATGTTGTCTCCGTGTGATGATGAAGTCCAGCTGGTGCCAATGGCCGGATCTTGGATGTTTCCATGTGACCTTATGCATCTCTTTTGTTTTAAAAAAAGAGTTTGTAATACATAGGTCATTACTGGTGCAATGCTCCAGCAGCCTTTGCCCATTTTCATTCATGCGACCGATGTTGTATTTTCCAAGGCACACTGGCCATGAACTCGAGTCCTTGCCCACACGAGCATTGAAATCACCGAGCATATAAATGTAGTCGGATTTTGGAACTGCCTTAATCACAGAGTCTAACTCCTCATAGAACAAATCCTTCACATCATCAGAGGAAACGAGTGTCGGTGCATATGCAGTAATAATGGTGGCAAACCCACAAGAGGTTGCCAAGCGCAGGGATAATAGTCTTTCATTTCCTCCTGCTGGAATTTCAATCATTCCCAGTAGCGAATTCTTCACTGCAAAGCCCACACCGTGTTGCCTTTTTTCTGCCTGCCCTTTACCCTTCCAGAAAAAGGTGTAGTTGTTTTCCCTGAGTGACCCTTCCTCAGCGAGGCGAGTCTCCTGCAGGCCAGCAATATCAATGTTAAGACGATTGAGTTCGGCATCAATCACAGCCGTTTTTCTCACATCGTCAATATTGGTCAAGTCAGTGGAAAATCCTGGACACATGGTTCTCACGTTCCAGGTTGCAAGCCGTAGCTTGAGGTTTCTATTTATATTTTTGTTTGTACCTGGTGCATTGGTTTTACAGCCTGCGATTCAGATTTTGTCCTAGCCCCAAGCACCCATTGAAGCAGGCAGGCTGTGGCGGATCAGCACCCAATTGGCTGGGGGCTGCCCAGCTTGAGGCGGGCGGTAGCTGATCAGTGACACCTATAGGTGTCTCCCACCGTCAGAGGCAACGCGTGGCGCCCCATGTCTACGCCAACTGACAAGGACTTATAACCCGTAACAGTTGCCTCTCGCTTTGATTCCGAGACCAGTTAAGACCAGGGATGGAGTTATTGCCTCTCCATAGCACAAAGCCTGGGCTAAAATATAGAGATCATGTGTTGCCCATGCAGCATGATCCCTCTCTCGGCCTGCCTAGTTCACTCCAGAGGAAAGGTAACACCCCTACATCTGGAACAAGACAAGGGGGAACAAATACATCAACAACAAAGAAAAGATCACAAGATAAGAATTACTTGCTACACTCGGAAGTGGATGATTGTTTCTAGACTCATTGAGGGTGTTCCCGAGGCTGTTGAAAAAGTTAGATGCGTATCCTTTACAGGACGTCGCAGTCAACCACAGCAATTTTAGCTGTTTGTGATTTCTTGTCAAGTTTACGTTCAGTGGTTTGCCAGTGCTTTCTGAACAACTGGCACTCATACCATTGTATGAAAACAACGCAAAGCGGTCTGTTGCCAAATCGCCCGCAGCTGTGTTTGGAACGCGGTTCGCGGGATTATTTATTGCTTCCGTACCCTCATCGCCACAGATCCGTTAAGGTTATTGAAGGATTCATATTAACAACTTCATTGCATTATTTTTTTTTTTCCATTCGCTCGTTTTGAAGTCGAACATAGTCCATTCCATGTTCGCGCTGCTGCTGTTGCTGCTGTTGCTGCTGTTGCTGCTGCTGCTGCTACTACTACTGCTGCTGCTGCTGCTGCTGCTGCTGCTACTTCTACTACTACCACTACTATTTACTATTACTAGTGAGTACACTGAACTAATATTCGAGTGTCGATTAGCTTTCCCTATTACCAGTGTCCCTTGCCATCAAGCGAAATCACTCTGACTTCTAAGGTACTTGTAAATTATGTCTCCAACGAGAAGTCAGCATTTGTGTCCAATTGACCGGTGTTCCGGTCGAACCTACTACCCCACCATGAACGTTCTGAAAGTTTAAGAGCAAATGCTCTTTTATCCTTTCTGCCATGCTGACCTGCATCAGCGGTGTGTGATTAACAAGCCTGTTCTCTTACCTCCACAGATTAAGCCTGTTCTGACAAAAGGTAGTTAAGTTGTCACTTCCAAGGATTATTTGTAACATTTGTCGGAGTCAGCGGAGTTTTAACGTAAGTTGATTTTTGTTTGATTGGATATTTGCTTTGTTGGGTGTTTGTTCTGTTTTTGGGTGTTCGTTTTGTTTGATGTTTGTTTTGTTTGATGCTTGTTGTGCTTGGGAAATGTATAATAACTACAACCCATGACAGGGACCAGGGATAAAGGTATACTTCTCCATAACACAAAGCCTGGGGTGAATTGCAGAAACCATAAGCTGCCCAAGCAGCACGATCAGTCTCTCGGCCTGCCTAGTTCACTGTATAGGAAACGTAACAACAACACACCTGGAATAAGACAAGATGGCGAAGCCGCCGGATCAGCAAAGAAATGCTCTAACTGCCCGCCTTTCGGAGCTTCGATCATAGACCGGTTGCCGACCAAGACTTGGGGTCTGGTCTGGACTTCCATGAGATTTAGTCTTAGGTGGCATGTCCTCACACCAGGATAAGGCTTGTACCCCCCCCCCCCCAATTGCTCTGTTCCGGCCTAATCTTTTGGCATTATGTGTTGTGTCGGGTGTTGTGAGCACGGCCTAACATTTGGCGCTATAATAAAGCAGGTTGTGGAACGTAATGAGCACGGCAAGGCACGTAGAGCGCCCTGGTCATCCACTGCACCTGTATTCGTCTCCAGTTGTCTCGACTTGTCTTGCCACTGGACTCAGATGGACTCGGGCGAGAGAGTGAGGTCGAAGAATTGCGCAACTCTTCCTCACTTTAATCCAAGTCATCGCGCAAGTCATTCTTCATCCAACGTCATGAACAGTACCGTCTACTGTCATACAGTAGTTCAGCCATATCACAAATGAGAGCATATACTGTATTTCAAATCACTCAGCGTGCCATTAAAAATTATGCCCACCTGCCGCGCCTGCTGCGCGTGCCATAGGTTGCCGACCGTTGCTGTAAACGGTAAGATTGTATTTAACGGACAGGTTTATTTGATTTGTTTGTAAAGATTTAATTAATTTGTTTGTCTGAAAGGAAACGTGTCATTTACAAGATAAAATACATGTTCATTTGTTTGTGTGTTCATATTGGTTATTTAGTCCTCGTTGTGTTTCTTCCTCTTCTTCTGATACTATTTTTTAATTCTTCTTTCGATGGGAATGCGTCACACCAATTATGCTTCTTAAAGGTCCCTCTGCGACACGTATTTCTGTAAGGTTCACTTCCTATAGATAGATTCTATCCAAGGTAAACGGTAACCGGCTCTATCTATTTGTGGGAAGAGCTTCTTTCCTAACAATTTTGACAGGGCTACGGCATTACGGTCTTCTCATTGCGATTTCTAATTGCCATGGGATTTTTAACGTGAAAAATTTGCAGGCGGACCTCCAGTATTTCGACCTTATTCAAGAAGGATAAGTAAGATAAGATCTCTCTACCCAAGGGATCTTGAGAGAGAGAGAGAGAGAGAGAGAGAGAGAGAGAGAGAGAGAGAGAGAGAGAGAGAGAGAGAGAGAGAGAGAGAGAGAGAGAGAGAGAGAGAGAGAGAGGTGATATCATCAGACACCAGTGGTTCATGGAACTATCCCCAGCCTTGTGTTGCGGGTTGAGTTGAATCACGAACCGATATCAAAGCTTTCGAGACATTCTCATACATGCTTCGTCCTCTTTCTCCACAGCCAGCGAAGAGTCCCAGTGCTTGTCAAAACGCAAGGCTAAACCACTACTGATCATCGTCGTCATCATCATCATCGTCGACATCATCATAATCAATTGTCCTCGTCGTTATCATAATCATCATAGGTATCGTCATTTTCATTATCCTTATCATCGTCACCATCGTAATCATATTCATCATCGTCGTTATCATCATTATCATCATCGTTATCATCATCACCATCGTTGTCATCATCATCATCATCATCATCATCATCATCATCATCGTCATCATCATCATCATCATCATCATCATCATCATCATCATCATCATCATCATCATCGTCATCATCATCATCATCATCATCATCATCATCATCATCATCAATTATTGTTATCATCATCATCGTCGTCATTATTATTATCATACATTCCTTACCATCAACATCATCATCATTTGTATCATCATTACGATCATCATCATGATCATCATCATCATAGTTATTATCATCTTTATCGTCGTCGCCGTTATCATCGTCATCATTGTTATTATCATCATCACTATCATCATCACTATCATCATCATCATCACCATCATCGCTATTATCATCATTGTTATCATCATCATCATCGTCGTCGTTATCATCATCAGCATCATCATCGTGTGACCAGCAGTAGTCCCCATGTTGAGATCGAGCTCGAGACCTTCTAAACCTTAAACGTACGCCGTAACCTCTCAGCCACGCCTGCCTGATCTCGTTTTGATTCATTGCCATCTTCGGGGAGAAAAAAAAAATCAAAAATCAAATCAAAATCAAATCAAATCAACTTTATTAGGGTCACAAATTGGGCGCGCAGGCCCGTCTTACATTCGGCCCTTCCAATCACTCGTCTTTCGTTCATCAAGAGCATTATACATTTACATAGGAAGAAAAATAAACATTGTGAAATGAATGTTGTAAACATAAACAAGGCTAATTACCATGTTATGAAGCCCAACTACCACCTATCCATACATCACCCCACCCACACCGTCAGAACGGCGAATCGTCACCTGTGTCATTACGTGTGTAGTGAGAAAAATAATGCTATCTTACGTGCAGTGAGAAAAATAATGCTATCTTACATGCAGTGCGAAAAATAATGCAATCTTACGTGCTGTGAGGAAAACGACGTTGTCTTATTAACTTGTACTATGAGGAAGGACTGGTAAAAATGTTTATCCCTACGTTTTAACGGTCTTGTTACCATCACTCGTCATCTGTCCCTTATGCTCTGATGAAGCAGAGGCCTCAACAAAGGTACTAGTTAAGGATCGAGTTCATTGCACCGGGTTCCACTCCTTTTGGGTCTTCGTTCCACAGAGTGGCAGGCTGAAAGTGATGCACAGAGCACGAATGTGTATCTGCAGCGACGACCCGCAGGAGTCTCGGCGGAAAATTGCAATCGTGAACTGATTGGTGAAGTCTGGAAACGAACCCGCCACTTTCGTTGCAGCAAGCAGTGGTACGGACGGATAGTCATACAGGCTGACCGAGCGACAGACAGACATACTATCGACAAGCAGACAGACCTACTGATAGACAGACAAACATAGTATTCAGTCACACGTGTACGTAGAGAGAATCTGGCGGATCGTTTCTCCAGAACATGCTGGTGTGCTGGGAAACGAGCAGAAGGACAGATTGGTTGGGTCTTCACCGCTGAGTGGGTTATTGGTGCATGATTAGGTAGATGTGGCCAGGGCACTTAGGGAGCATGTGTATTCTGTAGAACAATAGATATACTTTACCTGGAGAGAATGACGCGGCAAGCGGTGGCCAGGGGATCTTTTCGACACTAAGTACTCAGAGGGAAGGCCAGTCGGACACATAATTAGATTTCAACTGGTACCAGCAGTTCTGTGACTCTTCGCTGTGTATTGAAGATGAGGACGGAGTGTATGGAAATGTCCCAAGTGCTGTGTTGTCGTTATTACCTCAAGATATAGCTAAAGACAGGTTCTTAAGCAATAAGTACATGCGGGTAAAGGTAATTCATGGCTGAATACACATTACAAGACGGCATCACACACAGTACAGAATTTGATAGTATAATAGAAAGAAACATTCTTAACCAGATCAATACATTCAGCCATGAGGTAGCAATCAAAGCATCATGCGGAAAGTTAGTGACATATTAAGAACAGAATATGTCAAGGAAATACTGCATTTAAGAAGATGAACATACCGTTATAAGTCACTTCCACTGGAATGTCAGAAAGCAGGTTGGGAACTATTATATCGAACATATTCTGATGTTCGGCAGTGAATATATGAATGTGAATATTGGAATATGAATATTGGAATGGGATTATTGGAATATGAATATTGGAATGGGAATACTGGAATGGGAATATTGGAATGGGAATATTGGAATGTGAACGAACAGATTAGGAAGAGCTTGGAGGCAGCACAGATCTAGTTTCTGAAATAAATGTTGAGAATATCATGTACAGCCAAAAGCAAATAACACAGATTGTTTGGAAGCGGCTAACAACAGTAGAACATTATAGGCAACAATAAGAAATAGACAGTGTTATGTGGTCTCATAATTAGAAGAGAGGTATCGGAGAACAAAGTCACAACTGGAAGTACCGGTGGTAGAAAAGGCAGTGACATACGGTGAGAAATGATTCTGGATGGCTGTGGCAATGGTGTAGAGGAATAGCAACGATAGAATTGACGCTGCACTCCGAGGACAGGGATCTGCGTCGTGTGGCAGGGTTCGTGATGATGACGATGGCCCAGATGGCAGGATGAAACAACGCTAGATCTGACACTCAACTAAAGCCTGCGTGAGCTACAGAATAGGGTACGGTTCTGGCAAGACACAGAATGAGAGGTATAGGTTGATTTCGAGAGAACGAAGAGGATGAGAAGAAGGAGAAAAAGAGACGAAACGGATAGATAAAGAAAAAGAGACAGACAGACAGACAGACAGACAGACAGACAGACAGACAGACAGACAGACAGACAGGCAGACAGACAGACAGACAGACAGACAGACAGACAGACAGACAGACAGGCAGGCAGGCAGGCAGGCAGGCAGGCAGGCAGGCAGGCAAACGAAGAAGAACAGGAAGGTGTAGAAGAATAAAGAGGAGGAGGAAGCAGAAGAGGAGATGGAGGAATACGTAAAAAGGAAGGAGAAGAGGGGTAGGAGGAAGAAAAAGCAGAAGGTGGAGGAGGAAGCAACAGAGGAGCAGAAAGGTGAGGAAAAGAAGAAAAGGAAGAAGAAGAGGAGGAGAAAAAGGACAAAGAAGAAGAAGAAGAAGAAGAAGAAGAAGAAGAAGAAGAAGAAGAAGAAGAAGAAGAAGAAGAAGAAGAAGAAGAAGAAGAAGAAGAAGAAGAAGAAGGGGGAGGAGGAGGAGCAGGAGGAGAGAAGAAAAATGCCTTTCCCAAATATTATAATTCTCCTCAGGATTGTATGTTACGTGTTCTATTCCTTGGTAAATTCGCGGTTTCCGCCTATCAGAATGAAACATACTCCCAGCTTATGAACAGCATGGCAACCTACTGTGTGAGATGCTGCCCTTAATTTTGAGCCAGAGAATCGCCGGTCGTTCATTCAAACTATTTAATTGCTCTCTGCAGGATAACGCACTGGTTCGCAACCACAAAAACAACCAGGGACATAACCACTGGCCAATTAGTATAATGAAATCAAAAACACATTAGACGGGTTGGCCTTGTTGAAAGAATGGGAACTGTCGGAGAGACAACTACAGTTTCTCATTCCATGCCACATGCCATTTGGGCGTGCGGGGATTAAGTTCTTCTTTATTAATGTGTTTCACGTTGTTGTTATAAAGTTCGACTTCTGTCTGTGTTTTCTCTCCACTCTGCTGGTTAATTTCATATATTCGCCTTCTGTTGCTTGTTCTCTCATTCTTCTTTTTCTTCTTCTTCTTCTTCTTCTTCTTCTTCTTCTTCTTCTTCTTCTTCTTCTTCTTCTTCTTCTTCTTCATCTTCTTTCTCCTCATCCTCCTCCCTCTTCTTCTTCTTCTTCTTCTTCTTCTTCTTCTTCTTCTTCTTCTTCTTCTTCTTCTTCTTCTTCTTCTTCTTCTTCTTCTTCTTCTTCTTCTTCTGCTTCTGCTTCTTCTTCTTCTTCTTCTTCTTCTTCTTCTTCTTCTTCTTCTTCTTCTTCTTCTTCTTCTTCTTCTTCTTCTTCCTCTCGGTCAATATGACCCTCACATTGTGTAGTCGTGTGTGTACCGAGGAATAGGACGAAAGTCTTTCCCTCTCATAGCCAATGTCGATATTCGATATGAAACCTTCCTCAGCATAACGCCCTGATCATTACACGAACGCATAAACCTACCTTATATGTGCCGTGTTTATTGCTATCTTTCTTGGTGATTGTTTAGCCTACGTTTCAGTTTTCTTATTGTTTTTTCTTGATACTTAACTGTTGCATTTCATTGACATTTTTTATACCTTTTCATGTAATTCTGTACTTGTGTTTCTTCAGTCTGTTCTATTGTTGATATTCGGCACGGCATTAAGTATTTGCTGTGTGGTGTCTTGTGTCTTTGCTCTTGTCCTGTATCCATGTTACTTGAGCTTTCTCTATTACTGCGTGTTGTGTCTTTAAACTGTCTGGGCACTGAATTCTTACCGATCATGTTTACAACATTAGAGATCGTTTATTGTCTGTTTATTGTTGTGATAAATGTAGAGGTAGGGAAGTTTTTATTTTCTCGTTCGGTACAGTAGGTATTGGGGGGGGGGGGGGGAAATAAAATCTTATACCTCTTTCAACCTGCTTCTACAGCATTGGTCATATTGGAGTTTTTAGAGGGATTGAGAGGGATTTTCATTATCTTTCCTTGCTTCGCTCTTTTTCGAGTTAGCCTAACCAGGACTGGTTATATTTTCTCCTCTCTTTCTTTGGGTTCGGTTCACGCTGACCTGCATTTTCTTTATTTCTATTTCTCTAGGCCAGAAGGTTTGCCTAGATATGTCGTATTTTCGGCAGTCTTGCAGTATGTGATCTGTTGTCTGCGTCGCCAATCCACATGTGCACATGGCTGATTCGCCAATCTTGAATTGTGTGTGTGTGTGTGCGTGCGTGCGTGCGTGCGTGCGTGCGTGCGTAGCTGTCTTTTTCATGCTTGAAATCTTTCAGGCTGCGACCCTGTCCTCCGTTCAATCCATTTTTATTTCTTCTTCTTCTTCTTTTCCGTCTGTCCCACATTGGGACATATTCCCCCAATCAGCTCACCCCAAGAACCCATACCTTTAGCAATCCCAGGCAGCTATGTTCTCGTAATTCCTATATTGTTAATTTCTCTTTCTACATGTCCATAATGAGATTTCTATCTGTTTCTTTTGCCTTGTGATTTCTAGTCAAAGGTATTTCTAGTTATACTATTCTAGAGTTTTCTCCATGTGTGTTCCATCCAGTACCGGCGTGTTTTCTTCATCACTTGACACTGGCTATGTCTAGTTATCTCCATGAGATCCACATTGGTGATTCCGCCATATTGTTTTATTCCTTTCTATTGTTAGCAGGAACAAAACATTGAATGTTTGTATTTTATTTGTAATCGTTTTCGTTGTTCTTTATGCTTCTGATCCAATTTAATTGATCTAATGTTAAAACTGAATATTCTAAGTTTTGTGTCAAATTTAACTGATTCGGTGCACGACACAAACACAGGTTTGGACAAAACATGGAACACAATCAAATGAAACAGTTTATTAATGGAAATTTCCGTTCACTGCGCATTGAAATTGCGGAAGATGCCACAACACAAAACAAATAATACGATGGCATTAGTAAGGTGATATATCGTCCTTATGTCCAAATGGTAGCTTACATGACACTGAAGCAGTTAATTACTATTTATTACGCGACCCCCCCCCCCCCCCCCCCCAAAAAAAAAAAATAAAAACTGCCATTTAATTTTTAATATGTCTCGACGAAACGGCAGCACGGTAGCACAATCGCTATGTGTTCGAATCTACAGCGACGTGAATTTATGTCCAGAATAGGCACATTTACTGGAGATTGTGACTTGCATTTGTTTAACGGTGCCCTTGGTGTTTAGTGATTCATCATCATCATGTGCTGTCGACTAGCATGGGTGGTCATGTTTTTGCCCTCTCACGCGATCACCAGAATTGTGGATCAGCCCCATGTTCTTGATTCTGCCATATCACGTTCGCATAGCCATCCATGTATTTACTTCTCTGCCTTCCCCTTGTTCGCTTCCTCCCAATCTTGCCAGTTGTCACAAAATTTTCCAATTTTTTTCTTCCTTTAACGTGTCGATGTAATCGTGCCTGCCTACGTCTAACGTCTCTAACCAGTTTACGGTTTTCATTTGCTTCTTATAGCTAAAGTGACATGTAGAAAGTATCCTGTTTTATGCACGTCAAACATGGACAATGGGCCGACAATTTAAGAAATATCTATTTTCTCTGAAGAAAATGCAAAGAATATCGTCTTCTTATAGTCCACGTCTGTGGATTTTGTAATCATGTCTGTCCATCGCCCTTGGTTCCGCGCACTGCCCATCTTTTCTGACACGGATGTTCCTCCATGCCATGATGCCAAACTGATCAGCATATTTTCTCTTGGGCTTCCCATGCTTCCCCTCCCCTCCTGCTCACCCGATTCACGACATGCTCCATCTGTCGCTTCACATGGCATGCC
The DNA here is from genome assembly GCA_963921405.1 of Cepaea hortensis. Classification (NCBI taxonomy): domain Eukaryota; kingdom Metazoa; phylum Mollusca; class Gastropoda; order Stylommatophora; family Helicidae; genus Cepaea; species Cepaea hortensis. The sequence goes on along the minus strand of OY992876.1, from coordinate 446,136,636 downwards.
TAGATCATGTGCAATGTCTTGTCCTGATTTGAGTATTTCGATTTCTTTGGGAGTTAACCATAGGCTGATAGAAACATGAATAAGATACTACTTGAAGACACAAATGAAGATCGAAAATTAATTGGAGAAATTAAATGTAGACACAATTTTTTTTTTTTTTTTTTTTTTTTTGGGGGGGGGGGGGGGCGCGGCGGCTAATTTGCTGTATGGCTGTGAATCTTGAAATATTAATGAACAAATTAGGAAGAGTTTGGAAGCAATAGAGATGTGGTTCTTGAAACGAATGTTGCGAATTCCTTGGACTACCAAAGTAACTAACATCGACTGCCTGAAAGAGACTAATGAAACTAGAACATTATATGCAACAATAAGAAAGAGGCAAACAGCTGTCTTTGGTCATGTGATGAGAAGAGAGGCACTGGGGAGCATCGTGACGACTAGAATGATCGTGGGGTATAGAGGCAAAGGCAGACCAAGAGAAATTATTCTGGATGGATTGAGACGATGGCATGGAGGTATATCATCAGTAGAGTTGATCCAGAACAACAAAGAGAGAGATTTGTTGGGAATCATGAACGCATACGCCAACCGACACGGCACTTGATGATGATGAAGTTAGGAGAAGAAATAAACTCCAAATATTAGTAAACACTGGCAAACATGACCAGGAAAGAGTAAGGGAAAAACATAGATAACTACCTGTATGACCTGGCCACTTGGCACAGCCGTGACAGAACACAAATCGGACTCGAGATTCCGGGATCGCGTGAGCTGTCTAACCATGACCGTTGAAGCTTATCGGCATAGCACATGATGATTATAATTTCTTGATAATGATCTAACCTGAGATTGGTTTTTATGTTGTTTAGTCTTTCGCCTTCTGCAATCTGTGCTGGCTTCAAACATAACTATGAAGTCTTGAAAGGCACGCGTTATTTTTATCTCTTGGCATGGCATAGTCAACATAACACGGATTGTTTATGCTTCGCCGAGCAAATCCACACTACGTTGCCTAGAAAACATCCAAGAAAATATGAGGTAATTACAAAACACACCAAAAAACAGCAAATACACACAGACAAAAACAGCAAACATAAAAAATGAGCATCAAAAACGTGCCAGAAATAAATAGCGCAAACATTCATGAAAACGATCCCGCAGGCTCAGAGAATATAAAAGAACCAGCATCATCAAAACATATACAATAAAAACAATATAAATGATTACATCTGGCATCAGGGATCTCGGATGATGCCTGACCTCGCAGTCAGGAGCCTAGCTAGCTAGCTACACGTGGCCAACATATAATGCCCTCGCTATCTGCTCGACATGCGCTGTGGTCGATGACTCACAGATTAACCAAATAACTCATTTGGTGGCCAGGCTTGTATCGGAGAGTGGGTTCATCAGACGATCCACATCGTGTAGGAGACATCTGAAGTCAAGGTGGCGTTTGGAGGAGAGGGGAGACAGTTGCTGTTGCGTGATTTCTTTCTTTCTTTCTTTCTTTCTTTCTTTCTTTCTTTCTTTCTTTCTTTCTTTCTTTCTTTCTTTCTTTCTTTCTTTCTTTCTTGCTTTCTTTCTTTCTTTCCTTCTTTTTTTCTTTATAATTCCGTGCTACGTAATTTACTTTCACGCAGCGTATTTCTTCTCTATAGCTCTGTCTGTCTCTCTCGCTCTTTCCGTCTCTCTGTCTCGCTTTTTCTGTCTCCCTCTCGCTCTTTCTGTCTCTCGCTCTTTCTGTCTCTCGCTCTCTTTGCCTCGCCCTCTCTCTCTCTCTCTTTCTCTCTCTCTCTCTCTCTCACTTTCTCTCTCTCTCTCCCTCTGTCGGTCGGACCGATCACCTGCCGGTAGCTTCTACTTGTCGTCAACTTACCAAGACCTCCGATATCTAGTAGTGACTGTGAGGAAAAAACCGCACCACCCTGCTCCTTCAAACATTGATAAACCCAAATTGTGATAATCGCGTGGATTTTGACCGCAATTTATTTCAGCTCCGACGTCACTAAATATAGATCTGCAGGGGAAAAACACGCCAGAGGGGAACAACTGAAAATTGACCCATTTCACACCTGGTGTGAAGAAACCAATAAATACGTACCTGCGTTTTTGACGGTGCATGTGCGAACAGTGTCATGGCATCCGGGATTCAGGTAGGTCCAATCAATAACCCACTAAAGGGCAAACAGACATTGGCGCTATTTTTGACGCAATGTCACTCTCGTGTTTCTGTGTTTTACCCGTTGATTTGAAACTCCCTCGGGTGGTTCGACCTACCGGCGAGGTACATTAATAGGAATGTATTATTACATGGCGAAGACGAGACAAAAATCACAAAAAAATAGAAACAAGACGAATTAGACAGAAGCATAGAAACAAGACGAGTTAGACAGAAGCATCTGACAACTGATTAGAGAAATTATACATAGACTGTTAAGATTTCTTGGGGACGTTATGAGGAGGAATAGACTTGGCCAAAAACAAAGGGTGTAAAAAGCGAGAGGTTGGGCTTCATTACACAGGGATTTATCCCACATGGCTCGGACGTTTTCTGCAGTGTGGTCTGTCTAAACCGTATGTATATATATCAGTTATCAATTATCAGTTGGGGTATCTTCATTGCACTCCGGACATGTCCATAGGTGCTCAGACCCACTTCTCTGCTGCTTTACAACAGATCCATCTGTATAGATGAGCACTTCGGGGCTATCTGAGTGTTCATAGATGAGCGCGTTAACCTCTGCATTGACAGCGGCAGGGTTCTGCTCTCTGCACCGTCTGTCGAGTGTGATAATACAGGAGAAAGTGCACTTAAAAGCTGGAGGCACCGGCACCCATTCCTTGCCGGGGTTGATACTGGTAAGACTGCAGACCTGTCTGACGACATCTTCCGCCCAACCCATCCATGATTTGCCCTTCTTTAGCCTGTCACTCCTTTCTCTGAATATAGCGTCATGCAGAGGGTGCTGCTCATCTGCACTTATTTTTATGTATGCACGAGCTCTCCAGATCTTGATCATGTGTTCCATTGTCGGGAAGTCAAGGAGGTATCTCATTGCTACACAGCTGGTATCTCTCGTGCAGCCCAAAATGATGCGGATGGCTTCGTTTTGTACCTTTTCAAGTCTTCCAATCTATGTAGGGCTGACAGTGAGGATGGCCAGGGCATACTCTATGCGTGAAAGCACAAGTATACAAGATATATATATATATATATATATATATATATATATATATATATATATATATATATATATATATATATATATATATATATATATATTCTTCTTCTTCAGCGTTCCGAGCCATTGAGGTTCTTTGCTGCAAATACAATCCGTCTCCATTCGTCTCTCTGGTGGACCTTCTCTTGCCAGTCGTTGATTCCAAGTGCTTGTAGGTCTGTACATGTATTATCTCTCCACCGCCTTCTTGGTCTACCTTGGGGTCTACGGTCATTTATTTCCTGAGTGTAAGCGAGTTTTGTTTCCCTATTATCTTCCATTCTTTCTATATGCCCCAGCCATTGTAGTCTATTAGCCTTCATGATACCAGTGATTAGCGGGGACTTAAACAGATCATAAATGTCTTTGTTACTTCTTCTTTTCCACTCTCCACTTTGTGTATCCCTAATGGGTCCAAAGATGCGTCTTAAAATTTTGTTCTCAAAGGTTTGTAACAAGGCTTCATCTCCTTTCGTTGTACTCCAGGTTTCAGAGCCATACAGCACAATTGGTCTGATCAGTGTTTTGTATATTGTGATTTTGGTGTTACGAGATAGCGCCTTTGATTTTAGTAGATGTTGTAGTGCATAGTATATCTTATTTCCAGAGTTGATTCTAGTTTGTATTTCTTCCCTTATGATGTTGGAGCAGTTGAAGATTGTACCCAGGTATTTGTATGTTTCCGTTCTTTTAATGGTCATATTATCTATTTGTATGTGGCCAGAGTTTCTAGCCATTCCGTCTCTTGAAATTACCATATATTCTGTCTTATCTTGGTTGATAACCAGCCCCATCTGTTGGGCTTTTCCCTTTAAGTGAGTCAATATTTCCAATGTCTTTTGTTCACTTTGCCCTATAATATCTATATCTTCTGCATAACCAAGCAGCTTGGATGTTCCTCCAATATCACATTCCTCCTTTACCTTCCTTACAACTTTCTCTAGAGCCAGATTGAAGAGTAGCGGCGATAGTGCATCACCCTGTTTCAAGCCAGATGTTATTTGGAAGGGGTCTGATTTCCTGCCTTTATATGTTACTATATTATAAGTATCTTCCTTGCATAGTCTGGTCATGTTGATTAACTTCCTTGGTATTCCAAATTCCTGCATAGCATTCCATAGACTATTCCTATGGACACTATCATAAGCCTTTTTAAAATCCACAAAAATGTTATGGAGATCTCTTTTATATTCCCAATGTTTCTCGGCTATTTGTCGTAAGATAAATATCTGATCTATTGTTGATCTGTTTTGTCTAAAACCCGCCTGGTAGTCACCTAATATGTCTTCTGAATATGGTTTTAGTCTATTTAGTAATACTGCGGATAGTATCTTATAGCTTGTGGACAGTAGTAATATTCCTCTATAATTTCCACATTGAAACTTGTCTCCTTTCTTAAAGATAGGTATCAATAATGACTCTTTCCAGTCATGGGGTAATTCTTCTGTCCTCCAGATTTTTATTATTAGTTCGTATAGCTTTAGATGTAATGCATGGCCACCTGCCTTTATAAATTCAGCAGCAATTCCATCAGTCCCAGTTGCCTTATTGTTTTTAAGTCGTGTGATTACATATAGGATTTCTTCAAATGTAGGTTCTTCAATTTGTGGTTCGCATGTTAGAACCTCTTCCTGTGGGAAAATGTGACTTGGAGCTTCACAATTTAGTAATTCAATAAAATATTCTTTCCATGTGTTGCACATTTCCTCATTGGTATTTATCATATTCCCATTTTTGTCTTTTAAACCATATGTGTTTTGTTGGTGCCCTCGTTTCATTGACTTCAGTTCTTTAAAAAATTTTCTGGATTCATTTTTCTGGTGATTAGTTTCCATATCTTTGATTATATTACTCATATATTCTCGCTTCTGCTGTCTGACTATTTTTGTAGCCTCTTTACATTCATTACTATAATGCTCTTCCTTTTGGATGTTATTGATGTCATTTAACCATACATGTCTGGCATTCTTCTTCCTAATGACTGCTTCTTCACATTTTTGATTGAACCATCTGTTCTTTCTATGCGTGGTTAACACACCGAGACATTCTTCTGCGGTAGACTGAATTGTATTCTTGATGTTCAACCAAGTTTGGTCAACGCTTTCCTCCAAAGGGTTTTGCAGATTTTCAAGCTTACATTTTATTTCATCTGTAAATTTCTCTTTGACTGTAATGTCTTGCAGTTTTTCTCTGTTATATGTTGGGTGTAATCTTTGTAATTTAGTATAGAAAGCTCTCTTAAGTTTTATTTTAAAGTTTGCTCCAACGAGGAAGTGGTCACTGTGGCACTCAGCTCCTCTATAACTTCTGACTTGCTGTATGTTTGATGCATTTCTGTTGTTAATTAAAATGTGATCTATTTGATTATAGGTTCTCTTGTCACATGATTTCCAAGTTTGTTTGTGTATATCCTTTCTTTGTAGTCTGGTACTGCTAATCTGCAGTCCTTTGGCTTCTGCCAGGTTGATGACTCTCCATCCATTATCATTTGAAGTTGTATGTAGGCTTTCCATACCGGCCACTTTTTTATTAGTTTGCTCTCTACCTATTTTTGCATTGAAGTCTCCCAGCACAATCAGGATGTCCTGTTTGGAGGTTTCTTCTATGACATCTTCCAGATCATTATAAAAGTCTTCTTTAATATCATCTTCTTTCTCTTCAGTAGGTGCATGTACATTAATCATCGTTATATTTTTCCATTTACCTTTTATTCGTAATTTACTAATCCTGTCATTAAAAGCTTTAAAGTTTAAAACGTTCCCCCATAACTCTTTTTTGATGACAAATCCTGTTCCTAATTCATGTTTATTTTGGGTGTTTCCTCCATATATTATAATCATTCCATTTTGCTCTAAAGTACCCTCTCCTGGCCACCTTATTTCTTGAATTGCTGTTATATCCATTTGATATTCACCCAGCTCCCGGGTTAGTTCTTCGGCCGCTCCAGCTCGATATAGTGTCCGTACATTCCATGTTCCAAATCTCAAAAGTCCTTTAACGTTCCAAGGTCGTTGTCCAGATAAGTCAGTCCGATATCCAGGCTCATGTATTTGTTTCGTAACAAAGAAAGGTTTTTACAAAGGTGGGGATGTTAACCCCACGCTTCAACCCCCAACCTGGAGGACCAGGGTGTTTCTCTTTGTCTGTTCTCTACCCTTTGACCTGTCCGGCTTGGGAGGCCCTGCTGGTAGCTACGCTACCGCCGGCATAGCTCTCAAGGTCATTGAGAAACTCAAGCTCCCCCACCACGACAAGGTGGAAACACCATCGGGGGAGATATATATATATATATGACATCACTGTCAACACCAGAATTTAACCACTGTTGTAGATTTATTGGCAAATCTCTCTTACATTATACATCTTACATTATACATTTTACATTATCTCTCTTACATGATCTCTCTTACATTATATATCTTACATTATATCTCATACATTATATCGTTTACTTTATAATTTCTTTTACATTAATCTGTTACATTATATTCCTTACATTATCCGGTACGCTAAGGGCGAGGCAGGCGGCTCAACATCTACTCCGGCATAAATGTGGACTTAAAAGTCGACTGATTGTTCGGAAGCAATGGCAAACTACTGAAGGGAAACTCAGCAGAAAATCGACATGAGATTGATTGCAGAGGACGCGCAAAATTTCTGTCTGTCTGTCTGTCTGTCTGTCTGTCTGTCTGTCTGTCTGTCTGTCTGTCTGTCTGTCTGTCTGTCTGTCTGTCCGTCTGTCCGTCTGTCTGTCTGTCTGCACACGCGCAGACAGACACGAACGGACGTGAACGGATGTACGGACAGACAGACAGTGTGAGACAAAACGATATAGAGATAGTTAATACTTAGTTGCATCTCATTTACAGGACGTCGCCGTCAACCCAAGCATTTTTGGCTTTTTGGGGAATTCTTCGCGAGTTTACATTCAGTAATTTGCCATTGCTTTCCGAACGATCTGCACCCATACCATTTTATTAAAAAAATACCAACGCAAGGAGGTCTGCTGCCAAATCGCCCACAGCTGTCTTTCGAACGCGGTATGTGGGATTACGAACTGTGTCCGTAATGCCTTTGCCACGGAGCCGGCTATAGAGATAAACCAACAGATACATTCATAGACAGACAGACAGACAGACAGACAGACAGACAGACAGACAGACAGACAGACAGACAGAGTCCTCTCCTGTAAACTCTCCAAAGATCAGGCACTCCTATATTCGCACGTTTGATTTGGCGCGAATGTCACTTTGTAAGCTCTACGCTAACGACACTACGTCTACCTGTAGAAGCAGCTTTTCGTTTCTCCTCAGATCACATTGACAGTCCGGCTAAATAGCAGATGATGAAGCTGTAGCCTTTCGTTAGTTTTACGTGAAGATAGACATCTGCATGCCGTGTCGCTATTTCTTGTTTGTTTTTTGTTCTTTGTTTGCTATCATTACCAACGTCATTACGTTCCTGGTAACTTGTTTTCATCAGGGTTTCATCAGCGTAGGGTGTTCAGAGAGCTAAAGTTAACCGTTAACGTTCTTTCACCTGTTTTTATCTTGGCTTCTTCACACGGTATTTTATGTATGCGGTATTTCTTTTCTACATCGTTTGTGTTAGATTGCACTTGATGCGTTAACTATTTGACTTCCTTAGTTTAATTCTGGCTTACTTTCTCATTTGTTTAGACTTTATCTAAGGTGTTAACTATTCGATTGTATCTAAGAAAACTATTTGCTTCCATTCGTTTATTTTTAGCATAGATTATCATTTGTGTTAGATTGTATCTAATATATTAATTATTTGACTTCCCTAGTTTAATTCTGGCTTACTTTCTCATTTGATTTAGATTGTATCTAAGGTGTTAACTATTCGATGTATCTAAGAAAACTATTTGATTCCACTCGTTTATTTTTAGCATAGATTATCATTTGTGTTAGATTGTATCAAATATATTAACTATTTCACTTCCATAGTTTAATTCTGGCTTTCGTATCTAATATGTTTCCATTTGTTTCCAATGATTTATTTCTAGCCTAATTTATTATTTGTCTTAGATTGTATTTAATATCGTTATTATCTGCTTCCACTAGTTTATTTCTAGCGTACTTTATCTGTGCCTTAGGTTGCTTTTTGTTTGTGTCCACGCCTATTGTTGTGTCAAGTACAGTTTCAGAAAATGGCGGACGGCTGGTAGCCGGCATTGGTGATTGCCTTATGCAAAGATGCGTGTGTGGGTTGTTAGTATTTTTCGGGATGGCTGTTTCTTCGATAAAGAACTGCATGTTGAAGTGAAGGATGAGTTGTTGTCGGTGTCCTTCATTCTTCACCTATTTTATATTTCTAATACTTTCTTTATCTCACACTACATCTCTCATGCGTTCTTTATCTTCAGCTTCACATCTGTTACATTTTGTCTTTCTCATACATTCATGAACTCATACTTTATCTACTATACACTTTATCTCCCATAAGTTATCGATCTCATACTTCTCGCTTACGCGTTATCTCTCTAATATTCCTTTATATCTTACACATTATCTTATCCGTCTTTCACATTTTATCAATCTCAGTCTTTCCGTTATTCATAATTCATCTCTGTTATACTTAATTTATCTAACACTTTCTTTATCTCAAATCATATATCTCTCTCTAAAGTTTCTTTATCTCATATTACATCTTTCTCAAATTGTATCTCTCTATTTTACTTTCTTTATCTCATATTTCATCCCCTCAAATTGTACTCTCTCATATTTCATCAGTATCAAATGTTATCTCTCGTAACCTTTCTTTGTTGCATTCTTCACAAGTCTTAAAATGTATGTCTATGACATTACTTTATCACACATTGCATCTCTCACATCACACACTTTGTTTGTTTCTTACTTCATTCCTCTTGCAATATAACCCTTTTATACCCACTTTGTCTTATTCTTTATCTCTCATACCATTTATCTCTTTCGTTTCTTTATCTCATTCTTAATTAATCTTTCCACCACCTTATCTATTGTGTTATTTCCCAATCTAATAGTTTATCTTTCACAATTTACACTTCTCACATTTTCATAACGACGGCTAGATTGCCGGATTCTACTTCGGAAAACCCGGGTTCGAATCCTCGGTAAGGTGTGGAGTTTTTCTCTGTCGGTGACAACAAGAAAACTCAAACCTGCACAGTTCGCAGCGACTGCATTAGCCAGGCGGCCTTTAAATTGGTACTTCAGCGCCGGCTCGCAGAAGTCTCTACGCCAGTGGTTCTCAACCCTTTTTGGCCCACGTACCCCTTCGCCATATGTTCAGAGTGTCATCCCCCCTCTTCGTATTTTCTCCCTATATATCCCCCTCCCCCGCCCCTACACAGTAGACATAAAAATGGAAGCTAAATTTAATAAAACATACTAGAACAAGTCTAGACTTCTACATAAAACATGATTTGCGGGTCTAACTAACGTAATAAAGCGAATTTCAGAAGGGCGAGAAGTACAGACACGTAAATTATGGAGGGAGAAACAATATCAAGTAATCGGTTCTTGTATTAACCTATCTAGAAATAATTTAACCCCCCCCCCCCCCCCCACTGGAAACCCTAAATCCCTCCCACTCCCTCCCCCCGGTTGAGAACCACTGCTCTATAGGTCCAAACCAGTTTCAGAACTCAGATGATCTGGAAATATGTCGCTTAAAAGTCTAGTGGGTCGAATTGATTGCACCGGGTTTTTATCCCATATGGCCCAGTCTCTTTCCGCAGCGCGGAAAGCATCGCAGAAAGCACGAACTTCGTAGCGACAACCCCAGGAGTCTCCTCAAACAATGCACTCGTGAACCGAAGGACGCGGCCCGGAATCGAACCCACAACCTTTGGAGCCCGAGTCAGACGGCTTGACCACTTCGCCACGGAGGCTCCGAGATAATCTGGAAGCTAATGAATAGGACTTAAGGAGTTAAGACTCAGTGTTCCAAGGGATTCTACAATCAGCCAACCAAGTAATTAACCAACCAACTTCTCATACATTACCTACATCTTACATAATCTCTCTACACTTTAGGCCAGTGTTTCCCAACCTTGTTTGTGCTATGCCCCACCCAAGCCTTTCTAAAATTCTTATCCCCCCTTCCCCCTCCTCCCAAACATATATATAATTTTTACTGTTCAAAAATTGAAATATTCACTAAAGAAACTTGAATGATAGGTTTTAGGAAGAAATCACTAGGAAATTATTGAGCAAACACAGTAAGTAAATTTTCAAAACATATAATGGAGAACTACATTATACAAAACACTGATTAGACCAGTTGTGCTGTATGGCTTTGAAACCTGGAGTACAACTAAAGGAGACGAAGCCTTGTTACAAACCTTTGAGAACAAAGTCTTAAGACGCATCTTTGGGCCAATTAGGGATACACAAAGTGGAGAATGGAAAAGAAGAAGTAACAAAGACATTTATGATCTGCTTAAGTCCCCGCTAATCACTGGTATCATGAAGGCTAATAGACTGCAATGGCTGGGGCATATAGAAAGAATGGAAGATAATAGGGAAACAAAACTCGCTTACACTCAAGAAATAAATGACCGTTGACCCCGAGGTAGACCAAGAAGACGGTGGAGAGATAGTATACATACAGACCTACTAGCACTTGGAATCAGGGACTGGCAAGAGAAGGTCAACCAGAGAGACGAATGGAGACGGCTTGTATCTGCAGCAAAGAACTTCAATGGCTCGTAATGCTGAAGAAGAAGAAGAAGAAGAAGAAGAAGAAGAAGAAGAAGAAGAAGAAGAAGAAGAAGAAGAAGAAGAAGAAGAAGAAGAAGAAGAAGAAGAAGAAGAAGAAGAAGAAGAAGAAGATAATGGAGAACTGCAATTCAAGTGCACACTAATTTTAATGAAAGATTTTTCTATATTATTTTAATTATTAGTAATTATTTATTATTTAAATTTAGTGAAATCCTTGCGCTTGAAGCTTGCTGCAAAGAGATTTTATGTCAGGTTTCAATTTAGTTAACTTCAGTCTCAAGTCTCCCCGTTTTATTATATCCAGCCGATTTCTTCCATTTTCGAATTGCCCCCCCCCCCCCTTAACAATCGAATTGCCCCCCTGTGGGGCGTGGGCCCCACGTTGGGAGACACTGCTTTAGACCGTCTACAATTATACACATCCTAATGTTTGCTTCTAACTGTATCCTTAACAAATTCATGTCTTAGTGATCGTCTTATAATCGTTATCACAATTTCCCTCTCGTAAACATTATCTATCTATCTATCTATCTATCTATCTATCTATCTATCTATCTATCTATCTATCTATCTATCTATCTATCTATCTATCTATCTATCTGTCTGTCTGTCTGTCTGTCTGTCTGTCTGTCCACCGGCCCATCAATCTACTATTCTACGCCTATATAATCATCACCTAAACTCCCTCCCATCAACCCCACAATTTAACCCCTCCATCCCTCCCTCTGTAACTCTTACATACCTATTCGTTTACATTTACCCGCTTCCTGTTCCTGATTGTTGATGTAACTGACAAGCCTGTGTGCCAGACAGCTGGTCCTGCACCCCGTGGGTCGACACATGTCGGTCGACCAGGCCAGATCAAGTGCATTAAGACAGTTTTTGCTTTTGACGTTTTTGGCCAGGATGGCTGTGGTTAGAGGAGTTAGCGGCCCAGGAGGTTCAGATGACAAGAATTGCACAGCCTTTGAGCCCTGAAAGGTTCCAGATGAAGTCAATTTTGTCGTCGTCTTATGCGATCAACGCTTGCTGTGCGTGGTGCATAGCATCTATTATAGTGCGTAGATGTCCGCTTTCTAGTCCCCTGCCAATTTGGTCAACGTTCTTGGAATTTCTTCGGTTGAGGTTTCTTTTCTGGAATCCTCCTTCCATAGGCAGATTGCCTTTCCGGGGCTTGTAGGCTCCGCTTGCCCACATTTCCTGTCAGGTTTTTTTTGCGGGGGGGGGGGGGGGGGGGTCTCAGCCTTTGTTCTGACAAGAACTTCCACAAGGCAGTAGTGGTTTGACAATATGTAAATGCTAGTTGTTAGGGAAGAGCGATAGAACTTCCACAAGGCAGTAGTGGTTTGACAATATGTAAATGTTAGTTGTTAGGGAAGAGCGATAGAACTTCCACAAGGCAGTAGTGGTTTGACAATATGTAAATGTTAGTTGTTAGGGAAGAGCGATAGAACTTCCACAAGGCAGTAGTGGTTTGACAATATGTAAATGTTAGTTGTTAGGGAAGAGCGATAGAACTTCCACAAGGCAGTAGTGGTTTGACAATATGTAAATGCTAGTTGTTAGGGAAGAGCGATAGAACTTCCACAAGGCAGTAGTGGTTTGACAATATGTAAATGTTAGTTGTTAGGGAAGAGCGATGGGTATAGTGCACTGAACTGGTTGTTGCAGGTGGATTATTTTTCCTTATTACCAGTTTTAGTCCAACTGGCCTACGTAGGGGTTGAACCCACTACCCCGACATCAGCTCACCGGAAGTTTAAGAATGAGCGCTGTCATTCATTCGGCCATGCTGATCCCCGGACGTTAGAATGACAGCCAAGTCCCATACATTATCGGTTAGTGTGCGGGTGGATGAGTGGGTAGGTAGGTCATTGTAGAAAAGAGGTTGAAGAAGTTGAGGGAGGGAGGGTGGCCGAGTTGGCATAGTGATTAGACCTTCGCCTACAGATTCGAGGGGCTCTCGGTTCGATCAGCGTCGAGGCGGATTCGGATTATTTAAAATTGACCTGAGGTCGACCCAGCTATATCGGGGTGGGTCTTGGGAAGTAAAGGCAACCGGCTTGAAGCGGACCACAGCACCCACCTAGTGACGACTGGTGTGTACGATATGGGTCCAGCATCATACGCCCAAAAGCGCATGCCCCAGAAATAAAGGGGTAGAAATCTGGGGGGATACTTTAACGTCTACACAAGTTGGCAATGCGTAGAAATGATGATGATGATGATGATGATTTTTGTGGTGATGATGATGTTGATGATGGTGATGATGATTATGAAATTGATGATGATGATGACGATGATGATGATAATGAGGGACAAATAATTATGTAGTCTACTTACAACACAAAGAACATACAGCTTTAAGAAAAAAATACTGTACCTGCATATTTGTAAATTATAAAATCGCAATGAGATGGAAAAAGTGATATATGCAATATCTGCATTGTGATGGTTATGAAGATTTAAATAGGTTTGAATTACATGTTACTAAGCTGGTTAGAGATATTAGACGTGAACAGTCAAGATTATTTAGGGACGTTATGAGAAGAAATAAACTAGAGAACTTGGTGACAACTGGCAATGTTGCGGTGAATAGAACAAGTGGAAGCCAGAGAAGTAAATACCTGGATGGCTTGACCACATGGCATAATCGAGACAAAAACATGGAGTTGATCCACGACTCTGGTGATCGTGTGAGATGGCGAAACATAACCACCCACGCTTATCGGCATGGCTCATGATGATGATCTACATCTAGGTATTTTACCTGCTAGAACAACCAGCGAAAAGTAAGCAATACGTGTATTTCACCACATTTCGGGTATCCACGGAGTCAAGATACCATATGCCATGACGTCATTGTATGATAGTGCTCACGATGTTTTTGTTTGAACTCAGCTGCAACACACATCGTACAAACATACAGCGAATAACGCCGGCATTGATGACATGGCCAGGTGTAGGCGATCATCACGCTGACGCGTTGTCATATGGCCCTGTTGTTTTTGGTCTGGGTATGGCTGCCATATTGGACTGTTAATGGGAGACTGCATCTGTTTACGATTCGCACATTCCCGTCTGCCAACGTTTGTTGGGGGGTTGTTTTAGGATTAGCTTTCGTTTCGGTGTGAAGCGCGCGCGCGTGTGTGTGTGTGTGTGTATATATAAGCGCGCATGCACTTGGGAGGAGGAAGGGCACAGGGTTCTGGGTTGGTGCATGGTTTAGTGCGTAGATTGATAAATAGACACACAGGCAGGCAGGCAGGCAGGCAGACAGGCAGGCCGGCATGCATGCAGGTAGGCAGGCAGGCAGATCGGTATGTCGGGGAATTCTAAAACGTTGTTTCTCTATCCACTAAGCCACAACACCGGTTGTGGGTGTAACCAAGTCGCAATTCAACACTGAACATACGGACTAGTCAGGATTAAATGTCGGTTGGTAATGGTTCCTGCACAGGTTCTAGATATATTCTTCTTCTTGCAACTTTTTCTAGGTAAGTGCGTCACACACCTCAGATTTCATCGCGCCCGACTTCGAGATGCTAGTGGGTAAGGTTTACTTCCTCTAGGAAGATTTCATCCAATGTCACTATCTATCTACCTGTCAGTAAGCGGGTTAGGGAACACAGTTTTACAGTTTCCTGATTAAAGCCGTCGAGGCGATTTTGAAGCATATCGCTTAACATTAATGTTAATAGTATGATCGTCTACCGTTCATAAAGCCGTGCAAGATTATTGAATGTAAATCACAAACAGCTTATAAATCCACCGTTGATTGCAACGTCATATAAAAGAATATATAACCAACTTCTAGGGAACCAACAACACACATTGCATCTCTTGCACTCGGATCTCCTGTAGATATACCTCGACCACAAGCTCGTTAAATGAAACATTGTGGGCTATTGACGTTATTACGCAATTATTAATTATGAAACTGTTTCAGCGATGGTTACAAATATCATCATCATGAGTCATGCTGATTGGTTGTTCCATCAAGCGTTGGTTGTAAATAACATTTCCACTTGTGCTCCCGGTAGTTAATGTTTATTATTATCTTCTTATTATGTTAGCATAGTGGTTAGTGTGCTTGCCTTCAAAAACAGTGGTGTGGGTGCAATCCCCAGCCGAGGCAAGTTTATTTCCTATGAATAGTGCGGCTCTAGGATGGACTGGGGCATATAAAAATAGGTATCATACAATTTTCGGAATTGTCTGGTAAGGAAACATGACGAGGAAGGGAAATGGCTGCACAATCTCATCAGCTGTTGCCTGGAATATTCGAAGGCTTTACACTTCACGCCCTGACGGTAATAGCGGCTATGGGAATAACTTTTATAATCTTACCAAGAAAGTTATCCGGGTTACCAGAAAAGTACAGAGCCAAAGATCGACAATTCATCCTCTTGACCAGCATGGAAATGTCATCGCTTGAAGGCTTCGGACATGGCGTAACAGACTGGACAAGCAGATATACATGTTTTCACTGAGCGACTCTCCACTATGTGGACAGTGTCATCAAACTACAGAGCATATACAGCCAACTAAGAAGGGAATACTGGCCTGCTGAGACAGCACGGTATTCAACACTGTAGAGAACATAAGATAATCTGCAAATACGGTTGACTTCTTCACGAAAGATCCTTTGTGGGTGTAAACATGAAACAACGAATGCAAAAGAAGAAGAAGAAGAAGAAGAAGAAGAAGAAGAAGAAGAAGAAGAAGAAGAAGAAGAAGAAGAAGAAGAAGAAGAAGAAGAAGAAGAAGAACGAACGAACGAACGAACGAACAGACTTTATTTTCAAAGGGTAACAAATTTGTCACGCAGGCCCGTCTTACATTCAGCCCTTCCAATCATTCATCTTTCTTTCATCAACAGTGCATAGGAAAAAAACATTGTCACATGAATTTTGTAAACATAAACAATGCATATTACTATGTTATGAGACACATCCACCACCCATCCACACATCCCCCATTCACATCAACTTCCCCACCCAACCACACACACACATTCAATACATTCCCCCACCCATCCACCACATCCCTACACCTACACATCTCCCCACCCACGCACACCTCTCACCCACCACACATCCCATCCACCCACACCCCAAGCACACATACATTCAATAACCCACACATCCCCCACCTACACACATCTCCCCACCCACTCACATATCCTCTACCAGTCCCATTTCCCACCAACAATCACTCACCCAATATCCTCCTCCACCCACACACCCCCAACCACCCAACCAAACACACATTCCTCAGCCACACACATGTCTCCCCGTCAACTCACATATTCCGCACCTACCCACACACAAATTCCGCACTCACCCACATAATCTCCCATCTCCCCCAGCCCACTCACAGATCCCGAGCCCGCACCTACAAACATCCCCCACCATCTCCTAACCTGCACACACTCACCCACCCACATATCCTCTACCTACCCACACATCCTCTACCCACCCATCCCCCAACAGAGCATCCCTTAACCACACACCCTTACTCATATACAATCACCCACCCACACATCCTCTACCCAACCACACATCATCCACCCAACCACACATCCTCCATCCAACCTTTCCCCCAGCCACACATCCCTTAACCACACACCCCTACCCATATACACACACATCCCCACCCACGCACAATCTCCCCACCCATACAAACATCCCTCACACACATCCCCACCCACCAACACATTCCCCATTCACAAACACACACCTCCCATCCACGCACACACAACCCATACATTCATCCCCTCACACATCCCTAGACACATGTACTTATCCCTCAACCACTAACACCCCCACATCCCTTACCCACTCATCAACACATACATCTCCTAAGAAGAAGAAGAAGAAGAAGAAGAAGAAGAAGAAGAAGAAGAAGAGGCGGCAAAAGCGACAAAAGCGGCAGGAGCAGGAGGAGGAGGCGGAGGAAGAAGAGGAGGAGGAAGAGGAAAAAGAGGAGGAGGAAGAGGAAGAAGAGGAGGAGGAAGAGGAAGAAGAGGAGGAGGAAGAGGAAGAAGAGGAGGAGGAAGAGGGCGAAGAAGAGGGGGAATAGGAAGAGGAGGTAGAGGGGAGGAAGAGGAAGAGGAGGAGGAAGAGGAAGAAGAGGAAGAGGACAAAGAAGAGGGAGAGTGAGGAGAGGAAGAGGAAGATAACCTTAACCTGATCTACCTGAGTATATTGGGGATAATCGGGTACAATGGGCCCTAATCGGGTTAACTGACACAAGACAAGTCGTGTGTGTACTTAATTAAGTTAACTTCCCAGAAAAAAAGAACAACTACACTTTCCGTTACCATCTGCCGAATCCGCCAGGCAATTTGAAATCTCGCGCCTTTCTTCTCACTCCCACCTGGGCTGGGAACTGAACTCTTTCTTAACAGAACTGCCCGTACTCGGAGTCTGGTTTTCTTCTCTCCAGTCCTCCCAGCGAGAGAAACGATTTACGATCTCATTGTTTACTTCCTGGCTTTTATTTACCTTGCCTGTGTTTTAAGGTTTCTTTTATGGTTTTTTCGTCAGATTGCCAGTTGTACGTTGGTTGCAGACGGTTTGCCATTTTATGAATCGGAAAGATGTTGAACTTTGCTATCGGGTCGTCTGTGACTTAGCAGAACTGTCTTGCAAAGTAATTAACCACGACTGTCTGAAAGAGGCTAATGAAACTAGAACATTATATACAACAATAAGAAAGAGACAAACAGCTTTTTTTTGGGTCATGTGATGAGAAGAGGGGGGGGGGCATTGGTGAACATCGTGACAACTGCAATGATCGAGGGGAAGAGAAGGAGGAATATCAACAGCGGAGTTGATCTAGAAAACCAAAGACCGAGATATGTGAAGAGTCATGAACGCCTTCGCCAGCCGGCATCGCACTTAATGATGATGATGATGATGGTTTTCATACTATGGTATAAGTTCCGGTCGTTCAAAAAGCAATGGGAAACTACTGAACGTATACTTGCCAAGGAATCACAAACATCCATAAATTGCTGGGATTGACTGCGCCGTCATTTAAAGGATATGCAACTTAACTTTTAAGTCTGTGAATGTATCTTTGTTAGGAGGAAATGTCTATTGGAGAAGCCTTTGAGGCCACTAAGACAGTTCATAAATAAACACACATGAATTGTTTGGCGCTCATAGAAATAAAAGAAAGAAGAAGACACTAGAAGACACATGTTGTCACAACAACGTGTTATGTTGTCCAGTGCGCCTTATAATCACATGCTATTTTGTATAGTGCGCCCTGTAATCACGTTATGATGTTTATTCTGCGCTAACGAAGGCTTTGGCCGCAACGTCCGTTTTGTTTCTTGTAAACGTGTTCTAGTAAAGCTCGCAATCTACTTCTCGTTTTCTGGTTATTCATTCATAGAAGTAATATCACGTGTATATGGACTACGCTTGAGTTCAAATCTAGCCAACACCAAGAAAAGATCCTTTTAATGCGGCCAGATGTAATTGTGTGTAACAGTTCTTTGAATGTATTCCTGTGAGAAGTCCAGTAGAGATACCTTTGTGTATGCGAACTGTTAGAACAGCATATGTTTGTAGGTCTGAGAGGATGGAGGAATAGGTCGCTAGTTTTTCCCTCTTGTAACGAGCGAAGAGAGCTAACATCGAATACAAAGCCAGCGTAACGGCCTGACCGTTATATCAACGCACCCTGCCACTCTTATAATAGCTTATTTACGGAAACTGTGTTATTCGGCATATGTGCCTGCGTGAATGAAAAGACGAAAAATGTCACGGACAGAGAGAAAAAACAAATGAGGAAGTTCTACAAGAAACGAATAAAATTAGGGAGGGGTCTGATGGTGACTGAATTAGAACAAGAAGGAGGAGGAGGAGGAGGAGGAGGAGGAGAAAGAGGAGGAAGAGGAAGAGGAGGAGAAGAACAAAAAGATCATCATCATCCATTGAGTTTGGATTAAGCTAAAACAACATGGGGCTGGCATATACCCTACATGCCTCAAGAATGATCAAAGGGATCTTTATTTTGTTTCTCTCTTTCATTATGTTTCTAGTTCATGCATGTATTTTCTTCTTTCATGAATATGTTTGACTTATTTCAGTATGTGCTTTTGACCCTTAATGTTTTTCTTTTTCTCTCTTTCGCTCTCTCTCTCTCTCTCTCTCTCTCTCTCTCTCTCTCTCTCTCTCTCTCTCTCTCTCTCTCTCTCTCTCTCTGTTAGACGGGCCTGCGTGCCCAATTCTTAACCCTTTGAAAATAAAGTTTGTTCGTTCGTTCGTTCGTTCGTTCTCTCTCTCTCTCGCTCTCTGCCTCTCTCTCTTGCTCTGTCTTTCCCTCTCTCTTGTTCTCTCTCTCCCCCTCTTTCTCTCTCTCTTTCTCATTTCGCCTCACTGATTGCCAGCTGTCGTAGGCGTTCATGTCTCTCCCCAGATCTCAACCTTTGGTATTTTGGATTAACTCTGCTGATGATATTCCTCAATGCTACCGCCTTAGTCCATCCAGCATCATTTCTCTCGGTCTACCTCTGTCTTTTTTTCTTTCTTTGACTGATCTTCCCAGTTGTCACGATGATCTCCAGTGCCTTTCTTCTCCCAACGATCTTTCATGTCGCCAGATGTTTTCCAAATAACCTCCTCTCTTTACAAGACCAAAGAACCTGCTCTCTTAACAAGACCAAAGTACTTCCTCTATTTAGAGGTCCAAAGAACCTCCTCTCTTTAGAGGACCAAAGTACCTCCTCTATTTAGAGGACCAAAGAACCTCCTCTCTGTACAGAACCAAAGACCGTTGTTTGTCTCTTCTCTTTCTTATAGTTAGTTTTTCTGGTTAAACGTTCTTAGTTACTCTTGCAGTACGCTTAGTGAGGCGGAGAAAGGAATGTTTCGTGTGGAAAGGCTCACCTCGCTTCAGAGGTCGCAGATTGTGAGAATTTTATGGTTTTTTTGCCCTGGCCATGCGGGGGTGCGGGGGGAATGACCAGGCTGACAGGCTGGCAGGGAATGCACCTCATTGTGGTAGATTACTTATGGAAAAGGGGGAGATGGTTGTGGGCCTGTGGGACCAGGTTGAGATGGCTGGGGAACAAATTGAGAACCAGTATGTGGAAAGGGTGAGATTGCGGGGAACTGGCAGGGGTTCTGATAAAATCTCAAAACTGAGAGGGAAGGCCAGGAGAACTTTCAATCAGATAGCGGTGGGAATGATTAGTAGTGTGACTCTTCGCTGGCTGTTGCACGAGGGGTTGGAGCGCGTATGGGAATGTCCTGAGTACAGTAATGTCGGCTCTTAGCTCAACTCAACTCAACAGTTACTCTGGCAGTTCAAGGAATTGGCAAACTTCGTCTCAGGAAACACGTCCAATTTCTTTCAAGCACTTCCAAATACATTAATTCACATTGTATGAAAAACCAGCCATGTGGGAGTGCGGGGGGAAATGAAAGGGCTGATAGGCTGGCAGGGAATGCAGCTGTGTTTCGAAAGTATAGGGGTAAAATGTCTGGAAGGTAACGGCGGCAGACGTGACATTGACCAGAATGCTGATTAGCATAAAATTGTAAGGCACCCGGGAAGGTAACATGCCTGAAGAAGTCGGTTGTGTCAGCCAAAAGCTTCAAATATCGCAGCAGTGCCGTAATCAGGAACAGCGCAATTACGCCCAAAACAACAATCCAGACGATCGAAGGCGAAGAAGAAGAAGAAGAAGAAGAAGAAGAAGAAGAAGAAGAAGAAGAAGAAGAAGAAGAAGAAGAAGAAGAAGAAGAAGAAGAAGAAGAAGAAGAAGAAGAAGGAAGAGGAGGAGGAGGAGGAGGAGGAGGAAGAGGAGCAGGAGCAGGAGGAGAAAGAAGAAAGAAGAAAGAAGGAAGAAGAAGAAGGAGGAGGAGGATGAGGAGGAGGAGGAGGAGGAAGAGGAGGAGGAGGAGGACGACGAGGAGGAGGAAGGAGGAAGAAGGAAGAAGAAGGAGGAAGAACGAGGAGGAGGGAGAAGGAGGGAGAAGGAGGGAGGAGGAGGGAGGTGGGGTAGAAGAATGAGGAGGAGAAAGGAGGAGGAGGAAGGAGGAGAAGAAATTTTGAGGCAAGCACCATATACAAACTACACCTCAGAGTTAGTTATTTCCGAAGTGTCCAAGGCAGTATTGGCTTTTAACTGATTCCGTGCCAAAGACAAAAGTAGGTTAGAACCACACATGGTACAAAATCATATGGATAAGTGCTACAATGTAAATGTCTTTTGGGAGTCTCCGTGTCGTTGTGGGTTCGATTCCGGGCTACGTCGTTCGGTTCACGAGTGCATTTTTCTCGGAGAAATCGGGGGTCGTTGCTGGAGCGGAGTTTGTGCTTTGTGCAACGGTTTCCGCAGGCCTTCCTGTGGAAAGAGACCGAGCCAGATGGGATAAAATCCGGTGCAAATTTAAGTCGATCCTCTCGACTTTTAATCCTGTTAAGACTTTACATGTCTTGTCACTGAGCGTTACAATTAGAGAAGAAACCTCGAAACGAATCAAATAATACCGCAACTCTAATGTGGCGATATATCTGTTGTCCTAATGAGAGGTCACGTATCGCGATATATTAATAATATTATTATTCTTCGGCCCTGAATCAGTGAAGTGGCAATACAGAAGATAGTAAAATGTTTAAAAATCACAAACGGAAACGAAACGTTTCTTAGATTTAATCTACAACGCTTGGACATATCGGCCTTAACTTCTGACCTCTAGACTTGTGTGAGTTAAGAACTATCTCCAGGACTTTCAGAATTAAGATTTCCCCGGCCTTTTCCTGGCCTTTAAGGACTGAGAGTTATCTTCCGACATTTGTGGATTTAGAGTTATCTTCCGGTGTTCATGAATTTAAAGTTTTATCTCTCGGCCTTTAGGAATTAAGAACGAACGAACGAACGAAAGAACAAACTTTATTTTTAAAGGGTTAAAAACTGGGCACACAGACCCGTCTAACATTCTGCCCTTCTGTCACTCTCTTTCATACATTATTTCATTCACACATCATTCAAGGCTATCAGAGAGTTATCTCCTGGCCTTTAAGAATTAAGAGGTATCTCCCGAAAGTTAATGATTAAAAGTTGTCACCTGGCAGTTAATTATTAAGAGTTATCTCCTGGGTGTTAATGTTAAGAGCTATTTCTATCTACCCGTGTCTCTTTATTTACTTCCTTTCAACTTTATATTAAATCTTCCATTCATTATTTCAATCAGCGGCGATTCTTAAGTTTCCATCCCGTGTACCACTGTCAATTAATTCCTCCTTCCTCAATCCCAATCATTATATATTGCAGTCGTGACTTTTTCATCATGTCCCCTCGTGCGCCACCCTGCTGGGCTGGAATTTAATACAATCAAGGATTGATCACTGTAGCCTAATTTCCCCAACACTCGATACCACACGCGACAACAGGTGCTACACGATTATAAGGAAAACCCGAGTGAAAACAAAATGAAATATTATGATTATAATTGTGTATTGAATTGCCAAGCATTGAGACAGATCTTGTTTGTTTTAACATCTTGTCTTCTTGACAGACGATAGTTTGTTGAATTGTGCTACATGCAAAAGACAAAATAACCTCTCCATAGCACAAAGCCTTGACTGAGTTGTAGAGACTATGTGCTGTCCATGCAGCATAAACCATCTTTCGGCCTGCCTAGTTTACTTCATAGGAAAGATATCACTAATACATCTGGAACAAGACAAGCTGCAGAAGCTGCCGGATTTGGAATGCAATGCTGTTACTGCCCGCCTGTCGAAGCTTAGATCCTAGACCAGTAGCCGACCAAGGAGTAGGGCCTGGTCTGCCCTTCCAAGACATTTAGTCTTTAGTTTGCATTTCCTTGCACCAGGATAAGGCGTGTACCCTCCCGCTTCGCTCCTCTTTAAATGCCGTTGACACAATGTCGAGCTTGGTGTGCACCGCCCAACATTCGACGCTAACAGACAGCAAGTACTGTCTACTGTCATACGGTACAGTCATATTTACCTAAGACTTGACAGACTTATATATATATATATATATATATATATATATATATATATATATATATATATATATATATATATATATATATATACACACACACACACACACATATATCCTATGTCAAGTTAATGCCCTTCTATGAGATCCCACGGTGCTTCATATATCTCAAGCAGATTCCCTATCAATGCTGTCAAACTTGCACAACTTCATTCTGAGTTTGGCATGTGGGAGAAGAACTCTGTCACACAGCCCCGTGGCGATGATATTTTCGTATTGTGTCATGAGAAGTCTGTACATCAACCTCATTCGAATGGACGCAAGCCCATTTTAGGGCTTTGGGGTAATGGACGTGTGAACACCAGACTCGGGCAGTTAAACCGTGGTCTCTTAAAGTATACACTATCTAACGATGCAGCAAGTCAACCAACCCTTCAACCATCCACTCAGCCAACCAGTTAACCAGCCAGTCAGCCAGCCAAAAGCAATCAGCCAGCCAACCAACCAGTCAGCCAACCAGCCAGACAGGCAATTAGGCAACCAGTCAGCCAACTAATCAACCAGTCAACCTGACAGACAGGCAATTAGGGAACCAGCCAGCCAACTAACCACCCAACCAATCAGTCAACCAGCCTGCCAGATAGATAGGCAATTAGGCAACCAACCAACCAACCAATCAGTCAACCAACCAGTAAGCCACTCTCCCAGTCATTCAGCCAGACAGCCAGGCAACTAGCCTACTAACAAGGCAACTAGACAACCAGACTACCAACCAGGCAACTAGCCAACTAACCAGCAAACCAACCATCTAACCAACCAACCAGTGAACTAACCAATCAGCCAGTCAACCTACCAACAAACCAGCCAAACAACTAATCAACCAGTCAGCTAACTAACAAACCAAACAGTTAACAAATCAACCAGCTAACCAAGCAATCAACTAGTAAACCTACCATCTTACCAACCAAACTAACCTACCAACCAACTAACCTACTACCTAATTTACCACCCAATCAACCAACTAGCCAGCCAGTTAATAAACCATATCAACCAACCACGAACTCTCAAACAACAACCCGCAAACATACACCTAACTACAACACCTAACAACCAAACACTTCGCATGCATTCTTCAAAAACTACGGCAACAGTTACCTTAAAGCATGGCTAACTAATTTGTTGACTTGAATTTTCAAGAAGAATGCATTAAAAATATTAAATTTCTTCGCGTGGATTCAAAGCCGACGAGAATTCGCTATTTACGAAAACTTATCCGCCAGTTATTTTCAACGTCTTTCTGTTCGCTGGTCCTTGATGCTAAGAACTTCTCTTTGTCTTCTCAAGTTGTCTGTGTATTGTGCTATGGGGATTGTATTTTTACGTTGTTTTTTTTTTTTTTTCTTCCCCTCAGCCCGTCCTGCTGCGATGTGTTTTGTCAGTGAAGGGATTTGAGAATGTTTTCCCATATGTCGACGCGTTGCTTGCTAAAGCTGTCTTAATTCTCAACTGGCGGCTCAGGTAGGCCTGAAGATGGCGAGTTGGGATTTGGCGAAGACGGCCTGGGCTGTTTAAGTGAAGAGCGCTGGATCAACAGACGGGCGTATAATTAATATGCAAAAATGGAGAGATGAGAGGGAAAATAAAGACGGGAAAAAACAGAGATTGCAGCATGAGGGGTGTCTGCAAAATACTCCTTTGTGTTGTCTTCAAGAATAAAATATTCTAGATTTATGCGATTTCATCCAAGAGGAAAGAAAACTAGAACATACAAGAAATACCATGCAAACACTGGCATTCAAAATTAGGATCCAGACGTCTGCAGTAACAAAGTAATGATAGTAAAGTTACTTGTATAGCTTTCACAGGACGTCGCAGTAAACCCTAGCATTTAATGACTGTGATTTATTGGCAAGTTTACGTTCAGTAGTTATCCATTTGCCGGTCTCTCTGGCTGAGGGGCTACAACACTTTCTCTCTGTAATCCCTTTTATCACGCAGAGTCTCGTAGCGGAGCGAGAACTGGGTTGGTTCGACCCCCGCTCGTGACTTGCGGGATACTGAGCCGGCCGCTCAGAAAGCAATGGCAAACTACTGAGCGTAATCTTGCCAAGAGATCAACACACAGCTGAAAGATGCTGGTGTTGACAGCTAAGTCCTGTAAAGGATATGCGAAAAAAAAAAAAAAAAAAAAAAAGTTATCCGTTTAGAAAAAAAAAATATTCTACTCTTTAAAAAAAGAGTAAGGCCGTATATGGCCGTAAGGTGCAATGGGCATACGGTGCTAAACCCATATTGTTTTAAAACCTATCGGCGCTCGATGGATCCTTTTGTCGGTTTTGGGTCTGATATTTGTCAGAACATGTTTTTGTGTTTTTTTTTTTTTTTATGTTGCATATCCCTTACAGGCCGTTGCAGTCAACAGCAGCATTCTTTCAGCTGCTGTTGGTTTACTAGGCAAGTTTTACGTTCAGTAGTTTGCCATTGCTTTCAGCACGAACGGCTCCCATGCCAACACGTTATAACACAACGCGACACGGTCTGCTGCACACATCGGTCGCAGCTGAGTTTCGAACGCCTGGTAAGCGGCTCACGAATCGCGTTCGCATTCCTTTAGCCACGGAGACCGGCTTTTGTGGTATATCCTTTCATAATACTCATCTGACTGGCCGATGCATATTTAGTATTCTTCTGTAAACTCATACTTCGGCGACCATAACTATTACAGTGCCGAAGGATAATATATCGCGAAGAATGGACCCCCCCCCCCCTCCCCATTTGGACAGAAAGAAGAAATATCACCATACTAGGGTCATCGTGTTATTTGTTTTATTTCGGCGTATCTTCCCCAAGTTCAATCCCCATCATCATCATCAAGTGCCCTGCCGACTGGTGTAGGCATTCATGACTCTCCACAAATCTCTGTCTTTGGTTTTCTGGATCAACTCTGTCGTTGATATTCCTCCATGCCACCGTCTCAATCCACCCAGCACCATTTCTCTTGGTCTGCCTCTGCCTCTCTTCCCCTCGATCTTTCCAGTTGCCACGATGTTCTCCAGTGCCTCTCTTCTAATCACATGACCCAAAAAAGCTGTTTGTCTCTTTCGTATTGTTGTTTTCAATCCCCAGAGAACGGACATTTACATTGCAATACTTGTTCATCTGGTTCTGTACCATGTTTGGTCCAACCCTGCTTTTTCTTTGGTACTGAATCAGCTAAGGGATTGTGTGTGTGTGTGTGTGTGTGTGTGTGTGTGTGTGTGTGTGTGTATAAATATATATATATATTGTTCTCATATCCTTTACAGGACATCGCTGTCAACATCAGCATCTTTCAGCTGATTGTTGATTTCTTGGCAAGATTACACTCAGTAGTTTGCCATTGCTTTCCGCGACCGGCTCACATACCGACGCGGATAGAACCGTTACCGATTTTCGCGCACGTCACGTTACTCACGAGAGTATACGGGATTACGGAGAAAGTCGTGTAACACCTAGACCAGGGAGACCGGCATTATATATATATATATATATATATATATATATATATATATATATATATATATATATATATATATATATATATGTGTGTGTGTGTGTGTGTGTGTGGGTGTGTGTGTGTGTGTGTGTGTGTTTCTTCTAGCTTCTCTAGTCGTCTGTGGCTTATGGGTTAGTGAAGGCAGTTTCACACTTCTTTGACATAACGACTTCAGGGTTCGGAATAAGCCGCGTGCGGTGTGTAAGCAGATCGCTTTGCGTTGGTTTCGATGTGAGAAATTGTAATTGGTATCGACCTGGGAGACCAGGGGAAAGTTAACAATCAGCCTCGATACGAACTCGAACCCATGGCCACAGAGTCGACAAGCAAGATTGCTATTTTCCCGGGTTTACTGAATTTCTGTACTTGTTCGAAATGGAGTTTAGATGAGTTGAGCTAATAACCGAAATCACTGCACTCAGGACATTCCCATACGCTCTCTGTTCCCTCGTTCAACAGCCAGCGAAGAGTCACACTAATAATCGTTCACACTGCTTTCTGACTGAAAGTTCTCCTGACCTCCTCTCTGTTTTGAGATTCTTCCAGAAGCCCTGCCAACCCCCCGAAATCTAATCCTTTCCACATACGGGTTCTCAATCTGTTCCCCTACCTTCTCCACCTGGTCCCACAGGCGCACTACCGCCGTTCCTCTGTGCCATGATCTCAGACTGTCTAGCGCAGTGGTTCTCAACCGGTGGGGAATTCCCCCAAGGGGGGAATTTTAGGGTTTCCAGGGGGAGGGATTAAGATTATTTCAAAATCGCATGGATACAAGAACCAGTTACTTCATATTGTTTTTCCCCTCTAAATTTTACGGTTCTGTACTTCTCGTCCTAATTAAATTCGTTTTATAACGTAAGTAGACCCGCAAATCACGTTTTATGTAGATGTCTAAACTTATTCTAGTATGTGTTATTAAATTTAGCTTCCATTTTTATGTATATTGTGTGAGGGGGGGGGGGGAATTTATAGGGAGGAAATTCGAAAGGGGGGGGGGTGACGTTCTGAAAATATGGCCAAGGGGGGCACGGGCCAAAAATGGTTGAGAACCACTCGTATAGCGTCAGTTCTCTTGGTGTAGCCTTGACTGGCTTCCCCTCCAGCCTTCTCGTTGTGGTGACAAAACTCCAGCGGTCTCCTTCTCATGAAAATGTCCAAAGAATGTGGACCGTCTTCTTCTTATTTGATTGGCAGGTGATCATGGACTGATTGAAACACAAATGAGACAGTTTTGTTCTAACTTCTGTATCCAGTATATCCAGTATAACCAGTATATCCAATTCACTAGCCGCTTTAGTTTTTTCAACTTTGATGTTATGTGTTCCCGGGGCTTTACCTTTCTTCGTGTTGCTTTTAAATGCCAGTTAAGCCCTGTACCTTTCTCTACATAGATGCTGTGCTGTCACAGCCCCATATTACACACAAAACTAAATCAGTAACACATGTATAACACATTAGGTACTGGCCCTATACGCGCTTAGGGTACACAAGGCTCGGTGTATGCGTGGTGCGCATGCGCTGTGTAAGAGAGAAGACGGAAGAGGTGGTTATCAGGGTCGCCATTCTAGATATTTTATATCCATATCTAGAGGTTTTTGCCGGCGTCTGGATACCGTTTCCTGACTTTTGGATGCTGGATGCAATTCTAAATACTTTTGATTTGGAGTTGGATATTTTGGATACTTACCAGATTTTACTTTTCTTTAGGTGTCATTTACTCATTTTTTGTTTGGTATGGACGCGCGTAAATTATGGTAACTGCCATTATTTAAACTTTGAACTGACTTGGGTCAACGCTCAACAATCTGGCAACCCCCCGGTAATGAGTAAAAGGGCGCATAAATTATAATAACATTATGTGAACTGTAAATTCACCGTGTTGCGAATTATTGCTGTGATTCCGACTTTGTGATTCTTTTTTTTGTGATTTTTTTGTTTGTTTTTGTAATTTCTCACCTTCATATGTGTCTTCCACTTTGAACAAATCTTTCAACATGCCAAAAGTAAAGCAATATGAACAAATATTTCGGAAAGAGTGGCTGCAGGATGACATAATTAAAGATTGAGTGATGTCAGTTCATGGAGATGCGACTAAGGCTCGTTTAAGTACTGCAGTGCGAAATGAAAGCGAAAATACAAGACTTGAAGAAACATGCAGAAACTAAAAAAACATAAATATGCAGTGCAATTTAGGGATATGCCACCGTTGACATCTGTTTTAAGAACTACACAGAGTAATGAATCATCCAAAGTTGAAGGATCTGTCGCAATGTTTTAAAGTTGTTATTGTGCGATCGTGAACTGTGACCATTTGATTGATTTCTTTAAAACCACTATTTCTGACAGTAAAGTGCTAAAGGACGTGAAAACGCATCGCAGCAAGTGTACAAATATGATCAGAAGTACTTTGTTTTCTCACTTTGAAGAAAATTTGATCAGTTATATTTCTAAATATAAATATAGTTTATTATTAGACGAATCGAATGACATTTCGGTTCTGAAAGTGCTTGGTGTATGTGTTATACATTATAGCAACAGCAACGACTAAGTAGTTTCTACATTTCTTGGACTAGTTCACTTGGAAGAGTGTGATGCAGAAAGTATTGTTCAGGCACTGAAGAAACTTTTGGTTAGTAAACATTTAAACTTGAAGAATTTGGCTGCAATTGGAATCTATAATGCATCGGTAATGGTTGGTATCAACCATGGCGTTTATGCAAAATTGAAGGAAGATATCCCATCTTTAATCCTCATAAAATGTGCGTGTCATTCCTTGCAGCTAGCATTGTCACATGCCTCATTAGAATGTTTACCAAGGCATTTGGAATTCCTTATTGCTGAAACACATAACTGGTTCTCCGAATCATCTGTCAGACAACAGTAATATAATAATTTATATAAAGCATTAAATGATAGTTCCCCACCACTGAAAATTCTGTCATATTGCACAACTAGATGGTTATCAATTCAACGAGCTGTTGAAGTAATTGTGAACCAATGGTTGGCGTTGAAGACACACTTCGAAATAACAAGACAAAGTGAAAAGTGCTACACAGCTGAAATACTATATGGAATGTACAGTGATGAAAAAAAAAATTGGCATTCCTTCTCTTTTTACAACCCATTTTAAGTAAAGTGCAAAATGTTAATAAACTGGTTGAATCTCAAAATGTTGATAAAGTAAAATTTCTTGACGATCTCACTTTGCTATTTCACTCAATTGGTAAAAGACTTATATTGCCAACTTCTAAAGCTGACTTGTTCACTTGCACTATAGAATGCTATATGGCTCCTAAGCCATACCTAGGATACCAAATCGAATCAAAAATTGATGGTTTAAAATCAAAAGGACTGTTAACAGAAAATGAAGACAACAACTTAAGAAAGCGCTGTCAAGATTTTCTTCTCTCATTATTCAAGCAATTGAAGCAGAGACTTCATGAAAATTTAGATGTATTGAAAAATATTTCACTCTTTTCTGTTAACAACATACTTTAGCCAGTAAAGGACATATCAAAATATTGTCAAGTTATGAAATTTTTAGGGGCTACTGATAATAGTGTGGAGGAATCAGAATATCAGTTAACCAAAATAATTTTGGTTGACTGGAGAAACAAAACAGAAACTGAAGCCTTTTGGAGTGAAGTAAGACAATTTAAAGATGCCTCAGGTAACAGTCCATTCTGTGAGCTCTTTGAATGTGCCATGATACTACCCCATTCAAGTGCTGATGTGGAAAGAGTTTTCAGGACTATGAATTATACAAAATGTAAACTAAGAAACAGGATGAAACTTGACCTCTTAAATGCTATCTTGACAATAAGATTTGTCCTGATGAGAGCAGGAAAATTCCGTTCAACTTATCAGCTCCCTGATCGTGTATTTAAAAAAAAAATTGGAACAGCTAAAGCATACCAGAATCATTGTGAATCTGAAGCTTTAACTTCATCATCCAAGCTAAGTACATCTTGTGAGACAGACATAAGTGAAGATGAGGACATGATTCTATAGGGTAAGTCACATCAATTTTTTTTTTTATGTTGCATATCCCTTACAGTATGTTGCAATCAACATCAGCATTTTTCAACTGCTGTTGATTTACTAGGCAAGATTACGCTCAGTAGTTTGCCATTGCTTTCTGGGCGACCGGCTCACATACCCCCATAAGTTACCAGCGCTGCTCGAATCGTTGGCGGTTCGGGCGCAGCTGTGTTACTCACGAGAATATACGGGGTTACGGCGAAAGCCATAAATCTCTTCGCCAGGGAGACTGGCAGTCATATCAATACATATGTAATTTCTTACTTTCTCAATCTGGATATTTTTCCTGGATACTTTCCACGAAATTTAGATATTTATGGATGTTGTTTGGGCCGTTTCTAGATTTTTTTGGTCACAAAAAGTGGCAACCCAGGTGATTATTGTGGTGACAGCGTTTAAGATGGCGTTTGGTACGGTCGGGGTTTAGAACCATTTAGTTACGGGGTTGTTTTAGATAGGCAGCAAATACTTAGAAGGATTAGCCGGTAGTTAGTGCTTGTGTGATTCTCTTGGAATAGGGATTCTAATTCATATGTGGTGTAACAAACGCTCGTAACCAATAAACATTAGTTTAATGTTATCACAACGTTGTTTCTGTTGATTTCCAATACAACCAGTTTTGGTCGGTTGGGGCATCATTAGTAAGATTACATTCTATCACAAGCCACAGGTTTATGACATGTGCCTTCTCGCTGCTCTTCAATATCCTTGCACTGACTATTTAGCCAGGCTTTCGCGGTCTGACGTTTTTGTACTATTTCCTTATGTAGTTATCAGCATAAGGCCAGTTATTAATGATCATAATTTACTTGATACTTGACAATATTGGATAAAATCATGGACGTGTACAGAGGATCAACAAGTAACTTCTGATGTATTCATTTTAAAACAGGTTTATTGGTTTATGATGGCCGATACAAAATCCAGAGACCACTAAATATGATGTTGTCTTGTCTCGTCTCGGCTTTGGTGGTCACTACCCAAAACAACCTACGTCACGACTTGAGCATCCTCTAACTGTTCTATCAGGATGCTCAAGCGTGCTCTAATCTTGCACACCTAAGCCAATGGTATTCCTTCTGCTACACCTCCCTTTCTTTAAAAAGACTTTTCTTCTTCAAAAGTCTTAACTCCTAACCCCTTTATCCTACACCTTCTCTCCTTCCCCCCATAATTTCTCTAAGCCCCAAACTAACTCTTATCTTAAGTAAATATTTCCTTCCAATTGTACCTCATCCCCGTGCCACATAGCAAACCACTATGAAGTTATATTTCTTCTTCGTTTCTGGCTATTCAAAAAAAAACATAACATAACATATATTATTTACATATCCTATCATAAAAACCCCTTCCTGTATAGGTATCTATTATACCTCAATAATATTTAAATCTCAGTTTTATACAATACATCATAACACATATGGGTACCTTTTTGAAATACTTCTTCTTCTCTTCATAAGCAATCCGCTTAACCCTTCTTATCACGAACTCAAAAATTCAAAACGCTGTACTCTTCTGATACTACCTCAACTTTCTATTGTCATCACTACCCGTATTACCTCCACATTACTACTTCTCCACTTTCAACCAACCTAAAATCACGCGCATACGATAGGAAGACAAAGAATCGGTGGCCACCGGAATTTAAAAGAAGCAGAACTCTTTTTCACAAAAACCACACTCACCTAAACCACACTCACCTTTAGCCCCCTATGTCATCTGAGACTTTATGTAATAAAGTCTAAAACAATTATATATCTCCCACAGTTCACTTATACCACTTATTATGGCAACAGTTTACGCTTCTATCTACAGCATCAAGCACCAACTATCAAAAATGTTATTCACTCCCAAATGTCTATATATTACAGACATTACACAAATCAAAAAGGTCCATCATCCCTCAAGACCTCTTTCTCCATTATACCCATCACTTCACTAATTTTCTCCTATACCTCACTCAGAATTCCCTCTTAATCTCGCCGAAAACTTCAGCAATCCACTAATGTCCATTTATTATGGGCATTTCTCCTGAACCTCAATTTATGCCGTTATCAACAGCAACAATATACCGCTACTGAACTCATGTCTGTGACTGCTTGTATTCAACGTTATTCTTTCTCAGTCCATATGTTACGGACCCCCAAAACCCCATTTAATCTATGTTCTCTGTGACCACAGCACTCTACACTGACTTACCCCCCTTTTCTATTGTATTGATATCCCCAGTATATAGTTATTCTTCGGAGTAAAACTTGGCATTCAATTCATGTTTTACTATTTGTCTTCACACTGTCTGGCGTAGCACGTTACCCACTTCTTCTTCTATAAGCCAGCGATCTCATGTCTATTATGAAATTTCTATTACATCATGGCTTTAAATCCATGTTAACTTGCGACCCCGTGGAAACCATGTTATAAACTTTCCCCACATTTACCCCACTGCTGAATACGTTAGTCGCGTTAATCTTTTCTTCCCCAATATGGCATCCAATCCATATATATTCAATCAATTCTGACTTAATGCAGCTCCTATTTTTAACTCCCGCTTTTCTTGAGTAGTATCCCCATTTAAGTATGGCATATGTTAACCTCTCAACGCTGACTATCACAGCAATCCCACCAACAGAATATACTCATGAACTTATTATTCACAAAGAGAATGTGTCTCTCTTCTAGTCCTCATCAGTATATTAACCATTTTCTGAACGAAGGGTTTTATATAAAGCCCCATGTATTGCCTTCACTCTAGACAAAACCATAACTGTTTGTAAACTAAATTCTAACAATTTTTCAACGTATTTGTAAACAAGGTAATTACTATTCAACATACAAGACAATTCAAGTTAAATTATGAGTCAACCAAAAAAAATAAAACATTAGGATGTCATACCCCCCAGGTTTTGAACTGTTTATCCCCAACATCAAAACATGCATCAATTTAAATTAAAAGAAAATATCTAATGTTATCTAACACTACTGGTCTCTTTTACGGACCAGTGGTTTGTACGCAAAAGACTAAAAACACAACAATCCTATTCTAATATCAAATGGTGATAATCATTTTACAAGACCAATATCAAGCAAAAAAAAACATACTATACATATTCAATCAACATTGGTCTCTTATACTAACCAATGAAATACATATCTATTCCCACAAGTCATGCCTATTCCGTTATTCTTATAACAGATAAAACAAAACAACTCAATGCTAGGCCAATTAACCTGCATTAATCCCCAAATATATATACCTACAGACTTAACGTAGAACAATATCTGTTCTCTCAACAAAAGTCATTAATCAACAAATGACTGTACTTTTTCTGGAAGTCAATCATTGATTATTTCCCCTCTTAATATTTCACTCGTTACCAGACTAATTCCTAACACATTACAATATTTGTAATATAACCTAAACAACCACTGTAAACTACAGGTCAACTCATTTTATCTATTACTAGTGTGACGGCTATCCCAATGTCATCTACCAGTCATCTATCTACCAATAGAACCTGTGGCTCGGCACACCAATTGTTTCCCTTGGATTTGTACCAAGAATTACTACAACTACTTAATCATTACCGTTAACTACGGTATCTCCACCATGCTACATCCAACAAAATAAATGTCTCACCACAACAACTCTAAACTATCCTCAACTTTTCTCTTAACTTCGTTCACACACCGCGATGGTAAACCAGTCACACCCTTGGAACACGTTCTATAGTGCTCTATTTATAATGTTCCGACGTTCATTTAGCTAATTACTTTCTCTCTTTCTCTTGCTTACTCCTATTTATCGGGACTCTATCAAAAACAGTAAACAACACCACACATGACTAACGAGAAATCTCACTTCGACTGGGCAAACCATATTCTCTCAATTCTCTCTATCAGGCATTCTTGCTTCGACATGTCTCTGCCAACACTCCTAAATCTGTTTCATGAAACATCATTCAAAATGTTAACTCTCTTTCCGTCAGGCTGTCATACAATTTTCATAAATTCCGTCCAAGATCACACATTCCAAACAAAAGACATCACACCTTTCTAATCACCTACTTTAACAATTTAGCACAAGCAAAACAGAGGCAACGACTATAACCAAAGAAGAAGAAACAACAACAAGTAAAGAGTCTCAAGTGCCTAGGAAGTATAATATCATCAAATGGCAACCCAGAAGATGAGATTGAAAACAGGTGCAATAAGGCTAATCAACTCTCTGGACAAATGGACAACCATGTATCAATAACTACCAAGCCTAAGCGTGTCGATCACTTCCACCCACATTGACACAAGATATATCAATCGCGCAACTACTACCAATCGCTTGACAACATTTTTTTCATGTACTCCACTTATACAGCGTCTCAAAACCTCACTCCTGCTTCACTCAGCGCGACGAACACCTGTTTGTCTACACTTATACTCACGCACGGACTAAACGGCTCGTACATGCATGCGGTACTTATCACTTGCCATCATCCTATCCATACTCGACGCACATATGTTTGTCTACATTTTCACACCTGCAAGAACAACGGATTACCAGACGAACTACTTCAACACTCAACAGGACTTTCACAATTCAACTGTTTTCTTATTTCTACTTTTCTCAATCATTCACTCCTTTTCAAAGGTCAGAACATATATTTTATCTCTCGCAAACTATATCTCTTTTACACACTAACCAGTATTATCAACGATCTCTCAGAACCAACCTCATTCCGACGAGTCACTAACCTCGTTACTATCATTCTAAACTTCTCCACACAACAACTTTCTCAGATTTAATCACCTCTTCTTTCTCCACCAGCATCATGTAATTACGTCATCTCTTTCACTAAGACCTCGTATTCTTCAAACATCAGTTTCCACAGTCTTTTACTCTTAATACTCTTGCGCTCAACTGGCTATTTTACACAGGATACTCAATTCCTCCTTAATCTATATCTCCTCATCAGTGACTCTCGGTTCTTCTGCCAGTGCTACTATACCTACTTCTCAAACTACCAAGCGAAACTATCTCAGACACCACGTCATAGTCCTGCGTCGAACCATTCTAGTACTAGCATTCATACTTAGTTTATCTCTCTCTCTCTCTCTGTGTGCTGAATCTACCCTACTTTAATCACAGCAGTTATACATCACTCAACGTGATCAACCCTCTCTATCCAGCCATTCCGAACAAGGGACATTTCAATTTCTACCTTGTTTACTCTCCCTACACCGCAACCAAACACAAGATATTCTGTATAACGTATCCACGTAGAATATCAGTTGCCGTGACTCTCTATCCTCAACAACACTATTGCCTACCCTGTACCATGTGATGCTACACCACAAAAAAATTCATCTGCCTATATTAGACAGCCCATATGTATATACTCAAACCGCAATTCCTCTCATAAGCTAAAACAATTCCATATGTCCTTCCTCACCCAAGGAATTTTAACAATTATAGAGTGCATCTAAGCCAAATATTTCATTGTCTCCCAGTACATTTGTACGTCTTTCTTCAATTATGTCATCTTCACTATCTGTTGTTAATCTGTTGTTAAAGTACTCAGGTCTTAAGGTCATATATTCTTCTAATTTTCTTAAGTCACTTTCTGTCGTCGAGTACATTTCCGCTATCTGTCTATTACTATTCTTCTTCTTAAATGCTTTCTTTCTATTTCCTTTATTTGCGTCGGTCTGCTCACTGTTTTTTTTTTGTTGTATATCTTACATAACGTTTATATCTCCCCATTTCGTCTTCAGATGATACACTGATAATAGTTCCCTCATCAGACTCATAATAGTTTACTGCAGACACGTCGATCATATTCCCATAGTCGGCTTTAGAACGTCTGACTTTCTTCTTACCTCTATTCCTCATGGTCCTGTAGCAGAATGTGGGTATTAGGTGGGAAAAGGCTACAGCACGCTTGAGCATCGGGATGGAATGGGAAGAAAGATGCTCAAGTCGTGACGTAGTTTGTTGTTAGGAATCAGTAAACATCTGGGCCTGAAACTGGGAAGACGCCATGTTGTAAGAAGATTGATCAAGCTGTCATCTATGTGCAATAAAGATAATTTGTATTCGCCCAAGACTTGTTAGTCCTCTATACTTCACACCGTTACAGAGGATGAAA
Source organism: Cepaea hortensis (assembly GCA_963921405.1). Lineage (NCBI taxonomy): Eukaryota > Metazoa > Mollusca > Gastropoda > Stylommatophora > Helicidae > Cepaea > Cepaea hortensis. Next base: position 446,099,980 of record OY992876.1, on the reverse strand, counting down.
TGGTGCCGTGACCAGGATCCGTGCTTGGACTGTCGCGGTAAATAGACCTATTATTTACTTCAAGCAACTGAATTTAAGAAGCCCTTTGACGACGATGGAACGACGTAATATATTTTAGGGGAGACACAGCGACTAAAATCCTGGCCAGAGGTAATTGTTGTGATTTCCCAGAAGAAGAAAAAAAAAAAAAGCAAAGCTGAAGGTCATCTTGTTGGATCAACGGCATGCTGTTAGATTATAATCAAAATGGATGGTCAGCTTCTTTTTGTATGATGAGCGCCACAATAATTGCTCCACGCTATACTGGACGATCAACGAACGTTGCCAAATTTTATCTTTGCTCCAGAATGTTGACGCCGCTACTCTGGGTGTGCTGATTTGGACCGAAGCTCCTTGTCAAGTTCGGCTGAAGTACTGTTTTTTTTTTTATCGCCGTCGTTCAGTGATGGTTTTGATCGCCATAGCCCAGTAACGAGCCAAGTCATTGTTACACAGTCCGCTTCGTCAAATTTTGCTGGCCTTTGTCATTGTTATACAGCTGCTTGTCAAGTTCTGCTAGCCAAATCATTGTTACACAGTCCGCTTCGTCAAATTTTGCTGGCCAAGTCATTACAATCGAGCCGTTGTCAAGTCATCTCCGGACTCCGTTGGGTGAGAGAGCCGCTTTGTCAAATCAGTCAGCCGCTGCTCTACACTGTCGGTTGTTTTGAGAAGCTGACTATCGTTCATTGCTGATTTCAGAGGGCTGGCCAGTGCTGTCCTCTGATCACAATCGTTCCTTGCCGTGTTTCAAGAGCCCGTCCCTGGGTGGCTGATACGTGCAATCGTTCTTCACTGTCTTATCGACGTCGTTGTTGTTCCTGTGGAGTCTTGTCGAGCCTATCGAGCCCAGCCGAGCATTTTTGATCTTTACGGAGTACTGAAGCCGCTTTGTCGATCCTGGTTCAAGTACTCGAGTACCAGATACCGTACTTCTCAGTCTCGGCATACAAGGGCATAGACGTCAAGGACTTCATTTTCGATTGGAAAATTTAGTTCAACAAGAAAAGGGGTAATATAAATAAATTTTTCTATTAGATAGAAAATTAGTGAGTTTCAGGAGGAAGATAACATCCTTTGGTTAATTTAAGACTGTATATTAATAAGTATTGATTGTTTTTTTTTTTGCTTGAATAACTGTAAATATTTCAGCATGACGGATCAAGATTCATTGGCACAAGTTTTGACGGGGGTAGGAACAGCGGTAGGTAGACTTCATACGGTCATAAAACAACAGGGAATGGCAACTGAAATTGTTAAGTTTAGTGGACAGGCCAGAGAGTTTAAGAAATGGATAACTTCCATAGAGAAATATGCATATTTGGTGTCTGCATCAGATGAAGAGAAAATGAGACTTGCTTATCAGGCAGCAACAGAACCGGTTTCGGATCATATCCGAAGGAAATTAGAGGCTAGAGTAGATGAGACATGGGAACAGTTCAAAGACGACCTAGCACATAAGTACGCGGAAATAACGGATCCACAACATGCGTTTTCGGTGTTGAGACAGTCTAAACAAAACACTGGAGAGACGGTACAATTGTTCAGTGATAGGTTGATTAACCTGGCTGAAGAAGCATTCTTAGGACAGAATGTACGAGGAGAGGAGGTGGAGAGGATGTTAGTCGGGATTTTTGTAGATGGCATAAAATCCGATGGATTGAAGTTTAAGCTGATGAGAGAAAACCCTGAGAGGTTATCACAAGCTGTAGACATTGCGGTACAAGAAGAAAATTTGAGACGTAGATTTAGATTGAGAACAGGACGAGAAATAGGAAATAGTCGAGAAGACAGGATTGAGGAGCCTATGGAGATAGGACAAACAAGGTTCGGATGGAATAGGAGAGGAGGTATGCAGACGTTACAAGGTGGTAATAGAAGTGCTTATGATGAAAGAAGACATATGAGGTATCCTACAAGTGAGACAGTAAGTAAAACGAACAACACAAATATAGTCTGTTGGTTTTGTGGTCAACGCGGACATGTTTCTCGTTTTTGTGATAACAGGCGTGTCCAGTCGAATACACAAAGTAGAAATGGCAATAGCAGGTTGAATAGGAATGTTGAAGATAGACACAGGAATTTTACAGGTACAAGAACGCAGGAAAACCGGCGCCCTACCTATTAAATAGGACCTGTAGTAGGAGGGAAAATAATAAGGTCCCAAGGTTTAAAGAATATGTTAATAACAGGCATAGTAGGACGAGTAGAGAATACTTTCAACTAGATGAAATCAAACAGTTTACAGAAAATAAAACAGATCATAGCTCATGTATAATACAAATAGGAAAATATAGAGTTCGTACATTAATTGATTCAGGAGCTCAGGTTAGTGTAATTAAAGAAAGCTTTTTATATAAAATAATGAGAAATAGTAGAATATTTAAGAGTCATAATAATCTTCACTCTGTTACAGGACAGAATTTACAAGTAATTGGACAGACAATGATCAATTTTAAATTAGGGGGGATCAACGTAAGACATCTTTTTCATGTAGTGAAAGATTTAAATAGAAACATGCTTATAGGAAGAGATTTTTTAATAACAAACGGAGTAAGACTGCTCTTTGATTTACACAAATTAAAATTCAAGGACGTGTATGTAGATATGGAAGAAGACATGCATATATCGGCACTAGTTAGAATTAAAATGTCCACGACGTTAAAACCACAGTCGGTTAATTTGATACAAGCGAAGATAAAGAGAAACCCATATTATGTGGCAGGACACACAGTTAGAATCACTGAATTGCAAAAGGAAGTAATTGATGAGCCTGGTCTAGAAGTCCCGGATGGAATAACATCATTAGATAAACACTTAACCTTTCCAGTGATGATCATTAACAACACAGGTAGAGAAATCAAATTATACAGAGGATGTGTAATAGCCAAACTAGAACATAACATTAGTGACATATTGGCAACGGATAGAGTAGAAATTTCGGGAACAAATTATTCAGAAACTTCTAGTGAAAGAGTTAATAACAGACGCGGACGCGGAAGAAGAGGGAACGTACAAATGGATGAATTGATCCATCCATTCAGAAGAAATACAGCCCATATACATTCACTAGACAAAATGACAAGGGAACAAGAATTGTTGGCACAGTTAAAAGCTCCACCAGAAAATAAGAAAGTATTAGAACAACTTATAAAAGAAAATCAGGATGTTTTTGCAATTAATGATTTAGAGTTGGGAAAGACAAAAACAGTTACAATGGAAATAGATACGGGACACCATCCACCAATTAGTTTAAAACCATATAGAACTCCATTAAGAAATAGGGAAGTTGTTGAAAAGGCAATAGAAGATATGTTGAAAGCAGGAATAATAACAAGATCGAAGTCAGAGTGGTCATCTCCGATCGTAATCGTGACCAAACCTGATGGTTCACATCGATTCTGTTGCGACTACAGGGCGTTGAACAAAATCACTAAGAATGTAGCGTACCCACTGCCGGTGATTGATGATATTTTGGGGTTGCTTAATGGCTCCACATTCTTCACGACGCTAGACGCAAGATCAGGATTCTGGTGTATCCCGATGTCGGAAGACGCTCAAAAGAAGAGTGCTTTTTGTACTCATATGGGTTCTTACGAATTCTTACGAATGCCATTCGGGGTTCGAACGGCCCCATCTCACTACATGCTGTTAATAAATGAGGTATTAGAGGGTATGCAAAAGTTTGCATTGGCATACATAGACGATATTCTAATCTATACAGCAGGGGATGTGGATGATCACTTAAAACATGTCAGATTAGTATTCGACAGATTAAGAGTACATGATGTTAAATTGAAGCTTAGTAAATGCCAGTTTTTAAAAACAAACAAAATATTTGGGGTATATTATTAATAGAGACGGAATTAAACCAGACCAAGACAAGATAAAGGTTATTAAAGAGTTACCTCCTCCAACTAACGTACAAGAAGTGCGTGCTTTTATTGGAACCTGTGGGTATTATAGGCGCTTTATCCCAGGGTTTTCAAAAATAGCAGAACCTATTACTAATTTAACGGGCAAATACGCTAGATTTAAGTGGGATGATGAGTGTCAAAAAGCGTTCGAGTTTTTAAAAAATAGCTTAACAGTGGTACCACTATTGACGCATCCAGATTTGAATAAACAGCTAATACTATATACAGATGCTTCCGATAATGCTATAGGAGCCTGTTTGGTTCAACCATATGAAGGAAAAGAATCTGGAATACCAGGGGTTAAAAATGAAAGGCCAATTTATTTCTTGTCTCATAAACTTAGCAGGTCTCAACGAAAATGGGCGACTATCGAGAAAGAGGCTTATGCTATACACTATGCGCTCCAAAAACTAAACTACTACTTACATAACGCAAATTTTGTTATTAGAACTGACCATATGCCTTTAAAATCTCTGTTAGAAGCTCCAGTGCAGAACAGGAAGATACAGACGTGGGCATTGAATCTACAGGGAGACAATACGAAAATTGAATACATTCCAGGTAGGATTAACACATGTGCTGATTTATTATCTAGAATCCCGTATCCACAGTCATCAGGAGACACAGAAGATGAAGGTGAACCAGAGATCGACGACCGAAACTGGCAAGTAAATATATTAGATTCTGCCATAATAAATAGAGAAGAGTTTGAGAGTTTACCATCGGATCAAGAGTCTTAACATAGAGCAGAAGACCCACATTTAGCACAATTTAATATGAAAGAAGAACAAGAATTAGATCCAAAAGTCTTACAAATAAAACAGAAATTAAAAGAAACGGAGAAGAACAAATATAAGAAGAATTATTTAGTTTTACAAGAGGACGAACAGTTATATTATATGTGTAAAAGGAACGAACAGCTAAGGAAATATGTTCCAAAACATTTGGAAAATGAAGTTTTAAAAGCATATCATGATGAGAATGGTCATCTCGGTCGTGATAAATTGGTGAAAGCACTTATGAGTAAATATTATTGGCCGAACTTATTTAAATCTGCTTGCAAATATGTAGATACGTGTGAAAGATGCAGGTTAAGGAATATGAAAACAATTAAGTGTCCCTTACAAGATACAGATATTCCTCAGTTTCCAATGCAACAAATTAGTTTAGACAAATCGGGTCCTCACCCTAGAACATTGTCAGGAAACGTGTATTTAATTCATATAGTAGACGTCTACAGTCTTTGGCCGGAAGTTTATGCAATCCCAGATAAGAGCGCAGATACTGTCATTAATATTTTTTTACAAGAGTTCGTACCAAGTTGCCTTGGTTAGTTACCGTTGCATGCCCACAAAGTATACTTACGGATAATGGTAGGGAATTTGTAAATAAAAAATTTGAAAAGTTATTAAAAGATTTGAATATAAACCATATAAAGACCTCATACTATAGACCTTCTTCAAATGCTAAGAACGAACGACAACATAGGACATTATACGATATTATAGCAAAGATAGTCGATGAACATGAAAAAGATTGGGATTTGTTCCTGGGACCAGCGCTTAGCGCTATACGCACAAATCAAAATGAGAGCACAGGGTTTTCACCATTCTATTTAATACACGGGAGAGAACCAGTACTACCTATAGATAATCTGTTAAAACCAAGACGGAAATATATGGGGGAAGATTTTCAAGAGACTATCATACAAGAAATGCATAAAGCACACGTAAGACTAAAGAATAATATAATTAAAGCTAGAGAAAGACAGAAAAAGTACAAAAACGTGAATACAAAAATTACAGGAGTTTAAAGTAGGTGATAGAGTTTATTATAAGAAGCATAGAAGGAACTCTAAGTTTGATGCTCGTTGGGTTCCAGGTTATTACGTTTTGGAAAAGCTAGGAAAAGTATCGTATAGTATCAAGAACCAGGTCACAGGACATGTGGCAAGGGCACACGTGGAACACTTAAGAAGAGATGAGGATGAGAGGGAAAATAATAATTATAATAATAATTATTATTCAGACACTGGATATTTAGATGAACAGGCCGTCAGAGGACCTACAATAACCCCAGGTTTTAGAAAAGATCCAGCACAAAATCAGTTAATAACAACTCCAGTTTACGATGATACTCAAGAACAGACAATACCGAAAACGATAGAAGAAGAAAAAGTGAATGGGAGTCATTATGATAGTATAGAATCTATGGAAGAGGAAATAGGAGCTCAATTTAAGAATACTAGACAAGCAACGAAAAGAAGAATGGATAAACAAAGAGAAAGAGAAGTAAAAAGACAGAGGAGAATTAGAGATTATTCAACAAGCGGTGAAGATATGCCTCTACTAGAAAGGTCCTTAAGAAATAATGATAGACTAATTAGATGGGATATTGAACGGAAGAGATTAGCGGCTGCTAGCGAGAGACATACAGAGGAAGAAGTGGAAATGGATGAAAAGTCAGAATCAAATAGTAGTATGGAAGAAACTAATAAGTTATACGAAGAAGAAGATATTGATGTGGAGATAGCACTTATTCAAAGAAACTTGGAGTTATTGAAGAACTGGAAACGTAAGAAGTAAATGATTAGAATATACTGCAGATGGCAAGATATAAATTTCATGGTGTAAAAAGGAAAGAGATACTCGATGAAGTATGTGAAACGGTGGAAATGGAAAATAAGTTTCATGGTGTAAAAAGGAAAGAGATACTTGATGAAGTATATGAAACGGTGGAAATGGAAAAGGCTTCTATGGATACTTTTCATAAATGGTCTTGAGGAGTAGTTAAGCATTGAGATAACTAATATAGAGTTAGGTTCGAGTGAGGCATATATTTTTTCCTCTCTGTAATGGAATTGCTGGTTGATTTTATGTTTCAACTTCTTGAGTTTTCGTAGATAGTTAAGTAGTTAATGGTACAGCAGGTAGATGTACTCTATAGTAAATAGACAAGTTTTATTGGTGCTAGAAATACCGTGGTTAACGGTAATGATTAAGAAGTTGTAGTGATGTTTGGTACAAATCCAAGGGAAACAATTGGTGTGCCGAGCCACAGGTTAATTAGTAGATAGATGACGGCTGGTACATTGAGATGACAATAGAATAATCGCCACATTAGTAATAGATAAAATGAGTTGACCTGTAGTTTACAGTGCTTGCTTAAGATGATATTCCAGATATTATGATGTGTTAGGAGTTAAGCTGGAAAAAGATAGAAAATTGTGAGGGGGAGAGAATCAATGATAGTACAGTCATTGTTGATTAGTGATTTTTTTTGGGTAGAGAGAACAGATATTGTTCTAAGTCAAGAAATTGGTCTGTATATATATATACTTGGCAGTGAGTTGTTTTGTTTTCTCGGTTATAAAACAATAATGGAATGACTTGTGTGAATAGATATGTGTTACATTGGTTCGTATAAGAAGCCAATGTTGCTGGGTCACTTTACGTAGTTAATTCTAAGTGAATTATATTATTTTTTTTTTTTGAAAACCTTCTCTTTAGCGAGAAGACAGTTGTTTTATTGAGTCTGAGTTTTAATGCCTCATATATAATATGTTTTTTTTTTGCTTGGTTTGGTCCTGTAAAATGATTGTTATTATTTGATTGTAGAATAGGATTGTGGTGTTCTTAGACTTTTGCGTACAAACTATTGGTCCGTAAAAGAGACCAATAGTGATAGGTAGTAATAGAATATTTTCTTATGATTTGACAAGATGCATGTTATATTATTTTAAAATGTGTTTTTCTTTGAATGAGTTGATATCTTTAGTTAATATGAGGGGAAACATAAATTTGTGTAACAAACTATTTGGGGGGTATGATGTCCTGTTTTGATTTTATTTCGCTTAACTCATAATTTAAATAAGTTGTTTTGTGTATTAGGTTACTTTGTTAGCAAATATGTTACAAATTTAATTAAGTAAGTTTAATTTTCAAATAGTTATGGTGTTGGCTAAAATAGAGAAAATACATAGCGCTTTATTTAAGTCCCTTCGTTCAGAAAAGAGTTAATAAAACTACTAAGGGGCTAATAGAGAGACACATACATGCTCTTTGTGAATATTATGTGGCTGTGATAATCGGCATGAAAAGGTTCTTTTGGATATGAAGTATTAGAAACGAAGGTCGGGGATGGATATGTGTAAAAATAGGAGCTGCATTATATGAAGATATAAGGTTGGGTATATGACTGTGAATGGCAGCATATAAGCTGGGGTATATATATATATAGGTGGACAAGGAAGCAGATCATGGGATGTAAGGGGGAAAGATATAGGAGCTGTGAAAAATCAGCGTTAATTAAATTTAAAATGTTCATGGAATATGACAAACCTTTGAGAACAAAATTTTAAGACGCATCTTTGGACCCATTAGGGATACACAAAGTGGAGAGTGGAAAAGAAGAAGTAACAAAGACATTTATGATCTGTTTAAGTCTCCGCTAATCACTGGTATCATGAAGGCTAATAGACTACAATGGCTGGGGCATATAGAAAGAATGGAAGATAATAGGGAAACAAAACTCGCTTACACTCAGGAAATAAATGACCGTAGACCCCGAGGTAGACCAAGAAGGCGGTGGAGAGATAATATACATACAGACCTACAAGCACTTGGAATCAATGACTGGCAAGAGAAGGTCCACCAGAGAGACGAATGGAGACAGATTGTATTTGCAGCAAAGAACCTCAATGGCTCGGAACGCTGAAGAAGAAGAAGAAGATGGAATATGAACGTTGGTTCGTGGTCAAAGATGAGATAACGGAAATATAAATTGTGGATGGCAATATAAATGTTGAACATATAAATGTTGAGAAAACTTATATCAACTTGATTTATAGGGAACAAAGATGTATTTCATAAGATGTATTTTAAAAAATTGTTTAAAAATTTTTTTTTGTTGGCAAGAGAGGTAAATGTGATTGTGTTGACTATCCATTCCTTTATGTAAATGTGATTGTGTTGACTATTCGTTCTTTATACTTTTCACTGGGTGCGCACCCCTTCTTTGCTTTTTCTAACTACATTGTTTCTGTCCATCCTGTATTGTGAAAGAGTGAAGAAATTCATATTGTCAAGTATACGATAACGATTTATACGACCTGTTCTTATGATATATATATTTTATACAGGAACCTTGAGGAGCCAAGAACAAACAGGAAATATATAGTGGATTACTATATGGCAGGGGAAAGAGTTACGAATAGATTGTTTTACTTAAAATAAAGTTGGTTTGGGGAAGATTAGAGGAGCTGTGGGAGGTAAGGAAAGAGAGGGAATAGAGTAGGGGGATTGGGAGTAAAGACTTTTTAAGGGAAAAAGTCTTTAGAAAACATAGGAAGGTGTAGCAGAATGTGGGTATTAGGTGGGAAAAGGCTACAGCACGCTTGAGCATCGGGATGGAATGGGAAGAAAGATGCTCAAGTCGTGACGTAGTTTGTTGTTAGGAATCAGTAAACATCTGGGCCTGAAACTGGGAAGACGCCATGTTGTAAGAAGATTGATCAAGCTGTCATCTATGTGCAATAAAGATAATTTGTATATGCCCAAGACTTGTTAGTCCTCTATACTTCACACCGTTACACTCCGCTTCGGGACAACTTCAATATCTTTAGCTGAGGAAGTTGACATACCAGTCGCCATACCTCTATTAACCATCATACTATTCCTTTCCTTAATACTTTTCCTCACCTGTCTCTTTTCGTCATTGGTTCTCGTCTGTTTATCTTTCTTAATTTCAACCGTGTCTCCCTTAGTCAAGTGAGTTGGTTTTGATTGAGTCTCTACTAACTCGGTTTGACTTCCCTTGGTTATCTTGCTGGTTGGTTGTACCTGGACTTTTTTCTCTACTGTATCAACTTGTGTCTGTGTGTTTTCTTCTACCACTTCAATCACCTGTGTCTGAGTCTCTTGGTCTATTTTCTTCTTTTCTTGTCTAAGAGTCATATTCGCAACCAGCTTAGTAGTTGAATTCCTACTTACGTTTTCTACTCTGTTCTTTGACCCTGACCTCAGATACTGTCTCCGTCTTTGTTCAAACCAGTCGTCACGTTTTTTCCTAGCATTCTTGCTATGGGACGGCCAATTCCATAATTTCTTGGAAAGGTCTCTCTCATGACATTTATACCGGTCCGACTTTTCACTATTACGTCTAATCTCACCGTCTTTTACCCTATATACATCATGCCTTGGTTCGTCATAACCAACCGCATAATCAAAACCATATTGTCTCCTGTTTTTATTAAGTAGTGGCTGTCTCCTGTTATTCTTTCCTACTCTATTGCAGTCTACCTTAAATCTATAAGGCTCTTGTCTAGTCGTTCTGTTCTGCAACGTTTCTACAAAATTTTCTACTTCATTAACTGCTACTTTTAACTCTCCCAACCATGTACTGATACGTTTTAGTTCTATATGGAGGTAATTCATACTTATTTCTCTGTAATTTATATCAATCTTAAAACAATATGCCTACTTCTTCCTCTGTATATTTCTTGGTACCTGAAACAAAAACTCGTCTTGAGCTTTGCTGAAATAATGTATGTTTCTCTACTGTGCTGTGTTGGGTCTGCCTGTTGCCATACCTTGTTGTTTCATGACTGTGTTGAGTTTACCTATTACCGTTCCTACCCCAGTCAAAACTTGTGCCAGTGAACTTTGTTCTTCTGCCATGCTGAAATATTTCACTATACACTTATACAAGCAACCTTACATTTATAACAATTTATCTAAATGATCACATAAAAAAACATTCTCCTAGTAGTTACACTTTAACTAATTACCGTCGACCATGTCTTCCCTTGATCCAAGAGAAAAGTGAATTCACGTACGTTAGCTGAAAATTTTCCTTGCCAATGTTCACGTATAACACAAACTTCTGGAGTCCGTATTATTTGAAGCCATCCAACCGATTACGTAACTTCAGTGACATCCTTCTTCCAACGTCTCAGGTTTCGCTACTTTCAGCCCCTGGATGGGCCCCTACCAGTTTTGAAATCTTCTTTTCACCCTAAACAGGGCCCTTCAAGGCGTCGTCTTGAAAGCGGCTCTAGCTCGATAAAGCGATTTAATTTGGGTCCCCTCTTCAGCAAGCCGGCAACCCAGTTTGCCTAACCACTTCCGAGGGTTCCCTATTGGGGTTTTCGCTTTGATTGTTGAAAAACATTCTGATACGCTAGAGTTCAGTTCAGGATGAGCAAACGCGCTTGTACTTTTTCGTAATTTCCAAACGAAGGAGCGATAGGCTTGTCTCAATATAAGCTGTGTCGTATTTCTTCAGGTACTCCAGGTCAAGGTTCAATGAGCATAACGGCTTTTGAGTTCGTAAGTGATCTTGATATACGGAAGATAACAGCTCCTTCAAAACGAGTTCTCTATTTAATTCGAGTTGTCTATAGCTGTCTTGAGATTTCTTTTCTCCTGGACCCGGACAATCCAAGTATGTAACTGGCTGACCTTCAAACGCAAGGTTACCCAACGGCTGTAATAATGTCAGGTCAAACTTCATAATATTTTGACAAGAATCCCGTTACTTCAAGTATTTATGATGAGAAACAGTTTAGTAGAACTCCACAGGCAACCATGTTGATTCTTGTACTTCGCGTTATGCACGACCTCCAAGCAAAAAAATCGAATCCTGGTCACGGCACCAAAAATCCATCTGTAACAGTACGTGTACAGAGGATCAACAAGTAACTTCTGATGTATTCATTTTAAAACAGGTTTATTGGTTTATGATGGCCGATACAAAATCCAGAGACCACTAAATATGATGTTGTCTTGTCTCGTCTCGGCTTTGGTGGTCACTACCCAAAACAACCTACGTCACGACTTGAGCATCCTCTAACTGTTCTATCAGGATGCTCAAGCGTGCTCTAATCTTGCACACCTAAGCCAATGGTATTCCTTCTGCTACAACTGACTATTTAGCCAGGCTTTCGCGGTCTGACGTTTTTGTACTATTTCCTTATGTAGTTATCAGCATAAGGCCAGTTATTAATGATCATAATTTACTTGATACTTGACAATATTGGATAAAATCATGGAGAAAGTTGAAGGAATGGCGTTAGTCACAGCGCTGGAACTTCATTATCGCCTCCCCACGACGCATAAAGTGGAAGTCAACAACAGCAATAACATCAAAGATGAAGAATTAGTAGTATTATTCTTACAGTCAATGCCGTGTGTCGTTGGTGATCATGTCAGTCTACAGCCCTCTATCTCGCATACTGCCAACCTTCTTACAGTCAATGCCGTGTGTCGTTGGTGATCATGTCTGTTTACAGCCCTCTATCTCACATACTGCCAACCTTCTTACAGTCAATGCCGTGTGTCGTTGGTGATCATGTCTGTTTACAGCTCTCTATCTCGCACACTGCCAACCTTCTTACAGTTACGTCAGTGCCGTGTGTTGTTGGTGATCATGTCTGTCTACAGCCTTCTATCTCGTGTCCTGTCAACCTTCTTACAGTCAATGCCGTATGTCGTTGGTGATACAGCCTTCTATCTTGTGCAATGCCAACCTTCTTACAGTCAATGTCGTCTGTCTTTGGTGATCATATTTGTCCACAGTCTTCTGTCTCATGTAGCGGCAATCATTTCTGATACTGATCTACCTCCACGGTACATCATGAGAGTCCATGCGAATCTCGATACACGAAACCCATCGGGCACTATCCCGCTGCTTATACTTCGACACCGCAAGGAATAGAAGATCAAGATGATCTGAGATGAGACTGGTGTACCTCCATGACACGATACCAAACTGTCAAGCATCTTCTCACTTGGCCAGTCCCTGTCTCTTTTTCCCTTTTCAACCTAAACTTTCGTGTTGTTACGACGTACTCCAGCATCCCCCTTCGCATGACTTGTCCAAATAATGTGCGATTTCGCACTTGGCTAGGAACCAGTTTGCTTTGTCAGTTAACCTCTTGCAAGATATCTCCATTGCCAATGTTATTTGTGTATGGTGCTTGCATCATTCTTCTATAAAAACCACATTTCTGATGGTAAAGATAATTGCTGGCACATTGCCGTCTTGATAGACGATAGTTTATAAATGGAGTCATACCTTTCCATAGCACAAAACCTGGGCTGAATTGTAGAGACCATATGTTGCTCATGCAGCATGATCCCTCTCTCGGTCTGAATAGTTTACTCCAGAGGAAAAGTAACACCAATACATCTGGAACAAGACAAGATGCAGAAGCTGCTGGATCAGCAAAGCGATGCTCTAACTGTCCATCTGTCGGAGCTTTCTGCCCCGCATGGCACAGTGATAGGTCGTGTGTGTGTGTGTTTTTTTTTTCTTTTTCTGTTTGCTGTACTTCGTTGTGTTAGCTATATGTGGTGTCCTTGACAAAGATTCTGAGAATCGAAACGTCGGTAGTCCTGTGTGTCGTATTGTACGCGTTGTGTGTGTAGTTTATTTTATTTTATTTTATTTTATTATTCATTTTATATATTTATTGAGTGCTTCTGATTTCGGATTTTCACCTGTATTTCGCGATACGATGGATCTCCTTGTATGTCCAAAGTTGTTGATGTTTAGTACGTTTCTTCTCGCAGGAGTTTAATATACCTATTTGTTTCCAGTTCATATTGTTATATCCTGCTGCAGCCGCTGCTTTTTCTTTCTATTCCATCCTAGACAAGTTGCCGACCAAGCGTATGTATGGTCTGCCTTGCCATGACATTTAGTCTTTAGGATACATTTCCTCGCATAAGCGCTGCCCACCATTCGGCGGTAACAGAAAGCAGATAGCACCGTTTACTGTTATACGGTAGCTCTATCATATCTTACTAAGACCTGGCAATTTGAAAACATATATAAAGGCAACAAAAACAACCATAATAATTGACAACCGAATGAACCGTGTCAGCGCATTAAATAAACTGTCTGACATAGTTATGTACCAACACACATGATCAATTTGTACAGTGAATTAACAATGAGATCCACACAAGACATGACAAGAATATCAAATTGTGGGCATAATGTATACAATCTGCATTATGCAGACGACATGGTTTTGACTGCTAGAAACGAAAAGCAATTACAAGAAGTGATAGATATAATTGCAAGAGACAGCCAAATAATAGATCTTAGTCTGAAAAAGGAGGGATTGGGGGGAGGGGGGGGGGGGTAAAACAACAGAAGTAGTTAGTTAGTTAGTTAGTTAGTCGCAGTTCCAACTTCACAGCAACGGGTCGTCCCCATTATGCTCCATTCCTGTGCCAGTGAATATCACACAAAACGCTCCCCACTGCCCAATGTGAAAAGTGGAAAAGACAGGAGTCTCGACAAATAACAGCCCGCACAGATACACTATGCATAATGCCGCCACCAGAATGTCAACACAATAGTCCCCCACAAAGCACCCAGTTCATTTCTGATGGAATCGGCAGTCATTTTCCCATCTGGATGTTTCCTAGATGTTCACCCACACAGTCCACGAAATACAGTTCATCGTCGATGGCAGTGGCAGTCAACCAGAAGCCCAGCAGCCACGCATTTCTGCATAAGGCAAAAACCGGTCAACTCTGGGACATAGCCATCTGCCATCGCTCAGAACATGCAGTCACGTTCCAAAAGACCTTGGGCAGATTCAAAAGCATTTCACACGAAACTCACAGCTCACAGTGTCGCGCCACGCACTCACTCAGTAGCAGGGCGACGGAACCATCAAGTAGTAGTGATAATAAGAAAGAAATCATTGGATTGGTGGCTTTCGAAAAGGTGGACGAGGCATCTGTAAAAATGTCCCGAGTGCAGAAATGTGTATTCTTAAATTCGGTGTTCAGTATTGCAAAGAGGAAATGTCTTCATAAACGAAAGATCAAAGTAAATATGGCTTGTCTAAGATATAGACATTGTCAGGTTCTTCTTCTTCTTCTTCTTTTTCTTCTTCTTCTACTTCTTCTTCTTCTTCTTCTTCTTTTTCATCTTCTTCTTCTTCTTCTTCTTCTTCTTCTTCTTCTTCTTCTTCTTCTTCTTCTTCTTCTTCTTCTACCGCTACCGTTTTCCTATCCTCCTCCTCCTCCTACGCCTCCCCCCTTCTTCTTCTTCTTCTTCTTCTTCTTCTTCTTCTTCTTCTTCTTCTTCTTCTTCTTCTTCTTCTTCTTCTTCTTCTTCTTCTACTGTTTTCCTATTCTCCTCGTCCTCCCCTCCCTCTCCGCCTTCTTCTTCTTCTTCTTCTTCTTCTTCTTCTTCTTCTTCTTCTTCTTCTTCTTCTTCTTCTTCTTCTTCTTCTTCTTCTTCTTCTTCTTCTTCTTCTTCTACTACTGCTTTCCTATCCCCCTCCTGCTCTCCCCTTCCCCTTCTCCTCCTTCTTCTTCTTCTTCTTCTTCTTCTTCTTCTTCTTCTTCTTCTTCTTCTTCTTCTTCTTCTTCTTCTTCTTCTTCTTCTTCTTCTTCTTCTTCTTCTACTACTACTGCTTTCCTATCCCCCTCCTTCTCTCCCCTTCCCCTTCTCCTCCTTCTTCTTCTTCTTCTTCTTCAGCTTGTTGACAACTCCATATATTTTGTACTCAAATAGAAAGGGTGTAGACTAAAATAATTGTCTCTGTCCAACTGTCTCTGCATATGTTGTATATTCCCTCAACACATTTTCAACTGTCATTTTACCAGTTCCAAAGTAACATGCATCAGTGTCTGCTATCTTTAGTTTATTAAACTTGTGGTTTGTCAGCCTGCTGTTCCCTTTAAGAGTTTCAGATTATTCTTTACGTGGACTGTTTGCAATTGTCAAATCAAAATTTTAGCTTTGTGACTGTGATGGCTTTCCTTTGCTTCCACATAAGGTATCATCATCACGAAGACACGTAAGCACGTGTTGAAAATGTCAAAGCATAACAACTCTATCTTTCTGATTCCTGATAAGCGTAATTCGGGAAAATTAAGTGATGGTTTTCCTTTGCCTTCCATAAGAGACGTCATCACCAAGATGACTTAAAAGCATGTTGTATTGTTGACAGACTATGGGGAAATACGTGATAGTTTTCCTTTGCCGTCCAAGTGAGACCACATCACCAAGATTACTCTTATGCATGATGTACTGTTGAAAAACATATTATGGGAAATTAAGTGATGGCTTTTCTTTGCCTTCCGCGTAAGGTATCATCATTATCATCAGTAACATATTTAATGACCGAGCCTGTAACGGGTACTAGAAAACTGTATCAAAGTAAAGGTGACCCGATATTACAGGGGCCCATAATGGAAGTAACGATTAACAACATTGTAACTCGTTATCAGTGCCGTAAGAGGCGACTTACCAAGGTTGGTGTGAGACTGGCTACCTAGTCAGCTACGAAGGAGGCAGAAGAAGACGAACAAGAAGAAGAAGAGGAGGAGGAGGAGGAGGAAGGGGGAGAGGAGGCGGGGGGGGGGGTAGTGAAAATTGTAGGAATGGGAAGAACAAAAGCAAAGAAGAAGAGAATAAATAGGAAAATTAGAGGGGAAGAAGGGTGGAGAAAGCGAAGAAGAAGGAGCATGTATCCAGATTCCTACACTTCACTTGTCTCTCAACACTACCACCATTCCGACCTCCGTCCCTGGCACATTAGTCCATTTTCTATCTGCTAAGAAAAGTGGGCGGATGCGATTACTCAAGCCGAATATGAGAATCGACACTAATTGTGTTATGAGAGTGTTACCGATAGCCGAGTCTCGGATTTCCGAGGTATTAGATAAGACCGCATTAGACTTGTTTACCTCAACACGCGTCGACAAGGACTAGGGAAAGTGGAAGAAAAGGGAACTTGGAAGAAAATGCAAAGTAGAAGAAAATGGAAACTGAAAAAAAGGTAACTTGGAAGAAAAAGGAAGTGGAAGAAACGGGAACTTGAAAAAAAAGGAAAAGTGAAAGAAAAGGGAATGTTGAAGAAAAAGGAAAGTGGAAGAAAAAGAAATGTGGAAGAAAATGGAACGTGGAAGAAATGAAAAAGTGGAAGAAAAGGGGAGGCGGAAGAAAAGCGAACTTGGAAGAAAAGAGACAGTAGAAGAAAAGGGAGCGTGGAAGAAAAGGAAAAGTGGAAGAAAAGGGAACGTTGAAAAAAAAAAGTGAACTTGGAAGAAACGCAAAATTGAAGAAAAGGGAACGTGCAAGAAAAGGAAAGGTGAAAGAAAAGGTAACGTGGAAGTAAAAGAGGCATTAAGTTTAAGTTTATAGGCCTACAAGATATGATTATCCCAGCACGTCACAGATCTTAATAGATGACCCCCAAAAAAAAGGATAGGGGCGGAGTGGTTTTGAGATTTTGACGTAACTGCGGCCGTTGAGATACCGTTCATACCTATGCCGCTGAACCAATGATCAGTTATAAAATCACCCGGATACCTACTCCATCTTTAAAGAATCGTAGTCTCCGTACACCAAATCAAACTGCATTTATTAATTCCAGTGTGAGTGCCAAGCAACTTACATGGGTAGAACGGAAATGCCATTAGCAAATAGAGTAGCCGAACATATACCAGTGTGGGTGGAAAAGTGTGTTAATCAGCCTTCAGGAATCCAAGTGAAGCTGAAAGACTTTCTTCAAATGGATGGAATCAACGAATTATACCAACGTTTGTGTACTGAGTGATTCGATGAGTATGATCCGAAATAACGAGCCGGAATCTGCACGTAGACATTGTATTTGAATCGCAATGGAGGTCTGTTGTCCGTAGTCTCTCTTTTCTCTTCCTTCCAGGACATGCGGGAGTTGAGGGAAATGAACGAGCTGATAATGATGCTGGCTGTGCATCCCCTGCAGATGGCAAGCCCATGGATCGTGCTGATGTTATTAATGCCCTTAGAGAGACGTGGAGAGAGGAGGACTTTGACGCCAGTGAATGCCCATTTTTGTCTAGAATGAGAGACGCGTGAGTAAGAATTGGCGCGGCCAGACACGAGAGGCACATAGATAGAACGAGGAGTCCCGTCAACGAACACAGAGCTGGCACTGTCAAAACTGTCATTTACTGCCAATATAATACCTTGCGGTGTATGGCAGAGGGGTTTTTGAGCCTGAGAAATAAAGACCGCCTGGTTAGTGCAGTCGCCGCGAACTGTGCAGGTTAGGATTTTCTTTCTTTTTTTCTGTCGGGGGCAAAAAGAAAATCCTAACCTGCACAGTTCCACTATTAACTGATCTATTGGCATAAGATGATAAATCGTCTTATTCAAACTCCACAAAGCTGCCATGGGCTTATAAATCACACTAAAATTAAAATACCAATACAGTAGTTTTCCCTTTCCAGCCCCATTTAATGTAATATGTAATAAAATAGCCTATTACCAAATTTATTAACAACTTTTACGTCATAAATGTGACACACCCTGACATTCCACTTTCCGCCATCCATTTTTGTTTCTACTTTTTGTTTAGCACTGAATATGTTAACCACCGAACGCTGATGCATATGTAGGGAGAGGGAGGGGAGGGGGGAATAGTACATATGGACTTGTCCGGAGTGCAAGGATGATACCCCAATAGATAACCATCTTGCTAACTAACTTCATCAAGTGCCATGCCGATAAAGCGTGGGCAGTCATGTTTCGCCATTTCACTCGATCACCAGAGTCGAGGATCAGCTCAGTGTTATTGTCTCCAGTATACCACGTGGCCAAGCCATCCAGGTATTTACTTCTCTGCCTTCTCCTTGTTCTCTTCTCCTCGATCTTGCCAGATGTCACCAAGTTTTCCAATTTATGTCTTCTCATAACGTGACCATAAAATGTTGACTGTCTACGTTTAATTTCTCTAATCAGTTTACGATTTTCGTTTGTTTCTTGAATGGTCATTGGTTTTTCTGTCTGTCCGTGATATTCTTTGCATTTTCTTTAGAAACCACATTTCTACAGCCATCAGGTGTTTTTCAGCTTGTCTGTTCATTGTCCACGCTTCACATCCATACAAAAGTACAGCAACTAACTAACGTATATATGCTGGATCCATAGGCTGGTCTTCTGCAATAGATGCAGCGCTAGCTAGTTTATCAGCTGGTTTATCACTCCCCTGTAAAGACACAGAGAAACCGTCAAGTCAGCTACAGATAACCATGACAATTTTAATGCTGGCTGGATTCGGCTTGTTTCCACCGTTTTGTTGACATTTACTGTTTATGACATGTGTTCACATTGAAACTGGCTGCTTCTTCAAATCTGAAAGTATGTGGTCTTGTGGCAAAGGATTTCTCTCTCTAAGGTTCAAATTTCCATTCATCGTTATGAAGGGTCATGCCGATAAGCTTGGGCAGTCTGAGTTTACCATCTCACACGATGACCAGTCATAGATAAACTCTGTGTTCCTGTCTCGATCATGCCATGTAAACAAGCAGTTTAAGTATCCATCCCTTTATCTTTCACTTGCCGTTTTCCATATCAAGTTGTCCAGTGCCGCTAAGTCGCCTCACCAGTTGGTAATGGACAAGCGCTGAACGAAATGGTAGGCTCAGGTTACGTGGTAGAATTAAGACACTTACCAAAAAAAGAATATTTACAACGTGTAAGATTTGGTAAATAGTTGACACTGGAATTATGCGGACTCCACGACACACATGTCCGTCCATTTCACAACAAGAATGCAGATTATACACACGCACACGCACACACACACACACACACACACACACACACACACACACGGGGTTTCTTAAGTCTTTAGCCTGACTATGAAGGAGTAGGCCAGTGGTTCTCAACCGGTGGGGAATTCCCCCTCCCCCCTTTGGGGGAATTTTAGGGTTTCCGGGGGGGGGGGGGGGGATTAAGATTATTTCAAGATTGCGTTAATACAAGAACCGATTACTTGATATTGTTTTTCCCTTCATACCTTACGGTTATGTACGTCTCACCCTTCTGAAATTAATGTTAGAACGTAAGTAGATCCGCAAATCACGTTTTATGTAGACGTCTAGACTTGTTTTAGTATGTGGTATTAAATTTAGCTTACATTATTACGTATACTGTGTAAGGGAGGGGGGGGGGGTAGGGAGGAAATACGAAGGGGGAATGACGTTCTAAAAATATGGCGAAGGGGAGCACGGGCCACAAAAGGATGAGAACCACCGGAGTAGGCGGAAAAAATTGAAATTTGGCACAGTGCTTATTCTTTCTCAATGTAGCCACGACCTGAATTTATGCACGACAGCCATATCTGCGTGACCTTGAAAAGACCTTCAGAATACAACAACCCATTTTTCGAACTAAACCAGTTATTACAAGCCAGTATGAAATCTTCGTCACTGTCATAACGATTTCCTTTCATCTGTTTTTTCTTCTTTTTTTTATGATTTGGAAAAAGAAAAAAGTCTGATGGAGCCAAATCTGGAGAATATGGTAGATGTCGAAGAATTTCAATATTCAAATCGTTGGCAGTTTGCAGCACAAGCCGTGCTTTATACGAGGGCGCGTTGTCTTGAAGCAAAGGCATAATTTGCGTACGCGCTATCCCTCGTTTTCTGGTCACAGCCTTTCTTAGTTTGATAAGGAGATCTGCATAGTACTACTGCCCATTACCCGTGTTGCCATGAAGCATGTAATCTTTTAATATGACACTTTTGACATCCCAAAAAACAGTCAGCACCACTTTTCTTACAGATTTTTGTGCTCTTGGCTTGACATGTGTTGGGGAGCCCGGATTTTTTCACCGCATGCTGGCAATTTTGGATTCTGAGTCATAATGGTGAATCCAAGTCTCATCTACCGTCAGCATGGTCGTCAACATGTTTTTCGACAGCCACATGTTGAGCAACTGGCTACAGCAATCAAGCCGTGTTTGTTACTGTTCACGTGTCAGCAGACGCGGGACCCAGCGGTCACACACTTTTCTCATGTTCAGTCTGTTGTGTAAAGTTCTAAACACTGTACTCTTACTCAGTTTTGCTGAACCCGATATCTCTGCAATTGTCATTTTCCTATCCTGGTCTATTATTTCCTTCACTTTTGCAGCATTTGCATTATTGCTCTCTGAGGATGATCGTCCTGATCTTGGCAGATCAGCAACTTGGGAACGGCCACACTTAAACTGCAAACACCAATTTTTTTAACAGAAGCATATGAAGGACAGACTTCCTCAATCACTGGTTGCATCTCCCTGTATATTTCTGTAGTTGTTTTTCCCTGTAACATCAATAATGTTACCACAGTCTTGGCGTCTGATTTCTCCATTGTTCTGACAAACAGTTAAATGTGCAGATCTGGTCAATAGGGTGTGTTGTGCTATGCATCATATCGGGAAAACCAGTTGAGTAGGGCAATTCATAATTCATATGTCCATTAAAAATTGAATGAGCTATACGTGTGCCAAATGTCAATTTTCTCCGCCTACTCCTTCATGGTCAGGCTAAAGACTTATGAGATGCCTCTTGTGTGCATACCACGTTCAAAACTCAGCTGCGGGCGATTTGGCAGCAGACCGCCTTACGTTGTTTTCATACAATGGTCTGCCGGTCGCTCAGAAAGTAATGCAAAAATACAAAACTTAAACTTGCTCAGAAACTTGCAAATAGCCACACAATGCCGGGATTGACTGTGACGTCCAGTAAAGGATATGCATCTAACTTTCTATTTTTATATTTACGCACCAAATCAAATCCAAAAAAAAAAAAAAAAAAACTGGATAGAAAGAAAGAAGAAAAAGGGTGGCGGGCGTTAGAAAAACTAAAATGCAGAGACGGAGACAGGCTAATGATAGAACTACAAGTATAGCACATTTGTAATAAAATTCTAGTATATTTTGTTAAGTGACATTAATGTTGCGTCTGTGCTTTTAAAAATATCATTTGTTTGTCATTTACTGCGGTAGAAAAATGTGTTTAAGATTATATTTCAAGTGAGAGGCCGCAATATACAGGTGTATACTTGGCGTATACATTCAGCATGGTCATCATCGGGTGCCATGCCGGTAAGCGGTGTCGGGCATGATTCGTCATCTTACACAATCACTTATCTTGGATCATGTCTGTGTTCTTATGCCGATTGTTCTACGCGGCCCAGCCAGCTGGGTACTTATTACATTGTCTTCCAACAAGTTACAAGGAACTACGGGAAATGTTAGATACTCTGGTTATAGCAAGTGAAAAAATTAACCTTACCTTCAATAATACGAAGACGGAAGTCATGGCGATATCATAGAAACATATCGTGCCTAAATGTACAACTGAAGTCAATGGTGTCCATTTTGGTGCAAGTGCAGGAATTCAAATATCTAGGCACATGGATAATATCAGATGGAAGTTGCATTATAGAGTATGAGGTTTTTAATAATAGACGAGGGTATTTATAAGGGTATCACGGTTGGGATGGAGTTCTATCCTCATTCCTCTTTTAGAAAGCCTGGAATTCGGCTCGTTCCCCCCACGTGAAGATAACTTAGAATATAACCAGTATCTTACACGAAAATTTTTTAACTATAGGCTCCTTTAGAGGGTGTGGAGACCACGGTCTGTTACGACTAGCCTTAATAGAAGATGACCTCCTCTATGAATAAGCAAAGGAACTAGGCGTGAAGTTGCCCGCCCTCCTGGGTCTCCATTAGTCTATTCTTATGTGTGTTGGATACACTTAAACATATAATTAATGAACTGGACATACACAGGTAGCACAAGACATCCACTGTAAAACAGAACATATAGTGTCAAAACAGAACAATCACTGTATGAACATACTGTATATTTACATTACGGAACAATCACTGTGTGAACATAACACATATGGTCATCACAGGACAAGTACAGGGTGAACAGAACATTCTTCAAGAAATCACTCAAAGATCAGGCTTAACGCATAAAATGTAATGTAAAATCAAAAGTTGACTCATGGATCAAGCTTTATGCTCAACCCTATTTCTCATTCAGTGTGACAACATATTCGCAACACATTGTTCAGTCATGGTAAACAATACATTACTCATATATATATTACTAGTTTCAGTAACTAAATTAAGAAAAAGATTTGGCAATCTCCTGGGTCACTGGAACAAAGTATTAGTGTACAGTTTCCATTTGACTCCAGACAGGGATCAGTAAGTGTTTAGCCCCATGGATGAAGGTTTCTCCCTTGGGTTAAGTTCTCTTTCAGGGTCCAGAGTTGAGCTTAGCATGGTACGGGTTCTATTGGCAGTCTCCAACATCTGATCCTACTAGTATTCACGGTAATATTCTCAGGGTCCATCTACTGGAGGAGGGGGATGGTGGTGAAATGTTATTTGCTAGAATCATAATTTGCCTGGTATGAGATTGACAGGATCACAATACCTCTACAATAGTCAGCCAGCAAATCTGCATCATCAGGCTTTAATGAGCTGCAATCTTTCTGGTTGGCTTATATGTACACCTCCCATCTGACAGTATGGACAAAATCACAAACTACATAAGCATTTGACAAAAATTGTATGTCATTATAAAATGAAACATGTGAAGGGGGAAAAAGGAAAATATGACGGGGAAGGTGAGTGGGTCCACTCAATGGTAAGACCACTATTCTTTTCTCTCTAGATGGTATTCAATCCATCATATGATGTTGTAAGGTCATGATGTGTTCAACTCATGATGAAGCCAGGACATTAAAATAAGATAAGGTCATACAACTGAGACCAAGGTGTCTGGTTGTGACAGGGACATCAGGTTGTTAACAAAGTAAGTTGATTCAAAGTCATCAATGATGTAACAGACATGTTGAGGCGGATTCATCATGTTGTGACAAACATGTTGGGATGAAAGTAGGTGGAGATGAAGGCATGTTGCTATGAAGGTGGGTTGAGACTGATGCAGGTGATGATAGATGCATGTTAAGGCAGATGCATGTAGTGATACCGCCTAGTAATTCAGAGGTATGTTGATACTGATGCTTGATGAGACAGGGTTTGTTTAGATGAATGCAGGTTGAGATAAATTCAACATTATAACATCTCATCATCATCATGTGCCTGTAATGTAAGATCGGCCTTCAATCCTCTGGGTTTGGCTAAGTTCTCAAATGCCTCCCATCATCATCATTATTAATATGTTTGCTTTTTAACATTAGGGGAAAAATTATAACCTTTCCACCCACAACAGAAATAATCATCATGAACCAATATCAACTGTACAATAATCACATATGAAAACATACTTATTTCATGAATTTATGCGAGAGCCTTTTTGATAGTTATGCATTCAGCATAAGCACCGATTCGAATACAAACGCATATGGTCCCTCCCAGCTGTTTCTTCTGAGCAAGGGGTTGGAGGACGACGTTTTCAACGTCCCAAATGTTGCAGTTAATTTCCGTGCACACAAGTCAGAAATGGGCTGCTTTATGTCATTTTTCAGAACGTAATTGGCAGACCCCTGAACGTAATAATCACCCAGTCATCATCACAATATTTATATGAGGCTTGCTGAATGTCTAGCAAACATTTTGGGTATATAGTGCAACTATCATTTCTTTATAATGAGCATTTATTTTCATGATAAGAACATGGCAAATTCAGACAGCATATTCATGAAAAAGATAAACAGGAGAATCACAAACTATACATATTCATGACGTTGTGAGTCTGTGTACAGGGGCAAGGGTTTTAAGAGATAGACTCTTATGGACAATTTCTCTGCAGAAGCACCAATGCCTACCTAGACTGTGCATTTAAAGAGTGCATTTTCATTGCAAAGAGAATAGTGTTTACATATATATATATATATATATATATATATATATATATATATATATATATATATATATATATATATATATATATATATATATATATATATGCAGTTAGGAGATCTTCTGGAACAAGATCATTGATTATGATCATTTTTAAGCATCTTAAACATCACATTGTCATTATTATATATAAACATCGTATAACTTTAACTGCATGGATCGTTTTAACACATATACATGGTCAAGCTTGCCTGGGGGACCCAGAATACCTGCCTCTATCTGCTCCCAATCAAAATTGCTGATGGTCGTCTCGACAGTTTGATGTGGACTGATTTCATTTCACCGCCAATTACGCTCAGCGGTTCTGGCGGGTCTCTCCGGCTTCGCCTTAGCTCAGTGGTTCTCAAACTTTTTTGGCCCGTGCCTCCTACACCATATTTTCAGAACGTCATTCCCCCTTTCGTATTTCCTACCTAAAAATCCCCCCCCCCGCTCCTACACAGTATACGTAATAATGGAAGCACATACTAAAACAAGTCTAGACGTCAACATAAAATGTGATTTGTGGGTCTACATACTTTATAAAATAAATTTTAGAAGGGTGAGACGTACAGACCGTAAAGTATGAAGGGAACAACAATATCAAGTAATCGGTTCTTGTATTAACGCGATCTTGAAATAATCTTCATCCCCCCCCCCTGGAAACCCTAAAATTCCCCTCTGGGGGGGGTATTCCCCCACCGGTTAAGAACCACTGTCTTAGCCAATCACTTCTTGACTTTTTTAATAGATCACTCACTCCTACTTTGTTTAAATAGTCTGATGAAATCTTCCCGTCTATGGTGTTCTTGTCTGGTCAGTGTAATGAGTTTCGGAATATGTGAAGTGACTGGGAGATGTGTCACAAACAGATACAGAACAGAATAAGACAAGCAAAAACTGCATTCTATCAAATGAGGAACATTTTGTGCAATAAGTACTTGTAATTGGAAGTTAGAAAACAAATTCTTGCAGGTAACATAGAACCAGTTCTAACATACTGGTGCGAATCATGGGCAATTAGTTAAACTGGAAGCCTTGGAATTTTTTATTTTAATTTTAAAGAAGAATGCTTAAAATGCTTGTACAGCTAAAATGGGCGATCTGGACATTATTAGGGAAGCTAAGTCGCCGAGAGAGCTTATCACAAACATCAGAAAGGAGCAGTCCTCATTTTATGGTGAAATTGTGAGAAGACAAAAACTGGAACATGTTGTGACAACCGGGAACATTTGGTGGAAAGATAGAGGAAGACAGCAGAAGAAACTTATTGACGGTCATGTGTCATTGCACCGAAAGGAATTAGCACACGAATTCATGCATGTCGTTAGGGATCACAAGATACGGAGACGCAACATCGTCTACGCCAATCAGCAGGTCACTTGATGATGATACTGATGATATGTAACATGATACTATATATGTTCTGAATGGTTAAGAAAAATGCTTTCAACTTTAAAACCGATTTAATTTGTAGAAAATTGGATTGTATTGTAAACAAAGTGTCGAGATGGGTGCTTTGAGCTGCCTATCAGGTTATTAAAACAAACGTTTAAAGATGGAATCACTGGCGTATTGGTTACAAAACGCAGAGCCAGATTTTTAAAAGTGGCACAGTCGTGGTGAAGATTCACAAACATCCACACGAACCATAAAAAAATAAGCATGTTATAAACGAGATGTTTTGTTAAATTAGTAATTATAAGTAGATCCAACGGATCAAAATACAGGTTTCTTATCAAAAATAAGTTTTTATTATGGGATTATTCATGAAGGGATAGAAACAAATAAAAAAAAACGACAGCTATTTGATGTCAATCTCGTTATCAGGAAAGACAACAAATGTCTCATTGCTTCAATGCGCGTTCTTTACCAAGAGAGACAGTTAACTGATCCAGTGCTGAAGGGTACAATTTCAACAAATGTGACCTATTTCCATAGAGGAACGATATATCGCCATACTAGGGTCATCCTGTTATTTGTTTTGTTTCGCTGTATCTTCCATAATTTCAATGCTCAGTGAACGGAAGTTTACATTATAATACTTGTTCATGTGATTGTGCGCCATGTTCGGTCCAATGAGACCAGCCGAACCAGATTCTGAAAATACACCTTCTTTTATCAGTGCAGACAATGCGACATGATTTATCAACAGTATCGTCTGCTATGCTATAAGTGTAGGTAATCTCGGATCCATATCTCTCGCTATCACCTGAGTCTTGGATCAGTTCTGTTTTCTCCTCTCGAGTTTGTAATGTGGCCAGATATTTATCTCCTGTCTGGCTTTTCTTTGCTCTTTACTCATCAATCTTGCCAGTTGTCACAAAGTTTCAAAGTTTATTTCTCCTCATAACGAGCCCAAAACTAAAATCTTGACTATGTCTAATTTCTGAAATCAGTTTTTGGGTTTGATTTGTTTTTGTAGGACTTGCTCATTGGTTTCTCTGCCCATCCCTGGTATTCTTTGCATTTTCAACACTAAACATTTTTTTTTTTTTTTGGCCATTAAATGTTTCTCCACTTGTTGCCCATATTTCACTTCCATATAACGGTATAGGTTTTATATAGCACGTTAACACTCGTTTTCTCACTGCAATTAAAATCTTTTTCTTGGTCAGCAATTTTTTATTCTAATCTCTACAAATCACTGACTATTAGATGTTAGACTGTTCCGAGTTTGTACCGATTCTCTTGTTTAAGAATGGTCCTAGCCAACATGGCGGATAGGCAGGCGGCCGGCTCGTTAATAGCTTGGAAAACAAATTGTCTTCGGTCACGGTTTACTGGTGTAATCCCCTCCCCTCCCGTGTTTGAAGTTGGAGGTCCCAGTTTCGTCGCCCAGCCACTGAGTTTAGTGCTTAGTGCAACACTGTGAACTGTGAGTTTCATTCGAAATGTTATCTTTGTTTATGTCATCGGTGACTATGTGGTGAAATATACATTTGTGTAAATGGCGGATGGCTTATTTGTCGTTACGCCATGCAGTCGCCGTACGTGATAATGCGTGTGCAAGCTGGGCTGCTTGTGTGTTCCTCAAGTAGCTGCCTCCTTCTACAATGAACTGCATATTAAAGTGAATCACTTCTTGTTGTCGGTGCTCTAGCGATTTAGCTTTGTGGAAACCGCTGTCTCCTTTACTAGTTCACACGGGTCTATTTGTTTATGACAGCCATTGGCAATTATGACTATCCTGTGCTGTCTGTTATTTTGTTTAATCGTGCATTGATGTTAATGAGTATTAGTAATTCTCCTTCTCCGATTGTTTATAAACGATCTTCTTCTTCTTCTTCTTCTTCTTCTTCTTCTTCTTCTTCTTCTTCTTCTTCTTCTTCTTCTTCTTCTTCTTCTTCTTCTTCTTCTTCTTCTTCTTCTTTCTTCCCCATTCTTCTCCTTTCTTCTCTCTTCTTCTCCCTTCTTCTCCTTTCTTCTCCCTTCTTTTCCCTTCGTCTTCCTTCGTCTTCTTTCTTCCTCCTTCTTCCTCCTTCTTCCTCCTTCTTCCTCCTTCTACCCCCTTCTTCCCCTTCTTCATACTCCTCGTCATTCTTCCGCCTTCTTCCTCCTTCTTCTTCCTTCTTCTTCCTTCTTCTTCTTCTTCTTCTTCTTCTTCTTCTTCTTCTTCTTCTTCTTCACGATCTTCTTCTTCGGGAGCTTTATGTGGAGAAAGCATCGGCGACCACGAATCTTCAGTCCATTCTTCCTCTATTCCCTTACTCATCCCTCTACTCCTCCTCCTCCTCTATCATCTTCATCTCCTTCTTCTAGCCTATACTATTATATACTAATTAAAGCACATGCAGGCAAGCTAGCTAGTCACTTTGCCACCCCAACTGGTTGAATGCGCAGGGTATATTACATGTCCGATATAATTCAAAGAATAGAAAATCACAGGCATGCAAGACTTATCCGAAACGTCAAGATTCATAATAAATGGCACCTGGGGGAGAATGGCACTAGATTAGAACCGTGATGTGCCATGCAAGGATAAAGAATGATTGAGTTTCTTTGTGTTTTTAATGCTGGTTTTGTCTATGCTAAGTTTTGTAACTAGGGGAAACAACTTCAGCGAATTAAATATAAGGGAGTTAATGCAGCCAAGATACGATCATGTTATAACAATGAAAAGGAAGTCTAGAGAAATCGAGAAGAGCTGGTCCATGAACAGCATTATATTTGGACAAAAACATATTTTTGTGACGTGAAACATAACAGTTTGGAGAGGAGTTATTGGAGGAAGGGGTGTAGAAGAAGACGAAGGAGATGGAGTGGGAGGGGGAGAAGAAGATGGAGTGGGAGGGTGAGTAAAGCAAGAGAGGAAAAGGAGGAGGCGAGGGAATAGCAGTAAGAGAGGAGGAGAAGAGATGGAAGGATAAGAGAGGGGAGGAGAAGGTGGAGGGAGAGGAAGATGAGTAAAAGAGAGGAGGAGGAGGAGGTGAATAAATTCGCAACATTCGTCTCAGGAACCACATCTCTGTTGCTTCTAAGTTCTTCGTAATTTGTTCATTTACGTTCCAAGATTCAAAGCCATACAGCAAAACAGGCTCTATGTAGCATTTCAGCACTCTCTTAAATTCAATAATAGTGACTTATTGCTTGAAATACTTTTCATTTTCTGAAATGCAACGTGCATCTTCCATCTACAACAGCTTCAGCTAACTTCAGATCCCGTGAACCCAAGATTATACGTAGTAATCTGGCTTTGTGGATCAGTAATCTGGCTTTGTGGATCACTGATCTTCCACCTTCCCTACTTGCCCTCAAGTTACTGACTACCTGAGGTCGCAATTTCTTCATCTTGCATATCGCTCACTTCCGGGTTAGATTAAAGACACCTGAGTAAGCGAATTCTGCCCTCTGCCATTAGTGCTGGCACTTTCGTTGACGTGCAGCGATTAGGTTATCTGGCAGGTATGGCCTGCATATCTTACGTTATACGCCGGTTATGTATAGCTATGTCAGTTCGAATCCATCTGTTTTCTAGAATATCGGTAGGATTCGCGAAGTATGTCAAAGATAGTCTGTTTTTGTCTTCTTTGTTCGTTGATTTGAGGTCTCAGGTGTGTCGTTTTACAGGAGAGTGCTGAAAATTCCGTGCACAGTTACAGTTAAGTTAGTTAGTTCCATACCCTTTACAGGACATTGCAGTCAACACCAGTATGTTTTGCTGTTGTGATCTCTTGGTAAGTTTACGTTTAGTAGTTTGCCATTGCTTTACGGCCACAATGGGTAATTTACATGTTTTGAGAGAGTTTGCGGCGAAGGGGTTACGTACGTAGTTCGTAATCCCGCAAATCGAGTTCCAAACACTGCTGTGGGCGATTTAGCAGCAGACCGCCTTGCGTTAGTTTTCATACAATGGTATGTGTGCCAGTCGTTCAGAAAGCAGTAGAAAATTACTTTTTTTTATACTTTCCAAGACATCACAAACAGCCAAAAACTATTAGGGTTAACTGCGACGTCCTGTAAAGAAAATGGAAATATTTTTTTAAAGACAAAATAGTCTGCGTGGCCACCGGACGGGATGCGCTTGCTTATTAACTTCAGGTGCTGTGATGGCTGGATAGAAGATTGATTTCTCGCTCGAAAAAATGCTGAAAATGCAGGTGTTAATTGCAATGTTCTGTAAAAGGATATGCGAAGAAAAAAAAAACACGTTGCTTTAACCGAACGTTTTTTGGTGGGCTTGTTTAAACCGTTAATGTTGTGCAACCTATGACTGAAACAGGTTGATAGTGATACACGATGCAGAAGAAATTAGATTAAATTAATAAGCTGCACATCGATAAAGTATTTACATAGATAAACAATATGGGGCATTACTTATTGACCGGCCCTCGTATATCTATCTCCTCACGCCTCTTGACGGCAACAGTAGAAGACGATGGTAATGATGATGATATAAAGTTCGTTCGTTCGCTCGTTCTTTAATTTCATAGAAATTGATTCTAAAACGAAATCTGCAGGAGCTATAAAAAATAGTAGTACAGTTATACAAGAAGCCAACAAGAGAAATGTTAATATTGCCCGCCTTTCTTTTTGGGGTGGGGGGGGGGGGGGGAGAGATAGAGAGAGTCTGGAAATTAGCAACACAAACAATGAGATCACGGGGAAATAATCCAGAAATCAGTGCTGAACCTGAACCGTTATCTGGCGAGGGTTACCGTTCCTGTAAATTTTGAAATGTAATCTCTTTTATGTCTGTAAGGCTTTGCCGAAAGAATGCCAAGTTCGCGATTTATTTCTCCTAGCACGCGCCTCAATTGTACATGTACGATTTTTAGCTTGTCTTAAGAATAGTGGGGGTGTCATGTGGCTTTTAATAACACGCGCCTCAATTATATATGTATGATTCCTAGCATGCGTCTTAAGGGAGAAAAGAAAAGGGGAAGGGGATGTTCATGTGGTTTTATAGAGCGCGCCTCACTTGTAAGTGGGGGGGGGGGGGGCTTTATAGCAAGCGCCTAACTTGTACATACGCGATCCATAGCATGCGACTTTACAAAATAAAAGCGGGGGGGGGGGGTCATTTGGCTTTATAGCACGTGCCTCAAGTGAATACGTGGAAGCCCAGGTAGGGGAGTGGGTAGTGGCGTGGGTAGGGGCGTGGGTAGGGGCGTGGGTAGGGGCGTGGGTAGGCGAGTGGGTTAGCGAGTGAGTAGGCACGTTGGTAGGGGCGTTGATAGGGGTGGGGTAGGGGCGTGGGTAGGCATGTGGGTAGGCTTTCGCCTACCGGCCCTGTGGTCATCTGTTCGATCCGCATCGGGGGGGGGGGGGAAGCTTTTGAAATTGATCTGGGTCAGGTCGACCCAGTTTAGTATGGCGACCGGGAAATTGATCTGTGCCAGATCCACCCAGTTTAGAATGTGTACCAGGAATTGTCTTGGAAAACGGAAGCGGCCGATATTGACCCCCATCACTCTTCGAGTGCCGGTTGACCTATAAAACACTGGTTCTATCACTATGTATACCCGGTCTGCCTCAAGGCGTGCCCCTAGAGTGTTGCACTTAAACATGGCGTGGGTATGTCGAGTGTTAGGACCATCATGTTTGTGTAGACTGGAGTGTTGTACTTAAACATGGCGTGGGTATGTCGAGTGTTAGGACCATCATGTTTGTGTAGACTGGAGTGTTGCACTTAAACATGGCGTGGGTATGTCGAGTGTTAGGACCATCATGTTTGTGTAGACTGGAGTGTAAATTGAAATTGGTGGTCAGTCTCTTTCTCACGTAGCGAACGACCAGAGCTGGCTTCGAAACCTTGTTCGACCGCGCTCATACTGTTGTCAGAGTGACGCCCGAACCGTTACATCTACCGTCTCGCTGGGTCCTTTAAGTTAGCTGCATGTCCTTTACTGGACCTTGCAATCAACCCTAACACTTCTTGGCTATGTGTAATTTACTACACAATGTTTACGTTTAATAGTTTGCCATGACAGTGGCTAAGAATGCCGGGTTTTCCTTCCGGAGACCCGGGTTCGAATCCTCGGTAAGGCGTGGATTTGTTTTCTGTCAGGGGCAAACAAAGAATGCCCTAACGAGCACAGTTGGCGGCGGCTGCACTAGCCACGAGGCCTTAAAACCTCCGGATCAAAACTTCCATGTCCTAGACTGACACCCATATCATCGAAATCAACGCAAGCGGGCTGCTTTAAATCGTCTGCTACTGATTTCGAACACTGGACTCGGTGTGTCGGGGAATTGTGAAGCACGTTCACTACCACAAGACATACTTCCGACTAGTACTGTCAGCATCATGTGCCATACCGATGAACGTGGGCGGTCATGTTTCGCCATCTCACACGATCAACAGAGTCGTGGATCAACCCTGTGTTTTTGTCCGGACCATGCCATCTGTCCAAGCCTTCCAGATATTTACTTCTCTGCCTCCCTTCTGTTCTTTTTTCCCCCTCAATCTTGCCAGTTGCCGCCAAGTTCTCCAGTTTTCTTTTTTCTTCTCATAACGTACCCAAAAAAAATCTACACTGTCTACGTCTGATAAGAAATCACAACGTACGAATTTCTCCAATCAGTTTACGATATTCATTTGTTTCTTGTAGGACTTGCTCAATGTTTATTTTATGTCTTCCGTGGTATTCTTTGCCATTCCCCCAGAAGCCACATATTTACAGTTGTTAGATATTTTTCAGCTTGTCTGCTTAATGTTATTACCAACTTTCTTTTCTTTTATACAATAGTTTGATTTCGTTTCCTCTTATTTTATCATCGTGTTATTTACATTTTTCTTCCACTGTTCTTATTAGTTCCTTGAAGAACTAGATCGTGGATCAGATTTCCTTTAATTCATTCATTCCTTTGTTTTCAGAATCGACAGGAGAACTTTAACCAAGGTACCGGTGGATTTTGAGGAGGCGTCATCGCAAGTGTAAGTAAACAAGGAGTAGTGCGAGCGTTGTTGATCGTTACTTATGTGTGCAGTACCGGTAAACGTTGGCGGTGTGTACTCTGTAAACAGGACAGGGGTCGATGCTGGTAGGGTATGATAGCCTGGGTGGAGAAATCTGAGGTATAATTATTGCCATGAGTTTTCTGAAGTAAAGAAGAAGAGAAGGAGGAAGAGGGAGATCAAGACGAGGGAGAAGAAGGAGACCTTCTCAAGTCTTATCATGCTGCTCCACAAATATCTGTCCTCCGTGTGCTTGATAAGTTCGAATCCTGATCGTCTTTCTTACCAGGAGTAAAATAAATAGCAGCCATGTTTGTGCAGCCTGTAGCCTGCATACCTGCCTGCCTGCCAGCCTGCCCAATAGTCATGTATTCGAGTCGGCTTCGAGCTGTTGAATTCTTGTTTCTACATCGACCTGGGCTTCACGGCCGACCCAGCCTAAATATGGGTGTCAGGACGTTTTCATAGAAGTAAAGACGTCTTTGCTCCGTGGCGAAGGGCTATACGCAGGCTTGTCCATGGGACACATTTTTCAGTCCCATTCACATCCTATCCCACGTTCATTTTGCCTGTCCCATCCCATGGGTTTCCATGGGATTCCCATGATAATACTAATATGGAATACAGTTCAAATAAACTTATGAAATTTATGAAAGTTTAGGGTTAGTGTCTACTAAATAGAACTACATGTACAAAGAGACAAGTAAAACAACAGAATTTATTAATTTTAATATTCAAGAATATTTTATTAAAACAAAGTTTAATCTAAATATGACAATTCAGTGTCATTCTGACACTCTCATTCTGTTTCAGAGTCACTCTGCTCATTCAGCACATTGTCAATTTCCTGCTGATCGACTGTTTCTAATAATTCAGTTAATCCAGGTAATCCCTGAATCATTTCCACACTTTTCATCTTACATGCAAATCTGATATACACAGAGTTTATAACGAGAGCTGGTAACATCCGTTTTCGTAACTTACTCAACAACAATCCAACTGCACTAAATAAGTGCTCTACTGCCGCTGAGGACACTGGTATGGCGAAGACAATTTTCGCACTTGCTGTTAGCAGTGGAAACTATGTTAATTTTTCCAATAATTTAATGGTTGTGAAGTTGGTTGCTGTAATTTTTGAAACATGGTGACTTCATCCTCAAGGCATGTGTTTCTGGGGTCATCGAACTTAAGTGTTTTGTTTGGTGGAGGATCCAAAAATAAGTCAAAATCACTTTTCGGCTTTTGTTCTACAACTCCTGCTACTTCACATACATTAGATAATTCAGAAGAAAGATTTAAATCTTTGATGATTAAATAACAGTTGGAACAACAGACTTAGAAAAAGCGATCCAATCATTGGCCCATTTATTGGTGTCTACATTCCCTTTCTTCTTAGTAACAACAGACTTGACCATGTCTTCTATTTTGGCTTTGATGTCAACTACTGTAAGGAATGCTGCAGTAACTACCAAGAACTGCCGCAATATGGCCAAAGTTTTTCTCCAATAATTTTCTGAAAGTTCTGACAATGTTTTTTCACCATGCTGCTGGAAGTTTCTTCGTCAATATCAACAATAACTTTGTACAACTGATAGTCTAGGAGGAAGTATAACAGCAAAATTAAATGAGATATAGTACCATCAATTTTTAGTTTGTCAAAAAAGGTTTTGAATTTCTCATGTATGTACAGCATTCCTTTAATCTGAACAATATTCGGAATGTGGTTTAAGAATTCTTCATCATCTTAATTAAAGTAATGCGAGTAATTTTTTTTTTTTTTTTAATGGGCATTGAAACGTTGGTAATACGATCGCATGCGAGCATTTATTAATTTATCCGGTGTCCCACCACGAGATAAAGAATTGATACAAGTATATAAAGAAAAAGGAAGGATACAAGGCTTTAAAAGGGTTTTAAATAAAAAAAAATTGCTATGACATGGCTACTGTCCCATGTGTCCCATGGGAAATACAAATGTTTGCTGTCCCGTCCCATCGTAATCCCGCATACCGAGTCCGAAAACACAGCTGTGGGCGATTTTGGCAGCAGACCGCCCTGCATTGTAATTTCACACAGCGGTATGAGTGCCGGTCGTTCAGAAAGCAATGGCAAACTACTGAACGTAAACTTGCGTTGAAATCACAAACAGTCAAAAACTGCTGGGGTTGACTGCGGCGTCCCTAAAGGGATATGCAACTAACTTTAACTTTAAAGGCAGCTGGAGTAATTGTCGATAGGTAGAAAATGTGGAAGTAGCACAATTCATCCT
Source organism: Cepaea hortensis (assembly GCA_963921405.1). Classification (NCBI taxonomy): domain Eukaryota; kingdom Metazoa; phylum Mollusca; class Gastropoda; order Stylommatophora; family Helicidae; genus Cepaea; species Cepaea hortensis. The sequence goes on along the minus strand of OY992876.1, from coordinate 446,064,680 downwards.
TTACACTTCAAGATGAATAAAAGATTATTTTATGTTTATATTATTATTAATTTATTATTTGATTATTATTATTTATTTATTAACTAGCTGACCCGGCCCGGCTTCGCCCAGGCCCTGGAGGGGATCTATCTATCTATCAGTCTGTCTGTCTGCTTGTTTGTCTGTCTGTCTGTCTGTCTGGCTGACCCGGCCCGGCTTCACCCAGTCCCTGGTGGGGAGCATCTCATTTAATTCATATACGTAGTCATATAACCTCTCCCGTTCCCGACTATCTGTTTGTCTGTCTATCTGTCTGTCTGTCTGTCCCGGCCCGGCTTCACCCAGTCCCTGGTGGGGAGCATCTCATTTAATTCATATAAGCTCTCCCGTTCCCGACTGTCTGTCCCTCTGTCTATCTGTCTGACCCGGTTTCACCCAGTCCCTGGTGGGGAGCATGTCATTTAATTCATATAAGTAGTCAAATAAGCTTCCGTTCCCGACTATCTGTCTGTCTGTCTATCTATCTGACCCGGCATGGTTTCGCCCAGCTCCTGGCGCACAGTAACTTAAAAGAATGTCCTTCCACACACCATTCATTATTTTTAATGAAAACTGTTTTTAATCACCGACATGACAGTTGATAAGTTTTGTAAGCAGAAAAAGATGGGTTACAATGTTATGCATAATGCATTATTTTTATGCAAACTTTGAAAATACCTTAAAGATTATATCATTATTTAATATAACTCATATGCCTAAAAATAACTATAGACAAAGAGTTTAACAATAGTGCAGGTAAGTCCAACAATATGACTATAAAGTATATAGAAATGTTATTAAAAGTTATGCCCCTTGAAATAACTTTTCTAGAGTGAAGTCCCCTTGCTATATAAACATTATATAATGAAAATGGAAAAGTAAATGTTATTAAATAAGTAGAAGATTTTACATTAAGAAATTATTATAGTCGGTTGCACAGGAATGAAAGGAAGACGTGTAGAAAATTTCATCTTAATCGGATGTACCGTTATCGAACGCATCCAAGACCCACAAACAAACATACACTCTGTTTTATAGATATAGATTTATTATTAATTGACACTATTCACTTATTGTTGAAGATAACGACGGATCACGTATGGGAATGTCCAAAGTGATGTTGTGTCGGTTCTTCAGTCATTTCAATTCAATACCTTACATATATAATATTCAACCGTGATTTGTTTCCTGTAAAATTATCAACGCAATTTTGCTATCAGAAAAATTATCAATGTGATTTATTATCATACAAATCATCAACGTGATTGTCGCTTAGACCACTCATCAACGCCATTTCCTCTCAGACAACTCATCAACGTGATTTCTTATCAGACAATTTGTCCACGTGATTTATTATCAGAGAAAAGAGAATTAATCAGCGTGATTTCCTGACAGAAACATTGTGTGTCTGTATGTGTGTGTGTGTGTGTGGGTGGGGTGGGGGGAGGAGGGGGAGAAAACCTTGGTGCTTCTAAAGCTTGGCCTTCTAGACATATAGCTATATATATGCGTCGCTTGAGCAGAGCCATCGCTTGGTTGGACGGGGATTCAAATCTTTTAATTCTTATGTTGTCTAATGTGTTCTGCCCACGGAAATAATAAAACAAGTTTAAAGATTATAAATGCGTGAAGGTATATTAAAAGAAGTTAACTCACAGAATATATTCTGCTCCGTATGCCAAGAGAAGGAAAATGTCGGAGACCATTGTGACGACGAGAAAGTTGGAGGGGAGGGGAGGCAAGGGGAAGACCAATAGAGAAGCGCTAGACAGTGTAATGTCATGTCAAAAGCTAACTGCATATCCGTTACATAACAGTATTATTTGGTTGTGTGTGAAACAAATGAAGATCGTAAACTGATTAGAGAAGTTAGACTTAGACAGTCACAAATTTGTTGGGCATGTTATCACTGTAGTGATCGAGTGTGATGGCAAAACATGACCGCCCACGCTTATCGGCATGGCACATGATGGATAGATTTCTAAGAAAGTTTACGATCAGTAGGTGGCTATTGTTTTCTGAAGACCGGCAATCATGCCGAGCCCTTTTCAGACTTGTTTACCATTGGTTGAATTCAGCAACTAACTTTTCATACGAGATGAGTTATCCAGTCACGTGCCGACGCTCCTTAACCACGCCTTGCAACATATACTGTGGCTTACAATCTAACTATTATTTGCGTCCCTTATTCACTACACTTTCACACTTTACCTACTCTGTATTACAAATTGCGTTTCTGGTTTTTTACGTGAGAGTTAAGAAATAATTAGGAGTTTGTTTATATTGCTTGAATCACACAGGTGCACATTTTAGACGCATTGCAAATGACTTCCAAGACCCAAAAATAATGACGCTGGGATGAATCTCAAAACATGACAAAACTGGAATCTAAATGATTGTACCCGCCTGTATATGATGGGCGTAACGACCACATGATAAAGAATTGATAAATTCAGGATTTGGTAATAACATGCAATTATGAAACCAGGTGTTATTTAAACATTCACCGTCCGGCCCCCGTAGTGTCGTTCAGTTTATGTTTATCATTAATAGCGACATCAAACGTTGTTTTTATTATAATAAAGGCAATGAATGTATTCCTGGCTTGAGTGTGGGGGTGTGTGGGATAGCGTTAACTCCCCTTCTCCCACCCCCCTCCCGGCGACACACAGACACATACAGACACACACATACACGCATACACACTCACACACACTCACACGTACACACACACACACACACACACACACACACACACACACACACTCACAATCATTCGACGGCAAGATAAACGTTTGTTTGATATGTTTATTCTTGCGTTAGTTTTGGGGTTTTCACTTGTACGTCAAGTATCATGATTGCCTGCCAAACAAAACAGTGGTCCTGACCAAACAGATATTCATGGCAAAAAATGGGAAGTAGGGGTGTGTAACAACAATGCTATGAAAATTGTTTAAATTGTAACAGATAAACTGCTTGATATATCAAATTGAAGGAGATTGCACAGAGAACACGACAGTGTTAATAATTAATTGATAGGTTAGAAATATTATGACAATAATGAGAGGTGTAGTAATAACAATTTGAATTAAAGGGTGACAGTTATGACAGATTTCCACTTACCAATGCGTTATTTTGTATTCGCTGCAGCTAATCCAGTTAAATTTACTGAATAATGGTACATACACAAAAGAAAATCCTAACCTGCATAGTTCGCGGCGACTGCACTAGCCAGGCGGCCTTTATTCCTCAGGCTCAAAGACCCCTCTGCCATACACCGCAAGGTACTATATTGGCAGTAAATGACAGTTTTATGACACCACTTTTGTTCAATAATAACACAAGAACTGCTCCATAACACCAATAAAACACAATTAAAACAATATTTTGAAGCACATACATTTCACACAAAATGCACAATGTCCGGAACACACCAGTCAGATTGTACTGAGATTGTTCTGATAAATAATATAAACACTATTTTCTATTTAGTTATAATTATTATTCTTTTACATTTAATTATTTACAAATTCCTTAAATACTTTGTGGTAGGCAAAACAAATTTAGGGGCATAAATGTGGCCCATTAGTGCATTCATAATTCGTCATGTGCCATCATATTATGACATATTATGACGAACTTTCGCTTTTAGTGTTGTGTTCAATTATTACTAAATAATATAACTGACTACTGACTACTGCACGTGGTATTAGTTTTAGAATCTATCACAAAGACCTTTACATCAGAATAACTATAATCTAAATTTTTTTCAAACTCAAATTTGATGAAAATCTACTCCGTCGCAAACTAAAAGACGTTGACATTTCTCAAATAATCAAAACTAACATCTAAACACTCATTTTCTATCACACATGGATCATGAAAATGGAGCCTAGCGAAGGCGGAGGCGAAATATTTTTATTTACCGGAGAAGCACTAAAGGTTGCGGAAAAATTAAGAGAACTGGATCAAATAACGTACTATCTATACCAAACCGACCTATCGATTCGCGGATGCCAAAACTGTTCCATGGAACCTACCTATCGGTCTGATAGAATCACTTAACGTAAACTTGCCAAAAAGTCACAAACACCTAAAAATGCTGGGGTTGACTGCGGTCCTGTAAAGGATATGCGACTAAGTTTTTTTTTTTTTTTGGTGTTCTTTTTTTTTAAATATATCTGCCAATCAACTTATGACCCATTCTGACTAGCCAAGCAAAATATGGCACACGTTAACTGTTATCCAAGCAAGCTGTAACCTTCTCACATCTGTCATGCAATATATGAGATTCCCTTATGGCTTCCTGTTATACCAGCCAAGCAGCGTTTCTCCATTTGTTATATCAAACATGGAACTTTAGTCTCCCTGTTATACCAGCCATGCAACTGTTGTTCACCTGTTATACCAGCCAAGCAACTTTTCTCCACTTGTTATACCAGCCATGCAACTTTTGTCCAACTGCTATACCAGCCATGCAACTTTTGTCCCACTGTTATACCAGCCATGCAACCTTTGTCCCACTATTACACCAGCCAAGCAACTTCTATCCCACTGTTGCATCAGACAAGCAAACTTTGTCCCACGTTTACACCAGACATGCAACTCTTGTCCCACTGTTACACCAGACAGGCAACTCTTGTCCCACTGTTACACCAGACATGCAACTCTTGTCCCACTGTTACACCAGACAGGCAACTCTTGTCCCACTGTTACACCAGACATGCAACTCTTGTCCCACTGTTACACCAGACATGCAACTCTTGTCCCACTGTTACACCAGACATGCAACTCTTGTCCCACTGTTACACCAGACATGCAACTCTTGTCCCACTGTTACACCAGACATGCAACTCTTGTCCCACTGTTACACCAGACATGCAACTTCTATCCCACTGTTGCATCAGACAAGCAAACTTTGTCCCACGTTTACACCAGACATGCAACTCTTGTCCCACTGTTACACCAGACAGGCAACTCTTGGCCCACTGTTACACCAGACAGGCAACTCTTGTCCCACTGTTACACCAGACAGGCAACTCTTGTCCCACTGTTACACCAGACAGGCAACTCTTGTCCCACTGTTACACCAGACTTGCAACTCTTGTCCCACTGTTACACCAGACATGCAACTCTTGTCCCACTGTTACACCAGACATGCAACTCTTGTCCCACTGTTACACCAGACATGCAACTCTTGTCCCACTGTTACACCAGACATGCAACTCTTGTCCCACTGTTACACCAGACAGGCAACTCTTGTTCCACTGTTACACCAGACATGCAACTCTTGTCCCACTGTTACACCAGACATGCAACTCTTGTCCCACTGTTACACCAGACATGCAACTCTTGTTCCACTGTTACACCAGACATGCAACTCTTGTCCCACTGTTACACCAGACATGCAACTCTTGTCCCACTGTTACACCAGACATGCAACTCTTGTCCCACTGTTACACCAGACAGGCAACTCTTGTCCCACTGTTACACCAGACATGCAACTCTTGTCCCACTGTTACACCAGACATGCAACTCTTGTCCCACTGTTACACCAGACAGGCAACTCTTGTCCCACTGTTACACCAGACAGGCAACTCTTGTCCCACTGTTACACCAGACAGGCAACTCTTGTCCCACTGTTACACCAGACAGGCAACTCTTGTCCCACTGTTACACCAGACATGCAACTCTTGTCCCACTGTTACACCAGACATGCAACTCTTGTCCCACTGTTACACCAGACATGCAACTTTTCCTTCCTTGTTGTTAGATCTTAAATGAGCTTCCGCATGGAAACATCACGGGCTGTAGACAATTAGAGCGGGTGCGTTAGCTAGGCTAAAGCGAACTGCTCTGATAATGTCACAAGCTCGGTCGGATGCGAGTTAGACGTCTGGACTCGTCGCCTGTCAAAGTGAGGGGAGAAGGGGCCACCTGTTCCTTCTTGCATTCAGGGATACAAAATGTGATAGCCGTATCATATCATAGACCCGTAGCGAGAAACTTCTTTAGTAAACTTATTATAAATGTTTAGACTGTGTAAAATATAAACATTTGCGTGTTATAACATCCAGCCCAACGTCAGCATGGCCGAATTGATGAGAGCTCGTTCTTAAACATTCGGTGTGGTGAGGCCGAGGTAGCTGATTCAAGCCCTTCGCCGGTCAGTTGGGCTAAAATGTTGGACTTCTCGTCCTTGACTTGGGGACGTAAATTACAGGTATCTCAAAAGTAGGAGTGGGTTGACCTGATGGCGAGGGGCATTTGTAATAGGGTAAGCTAACCCACGCGAGAAAACAACTAGTTCAGTGCAGTATTAGCATGTATATGGATTACGCTTGAATGCAAAGCGACCAACAACAACAACAACAACAACAACAACAACAACAACAAACCACACTAGTGTGTTTATTTTTTTGGGGGGGCCCCAATATAAAATTCAATATCTCAGTAACCAATTGACGGAAAATGATGAGATTTAGCATATAACCTTATCATTATGTCCACCCAACAAAACAATTGTTATTCTGGAGATTGTACGGCAGATTTCAATGTTTTTTTATATGCGGTATATAATTTACGGCTCAGGGATTAATACCATCATTTTAAAAGTATTACAGCTTCAACAAGACACATTCGCACTTTTTTTGAAATTGTCTCGCGGTTTTCGTTTTGGCACAAACAGCGCGGAGTTAAATGGTATTGTTCAGAGGTGTCTCCAATAGGGGTTCTTTCATGACACGTGATTATATAAATAAACTAGCTGACTCGGCCCGGCTTCGCCCAGCTCCTGACGGGATTCTATCTATCTATCTATCTATCTATCTATCTATCTATCTATCTATCTATCTATCTATCTATCTATCTATCTATCTATCTATCTATCTATCTATCCATCCATCCATCCATCCATCCATCCATCCATCCATCCATCCATCCATCCATCCATCCATCCATCCATCCATCCATCCATCCATCCATCCATCCATCCATCCATCCATCCATCCATCCATCCATCCATCCATCCATCCATCCATCCATCCATCCATCCATCCATCCAAAGTGATGAATTTTAAATTCCGCAAGCCCTCAGCGGTGACAAACAACTGTATTGAAAACACACACATACACACACACACACACACACACACGCGCGCGCGCGCGCACACACACACACACACACACACACACACACACTAAACGCATTGAATACCAACAGAAGAGTAATGTTGTGGTGGAAACCGACATATTGTGGCATAACAAGAAACGTGAGAGCAAACACGTTGTCAAATTAGGGGACAACACACGTGCATACGAATCAATCTATAAACTTCAATGAAAAGAGGACCAACATCTTGGTCGTTAAAAGAAAGCCCACTACAGAGACACTGACAACTATTTTCATAGTGCAAAACAGGTAATCATGTTCCGTCTCTGAACGGTAAACAGCAGAGTAGACAATCTTTCACGAAGACTCAAAGCGGGTCTGTCACCCATGTGCACGTGTGAATAAACTACACAGACAGCTGAACAGATCCTAACAAATGGAAACATGATGACTAAATTGCGGTATCATTTCTGGTCACTCCATACGCACATTAATGCACAGCTATTTGGAAGCTTTCACGAACTCAATATAAAAAGCTAACATGAATACTTGTGTACACTTTATTAACCAGCAGCTGAAGAAACAAGAAGGAAATGAAAAATAAGGTAAGAAATATAATCCTTCTACTTTCCTGTTAATTTACAAATTATTTACCCCATGCCTCTGCAAATTCTCTGTCTTTACTAATATTACACATTGCACCCCTTTCGGTATTCTCCGTGGTGAAGTGGTCAAGCCGTCTGACTCGGGCTCCGAAGGTTGTATGTTCGATTCCGGGCCGCGTCCTTCATTTCACGAGTGCATTTTTTCTTAGACTCAGGAGGGTCGTTGCTGGAGCTACGGAGTTCGTGCTTTGTGCGACGCTTTCCACGCTGCGGAAAGAAACTGAGCCATATGGGATAAAAACCCGGTGCAATGCAGCCGAGCCTGTAGACTTTTAAGCTACTTCTTTCATTGCACCCACTCCCATACGAATCCGGATACGCCTTGTGTGTCATATAAATTGGAGGAGCGTCCATTACAGTAAACACATTTTTGTTAGCGAGAAATCACTAGTTTTTCAGCAAAACATCAAAGAAATGTCGCCGCTTTCGATTATTTAAGTTGCTTTTTGGACCTATCAAAGACATATTCCTTGGGTGGGGGTAAATATAAGACGGCAGGAAAAATTTCATAACGATGTTATCAGTTTTCAAAATAATTGATCGTGAATGAAGGCCTTCTTTTCGGGACATACTATAACACTATAACCCACCATACATGTCCTAAGAGACGTCAAACGAGGTTTGGCCTGAGAGTGGTAACCTCTTTCTACACAGAAACATTATCTGTAAAATCCAACCCATCATGAAAAAGTCTAAACAATGATTGGCGTGAGTTGGTTGAGTGCCTATGCTTTATTTCAGAGATGTAAGGCGTCTAATTTATACTTCTTTCCTATGTCATATATAAGTGCCAAACATTACCTGCGAATTTTAATTCTCATGTTACTTGACATTTCAGTGCTCTTCTCCAACATCTAGTATTTCCCCCTCGTCTTCTCCTCGCATCTGTAATTTTTCGTGGATTTATTATTTCTCGCGAAAACATACATTAATGCCCTCGTCATTAGGTTCGGATTTTCGGCTCTAAACCACATCTGCTGATACTAAACACTCGGAGAGGTAGATTTACCAATTTATTCAGCTGTCTGTAAGTTTTCTGGTGCCAAGTGTACGTGTAGGGGCTGATTTACCCCAGATACGGCTGGCAGATTCTCAAAATACCTGGCTACGATTGGAACCGCCTGTGTTATTGTCGATATTATTGTTGTAACGGTTGCAGTTTGCTTTGACGCTGTTCTTTATTATCGTGTTGCCTTCTGGCAGTTGTTGGCGAAATATGGCGGCGGGTTTGTTGACGCGTTCAGTGATGGTGTTTTGTTGTTGTTGGTGGTTGTGTTACATGTGACTGTGTTGGCTTTTTGTAGCAGATGGCTTTGCGTTAATTTTTACTATCTTTCTATCTGTTTGATTGTATGTCTTGAAGGAATATCTATTCCGCTACCACTTCATCTATCTATCTATCTATCTATCTATCTATCTATCTATCTATATATCTATCTATCTATCTATCTATCTATCTATCTATCTATCTGTCTGTCTGTCTGTCTGTCTGTCTGTCTGTCTGTCTGTCTGTCTGTCTGTCTGTCTGTCTGTCTGTCTGTCTGTCTGTCTGTCTGTCTGTCTGTCTGTCTGTCTGTCTGTCCGTCCGTCCGTCCGTCCGTCCGTCCGTCCGTCCGTCCGTCCGTCCGTCCGGCCGCCCGCCCGCCCGCCGCCCGCTCGCCCGCCCGCCCGTCCGTCCGTCCGTCCGTCCGTCTGTCCGTCCGCCAATCCCCATCCACCAACGCATCCCCCATTCACAAACACACATCTTCCATCCACACACACCCAACCCACACACACATCCCCCACTCATACAATCATCCCCCTCACACATCCCTCCACACACGTACTTTCCCTCAACCACTAACACCCACACATCCCTCACCCACTCATTAACACATACATCTCCCATCTACCCACCCACACTCACACACCCCAACCACCCATCTAAACACACATCCCCCACTCTCACACACATTCTTCACCCACCCGCACACCCACACCCAACCACACCCCCACCCACCCACACACATATCCATCCACACCCATCTCCCCTCCCAAACAACACTATACCCACACACATCACCAAGACACATCCTTCACCCACACACACATCTCCCCACCTATCTCCTACCCACTCAAACATCCCCCACCTACAATCACCCTCACCACCCACACATACATCCTCCATCCAGCCTCACACACCCCCACCCACCCAGACATATCCCCCTCCCATACACACATCCCCCATCCATCACCCACACCCATCCCCAACCACACACATCCCCCACCCCCACACACATTCACCCACACATCCCTGACCCACAAACCCACACACCTACTCCCCACCCATCCACCCAAACATTCCACACCCACACATATCTCTCACCCACACACACATCCCCACACCCACAACCACCCCCACCTGCACACATTTCCCACCCACCACATATCCTCCACACCCACATCTCCCCACCCACATATATATCCCCCACCCATCCCACAACCCACCAACAATCATCCACCCACATATCCTCCTACACCCACTCACCCACATCCTCCATCCACACACACATCTCCCCGCCAATCCATACATCCCGCACGTACCCATACACAAACCTCGCACCCATCCACACAATCCCACTCCGCCCACCCATACATCCTGAGTCCACCAACACACAGACAGACAAAACGACAGACAGACAAAGAGATAGATAGATAGACAGACAGACGGACGGACGGACGGACGGACGGACGGGTGTATGTGTGGGTGTTTATGGTTACAAAATTCATTTGACAATGTTTTTTCCTATGCACTATTGATGAACGAAAGATGAGTGATTGGAAGGGCCTAATGTAAGACAGGCCTGCGTGCCCAATTTGTTACCCTTTGAAAATAAAATCTGTTCGTTTTGTTCGTTCGTTCGTTCGTTCTGTCTGCTTGCCTACCTGCCTGCCTGCCTGCCTGCCAGCCAGCCCACCCGCCTGCCTGCCTGTCTGCCGGCCGGCCAGCCGTCCAGTCTCTCGGTAGGTCGGTCGGTCGGTCGGGTTGCGTCGGGTCGCATCGGGTCGGAGTGGGGTCCGACGATTAATCGGTCGGTCGGTCGCTGCCTGCCTGTCCGTCTCTTCACCCGTCTGCCAGCCAGCTCTGCCCACATATGTATCTGCCTGTTCATAGATTCTTTCATTGCCAATCTAAATACTCACATGCCTGTCTGTTTCCCAGACAGTTTGCTTGTCTCTGTAGCTATGATGTGACTTAGTACATGTGAAGGCCTACAAGATTGACGCGTGTATAGCGATATCTGATAAGGCTATCATTCTGAGAGAGAGAGAGAGAGAGAGAGAGAGAGAGAGAGAGAGAGAGAGAGAGAGAGAGAGAGAGAGAGAGAATTAAAGCGAGAGATACTGAGAGAGAAATAGAGAGATAAGAGAAAGATAGAGCGAGATACACACACACACACACACACACACACAGAGAGAGAGAGAGAGAGAGAGAGAGAGAGAGAGAGAGAGAGAGAATTAAAGCGAGAGATACTGAGAGAGAAATAGAGAGATAAGAGAAAGATAGAGCGAGATATACACACACACACACACACACAGAGAGAGAGAGAGAGAGAGAGAGAGAGAGAGAGAGAGAGAGAGAGAGGAGAGAGAGTAAACGAACGAACGAACTTTATTTTCAAATGATCACACATTGGGCTCGCAGGCCCGGCTGACATTCGATCTTTTCAATCACTTATCTTTCGTACATCAATTATCTATTGTACATGTTACATTCACATAAAAAAAGAAAAACATTTTCTAATTAAAGATGTGAACATTAACAATGCATGTCACCATTTTATGAGACAAGCAAGCAGACAGACAGACAGACAAACACACATCCACTCACACAGACACTCACCAGTGTCATTTACACCAATTCTCGCAGTTACACACCCACCCAATAACACACAGACCCACTACGTTGCATACACATATACCTATTCATAATCACAAACACACTAACAATATTTACTCGTACCTACATATCCGAGCACCGTGGCGAAGAGGTTACAGATGCAGTTCGTAATGTCGCATACCCGCGTTCGAAGCACAGCTGCAGGCGACGTGGAAGCCGACCGCCTTGCGTTGGTTTTTAAGAAATGGTATAGGCGCCTGTCATTCCGAAAGCAATGGCAAACTACTGAACAAAAACTTTCCAATAGATCACAACAGCAAAGTATGTTGATGTTGACTGCAACGTCCTGTTTAGGATATGCAACTAACTAACATACTCGTACATACATACCAGAGAGAGACAGGGAGAGAGAGAGAGAGAAGGATTGTGTGAGAGAGAGAGAGAGAGAGAGAGAGAGAGAGAGAGAGAGAGAGAGAGAGAGAGAGAGAGTATGTGAGGGTGTATTTTTGTACCGACGAACGTAAGGGCAATAAACAAAAGATTTCAGATGATATTGTATTACATAATATTCCGAGTACGGGAAGTAATCTCTTGAAAAACCACTAACATATACTTTACCAGTATTTACTTATCTCCCCCTGGTTGATCACATTGTATACGGATAAACTCCGGGTTGTTTTATCTTACTGCGGGTTGTTTTATGTGGAACCAAAGAGTCAGCGTTTTTTTTTCTTCTTCTGTTCTAATGTGATATGTTAGGTAATCAGATTGACCTGAATGACTTCGTGGATTCCCCTCCTACCGTGAGATGGTCTATGCAGTAGAACGGGGGTATCGCACTGTCAGCCCAACATAGTTCAAGATTTCAGCCTCTAATGTTATTTATGTTCGGGAGAACATATAGATTACACACTATTACAAACCTATGGCTCGACACCTCAAGGTACAAGAGGAACCTGATGGAATGAGATGAATAACCTATGGCAAACACCCAGTGAACAAATGAAATTAAAATATATTTCTTTTGCATTCGCTAGCTTTGAACTCAAGCGTAGTCTATACATTTACTACTACTTCTAGTGCACTTGGCTGATTTTTCCGTGTGAATTCATCATCATCATGTGCCGCGCCGATAAGCGCAGATGATCATGTTTTGCCATTTCAAACGACCACCAGAGTCATAGATCAGCTAAGTGTTCTTGTCTCAACAATACCACGTGACCAAGCCATCCAGATATTTACTTCTCTGTATTCCCCTTGTTCTCTTCCACTCAGTCTTGCCAGTTGTCACCAAGTTCTCCATTTATATATTCTCATAACGTGTCCAAAAAATTGTGACTGTCTACTTCTAATTTCTCTAATCAGTTTACGGTTTCCATTTGCTTCTTGTAAGACTTGCTCATTGATTTTTCTGTCTGTCCGTTCTTTGCATATTCTTTGCATTTTCCTCAGAACCCACAGTTCCACTGGCATTAGGTGTTATTCAGCTTCTCTGCTCTTTGTCCACATTTCACAACCATACAAAAGTACAGGTTGTATGTAGCACTTCCGCACTCATTTTCTCGTTGCAATTGACATTTTTTTTTAAATTTGTCATTATATGCTTCGGTTGTTTAGAAAGCAATGGTGAAATACTGAACGGAAAATAATTGACTTGTAAATTACAAAACGGCAAATCATGATGGGGTTGACTGCAACGTTCTGTTACGCATTCATCCTTCTAACTATTAATCGCTTCATTCACCCCTCCATTGGGCGCAGAGGTATCTGGCTAAAGTCAGTAGGATCGCCGATTCCTCCGAAGTCGGAGAATGTTTGCCTGTACGGCGAGGAACCACCAGTCTGCACACCAATAAGCCAGACATGGGACAACGGATATTCACGCAAACCTCAGGTCCTGTATGACATCACACTGATGTTGGACAACAGGATACCTTCATCCGACATACAGGACTTCGCGCTGGAGCTCAAGCCAACGAACACAAGCAAGCAAGCATCCCTCCATTCATTCATCCATAATTCCATCCATCCCTCCAGTCATCATTCCATCCCTCCGTCCATTCATTCATTCATCCATCCATCCATCCATCCATCCATCCATCGATCCATCCATCCATCCCTCATTAATCCATGCATTCATTTATTAATCCATCCATTAATCCATCTATTCATGCTTATATCAATCCATACATCCATTCATCATACTATCCCTCCACCTATTCATTCATTTATCCACCAATTCATCCATACATCCATTCATCCATCCAATTATAAAGCCATCTACCAAACTGGCTTTCTATCAGTCCATCAGCCTATCTTAACACTCACACACGCTAGCGTTACAAACACGTTTCATAACCCACGCACAGACCCTACCACATACAAAGACGGTCGGTGTCTTCACAGAAATCTCCCTGCGCCATTCTAATCCAGGAACAAGTAAGCTGAAAGAGCCTTGAGAAGGTGTCTTGGATCACTTGTGGTTGTCATAGTAATTTGTCTCAGGGGCGTCGACTGACAACGCCGATTCTTGTCAAACGAATGTCGATGGGTGCAGACTCGGAGCAAGCGTGCCGGCATCTGGGTCGCTTAAGTGGATTCACCCATGGGGGTCGCGTCCCTGGCGAATGTTGCAGTGAACAAAAATATACAAGACTAGATACTGGTTATGTTGTCTGGAGTCCTAATAATGAGAGCTTTTTTGCTCGTGAATTTTGGGTTGAGAATAAAACTGATTTTATTACATTATCCCCATTTTACAGTTATTTTTCTCTAACTGTCCTTCACATGTAATCTCTCTCTCTCTCTCTCTCTCTCTCTCTCTCTCTCTCTCTCTCTCTCTCTCTCTCTCTCTCTCTCTCTCTCTCTCTCTCTCTCTCTCTCTCTCTCTCTGTGTCTGTCTGTCTGTCTGTCTAGCCTCTCTAATGTCTCTGTCTCTTTCATATTCACTCTCTTTCTTTCTCTTTTTCTTTCTTTCTCTGTTTCTCTTTCTCTCTCTCTCTCTCTCTCTCTCTCTCTCTCTCTTTCTCTCTCTCTCCTCTTCTCTTCCTGTCTCTATCTCTTTCTTTCTCACTCTCTCCCTCTACCCTCTTCCCTCTATTCATACAGCACAGATATACTATGTGAGCTACAATCTTTTCACACAACACAGGTATACTGTCTAAGCTACAATCTTTTCACACAACACAGGTATACTGTCTAAGCTACAATCTTTTCACACAACACAGGTATACTGTCTAAGCTACAATCTTTTCACACAACACAGGTATACTGTCTAAGCTACAATCTTTTCACACAACACAGGTATACTGTCTAAGCTACAATCTTTTCACACAACACAAGTCTACTGTCTAAGCTACAATCTTTTCACACAACACAGGTATACTGTCTATGCTACAATCTTTTCACACAACACAGGTATACTGTCTAAGCTACAATCTTTTCACACAACACGTGTTTACTGTCTCAGTTACTAACTTTTCACACACTACATGTTTACTGTTTTAGTTACTAACTTTTGACACAACAAGTGTATACTGTCTCATTTACTAACTTTTCACTCAACGCATATATACTGCATGAGTTACTAACTTTTCACATAGCACATATATACTGTCTGAGTTCCTAACTTTTCACGGTGCTTCATTTTTAATTCACCGCAAAAAAAAAAAACGCTAGGTTATTTTAAGCACTGACTTAGATCTGGTGGCATCGTTGATTTTCAGAATAGGGATATCGGGATTCACTTTGTGATCGGTCGACAAGTATGTTTGCAGCAAGATATACCCAAACCGCGTGTTATTGTCTTCGCAAACTGTCGCCCAGATGCATCGAAAATGAGCGCAGACAGATTGAACATGCACAAGATAAGATGAGTAGCACAAGATATGGATATACTCTCCGACGATAGTGAGGGCCATCCAGGCCCAGAAACATGTATTGCATCCATCTATCGGCCTAGCAGTCCACCACACACTCAACGGGAAGTATATCAACACACCCTAACACCCACTATGGTATCACCCTGATGTCACATGAATTCCCTGGAACTACCGGGATTCCTTTGTTTGCGGTGAATTAAAAATGTAGTACCCTGTTCACATAACACATATACTATCTGAATTACTAACTTTTCACACACAACATATATACTGTCTGGGTTACTGTCTGGGTTACTATCTTTTCACACAGCACATATAATGTCTGAGTTGCTATCTTTTCACACATCACATATATACTGCCTGAGTTCGTAACTTTTCACACAACACACTGCGAGCTGTGTATTTCGTGTCGAATGCTTTTACACCTGTCCATAGTGATTTGTATTCTGAACTGCATGTTCAGACAAATGTTGGCTGGCCGGTAGCTGAACTAGCTAGTTTTGCCTTATGTGTGTGCAACTGCTGGTTTTCTAGTGATTACCTCTTCCATAGACGATGAACTGTGGTTTGTCGGGACTGCTGTCTGTTCCACTTTTCACACGGGACAGTGATGAGCATTTCGTGTGATATTCACTGTTACAGAAACAAGGCATTATGGGGTGACTCTTTGCCGTGAAGTTGGAACCGCAACTTTCTAACGACTAGCACAACACATATATATTGTCTGAGCTATTATTTGGTCTGATTTGTTATTAGTTATTATTTGTTAACAATTAGAGCATTGCTTTGCTGATCCGGCAGCTTCTGCAGCTTGTCTTATTCCAGATGTAGAGGTGTTACCTTTCCTCTGGAGTGAACTAGGCAGGCCGAGAGAGGGATCATGCTGCATGGGCAACACATGATCTCTATATTTTAGCCCAGGCTTTGTGCTATGGAGAGGCAATAACTCCATCACTTAACACACTATCGTCTGTCAAGACGGCAAGGTGCCAATGAAAAATTATTTGTTCACACAATACACGTATAATCTCTGAGCTATTATTTGTTCACACAATACACGTATACTCTCTGAGCTACTAACTTTTCATATTGCACTTGTCTCCCGCCATGCTGACTAAAATTTCACACTGCACTTGTACCCCGCCCGGCGCTCCCAAACAAACTCACTATATTTACAATCTAAGTATTTGGGTAACTTCTCTCATTTCTAGACCACGAGAAGAGGCCCACCCACAAATCCCAACCAGGAAACGTATGAAAACAAACACAGTTCCTGGCCTGTGTACAGTCATCTCTAATTTCGAAGACAGACAAACGTAACCCAGAACCCGTTTGCACCCATCGCCATAGGAAATCCGTGTATCGGTGAGGTCCAAACTTGTACTCGATACTTGTGCAAGATAATCTCAGATGGCATCGGTGTTTGCGTAGATTAGCAGGCCAAGAAACAGCAAACTCGGCTTTGGATTCCAGTTGCGAAATCGTGGATAGAATGGGGTGGGTATATTGTGGAAATGCTCTGGTATATTGATATTAGAGAGATGAGATTTTGTTTCTTTTCTATTTACGAAAGTTCCTCTTCTTCCTCTTCTTCTTCTTCTTCTTCTTCTTCTTCTTCTTCTTCTTCTTCTTCTTCTTCTTCTTCTTCTTCTTCTTCTTCTTCTTCTTCTTCTTCTTCTTCTTCTTCTTCTTCTTCTTCTTCTTCTTCTTCTTCTTCTTCTTCTTCTTCTACTACTACTACTACTACTACTACTACTACTACTACTACTACTACTACTACTACTACTACTACTACTACTACTACTACTACTACTACTACTACTACTACTACTACTACTACTACTACTACTACTACTACTACTACTACTACTACTACTACTACTACTACTACTACTACTACTACTACTACTACTACTACTACTACTACTACTGCTGCTGCTGCTGCTGTCGCTACTACTACTACTACTACTACTACTACTACTACTACTACTACTACTACTACTACTACTACTCTACTACTACTACTACTACTACGACTACGACTACGACTACGACTACTACTACTACTACTACTACTACTACTACTACTACTACTACTACTACTACTACTACTACTAATAATAATAATAATAATAATAATAATAATAATAATAATAATAATAATGCTATTGCCACTACTACTACTACTACTACTACTACTACTACTACTACTACTACTACTACTACTACTACTACTACTACTACTACTACTACTACTACTACTACTGCTGCTGCTGCTGCTGCCGCTACTACTACTACTACTACTACTACTACTACTACTACTACTACTACTACTAGCGCTACCGCTACTGCTACTTCTGCTATCCTGCTACTACTACTACTGCTACTACTACTTCGTCTTCTTCCTCAACTACAGCTAACTAAAGACAGGCTGTGAGACAGACATAAAAACAGACCGGGTGACTTGAAGAAAGATAAAGAGAGATGAAGGTATAGCGACAGATAAAGAGACAGGCAGAGAGACGGATGGATGGAAACATGTTTAGATAGCTAGATAGATACAGACAGACAGAGAAGGAGGAAGCGGGCGACAGAGAGAGAGAAAGAGAGAAAGAGAAAGATAAAAAGATAAAAAGATAAAAAGAGAGACAGACAGAGACAGAAGTATTGAAAAGTGTGGTTCTTGGGAGAAAGGGAAGCTGCCCACAAAGATGACACGTTTCACTGAACATTAAAGAAACTGTCAATATGGCGAAAGACATCTCGCCAGACACTGAGCATATCTAAAGATGTCTGTGATTAGATTGTGTGCCCTCAAGGGCACCATTGCGGTCTCTGGGGACGGACATAGGACACTGGACACATAACATGCGAGTTATATCACAGGTTGCCATAATACAGAGGTTGGCGAAATAGTTCAGATAAGACTGCTATAAATTATTGCTAAATAGCAAGCTGTATTAAAGTGGGAACAAAAGAGCTGCATTCACAATCATTGCGTTTCGGGTGTAGTTACAAGTATTACATATGTAGGGCTGCCAATGCCCTCGTTTTCTCGTTATTGTCATACTTTGTAATACGTAACGGTCTGTCCACAAATGTAAATAAAGTACAATGTTAGTTAGTTAGTCAACAGACCATCCTCATTGCACATGGAACCATACAGTTCATAAGTGCTTGGATCCCCTTCTCAGCAAATCCCGCAGCATGTAGCGGCTAACGACACCAGTTCTGTGTTGGTTTATCCCGCCATGTTGACAAACCGAACACCACAGAAATACATACGCAGCGAAAATTCACTCAAGGATTACATCGCTCAGTGCACAAACTCCGTAGCATCGGCGCAGATCTTGAGAAGAAACTCCTAGTATTACATCCTGGCACACAAATTACACGCAAGAGATGAAAATATCCATCCCCTACGCGAAAAAGGGAACGGTCACAAAACAACACAACCATCCGCCGCCATCTTGACCGGAAGTGCAATGCAAATAAAGTACAATGAGACAAAATAAAGTCTCAGGCAAAGTGTTGAGTTGAGTCAAGAACCGAAATTCCAGTACTCAACATTCCCATACGTGCTCCGTCCTAATATGCAACAGCCAGCGAAAAGTCCCAATATTAATAGTACCAGTAGCAGTCTGATTGTATGTGCGTCTGGCCTTTCCTCGGAGATTTGAGTGTAGACCAGATCCTCTCTCTAGTCACTCGCTGCAACCATTCTCTCTAGGCCGTGATGATCTATCCGGTCTTCTGCACTATATACACGCGATATCAAAGGGTCCCCAACTTATCATGCACTAATACCCCAACGAGTGGTGCAGACCCAGGCAATCTGTCAAACTATTCGTTCCCCCCACAACACCAGCGTGTCTTTGGGAAAAATTCCACCAGATGCTCCCTCAGGCAGTGTCTGCACAGTTCGCTACCGCGCTCTCCAAAGTAGAGTGTTGAAAGCCTTAAACACACCAACATCTATTGAATCATCATCGTCATCATTATCATCATCATTATCATCCAATGCCTTGCCGGCTATAGTGGGCGATCACGATCCTCCACAAATTGAGATCTCTGACGGCATGGACCAACTCGTGTGTTGATTCCCTTTTGTGCCATGACACAAGACTATTAGGAATTTTCTCACGCTGTCTGCCTCTATCTCCCTTTCCACAAATCGTTCCGGTTCCGATCACACGTAACAAAATAGTTGCTGCGGACAAACCTATTGTCAGCATACAAACAACAGACACAGACCCGTACAACTACATGAAATAAAAGTTATTCATCTGTTTCCTTGTTGTGGACTTGACACTTATGTTATCAAATCAGCATGTATTATTATAACAAAGCTGCTGTACCAGAAATGTGGTAGCTAGACCGGAAATTACAACATCTGTTGAGCAAGAAAGAACACTAGTGAGTGTGCTCTACAAGGGGCTTTTCATAAGTCCATGACCATGAAGGAGTAGGCGGAGAAAAATTCGGCACATGTATAGCTCATTCAATTTGTAATGGACACATGAATTATGAATTTCCCTCCTCAACTGGTTTTCACGATATTTTGCATGGCTCACCACACCCTATTGACCAGATCTGCACATCCAACGATTTGTCAGAACGATGGAGAAATCAGACGCCAGGACTGTGATACAATTCTTGATGTTATAGGGAAAAACACTTAATAGAAATACACAGGGAGATGGAGGCAGTGTTTGAGGAAGTCTGTCCTTCGTATGCTTCTGTAAAAATTTGGTGTTTGCAGTTTAAGTGTGGCCGTTCCCAAGGTACTGATCTGCCAAGATCAGGACGACCGTCCTCAGAGTGCAGTGATGCAAATGCTGCAAAAGTAAAGAAAATTATAGACCAGGATAGGAAAATGACAATTGCAGAGATATCGGGTTCAGCAAAACTGAGTAAGAGTACAATTTTTAGAATTTTACACAACAGACTGAACATGAGAAAGGTGTGTGCCCGCTGGGTCCCTCGCCTGCTGATATGTGAACAGAAACAAACACGGGTTGATTGCTGTAGCCAGTTGCTCAACATGTGGCAGTCGAAAAACATGTTGAGGACCATGGTGACGGTAGATCAGACTTGGATTCACCATTATGACCCAGAATCCAAAATTGCCAGCATGCAGTGGAAAACCACTTCCCCAACACATGTCAAGCCAAGATCACATAAATCTACCAGAAAAGTGATGCTGACTGTTTTTTGGGACGTCAAAGGTGTCATATTGAAAGATTACATGCTTTATGGCAACACGGTTAATGGGCAGTACTATGCAGATCTCCTTATGAAACTAAGAAAGGCTGTGGCCAGAAAACGAGGGATAGCGCGTAAACAATTTTTACCTTTGCTTCAAGACAACGAGCCCTCCCATAAAGCACGGACTTGTGCTGCAAACAGCCAACGATTTGAATATTGAAATTCTTCCACACATACCATATTCTCCAGATTTGGCTCCATCAGACATTTTTTTTTCTTTTCCCAAATCTCAAAACAACAGCTGAAAGGAAATCGTTTTGACAGTGACGAAGATGTCATACGGGCTTGTGATAACTGGTTTAGTTCGAAAAATAGGTTGTTTTATTCTGAAGGTCTTTTAAAGGTCACGCAGAAATTGCAGAAATGCATAAATTCAGATGTTGGCTATATTGAGAAGGAATAAGCACTGTGTCAAATTTCAATGTTCTCCGCCAACTCCTTCATGGTCAGGCTAAAGGTTTATGAGAAGCCCCTTGTATTGTCAATTATGTCGTTGCTTGTCAGCATCACAGAATTGACAACAGCACTTGTTCCTAAACATCCGATGTGCTAATGGCGAGATAGCCGGTTCAACCCCTACACCGGTCAGTTGGACTAGAATGTTGACTTGTCGTTCTTGACTTGGGGACGTAAATTTCAAGTAAATCTCAAGTCGGAGTGTCGAGGGACACTGGTAATAGGGAAATCTAATCCCCACGCACAAATTAGCCCAGTGCACTAGAAGTATAGAAGTAGCACTAGAAGTAGTAGCACTAGAAGTAGTAGCACTTGTATGGGCTAGGCTTGAGTTTAAAGCCAGCGAAATGGACAACACAATTCTAGTTGACAGGCTTGGAGAGACAGTATACAAATGTAGTCTGAACATTTAATAACCCAGACAGTATACAAATGTAGTCTGAACATTTAATAACCCAGACAGTATACAAATGAAGTCTGAACATTTAATAACCCAGACAGTATACAAATGAAGTCTGAACATTTAATAACCCAGACAGTATACAAATGTAGTCTGAACATTTAATAACCCAGACAGTATACAAATGTAGTCTGAACATTTAATAACCCAGACAGTATACAAATGTAGTCTGAACATTTAATAACCCAGACAGTATACAAATGTAGTCTGAACATTTAATAACCCAGACAGTATACAAATGTAGTCTGAACATTTAATAACCCAGACAGTATACAAATGTAGTCTGAAAATTTAATAACCCAGACAGTATACAAATGTAGTCTGAACATTTAATAACCCAGACAGTATACAAATGTAGTCTGAAAATTTAATAACCCAGACAGTATACAAATATAGTCTGAACATTTAATAACCCAGACAGTATACAAATGTAGTCTGAACATTTAATAACCCAGACAGTATACAAATGTAGTCTGAAAATTTAATAACCCAGACAGTATACAAATGTAGTCTGAACATTTAATAACCCAGACAGTATACAAATGAAGTCTGAACATTTAATAACCCAGACAGTATACAAATGTAGTATGAACATTTAATAACCCAGACAGTATACAAATGTAGTCTGAACATTTAATAACCCAGACAGTATACAAATATAGTCTGAACATTTAATAACCCAGACAGTATACAAATGTAGTCTGAACATTTAATAACCCAGACAGTATACAAATATAGTCTGAACATTTAATAACCCAGACAGTATACAAATGAAGTCTGAACATTTAATAACCCAGACAGTATACAAATGTAGTCTGAACATTTAATAACCCAGACAGTATACAAATGTAGTCTGAAAATTTAATAACCCAGACAGTATACAAATGTAGTCTGAACATTTAATAACCCGGACAGTATACAAATGTAGTCTGAAAATTTAATAACCCAGACAGTATACAAATGAAGTCTGAACATTTAATAACCCAGACAGTATACAAATGTAGTCTGAAAATTTAATAACCCAGACAGTATACAAATGTAGTCTGAACATTTAATAACCCAGATAGTACACAAATGAAGTCTGAAAATTTAATAACCCGGACAGTATACAAATGAAGTCTGAAAATTTAATAACCCAGACAGTACACAAATGAAGTCTGAAAATTTAATAACCCAGACAGTATACAAATGAAGTCTGAAAATTTAATAACCCAGACAGTATACAAATGAAGTCTGAAAATTTAATAACCCAGACAGTATACAAATGAAGTCTGAACATTTAATAACCCAGACAGTATACAAATGAAGTCTGACAATTTAATAACCCAGACAGTATACACATGAAGTCTGAAAATTTAATAACCCAGACAGTATACAAATGAAGTCTGAAAATTTAATAACCCAGACAGTATACAAATGAACTCTGAAAATTTAATAACCCAGACAGTATACAAATGAAGTCTGAAAATTTAATAAACCAGACAGTATACAAATATAGTCTGAAAATTTAATAACCCAGACAGTATACAAATGAAGTCTGAAAATTTAATAACTCAGACAGTATACAAATGAAGTCTGAAAATTTAATAACCCAGACATTATACAAATGTAGTCTGAAAATTTAATAACCCAGACAGTATACAAATGAAGTCTGAAAATTTAATAACCCAGACAGTATACAAATGAAGTCTGACAATTTAATAACCCAGACAGTATACAAATGAAGTCTGAACATTTAATAACCCAGACAGTATACAAATGTAGTCTGAAAATTTAATAACCCAGACAGTATACAAATGTAGTCTGAATATTTAATAACCCAGACAGTATACAAATGTAGTCTGAAAATTTAATAACCCAGACAGTATACAAATGTAGTCTGAATATTTAATAACCCTGAGAGTATACAAATGTAGTCTGAAAATTTAATAACCCAGAGAGTATACAAATGTAGTCTGAAAATTTAATAACCCACAGAGTATACAAATGTAGTCTGAAAATTTAATAAGCCAGACTATACACATGTAGTCTGAAAATGTAATAAGCCAGACAGTTTACAAATGTAGTATGAAAGTTTAATAAGCCAGACAGTATACAAATTAGTGTGAAAATGTAATCTGAAAAGTTACTAAGCCAAAAAAGCAGTGCACATATTTAGTATGAAAAGGTATTAAATCAGACAGTATACTAATGTGATAGTTAGTGAACCAGACAGTATGGTAATGTGACAGCTATAGTAAGCCAAACTGTATATGCGTGTAGCGAGAACAATAGTAAACCAGAGCGTATTACAGTGTAGAGGAAACAAAAGTAGTAAGCTAGACAGTATATGCTTGTAGCGAGAAAAGTAGAAGTTTCTCTGTGATTTGTATGCGATGTAATGTGAGCGATGTAGATAATCATAAACAGACGACTGGCCATAGATTGATGAGTCACGCATGGTGGGGGGGGGGCGGAGAGAGAGAGAGAGAGAGAGAGAGAGAGAGAGAGAGAGAGAGAGAGAGAGACCGATCGGACATATGACAAGACGAGTTCCCACTTGCAAGTCTCCCAAGAACATATGAAAACTGACAAGACCTCATACCACGGAACCAGACCAAGAGAGACCACTGACCTCGTTTCCGTTCTCCATTTCATGTAATTAGTTTATATATTTGCTTCAGAAATGGGAGAGTATGTCAGAAAGAATTAACTGTGGGAATAGCTTCTTTCTTTTTCTCTTCTTTTTCTCTTCTTCTTCTTCTTCTTCTTCTTCTTCTTCTTCTTCTTCTTCTTCTTCTTCTTCTTCTTCTTCTTCTTCTTCTTCTTCTTCTTCTTCTTCTTCTTCTTCTTCTTCTTCTTCTTCTTCTTCTTCTTCTTTTTCTTCTTCTACTTCTTCTTTTTCTTCTTCTTCTTCTTTTACTACTACTACTACTACTACTACTACTACTACTACTACTACTACTACTACTACTACTACTACTACTACTACTACTACTACTACTACTACTACTACTACTACTACTACTACTACTACTACTACGACTACTACAACTACTACTACTACTACTACTACTACTACTACTACTACTACTACTACTACTACTACTACTACTACTACTACTAGTCAATATTCGTCAGATCAGTGGAAATTCCTTGACACATGATTCTTACGTTCCAGGCTGCAAGTCGTAGCTTGAGGTTTCTATTTTTCTTTTAAGTAGAGCTGGTGCATTGGTTTTACAGCCTGTGATTCAGATTTGGTCCTATCCCCCAAGCACCCATTGAAGCAGGCAGGCTGTGGCGGATCAGCACCCAATTGCCAGCACCCGGGGGCTGCCCAGCTTGAGGCGGGCGGTAGCTGATCAGTGATACCTGTAGGTGTCTCCCACCGTCAGAGACAACCCGTGGCACCCCATGTCGACGCCAATTCACAAGGACTTATAAACTGTAACTGCTACCTCTTGCTTTGATTCTTAGACCGGTTAAGACCAGGGATGGAGTTATCACCTCTCCATAGCACAAAGCCTAGGCTAAAATATAGAGACCTTGTGTTGCCCATCCAGCATGATCCCTCTCTCGGCCTGCCTAGTTCACTTCAGAGAAATGGTACCACCAGTACATCTGGAACAAGACTAGCTGCAGAAGCTGTCGGATCAGCAAGCAATGCTCTAGCTGTCCGCCTGTTGGAGCTTCGATCCTAGACCAGCTGCTAACCAAGGCTTAAGACCTGGTCTGCCCTGCCATTACATTTTATCTTTGTGTTGCATTTCCTCGCACCAGGATAAGGCTTGTACCCTCCCAATTGAGCTCTCCCGCCCGAAGCCGTTGGCACAGTGTGGGGTGTCGGGTTTGGTAAGCGCCGCCCAACATTCGGCGCTAACAGAAAGCAGGTAGTACCGTCTACTGTTATACGGTAGCTCAGTCATATCTTACTAGGACCTGACACTACACCACCACCACCATTTAACCACCACTTTACCACCACAACTACCACTACCACCACCACCACGACTATCACTACTACTATTTGTTCAACAATTTCTTCTCTTCTTCTTCTGCTGCGTTCATCCGGAGTTTTTTTTTTTTCGGACGTGATTGCGTTGTGCCTGTTTACAGCAAAGTTGCGTTCTTGCGCCGTTAGGCCGACACATCCGACTTCTGCGGGTTCAACTATTTGATTATCACAAATTTTCTTTCTTTTTTTTTTTTTCTTTCAGGCAATTGAAATTTGTTGCAAGATAAATAATTACCCTCTTTTTTTGTGCTTATCCTTTACAGAGCGTCGCAGTCAACCCCAACACTTTATGGCTGTTTGTGATTTCTTGGCAAGTTTACGTTCATTAGTTTGTCATTGTTTTCTGAACCACCACCATTAATTCCATTGTATGACAACCAGCGTATGGCCGCCTGCTTCCAAATCGCCTGCAGCTGTGTTTCGAACGCGATATGCGGGATTACGAGTCCCGCTTGTAACCCCTTCAGCACATCACGGGTTAATTATCTTCCTCGTCGCTTTGTATTTATTTGGGATAATAATCCGATCTTTCTTAATACACATATCATCATCAAGTGCATTGCTGGATGGCGTGGGAGATCATGCTTCTCCATAAACTGCGATCTCCAATTCATGTGCTGACTCTCTTCCGTGCCGTGTCGCAAGACTGTAAGAATTTTTCTCTCGCTGTCTTCCTCCATCTCTCTTTCCACTAATCTTTCCAGTTGTCACCACACGTTCTAGTTTTTGTCTTCTCATAACGTGGCTAAAAAGAAAATGAAGCCCGTCTCATTCTCATGCTTGCCATAAGTTGTCTTTGCGACTGAGTCTCCATCAAAATGTGCAGATTGCTCCTTTTGGCTGTCCACGGAAATGTCAGCATTCTTCTATAAACCACATCTTCAAGGCTTCTAGAGATTCTTTCGCCTGTTTACGTAATTCACTTTTGCCTGTAATGTGTGGAATGCGTTTAGACCAACAATATGTGTGTCCTCATTATTTATCCATCCTTTACAGCACGTCGCCATCATCACAGCCCACAGACACGCATCTCCATCGGTTGCTATTCTTCCTGTCTTCTGCATCCTCATGCCCAAGGTTTCTACAATGTCCTAATGTAAAACTTCGAGCTTGCTTACTCATGCCCTTTCTTCCAAGAATCATGCTTTCCCTCATTTAGCTTGATAGAAACGAGTCAGAGGAAGACACAGATAAATACCTAGATGGATTCTCCAAGGGCTACTCAACAGTATCGATATTTATGGAAGCAAACTGCCCCGGCGCGCTATAGGTGGATACAGATGGATGTATTTGTTGTTTCTGTGCTGACGAGGGCGTTGACCGCAACGTCAATCTTGTTACTTGTGGTCATGTTCTAGTAAAGCTTGCCGATTCTGCTTCTCATTTTATTTATTTATTTATTTATTTTTATTTATTTATTTAATTATTTGTTGTTGTTGTTGTTGTTGTTGTTGTTCTTGTTGTTCTTCTTGTTGTTGTTGTTGTTGTTGTTGTTGGTGTGATTGATTAATTATATATGGATATGCATCAAAAACGTTCACGCAATTGATATACAGCACTAGTCTCTATAGCTATCTGTCGCTTTCTTTCTTAATCTTGTCATAACGATTCCTAGTTATTTTCCCTTAGTGAATGTAAGCAATGAAGCCACAACGAATAGGTTTCAAAATGTATTGCCTGTCATATTTCGCTGTGTCTCTTCATGTATATTACTGAAGAGTGATATAACATATAATTATATTTCTGAAACCGGGGCTATGCAGACAGAAAGACTTCACAGCGACTCTCTGATAACGTGGGGATCACATTCGAGTAGTATCAGAGACAATGTGCGTTATGTAATTCAGCCGAAATATGAGGGGGCTTGAAATGAACACCTTAAATGTTTGTGTGTGTGTGTGTGTGTGAGTGAGTGAGCGAGCGAGGCAGGGAGAGAGAGAGAGAGAGAGAGAGAGAGAGAGAGAGAGAGAGAGGGACGGAGGTAGGGAGGGATAAAGGGAGGGACGGAGGGTGGGAGGGAGAGGGGTTGAAATTATATTCTGAAAAATGTAAAGAAGAAATGTATCGTTTTTCGATGTAGTCACCACTGCGTTCAATGCTCGTCCTTTAGCGCCGATAAAGTGCTTGGATTTCTATATAAAAATCGACTCTGGTGGGCTCACTACTCTGTGTCCTGACACGCTCTTGAACACTGTTACAGAAGTCACGCCGTTGTGAAACTTCCTACTACGCTCATACACTTCCTGGGCTGGCTAGCATACATCACCATACAGGAACTTCATTCGCCCATGAATTTCTATAGGTTTCACCCCTTCACTGATTAACCAAAGACGGATAACAGAACGCTTCTCGTCTTTGGTGCATGTCAAAAGTGGGGCGGCCATCTTTAAACTATCCTTAAAACGTCACCGTGTTCATCTGCACCTGATGTCATATGCTTAACACTCTTGACATCCTTAACAGCAATATTGACAGGTTACAAGACAATGGCATGGTTATTATAATTTCTATCACACTTTTAAGGTTTTCGCGCCACGACGGAGGTGTATGATTAATCTAATCACTTCACATGATAAACAGTTCTTCAAAACGGACTTTAACGAAATGCAGTGCAACATGCCAGGCAATAAATTATCCAACCTATTGTCTGTGGTTAATGTGTTTAGATTCTTAATTACAATGTTGTCCATCGTGTCATTAATAGTTTAATTGTTCTTCATTCTCCTCAATCCATTAACGCTATTTATTTTGAAAGGCAGTAATCACTGATTTAATAAGTTCGTGTGGGTGTGTCTAGTGCTGCTTACACCCTGGGGGAATCTTCATTCTTTTTGCCCTCCCCATTCATTGCGTGCCTATCTTCTTTGGCTATAATTGACGGCTATTTCCTAATATCTCCCGCTAATATTATATATCTGATCTTTCATTATGGTAAACCTCTCTAATAAATTATATCCTTTTTTGCTGAGGTCAACATGGCAGGATGGATAAAAACACTCGTTCTTACACATCCGGTGTGCTGATGCCGAGGTAGCGGGTTCAACCCCTACACTGGTCAGTTGGACTAAAATTTTGACTTCTCGTCCATGAACTGGGAACGTAATTTACAAGTACCTATGAATTCGGATTGGGTTCATGAATTAGAATCAATATTCATCTTATTATCTTCATGCTATAAATAATATTGATCTTTTCCCTTAATCTTCGAAATAATAATAATTTTTTTCCCTTTATGTTAGAAATAATAATAATCTTTTCCATTTATCTTAGAAATAATAATCTGTTCCCTTTATCTTAGAAATAATAATAATCTTTTCCCTTTATCTTAGAAACAATATTCATCTTGTTGACTTCCTACGTTCTGTTCTCTTTTACCCGTTATTCTATAACTTTTGCTGATTTGTGTTCTATTATTGATCCCTGTAGCTTTACACAAACATCTGTCATGCTATGAAGAAGAAGAAGAAGAAGAAGAAGAAGAAGAAGAAGAAGAAGAAGAAGAAGAAGAAGAAGAAGAAGAAGAAGAAGAAGAAGAAGAAGAAGAAGAAGAAGAAGAAGGAAGAAGGAAGAAGGAAGAAGGAGGAGGAGGAGGAGGAGGAGGAGTAGGAGGAGGGTTCTTCTGATGACGAGGGATACTGATAATAGGGAAAGCTAAC
This sequence comes from Cepaea hortensis, assembly GCA_963921405.1. Taxonomy (NCBI): domain Eukaryota; kingdom Metazoa; phylum Mollusca; class Gastropoda; order Stylommatophora; family Helicidae; genus Cepaea; species Cepaea hortensis. The sequence continues at coordinate 446,035,285 of OY992876.1, read as the reverse complement.
CCACACATGCACAATCAGTCTAGTCCACTAGAAGTAGTATCACGTGTATGGACTGCCCTTGAGTTCAAAGTGAGTGAACGAAAAACAAACCCAAAAATATATAAATTTTTCAATATTTCTCCCGTTCTTATTAATATTTTGATTATTCCCTTGATTTCGTATATGCCGTGTGTCTTTGTTTCCTTCGTCGAGGTAATCCATGTGTTTCGTTGTGCGTGCATTTTTTTAATTACCTTTTTATTTTTCTTAATTATGTCATATACATCAGCTATGAGAAGAAATAAACTGGAGAACTTGATGACAACTGGTAAGATTGAGGGGAAAAGAACAAGAGGAAGGCAGAGAGCTACATTGTTAGGTAGTTTGACACATGGCATGGTCAAAACAAAAACATTGAGCTGACCGACAACTGATGATGGTGTAAGATGGCGAAGCATGATCGCACACGTTTATCAGCATGGCACATTATGATAAACTAACTTTCTTTTACAACCTTTAAATATGCGTTATGTCTCGTTGTCCTCTTGTATTATGGTTATTAAACTTTGTATTGTCATAGTTCACGAATTAGAATTAATATTCATCTTATTATCTTATTGCTATAAATAATATTAATCTCTCCCCCGATGTGTCTCCACCTTGACGTGGTGGGAGAGCTTGAGTGTCCCACTGACCCCAAGTGCTATGCCGATGGATATTAACTACATATTGGACAGCTCTTGGGATAGAGACCAGACTAAGAGAGACACAACCTGCTGCTCTGCAGGTAGACTGAGGATAGCAGTCTAAAACAGGCGAACGATGCCAATAATCTGTCTGGACACAACCTCTAAGGCTCTCAGCCGAAGGGTATGGCTGAACGTCTCTAAGCCATAAACCCTCGGACCTGAGAGTCCGGCCGACACATACCTACATCAAAATTGAGGTGAGGTGCTGAGAACGCTACATGCTTGGTGCAGATACTCGTTCGATGGCTCTTAGCTGGGGGATATGAGGGATCCCCGGATGAGAAGGCCTGGCCGTTTCTCGCCAACAGACGCACGGAGGTAAGGTGCTGAGCCGGCAGCACATGTAGCCTACCTCGTGAGCGAGTACTCAAGGTGGAAAAACACCTCGGTCGCACGTTCCGATGAAAATCTGTAACCGTACTCATGGAGTGAGTGTAGTCAAAGGTGAAAAATTGTCTCGTTGACACTAAATGGAACGCTTGGCTTGCAAATCCATTACGTGGCAGCCCGAAACAAAAGCTTGCTGTGTGGAAGTCGAAATAAGAGTCTAACTTGTCTCGAAACCCGAGGAAGGCTAAACCTCATTAAAAATGCCCGCTGAAGTCGGAAGTGCCAGCCTACGGGCGACAAAATAAAAATGGCACTATGCAATTACGTCCGAGTGAAATGTCTTTCGTGACCGGAGAAGCTCTAACTAGTCTTCCCTCGTGTTAGGAAAATCTACCTAGTTTCCGAATGCTGCTCTTGTTCGGAACAGCTCTGACTAGGTAGTTTTCCCGAATGTCCGTCGTGCCTGGAACAGCTCTGACGGGCGCAACGACAAGCACATGTCCGTGTCGAAAACTCGCTGAGTGGATACCGTCTGCAGACCTGTCTGGTTTGTACGGGAACGGCCCGAGGCGAACGAAATGCCCAATATATTGAAGTGAGGAATTAAAGCAGCCATGAGCAGGACGTGACGATTCCCTCGTTGAGCCCAGCACCAGGGTGCTATGTGTCGGCCCTGCAATTATGGAAGCCACCCTGGATGGCGGAAAATGCTATGGACTGTCCCTGCCTTCCCTTGAGGGATGATGATCGAAGTCTTCAACTGTTCCAACTTGACCAGCTGGCATATGGACGGTGCCACAAAAGTGAGTCTCCAAGGAATGCTAACCTGGTCAAAACATCATGCTAAAAGTCGGATGTGTTGGACTGAGGGTTTCGATCCAAGGGTGCCTAACTAGACACACCGCAATCACATCTGGAGAAAAAAAACACTCAGGATGAACGCAAAGAAGAAGATATTAATCTTTTCCCTTAATCTTCGAAATAATAATAATTTTTTTTCCCTTTATGTTAGAAATAATAATAATCTTTTGTGTGTCAGGTCTTAGTCAGATATGACTGAGCTACCGTATAACAGTAGACGGTACTACCTGTTTTCTGTTAGCGCCGAACGTTGGGCGGCGCTTACCAAACCCGACACCCCAAATTGTGCCAACGGCTTCGGGCGGAAGAGCGCAATTGGGAGGGTACAAGCCTTATCCTGGTGCGAGGAAATCCAACCCAAAGACAAAATAAGTCATGGCAGGGCAGACCAGGCCCTAAGCCTTGGTTGGCAGCTGGTCTAGGATCGAAGCTCCGACAGGCGGACAGTTAGAGCATTGCTTTGCTGATCCGGCAGCTTCTGCAGCTTGTCTTGTTCCAGATGTAGGGGTGTTACCTTTCCTCTGGAGTGAACTAGGCAGACCGAGAGAGGGATCATGCTGCATGGACAACACATGAGCTGTATATTTTAGCTCAGGCTTTGTGCTATGGAGAGGCAATAACTCCATCCCTGGTCTTAACTGGTCTCGGAATCAAAGCGAGAGGCAACTGTTACGGGTTATAAGTCCCTGTCAACTGGCGTAGACATGGGGCGCCACGCGTTGCCTCTGACGGTGGGAGACACCTACAGGTGTCACTGATCAGCTACCGCCCGCCTCAAGCTGGGCAGCCCCCGGCCAATTGGGTGCTGATCCGCCACAGCCTGCCTGCTTCAATGGGTGCTTGGGGCTAGGAAAAAATCTAAATCGCAGGCTGTAAAACCAATGCACCAGATACAAACAAAAATAAAAATACAAACCTCAAGCTACGGCTTGCAACCTGGAACGTGAGAACCATGTGTCCAGGATTTTCCACTGACTTGACAAATATTGACGATGTGAGAAAAACGGCTGTGATTGATGCCGAACTCAATCGTCTTAACATTGATATTGCTGGCCTGCAGGAGACTTGCCTCGCTGAGAAAGGGTCACTCAGGGAAAACAATTACACCTTTTTTTGGAAGGGTAGAGGGCAGACAGAAAAAAGGCAACACGGTGTGGGCTTTGCAGTGAAGAATTCGCTACTGGGAATGATTGAAATTCCAGCAGGAGGAAATGAAAGACTATTAACACTGCGCTTGGCAACCTCTTGTGGGTTTGCCACCATAATTACTGCATATGCACCGACACTCGATTCCTCTGATGATGTGAAGGATTCGTTCTATGAGGAGTTAGACTCCGTGATCAAGGCAGTTCCAAAATCTGACTACATTTATATGCTCGGTGATTTCAATGCTCGTGTGGGCAAGGACTCGAGTTCATGGCCAGTGTCCCTTGGAAAATACAACATCGGTCGCATGAATGAAAATGGGCAAAGGCTACTGAAGCATTGCACCAGTAATGACCTATGTATTACAAACTCCTTTTTTAAAACAAAAGATATGCATAAGGTCGCATGGAAACATCCAAGATCCGGCCATTGGCACCAGCTGGACTTCATCATCACACGGAGACAACATCTGAACCATATATCATTGACTCGAAGTTACCACAGTGCTGACTGTGATACGGATCATTCTTTGGTTGTTGCAAGGGTTAGACTGAGACCAAAGAGAATCTACACAGCTAAACACAAATCTAGCCCCAGGATTAATATTATTAACACTCACGATCCTGAAAAGTGCTTTCAGTTTCAACAGCAACTTGAAGACGCTTTCACTGATACACCAGAAAATTGTACAGTAAATGAAAAGTGGGGTCAAATGAAGGAAACTCTTTATAAAACTGCTGTAGGGGTTTACGGCACTGTGGATCATAAGAGGCAGGACTGGTATGCGGCAAACAGCGAGACTCTGCAGCCCTTGATTGATAAGAAGAAGAAAGCTCTCTTAAGAAACAAGGAAAGACCAACGCGTAACACTCTGAGTGAACTAAGGCAAGCTAGGAAGGATGTGCAAAAGGCTGCCAGGCAGTGTGCAAATGATTATTGGATCAAGTTATGTGAGTCCATTCAAATCGCAAGTGATAAGGGAAACATAAGAAGCATGTATGAAGGAATAAAGAAACCAGTGGTCAAAAGAAGTGCACCATTGAAAACCTTGACTGGAGAAATCATCACTGACAAGAAACAGCAGATGGACAGATTGGTAGAGCACTATTTGGAGCTTTACTCAAGTGAGACCAAACTAGCGGATGATGCCCTCAACGCCATAGAGGCTCTACCAACTCTTGACCACCTGGACACACTTCCCACCATAACAGAAGTTAAGTGTGCTTGTCGTGTCCTCCTTTAAAGTGTCGTCCCTGGAGTGAGGAGAGTCAACACCTACATTATAATATTTTTCTTTCCTATCAATATCCTGGAGAATCCACCAGCTTCCGTCCAACACACTCCATCAGCCCGTGGACACCTTTTCCTATCACTCTCTCACTGACGTACTATGCCCCCTCTCATACTTCCCCAACGCAACATACTCAACAACTCTTGCTTCTAAAAATTAATAAAGATTAATTTATTAAAAGAAAAGTGTAACGTATATGAGACGTGTATGCGAAGAAAAATGGGTGTCGTGTATAATAACCTAAATGTATATGTCAGCCCTCAAAGTTCAGGATCATAGTGCACACATCATGGCAAGGATTACACGACATCACACGAGTCAGTACAATAGACCTCACCGAAGTCGTATCCTTCTCTCCAGACATGTCCTCTTCCAGGAGCTCTGATGACCATGAGATCTGAATCCCATGTAAATATATAATCCGTGGAAAATACTATTATTGTTCCTAACACAACGGTTCCTATTAGTTCTGTATTTTCACTCTAAAACAGTCAATGTATCTAGACAAAAATGGCTTGCTTTATTCACTAGATATAGTCTGAAAGTTCTGATTTCCTTGATACGTGGAACAACTACACTTCAATGTTTGGTTTCATCTAATGTGAACATCAGTTCCTACTGATCTAGTTTCACATGGGCTGAACATCCATCACTTCAGGTGTGTTAACGATTGGTATGCACTCATGTAGGATACATATACCATTAGGCTCCACCGAGCAAGGTGTATTAACTTCTTCCGTTGCGAAAGTTGTTGGCCCATCTCTCTACATCATAATTTATCCGGAATCGGATTTTTAGTGGTTCCGGGTTCTTCATTCCAACCAGAGGAACCTGTAAAATAAATCAAACAACTGGTGATAGCCTCCCCGTCACTGATCTCTATTAGATGATCGTGGCCATCGGCCTCGCTCAGAAAATACAGTGAACCTACTCTGTCAGAGACAGATGACTGAACACATAGGTTATCATCAGGCCAAGACAAGAAAAAAAATCAACAAACAGAATGCGGAACCCCGCCCACCAGGGACACCTACGGGAATATCCCAATTATCCCTCATTACTCAATTCTCAACTAGTAAAGCTTATCAACACTTCACTAATCTATTCTCAACTAACAGTGCTAAGTATCACTCTAGTTTTAACAAGGCTACAGCCTATATTAATTAAAACTAATTATAATAGATTCTACCTTAGGCAAAACCGCCTCATTCCGGGATGGCTACTACACTTTGCCATAACGACACATGCTAGTTAATATTCAATTAATCTAACACTGTAGAGCTCTCCCACAAACACGTCCATCATAATCCACGGTTTTGGTCAACTCCCCATCTCCAATCATGGTTTATGGCAAAACCTAAAATTGGTCACGTGACGGTATTGATGTCCTGCAGGTGTTATTTGGGCATATCATCCACTGTCAAGAATCCCTTCCCCTTGGCCTAGTCACCGTCAAAGCTGTCATCACTTGTTTTGACCTCCCCAACAAGCTAGCGAGTTACTGTATGATCCCAACAACAGTTTCCACAACAAACTGCCAATCTGCTGTCGAGGGGTGACAATCCCAGCCATCCTTCCGTTTTATGTCGGGAAATTCTACATGACAGACGGACTGTTTACTTCCGAGCTGAGTACTTCCGCTTTCACTCCGACCTGTTGATAAACTGTCAAGGCGATGTATGGACTCATCTCACTCACTTCCAAATGTTCCCCTGTTGTCGACCCAATGTAACCCCGTGCAGCTGCAACCATTTACCGTCCTGGGGTTTTGACATCCGATTTGTTTTTTCTGTTAGTTAAAATAGTTGTCGCTGGCAGATAGTCCGTTTAATCAGAAAGCCTCTATAATAATCAACTGGTTAAACGCAAGGTTTTATTTTGTGACAGTGCTATAAATGAACTTGCATCTAGCAAGGCTCCAGGTAAGGATGGGATTCCAATAGAGGTTATAAGGAGTGGGCAAGACACACTCACTCTACAGATCCACCAGCTAATAGAGCTATGCTGGCGGGAAGGACAAGTCCCACAGGATTTCAAAGATTCAAGCATCATAACACTGTACAAGAACAAGGGCGATCGGAGCAACTGCAACAACTATAGGGGTATCTCACTTCTGTGTATTGTTGGAAAAGTATTTGCCAGAATTGTTCTGCGCAGACCTCAAGTCCTAGGAGATCAAGTCTACCCCGAATCACAGTGTGGCTTTCGACAGAACCGGTCTACCATTGATATGATATTCTCATTGCGACAAATGCAAGAAAAATGCCGTGAACAGAATCAACCACTGTTTATTGCCTTCATCGACCTCACAAAGGCATTTGATTTGGTCAGTCGTGAGGGTCTATTCAAGGCACTAAAGAAGATTGGCTGCACACCAACTCTTCTGTCCATTGTGGAATCGTTCCACACAGGCATTGAATAGGATAATCAAGATTGATGGTGCAACTTCTGAAGAATTTGAAATCAAGAGTGGAGTTAAGCAAGGTTGTGTACTAGCTCCCACCCTCTTTGGAATATGCTTTTCACTTCTACTGAAATATGCCTTTCACTTCTACTGAAATATGCCTTTCGTGATCAGGATGGTGGTATATACATTCACTCACGCTCAGATGGCGGCCTTTACAATGCTCAAAGATTGAAGGCCAAGACCAAAATTAGGAGGGTACTGATCAGAGAGTTGCTTTTTGCAGATGATGCTGCAGTTACGACCCACTCTGAGGAAGAATTGCAATGTCTACTATCTGCATTCTCCAATGCTTGTTCTGAATTTGGTTTAACAACTAGCAAAAAGAAGACACAGATTATGTCACAAGGTGCACATGGGGTACCATCAATCTTTATTGACGACGTCGAACTAGAGATGGTAGACCATTTTACATATCTAGGATCAGTGGTAAATAGCAAATTATCCCTAGATCAGGAAATCAACATCCGGATTAACAAAACGAGTCTGGGAGAACAGGAAGCTTACTGCAAAAACAAAAGTCCTTGTCTATCAAGCCTGTGTCCTTAGTACTCTTCTTTATGGAAGTGAAACCTGGTCAACTTACTCACACCAAGAGAAATATTTAAACAGCTTTCATATGCTGTGTCTGCGAAGAATTCTTGGTATTAAGTGGCAAGACAAAATCACAAATACTGAAGTATTGGAAAGATCAGGTTGTGTGAAAGTTTATTCCATGCTCATTCTTCGTAGACTTAGATGGATAGGACATCTTAAGAGGATGGATGATGGTAGAATACCAAAGGACATCTTTTTTGGTGAATTACAGATGGGTAAGAGATCTCAGGGTCGGCCTCTACTACGATACAAAGATGTGTGTAAGCGGGACATGATTGATACAGGCATTGATAATGCACATTGGGAGCAAGTCGCCGCTGAACGTGTTGCATGGAGGGCAAACATCAGAAATGTAATAAAGACAAAGGAGGAAATTATTGCAGATTAAGTCACACACCGAGCGTTTCAGACGTAAGATGGTGCATGATGGTGGAAATAACCACGTGTTCACATGCACCCACTGTGAACGGACATTTACAGCGCAAATTGGCCTTATCAGTCACATGCGCTACCGCCATAGGTAAAAGTTATTATGCCTTTTTAAAGCACAAACTATCGTCTGTCAAGACGGCACGGTGCCAATGAATAATAATCTTTTCCATTTATCTTAGAAACAATTAATATCTTTTCCCTTTATCTTAGAAATAATAATAATCTTTTCCCTTTATCTTAGAAACAATATTCATCTTGTTGACTTCCTATGTTATGTTCTCTTTCACCCGTTATTTTATAACTTTTGCCGATGTGTGTTCTAATGATCCCTGTAGCTTCTCACAAACATCTATCATGCCATCAAGAAGAAGAAGAAGAAGAAGAAGAAGAAGAAGAAGAAGAAGAAGAAGAAGAAGAAGAAGAAGAAGAAGAAGAAGAAGAAGAAGAAGAAGAGGAGGAAGAAGAAGAAGTGGAGGAGGAGGAAGAAGAAGAGGAAGAAGGAGGAAGGAAAAGGAAGAAGACGAAGAGCAGGCAGGCAGGCAGGGACAAAGATTTTAAATAAGATAGAGCGACTAGAAATGAGTCACAGAGTGTGTGGAGGCCAATGATGAATGCGGGAGTTTGAGTGAGGTGATTGTTGGAGATGGCGTGATAGCATGATTGAGTACGAGTGTGAATAGCAGAAGAACAGACTGAAAGAGTATCGCTGATAGTGCGAGTACAGTGAAAATTGAGTCAGTAGTAAAGAAAATGGATGAGAGATGGTTAGCATTATGTGTGTGAGAGACAACTGTGCGGACGTGTGTGATAGGAAGTGAATGAGGGTTAAAGAAATTCGGGTGTAGGTATTAGAAAGTGAATCAAAAGGCTGTATTGTATATACATTCTAGTAGCCTGGAATGAATTTTGCATGTGGATTAGCTTGCCCTATAACCAGTGTCCCTCGTCATCAGACGAACCCACTCCAACTTGAGAGGTACTTATAATTTACGTCCCCAAGTCAAGGATGAGAAGTCAACATTTTAGTCCAACTGTCCGGTGCAGTAGTTGAACCCGCTAGGTCGGCGTCAGCACACCGGATGTTTCAGAACACACGTTCTTACTCATTTGGTTAAACTGACCTCCAGACGGCAGTATAAAAGCTGAGAAAAATTGAGAGAAAAGTTTTTAAAATGTCTTAAATGTCGAGAGGATCGACTTCATTGCCCCGGGTTTAATCCAATATAGCTCGGTCTATTTCGGCAGGATGGCCTGCTGAGGGCGTCACACAAAGCACGAGCTCCGTAGCACCGGCGACGACCCCCAGGAGTCCCCGAGAAAAATGCACACGTGGACCGAAAGACGTAGCCCGGAATCGAATCCACAACCTTCAGAGCGTGAGGCAGACCGCTTGACCACTACGCCACAGAGACTCCCGAGAGAAGAGTAAGAATGCTATAGCGAAATGGTGACTGCGTACAGTAGCGTGTGGGAGTTAGAATATTAACATTGAGAATGACATGAAAAAGTGAGAAACAGATTTAAGTAAATTGAGCAAACTAGATTGTCGCAGTGATAATAGCGTAATGAACGAATGTGAAGCTGAGACAGGGAGACTGTGTGTACGTGTAACAATGAAATGCCATATTTAACAAGTCGGAGGTTGAATTTCTAGAGATGTAGCCAAAATTACAGTAGGAGAGTAAAAAAAAAAAATTTTTAATTAACAGCCTTTCCGACACCACAATCAATCGTGGCATTTATTGGCAGTTCTAGGTAATTATGCTTTCAGTCGTTTGTCATTGCTTGCTATATGACCGACGCTCATGCCGAAGTGAAAAATCTGCTTCCAAATTGCCCACGGCTGACTACGAACTGGACATACCGCGATCATGAAACTGCTTTCACTTTCCCTTAACCATAAAAAAAAGGAAAGGGTTATTGTAAAAATAGAAAATGATAGAGCCAAGTAAACAGAAAGCGACAAAGACACAAACACAACCCCGACGTGAAGCAAGCAATCTCTCCCAGCCTGTAAATCTCAGGAAGTCAACAGAAGACAGCTGCAGCAAGACCCCGGCATCCTGCTGTCGCTATCTCTTGCGGTTATCTTCCTGTGCATTGTGAGATCCTTCCCTTTAAGACAAGCTGAACTGCTGCTTCTGTCTGTATGGGGGTCCTAGTGCAGCCCTGGTGTTCTTGCATTCATGTACGCAGTTCTTCATTTCTATTAGCTGTTGCTTGACGTTTTGTGTTCAACTGAACAAGACCTGTCGAAATGCTGTATTGCTGATGTATGTGATGATGTTGTAAGATCGGTAAAATAACTACCTTGTCTTCAAAAGCGACAAACAGCTTTTTTTGGCCATGTGATGAGAAGAGGCATGGTGGATATGCTTGCAGATCTACAAATTGATGGGAAAGACATTAGACTTATAAAAAATATATATTGGAAACAACAAGCTGCAATAAGGATTGATAATGAAGTGGGACAGTATCAGCCAATTAAGAGAGGTGTTAGGCAGGGATGTGTGATGTCTCCAGATCTTTTTTCCCTATACAGTGAAAATATTTTCAGAAATGTAGAGGATATAAATGGAATCAGCATTGGAGGACGAAACATCTATAACATTAGATATGCAGATGATACAGTATTAATTGCAGACAATGCGCAGGACCTGCAACAATTAGTAGATGCGGTTGTTGTACACAGTGAGCAACTGGGGTTAGAATTAAATTGTAAAAAGACTCAGGTTATGGTCGTCACTAGGAAGGAAGAAGTGCCACAATGTAATATACAAGTAAATGGAAATATTCTTCAACAAGTGAATCGGTACAATTATCTTGGAACAGTCATAACATCTGATGGGAGATGCCTTGAAGAGATTAGAACAAGAATCGCCATGGCGAAAGTAGCCTTTAGCAAGATGAAAAACATTCTGACCAATAAAAAGATGTCAATTGAAACGAGAAAAAGAGTGTTGAGGGGATACATAGAGCCTGTTCTTTTGTATGGATGTGAAACTTGGACAATGAGCAGTCAAGCTGAAAAGCATCTGATGGCTGCAGAAATGTGGTTTCTGAGGAAAATGCAAAGAATACCATGGACAGACAGAAAAACCAATGACCAAGTACTACAGGAGACAAATGAACATCGTAAACTGATTAGAGAAATTAGACGTAGACAGTCAAAAAATTTTGGACATGTTATGAGAAGAAATGGATTGGAGAACTTAGTTACAACTAGCAAGATTGAAGGAAACAGACCAAGAGGAAGACCGAGAGGAAAATACCTGGATGGCTTGGCCACATGGCATGGAAGAGACAGGAACACTGAGCTGATCCACGACACTGGTGATCGAGTGAAATGGCGAGTCATGACCGCCGACGCTTTCCAGCATGGCTGGAATTTCGCTTTCCGGCATGGCTGAGATTGATTGATTGATTGATGAGAAGAGGGACATTGGAGAACAACGTGACAACTGAAAAGACCAAAAGGAAGAGAGGCAGGGGCAGACCAAGAGAAATGGTGCTGGATAGACTGAGACGGTGACATGGAGGAATATCAGCAGCAGTGTTGATCCAGAAAACGAAAGACCGAGATCTGTGGAGAGACGCGAAAGCCTACGCCAACTGACAAGGCACTTGATGATGATGACGATGTCTTTAAATAAATATTGCAGAATTAAAAAATAATATAATAAAAAAAAATAAAATAAAATATTGCAGAATTTCCTGCCTGACATATTTGGCTACATCTCGTCAGGTGCATACTGCAGAATTGTATATCATGTAAAGTGTACACACACTCACACACACCACACTCATACATAAACACACATACACACACCACACTCATACATAAACACACATATATACACACACACTCGCAGAGAGAGAGAGAGGGAGAGAGGGAGAGAGAGAGAGAGGGAGGGAGAGGGAGAGAGAGAGACAGGGAGAGGGAGAGAGAGAGAGAGAGAGAGAGAGAGAGAGAGAGAGAGAGAGAGAGAGAGAGAGAGAGAGAGAGAGAGAGTTTCTCATTCTGTGTTTATTTATGAGCTTCTCTGTCGGAGTTAATAGGGCCATATCTTTTTTTACTGGACTCCGCGATAATTGTGTCAGAGGATTTGATTGGTTGCAGGTGGCGCAAAGACAGGTTAGGTAACAGACGATAGTGTCGGAAAACTGGGGTAAAAGAAATCATGTGGCAGGTATTTCTATATTGGCTTGAGATTTTAAAACCTTCATAATTACTAGGTGTAGGTACAAGGTGACATAATGCTTTCTTGCGTGATTCTGTTTGCCATATAATATTGTGTGATTATGTATGTTATATATTAAAGCTTGAAGGATTTATATTACTGCTTTATTGTACTGCGGGCGATTTGAAAGCAGACTGGCTTGCGTTGGTTTCCATGCAATGGTATGAGAGCTGGTCGTCCAGAATGCAACGGCAGACTAAAGAAAATGACAGTCTACTGAATGTAAACTTGCCAAGGACTTAATAAACAGCGGGAAAAAAAATGCTCGTTTTGACTGTGACGTCCTATAAAGAAACTTCAATTAACATTTTATTTTACATGTTACGTTGTGTGAATTCTCCAGTTTGCACCTGACGAGATGCAAACAAATATGCCAGACAATTCATTCTGCAATCTCTTGTTTGTGTCTTCATTGCTCAATTTGATGCCGAGGTAGCAGGTTCAACCCCTATACTGGTCAGATGGACTAAAATGATGACTTCTCGCCCTTGACTTGGGGATGTAAATTACAAGTACCTCAGAAGTCGGAGTGGGTTCGCCTGATGCCGTGGGGCACTGGTAATAGGGAAAACTAATCCACATGCAAAAATGAGTCCACTGCACTTTGCAGTAGTGGCATCTACTAGAAATAGTAGCACGTATATTACTAAGCTTGAGTTCAAAGCGAGCGACTGCACAATGAAAAATAAAAATAAGTAAAAATGATCCGGGACTCACAAAAGGACTGAGATCTGTTGACATACATTAACGCCTACGCCAATTGGCAGAGCGTATGATGATGGTTCTTCTTCTTCTTCAGCGTTCTGAGCCATTGAGGTTCTTTGCTGCAGATACATCCGTCTCCATTCGTCTCTCTGGTTGACCTTCTCTTGCCAGTCGTATGATGATGGTGATGAATGTAATTTCATTGTTCTTTTGTCAAAACACATTATTCAGCAGTAATTGTGTCAGCCGATTTCATTGGCTGCACGTGGTCCAAAGATGAACTGAAGGATTTAGTAGAAGAGGTGTAAGAAATACAATAACTGTTTAACATTCCGCGGGTTCTTTTTTTTTTCTGACATAACATTGGCAATTAGGCGTATCCTGTGGTAGGGTGGGTGTATGGGCGTTTTCTGAAATAAGAGTGCCCAGCTCTTTTACGAAACAGAGCTGCGGGATTTATATTTCGAATGTGTAGTATTGCTTACCTTTCTTCGACCCATTACATCACTATGAGTTATCTGTGTATATGAGAGGGTTACTGTACTGACACCTTGCCGTCTTGACAGATGATTGTTTCTTAAATTGTGCTTCAAAAAGGCATACCTCTCCATAACTCAATGCCAGAGCTGAACTTTATAGACCGTGTATTGTCCATGCAGCATGATCCCTCTCTCGACCAGCCTATGTTACTCTATAGTAAAGGTAACATCAATATATCTGGAACAAGACAAGCTGAAGGAGCTGCCGGATCAGCAAAGCAATGCTATAACTGTCCGCCTGTCGAAGCTTCGATCCTAGATCAGTTGCCGACCAAGCCTTAGGGGGCCTGGTCTGCCCTGTCATGACATTAAGTCTTTAGGGTGCATTTCATCGCCGTATATTAAGGCTTGTACCCTCCCAATTGTGCTCCTCCGTCCGAAGTCGTGTGCACAATGTAAGGTGTTGGGTTTGGCAAGCGCCACCCAACATTCGGCGATATCAGAAAATAGGTAGCACAGCGTAATATCATATGGTAACTCAGTCGTATCTGACTAAGACCTGCCACTAGAGGTTGTGGGAGTGTGGTATATTCCTCATGTAGCAGAGTCTCTGCGAAACGTTGCTCTCATCACGGGGCACCGAAAAACCTCTCGATCTCTTTCCATGTCTCCCGTCTCATGCACCCTCGTGTGCTTGGTGTCTGCAATGATCTGTGTCGACTTCTACTCTCTTTCCAGTACTCGTGCCTGCCATTGGTGGTCTTCCGAATTATCGGCTTCCATTTTGATTATGCCGGTCTCTCTGGCCGAGGGGTTACAACACTTTCTCCGTAATCTCGTTTATCACGCAGAGTCTCGTGGCGGGCGAGAACTGTGGGCGGTTCTACCCCCGCTGGTGACTTGAGGGATAACTGAGCCGGCCGCTCAGAAAGCAATGGCAAACTACTGAGCGTAATCTTGCCAAGAGATCAACAGACAGCTGAAAGATGCTGCTGTTGACAGCGATGTCCTGTAAAGGATATTCGAATTAAAAAAATTAAAAAAAATTTGATTATATTGAGATGCATAGTGTGGTTGTTTCCCTTCGCTTTCCACATCAGCATTTTTTTTTTTTTGCATATCCTTTACAGGACATCGCTGTCAACACCAGCATCTTTCAGCTGTATGTTGATTTCTTGGCAAGATTACGCTCAGTAGTTTGCCATTGCTTTCTGAGCGGCCGGCTCACATACCCCGTAAGTTACCGATGCGATTCGAACCACTGCTGACTCTCACCGTCATCACGTTACCGACGAGAGTATACGAGATTACGGTGAAAAGTCATAACCTCTAAGCCACGAAGCCGGCCCCACATCAGCATGGCTGGGGGATATGTCCACAGCCTATAGCAATCTTTAAGGTTTCCAGGGTAGACTAGTTCCCTCATATGGGGTACGGTCGCTGACAACAAAAGCCAGCTTAATGGTGTCCAGTTATACAGGTGGATACTCGGTCCCCAGAGACGTGTTTCCTTCACTTTAATGTGTTTCTCGTCATTTATTGCGAGTAGGTGCAGCTGTGATTTTCCTTGTCATTTATTGCGAGTAGGTGCAGCTGTGATTTTCCTTTTTCGAGTATTGGGGCAAAGAGGCATTTTTTCAAAGTGGCTAGTATATAGAAACCGTGTGTTGTTTATGTGGAGAAAAGATTTATTTTTTTTATCGTCATCTTCGTCAGCATCAACATCATTATTATCTTCTTCATTTAGGTTAGTCTGCAGCGAGTCTTAATTTTACACAGCCCATGATTTCACTCCACTGAAGGAAAAGGAGTTTGAAGAAGTAGAAGGAGCAGCAGCAGGAGACGTAGAAGGAAGAGAAGGGAGAAGTAGACGAAGAAAACGAAGAAGAAGAAGAAGAAGAAGAAGAAGAAGAAGAAGAAGAAGAAGAAGAAGAAGAAGAAGAAGAAGAAGAAGAAGAAGAAGAAGAAGAAGAAGAAGAAGAAGAAGAAGGAGGAGGAGGAGGAGGGGGAGGAGGAAGAGGAAGGAAGAGGAGGAGGTGCAACGGCAGCAGCCGAAGAAGAAGAAGTGGGGCGGGGGCAAAGGGGGTGTTAAGAGTGTAACACTATAACAGTCAACAGTGTACTGTTTCCCTGATAGCCACGAAATTGCCCTTCACTTATTTACCGCTCCGTGCTGCTCTTAACACGACATTTCAATGCAAAATGTATTGAGAGATGAGCATACATCCAAAACAGGGATAATCAGGATTAGGGCAGATTGTTGCATCTAGATTGAAGCTCAACTCAATGTTGTCTACGGGATTTAGCCTAACACGTGGGGAATCCGCCACTTTTTCTCAATCACCGAGATCCTTTTGAGGTCGCTGAAATAACATGAAAAATACTTGTACATATATTAATTGTTCCTCATAAGAGAAAAGAGAAGAACTCGGGGTCTCATCTCATCTTTCATCTCATCATGTTCCTCTTGTGGAGACAGGCATGCTCATGCAGACCGCAGGCTTCAATTCTAAATTTCAAGGTTGGAAGTATTTGTTGAATCTTGTCCCCGGGACATGCTGGTGTAGTGGGAAACGAACGGGGGGACAGAACGGCTGGGTCTCACTGTGGGGAGTGGCTGATGTGATCAGGACCCTTTAGAATCATATACAGTCAAACCTCGGTTTTCGTTGCCTACAGTTTTCGTCGGTTTCGGTTTTCATAGATTTACTTTTTTCAGCGAAAAATGTGTCTCAGTTGTTTTTAATTTTTTTTTTTTTTCGATTGCTTCGGCTTTCGTCGACGTGCCCACATGACCTTGCTGCTAATTTTGCAAAAATAAAGGGACCCATGCGCTCTTCTGCTCAGTTTGACGTTGTTTATTTTTTTTTTTTTTTTTCGTTATGTGAACATCATTTGCTAATAACAACATACGGGAGGGGCATTAAGATTGCTGACATCGGCCGCATGTACGGAAAGTCGCCATCCACGATCAGTTTCATTGTGGCGAAAAAGGAAGCAATATAGGAGGTTAATGTTGTGAAACACATGAATGTACTAACGAAACAGAGATCGCAAACAATTTAAGATGTCGAACAGTTATTATTAATTTGGATAAATCAAAAACAGTTAGATAGCTATTCTGTTTGTGAGGCAATCATATGTGAAAAGGTCAGTATGTTGTATGCGGATTTCATTAAGAAAATGACTTTGACGAATGCTAGTGTTCTTAGTGATTTAAAGACCAGCATATTATAGTGTAAAAAAGATTCAAGAGGCGCACTGGCATACATTGTGTTATTAGGCATAGCAAAGGTGCAAGTTCGGACACGTCTGGGGCTGAAATATAGTATTAAACACTATATTTAAACTCTATAAAATGTGTTTTTGGTATGTATTTTGGAGTGTCTAGAACGAATTAATTGCATTTACATTGATTCATATGGAAATAATTGTCTCGATTTTAGTCGGTTTCGGGTTTCGCCGATTGTTTTCGGAAGAATTATAGACGACATCCGAGGTTTGACTATATATATATATATATATATATATATATATATATATATATATATATATATATATATATATATATATATATATATATATATATATATATATATCATCATCATCATCATCAAGTGCCGTGCCAGCTGGCGTAGGCGTTCATGGCTCTCCATAGATCTCGGTCTTTGGTTTTCTGGATCAACTCTGCTGCTGATATTCCTCCATGCCACCGTCTCAATCCATCCAGCATCACTTCTCTTGGTCTACCTCTGCCTCTCTTCCCCTCGATCTTTCCAGTTGTTACGATGTTCTCCAATGCCTCTCTTCTCATCACATGACCGAGGAAAGCTGTTTGTCTCTGTCTTATTGTTGTATATAATGTTCTAGTTTCGTTAGCCTGTTTCAGGCAGTCGTCGTTAGTTACTCTGGCAGTCCAAGGAATTCGCAACATTCGTCTCAGGAACCACATCTCTGTTGCTTCTAATTTCTTCTTAATTTGTTCATTTACATTCCAAGATTCACTGCCATACAGCAAAACTGGTTCTACATAGCATTTCAGCACTCTCTTTCTTACATTCAGTGATAGTGACTTATTGCATAAGATACTCTTCATTTTCTGAAATGCGGCTTTTACCTGCCCTATTATGCTCCTAATCTCTGTTGTACATCTTCCATCTGATGTTATAAATGCCCCTAGGTATATATATATATATAGTCAAACTTCGGGTTTCGTCGATAATTCTATATTCATTTATTATATTTATTTCATATATATATATATATATATATATATATATATATATATATATATATATATATATATATATATATATATATATATATATATATATATATATATATATATATATTAATAGTGTGTGTGGAAGAACAACTAAATCATCATAACCCAGAGAGAATAGTGCAGCAGGGAGTTAGCCACATTGCTCCAAACGGACACATATTCAGATTACAACTGGTACATTAGTTAGGGACTGTTAGCTAGTTGTTGACGATTGGGTTGCAGCACGCATGGGAATTCCCCGAATGCTGTGATATCGGTTCTTGGCTCAACTCAACTCAGCTTAGCTCAGTCCATTCGCGGGTCATGAATCTATATCAAAATCCCATTCCATTGCTATATGTCCTGTGCTGCTCCCTTTAAGTTTAAGTATGAGTGGATGTCATTAAATGTTGTGTTTTATTTCTCAACATAGTCTGCCTTGCCCGGCAACACACTTGGTCCACTAGCTTGCTGATGCCTTTTTTTTTTTTTTTTTGCATATCCTATTTACAGGACATCGCTGTCAACACCAGCACTGCATAGTTGATGTCTTGGCAAGTTTACGTTCAGTAGTTTGCATTTCTTTCTGAACGACCGGCTCCCAAACCATCACGTTAAAATCCAGCGTGACACGGTCTGCTGCCAAATCGGTCACAGCTGTGTTTCGAACTCAGGTAAGCGGAATTACGAACCGCGCCAGTAACACCTTTGCCACGGAGGGCTGCTGATGCCTTCTACGCAAACGTTTTTCGGTATGGACTTAAGCCAGTTTTGCACGACATCCATTAATTACCTCGTTGTCATCTGCTAAACCTCTGACCTCGGAATTGTTTTATCAAGGGCCCAAACAAGTGAAAGTCGGATGGCGTCAAGTCTGGACTGTATGCTGAATCTTTGAAGACTTCAAATCGCAGCGCACGAAGTGTATCTACTGTATGCGCTACCGCACAAGGGCGGGCGTTGTCGTGCAGCAGCAATACTTCTTTTTGAGAGAAGTTCACGCTTTTCTATTTGTTTACTAGCATACCACAGCATCGATCACTAGTCACAGTTTTATACATTTTCTAGAAATGCACCAAAAACAGGCCCTTGCATATCCCAGGAGATGGTCATCATAACTTTCTCAAACGATTATTGCGTCTTGAATGTTTTTTTTTTTTTTTTTTTTCATGGAAAATCTTTCAACCCAATCATACGTTTTCCCCTGATTCGGACAACCGTCTCCATATTGAACCATCATTCTTCTGTAGATTTCACAAGGTTCCACAGTCTCTAACCACAACACGAATAACTCCTCGTTGTTCTTCCATGGTGCCAGTTGATACTGGGGCAGCCATCTTCTAATCTCTATTGCACGTGCACAAATTGCTCGATCCTGAGTACACCTACTTGGGTATTGCTTCAGAGCCAGCTTATGTTCTGAAATAAAATTATCTTTTGTTTATACTCTTCCATACACTTTATAATAAAGTTTCATTAAAGTTTCAGTGGATTATTAATGTATTATGTAGCTCTCTGTATTTGCAAACTTTATTTTCATCTTCCTATGGTTTCCAGATGAGGTTTTTTTTTTTTTATTTTCTGCACTTTAACTTTTTATATTCCGTAATATCTTTCATCACCTCAAATATCACCCTCCGATGTGTATTTTTTGTTTAATCAACCCCGTTTCATTTGTGTAATCCAGATATGTTTCTGACGTCTATTTTTACATTTTCATTATATATATATATATATATATATATATATATATATATATATATATATATATATATATATATATATATATATATATTTTCTTTTTACTCCGTTCAGTAAACATACTGTGGATTTTGTGCCTTTCCAATCGCTTATTTGTTTCTTCCGTTTTTGTTGGATATCAGTTTGTTTATGTCCTTATTTGTACGCCGTTATATTCTGCTCTGGGGACGTGTTATTTTTTCAATGTATAATACTTTATATATTGAGCACAACCCAGTACTGGCAACGCCGATCGCATTCTGGTATGAACCTAAGGCCCATCCACGTCAGCATGGAAGCACTATACTCGAGTTTCGCCCTCATTTGAGCTCGTCAGTAGTGCATATCCCTGACCGGATCCGGAAACAGTCCCGGATCACGCGTGTGAAGCGGGTGTGTAACCACGCGGCACACACTGGACACACCAAATTATCACAACAGAACACCACAACGCTACCCATCGTAGGCTATGCTCAAGATTGCCCAATCGCCGCGACCGACGTCCGTCAATCGATGGGACCCGAACGATCAGGACTTCTCACTGGCAAGGAACACCAGGCCTCCTAAATCCAGTGAGCAATAATCAATTGATTATGTGGTTGTTTCGGGATTTGAAATTTAATAGACTCCGTCTGTCTGTCCTCCGTCTGTATGTATAATACTTTATATCAATTTTAAGATGTCGTTCATATATATATATATATATATATATATATATATATATATATATATATATATATATATATATATATATATATATATATATATATATATATATATGAGAATGTGTAACCCTAAGTCTCTGCTATTTTCCGTCTTTGTCTGTATGTCAGTAGGTTGTTTGTCAATTGGCTAGTTGTTATCAGTTTGTATTTATGTCCAAGGATAAATTAACAATAATACAAATGAAGGCACCTTGAATACGTGTATGCGTATGTGTGTCTATCTTTATGTCTGTCAGTCAACCACCTTATATGCCAGACAGTATATCATCTTGTTTGTCTTTCTGATTTTTCTATGTGCTCCCTGTCTGTCTGTCTGTCTGTCTGTCTATCTGCCTGCCTGTCTGTCTGCCTGTCTGTCTGTCTGTCTGTCTGTCTGTCTGTCTGTCTGTCTGTCTGTCTGCCTGTCTGTCTGCCTGTTTGTCTGTTACATTCTCTCTCTCTCTCTCTCTCTCTCTCTCTCTCTCTCTCTCTCTCTCTCTCTCTCTCTCTCTCTCCCCTCTCTCTGCTTGTCTGTCGGCCTGTCTCATTTTGTCAGTATGTCTGCCTTTTTCTCTCTGTCTTTCATTGTCTGTCTGTTTTTCTATGTATGTCTATATGTCTGTCTATTTCCCTATCCTTAAGCATGTCTCTCTTTCTGCCTCCTACTCTATTTATCTGCCTGCCTGTCTGTCAGCCTCCGTCTGTCTGTCTGTCAGACTCCGTCTGTCTGTCCTTCAGTCTCCGCCTGTCTCTCCGTCAGTATCCGTCTTTCTGTCTGTCAGTCTCCGTCTGACTGTCTGTTAGATCCCATCAGTGTGTCTATCAGTCTCCGTCTGTCTGTCTGTCATTCTCCGTCTGTCTGTTAGACTCCATCTGTGTGTCTGTCAGTCTCCGCCTGTCTGTCAGTTAGTCATCACTACCGGCCTGTACCAATAACTAGGAGTCAAGTGGACTATAAAGCACCATATATATGTCCATCTGCCTCAAGGCTCGGCTGTTTTCCTGTCTGTCGGTAGTATTGTTCTGTAGACCCACATTTCAGCTGCGGATAGTAATGTATTTTACGACTACCTGTCTGTTAGATTTCTACTTGTCTCTCTCTCTCTCTCTCTCTCTCTCTCTCTCTCTCTCTATATATATATATATATATATATATATATATATATCTGTGTGTGTGTGTGTGTGTGTGTGTGTGTGTGTGTGTGTGTGTGTGTGCGTGCGCGCGCCTGTTTGCAAAGACCATATTTCATTTGCAGCAACTCTATCTTCCTTCATGTCCATCTCCATGTCTATAAACACCATATTGAATACATCATTGGCATAATATGCAAACGTCCTTCAGCTCCTTTACTCTTTGTTTATCTCTCATTCATTCTCATAAATCAATTCGTCTATAGATTCTCGTAACAATCAGTGTCTCCAGCCATCAATCCTTCTATCTGTCTTCTATCTGTGTATTTATTCATATCTTATTTCAAATGTTTATCAGTCGATCTTGTTTTCACCGCGAAAGTTAACGGCTGCCTCTTTCCTATCTAACGCCAGTGCTTTTGTTCTCGATATCACATCGTATCGGGAACCGTAATCAGTTCATCGTCTGCTTTCGAATAACCTTTCGTTCCCGCGGTTGTTGTGCTTTGTAGTTCCTGCAAAAAGATATGACCAAAGCGCAGGTGCTACTTCCTTCTGTGAATATAGGAAATGGAAATATAAGAACAATGTAAACATGAGAGAAAAAGATATTAGGATGGTGTAGTCGGATACCTTTCAAGCCGTGTGGAAGTATTTTATTTATTCATTATTATTATTATTATTATTATTATTATTATTATTATTATTATTATTATTTTGGGGGAATTGGGGGGGGGGGGGGAGATAAATGTGAATGACGTTATGGCTACCGGACAGTGAACGTTTTTCACAAATCCCTGACATGCCGGGTCGAGCGATTCGAATTCATCTGACGACGATTTGGAAGCAGGCCGCCTTGCGTTGATTTCGATGTAATTAGATAAGTTGTGCAGAAAACAATGACACACTGCTGAACGTAATTATTGCCAAGTAAATCACAAACAGCCAAATAATTCCAAATAAATTAGAGATGCAGTGAAGGGGATAATAGGACAGTTGTGTTTCTTTGGTTTGTTGATTGACTGGTTGACTGACAATGTGATTGGTTGGTGGATTGGCTTTTTATTGGCTGGTTGATTGATTCGCTGGTTGATTGGCTGGTTGAATAGCTGGTTGATTGGTTGATTGGTTAGTTGATTGACTGGTTGAATGGCTACTTGATTCGCTAGATCATTGGTTGGCTGGTTGATTGGCTGGTTGATTTGGTGGATGATTGCTTAGTTCATAGACTGTTTGATTGACTGGTTGATAGACTGGTTGATTGGCTGGTTCATTGGCTGTTTGATTGGTTGGTTGATTGGCTGGTTGATTGGCTGGTTGATTGGATAGTTAATTGACTGGTTAATTGGATTGTTTAAGGGCTGGTTGATTGGCTAGTTGATTGGATAGTTGATTGGCTGCTTAATTGATTGGTTGGATGAATGACTAGTTGATTCGCTGGTTGATTCGATATTGATTGGATAGTTGTTTGACTGGTTGATTGGCTCTTTGATTGGCTGGTTGATTGGCGGTTTGATTGGCTTGTTGTTTGGCTGAGCTGGTTGATTGGTTGGTTGGTAGGTTGGTTGATTGGATGATTGATTGGCTGCTTAATAAGCTGTTTGATTGGCTGGTTGATTGGACTGTTTGATTCGCTGGTTGATTGTGCTAGTTGATTGGTTGGTTGAGTTGTTGCATGATTGGCTGTTTGAATGGCTGCTTGATTGGTTGGTTGATTGGCTGGTTGATCGGATCGAACCCATGAACACCGGGCCAGGAGGCCAGCATCTAGCCACTATGTGCGTTCATGTCTGGCCGCTGCCATCTCCACTCCCATCTCCCACACCCCGGACAAGTATTTATAGAATACATACGCACAGGTTTCAAAGACAAGAGTGTTGACTTCATTACACCGGATGTTGTCCCATATGGCTCGGTCTCTTTCCCCAGAGCGGTCTGCCGAAAGCGTCGCACATAGCATCAACTCCGTATCTCCAGCGACGACCTCCTGGAGTCTCCAAGAAAAACTGCAGTCGTAAATAGAACAACGTAGCTCGGAATCGAACCTACGACCTTCGGAGTGAGAAACAGACAGCGCAACCACTTCGCCGCAGAAACTCTTCATAGAATGAAAGTGAGCAATGGACATGACCCTAGCTCAAATCCCACCTTCCCAACCTCCAAAATTGTGCATTAAAATGTCAGATGATGCGCACGGAAAGATAAGCATTCTGATTATCATGACAGCTCAGCCACGCCTACCACGTGTTATATATTTAGAGAACCTAACGCGGAAAAGGAAAAAGGGGATATATATTTAAAATATTCTTTTACATAGCGGGAGGAAAGGGGAAGATTGGCCTGCATGGGCCATGACTCACGAACCGTATCCCGTCCTGCATTGCTGCTGATATTTATGTTCTGAACCAGAGCTCTTGCAGAACGTGTGCTGTATTTTTGTCTGAAGGCAATTAATGAAAAGTTAATCCCCTGGATGCCGCTTGCTAGGCTGACGGGTGATGTCTCGTGCAGGCGTTGGGGGATGAGCAATTGCTTCAAGATCGGGCACGTTAGCGAGGTTGACAGCGAACTGCGCAGGTAATGTCATGAGTACGGTCGAATGCGGGTTTGATGCCCGAGCTCGTCGCTTGCCAAAGTGAGAGAAAGACTGGTCGCTTATCCCTGCTTGATCTTAGGCTTGCAAAATGTGATGGGGCTGTACCATCACAGACATATTGCAGGAGGCGGCAACCAGACATCTTATTATTCGTTTAATTGTTCCAGGGCTAATGCTGAATTAACATATTCGTTTAATTGTTCCAAGGCTGAATTAATAGATTATGTCAGGTCTTAGTCAGATATAACTGAGCTACCGTATGACAGTAGACGGAACTATCTGCTTTTTGTTAGCACAAAATGGTGGGCGGCGTTCACCAAACCCGACACCCCACATTGTGCCAATTGCTTCGGGCGGAGGAGCGCAATTGGGATGATACAAGCCTTACCCTAGTGCAAGGAAATGCAACCTAAAGGCTAAATGTCTATTCTACAGTTTAACTATTCATATGTATGTCTATCCTACAATTCAACTACCAGTATGTCTGCCTTTTTTTTTTTTTGCAATTTAGCTACCTGTATGTCTGTCTGTATGAAGTCGGACAATATCAGCCTATTAAGAGAGGGATGTGTAATGTCTCTAGATCTTTTTTTTCCCCCTATACAGTGAAAATATTTTCAGAAATGTAGAAGATATAATTGGAATCAGCATTGGAAGACGAAACATCAATAACATTAGATATGCAGATGATACAGTATTGATTGCAGACAATGAACAGGACCTGCAAAATTTAGTAGATGCGATTGTTACACACAGTGAACAACGAGGGTTAGAATTAAATTGTAAAAAGACACAGATTATGGTCGTCACTAGGAAGAACGAAATACCACAATGTAATATACAAGTAAATGGGAATATTCTTCACCAAGTGAATCGGTACAATTATCTCGGAACAGCCATAACATCTGATGGGAGATGTCTTAAAGAGATTAGAACAAGAATCGCCATGGCGAAAGTAGCCTTTAGCAAGATGAAAAACATACTGACCAATAAAAAGATTTCAATTGAAACGAGAAAAGGAGTGTTGAGTTGCTACATAGAGCCTGTTCTTTTGTATGGATGTGAAACTTGGACAATGAGCAGTCAAGCTGAAAAACATCTGATGGCTGCAAAATTGTGGTTTCTGAGGAGAATGCAAAGAATACAATGGACAGACAGAAAAACCAATGACCAAGTACTACAGGAGACAAATGAAAATCGTAAATTGATTAGAGAAATTAGACGTAGACAGTCAAAATTATTTTGGGCATGTTATGAGAAGAAATAAATTGGAGAACTTGGTGACAACTGACAAGATCGAAGGGAACAGAACAATGGGAATACAGAGAAGTAAATACCTGGATGGCTTGGCCACGTGGCATCGTCGAGACAAGAACACTGAGCTGATCCACGACTCTAGTGCTCGAGTGACATGGCGAATCATGACCACCCACGCTTATCGGCATGGCACACGGTGGATGGATGGGGGTAGATAAGCAGGTAGGTAGATAGACAGATATATACGTAGGTAGATAGGTAGGTAGATAGGTAGGTAGATAGATAGTCAGACATACAGAAAAACTGACAAACATGGAGAAGAAACAGACAGACTAATGGAAGGAAGGACGGGTGGACGACTGGATGGATGAATGGGTGGATATATATTATATAAACTGGGCTAAAAAGAGGCAGAACACCGCACTGATCTAATAAGGCAGTGGTGTAGACCTGAAACACAAACAAATCAACGTTCACTTCACCTCCAATTACTTCACGCCAACTTCATCTTCAATTACTTCACATTAACTCGACTGTAAATTAATTGAGAAACACGCTCCAGAAATAGCGGAAACGAGCTAAATTTATCACTTGCCGTCACATTGAACCCCCCTAACATGTTGCTTATCGTCCGTCCCGTGTGCACTGAACGAACATCGGATCGGCACTTTCATTTCAAGCGGGCGCATTGGAGCTGGATGTCAGCTGTTTTCAGGGGGGGGGGGGGGGGAGAGAGAGAGAGAGAGAGAGAGAGAGAGAGAGAGAGAATAACACCCAGAGTTAACTTGCTTTGTGCAACTCCAGATGTCTTAAGGTCTAGGATAGACAGGTATATGGGTGGATAAATTGTAGGATAGATAGACATAGAGATGGCTAAAGTGTAGGATAGACAAATATACAGATGGCTAAATTGTAGGATAGACAGAAATAGAGGTGGCTAAATTTATAGAATAGACAGATATAGAGGTGGCTAAATTGATAGGATAGACAGATATATAGGTAGCTAAACTGTAGCATTGACAAACAGAGGTAGCTAAATTGTAGGATAGATAGACATACAGGTGGCTAAATTGTAGGATAGACAGACACACCGGTGTCTAAATAGTAGGATATACAGATATACAGGTGGCTAAACAGTAGCATTGACACTCATAGCTTTCTAAATTGTCGGATCGACATAAATACAGGTGGCTAAAGTGTAGGATAGACAGGCAAAGACGTGGCTAAATTGTAGGATGGACAGATATGCAGGTGGCTAAACTGTAGCATTGACAAACAGAGGTGACAAAATTGTAGGATATACAGACATTGAGGGGTCTAAATTGTAGGATATACAAACATGGTGATGGCTAAGCTGCTAAACTTGCCAAGACATCAACAGCAGCTGAAAAATGCTGGTGTTGACTGCAATGTCCAGTAAAGTATGTACTAAAAAAAAGTCATTCCCATCAATTTGTAGGTCTTCAAGCACCTTTATCATGTTCACATGTTTTGCGTAATCATAAGCCTACCTCCTTATTCAAAACAACTGT
>OY992876.1:445811287-446006287 GCA_963921405.1 Cepaea hortensis | reverse complement strand
TTCTAACTTATCTCTCTCACTCATTCTCTCACCCTTTCTCTCTCTATCTATCCCTCTTTCTCTCTATCTTTCTCTATCTCACTCTCTATATTTCTATAGTACTCTCTCTCACTCTCTGTCTCTCTCTTTCTCTCTTTCTATATATATATATATATATATATATATATATATATATATATATATATATATATATATGTCAATCTGTCTGTCTCTCTATCTCCATCATTCTCTCTCTCCATTCCTCCATTTGTCTCTCTCAAACTCCCTCCCAATTTCTCTATCGCTACCTTTCTCTCTCTGTCTCTCCCACTACCCTTCTCTGTCTGGCTGTCTGTCTGTCTGTCTGTCTGTCTGTCTCTCTGTCTCTCTCTCTCTCTCTCTCTCTCTCTCTCTCTCTCTCTCTCTCTCTCTCTCTCTCTCTCTCTCTCTTTCTATCTCTGTGTCTCTCATTACCTGACATAAGCGTGCATGTTCTTTGTTGAAAGTTGAAAGAGCATGTATCTTCATAACATGTAACTGATCATTCTCTCTCTCTCTCTCTCTCTCTCTCTCTCTCTCTCTCTCTCTCTCTCTCTCCCAATTGATGTCTAGCTGTTCTCTGGCTATATTAATTTTCTTTTTATTTAGGGTAACTATCTCCCTCTTGTTTTGTGTTGTCCTCTTCCTCTCACATCCTGTTTCTCTATCACGTTTATCTGGTGATTGTGATCTCTCCTCTCTGGGAGAATGTGTAATCTGATTCACACCACCTCAAGCATGTATAAAACTTCACGTTAGATGTATGTTATTTACAGGACATCGTAGCAAACCCCAGCATTTATCGACTAATTGTTGGTGATTTTCTAGGTTTAGTATTGTTATCATTACATTCTACTCAGCCGACGCTCACACCTTTGTGAATATCATCACAAAACGATCTGCTCTAAAAATTGCCTGCATCTGACCTCAAGGCCACTATATTAGTAATTATCAGTTAGTCATTAGTCAGTTAGTCATTAGTCAGTTAGTCATTAGTCAGTTAGTTGTTAGTCATTAGTCATTAGTCGCGGTTCCAACTTCACGGCAAAGGGTCGCCCCATTATGCCCCATTTCTGTGCCAGTGAAAATCACACAACAAGGTCATTACTGACCCATGTGAAAAGTTGAACAGACAGGAGTCTCGACAAACCAACAACCCGCACAGTTATACTATGCTGCTATGCATAATGCCGCCGTCAGAATGCCAACACAAAAGTCTGCCACGAAAAATGTAATTCATCGTCGTTGGAAGCGGCAGTCACTAGAACACCAGCAGCCACAGATTACTACATTATGCAACCCAGTCAGCCCAGCGACAGGCCTGCAGCGATCATTCCGAACATGCAGTTGACGCTTCAAACAAACAAGGGCAGATATTTAAAAAATTCCTCACGAAATGCACAGCTCACAGTGTTGTGCCACGCACTCAACTCAGTAGCAGAGCGACGGAACCATACACTACCACTCCAACACGAGGAAATTGCGAACGCAAACCGTAGTCACGAGCATAAACACTCCAGAGGCCCTAAGCGTTCAAATGCCTATCCTCCATCTTGGACCGCAAGCCCGATAACTATATGGGGATTGTGATCCCTGCGTTCACTATCCCCAGGCGACAGTCTTCGTTAAAGCGTGTTCATTCATTCTTACAGTGCCTGCCGGCTGGCGTGGGGGATCATGCTTCTCCACACATTGCGAACGCCGATAGCACTGATCAAATCGTGTGCTGACTCCCTTCCCGTCCATACCATGGTACACGGCTGTCAAGAATTTTATCACGCTTTCTTTCTTTTATCTCTCTTTCCGGTTGCTACAACATGTTCCAGGTTTTGTCTTCTCACAATGTGGCCAAGAATGAATGACTGCTTCTTTCTGATGTTTGTGGTAAGTTGTCTTAGCTTCCTTAAAAATGTCCACATCGTTCATTCTATCCTACTATTAGCCGCTTCCACCGGGTGGCAGATGGTGGAGTGGCCTCTAGATGTTTTGTGTATAGGTCATCTATGAATATGTTGAATAAGCCGCCATGGGCCAACACAGGCGATGGTCACCAAGAGGAGTTACATAAATAAACACACGAAATATTGTTTGGCTTTCACAGAAGGAGAGGAAAGAAGTAAAGACTAGAGGACGCACTAGACAACATAAAATTTGAAAGCTATAGTTACCGGCCGGGATTCGAACCTGTGACCTCCAAATGGTGACAGCGCCTCACTGCGGGAGAGAGGAGGCGAGTTAGTTGGTGTGGCAGCTATCTCTATACAATACCTCAAAACTCAATGACGTGGCCATCGGCGGGTAAAAGACGCCACATATAGCCTCTTTCCCCTGCTGCCTAGCAGGGTCTGTCTTTTAGACAAATGCTAGTGGAGTCAACCATACACAAACCGACGGACGGCAAGTGAGAAACCACCGCTGTATTTTCCCAAGACAAATCATGAAGCATGTGTTAAGTTTGAAAATATTATTTTAATGACTTGCTTTCTAATTGGCACAAACACCTTCAGACTCCACTCACTTCTCTCAACAATCGGTCTCAAGAACTCACCCTTCCGTGCCCCCCCCCCCCCTCCACCCCCCCCCCCCCCCCCCCCCCAGATGTACGTAAGTGCTTTAATGACGCTTTCGTGAGCTCGAATTCGTCTTAAAAGACGTAAAAATAAAATACCTTGACCTAAATCGACTTCACCTTGAAAGTTGAGTCGGATTCTGTCGAGCATTCCTCTTTCATCACTCTCCATTCTTCACTCTCTATATCTCTCCCCCTCTCTACCTCCCTCCTCTTCTTTCTCACTGTTTCTTCCTCCCTCTCTCCCTCTCTCTCTCTCCCTCCCTCTCTTACCCCCTCTCTCTGTCCTGTCTTTCCCTCTCCCTCCCTCTCTCTCCCTCCTTCCCTCTGTCTCTCCCTGCCTTATATTACACCTCTCTCTCCATACCTCTCTCTCCATCCATCCATCTCTCTCCCTCCTTCCATCTCTGTCTCCGTACCTCTTTCTCTCTCCTCCACTCTCTCCCTCTCTCTTATTCTTTCCCCTCTCTCTTCCCTCTTCCATCTCTCTCCCCCTTTCTCTCCCTCCTTCCCACTCTCTCTCTCACCCCCCCCCCTTTTTTTTTCTCCTCTCTCTCACTCTCCCTCTCTCTCCCCACTCTCTATTTTCTTATCTACACACCGTCTTGTTTCCCTAATCAAAATTAATGTGAAAATAAATTTAGAGGGAACAAAAGACATCTTTCTATCTTTAACGGAACAAAGAAAAACAAACTTATGTATGTAATACATAAACGTATGTAAGCATATAACACAAACTTATGTATGTCACACATAAACATAAATAATTTTAAAAAATCTTTGTTGCGTATCCCTTGCGGGACGTTGCAGTCAACACCAGCATTTTCAGCTGCTGTTGATGTACTAGGCAAGTGTTACGTTCTGTAGTTTGCCATTGCTTTCTGAACGACCGGCTCCCATATACCAGCACTTTATAACACAACGCGACACGGTCTGCTGCACAAATCAGTCGCAGCTGAGCTTCGAACGCCTGGTACCCGGCTCACGAACTGCGTCCGCAAGCCTTTAGCCACGGAGCGGGCAACACAAATAAATACATCATAAACAATTAAAAGAAACGGTTGTTGAAAACTCTGGTGTGCGTTATGCTTACACCTTCGTTGTTTCCGGCGGTAGGCACACGTTTTGTACACGTTTCTTGATTGTGTTGTGGGGTATTGGCGCATGATAAGGCAGATGTGGTCGGGGCACTTTGGGGTCGTGTGTATAGTGCAGAAGAACGGGTAGATCATCACGGCATGGAGAGATTGGTGCTGTAGGTAGTGACCAGAGGATCTGGCCGACACTCAGGACTCCGAGGACAGGCCAGATGGACACATAATCAGGCTGCTACTAGTATTATTAGTATTGGGACTCTTCACTGGCTGCTGAAGATGAGGACAGAGCACGGGAATATCTTGATGGCAAAGATGTCGTTTATTGCCTCAACCCAACTGATTAGTTAGTTGGTCAGTTAGTCGCGGTTCCAACTTCACGACAAAGAGTCGCCCCATCATGCTCCTTTCCTTTGCCAGTGAATATAACACAATTTGCTCCTCACTGCCCCAAGTGAAAAGTGGAACAGACAGGAGTCTCGACAAACCAACATCCCGCACAGCTATACTATGCATAAGGCCGCTGCCAAAATTGCCAACGCAAAAGTCCGTTCACGAAAAATACATTTCATCGTCAATGGAAGCGGCAGTCACTAGAATACCATCAACAACACGTTACAGCATAAGGTGTTAGTTCAGCAATCGACCGGCCGCCATTTTTCTGAACATGCAGTTCACGCTACAAACAATGGCGGACAGATGTAAAAGTTATCCACACGAAATTCACAGCAAAAAGTGTCGCTCCACGCACTCAACTCAGTAGCAAGGGTACGGAACCAGTCCATCATGAGGAAAATGCGTAAGCAAACCGTAGCCACAAGCATAAACACTCCAGAGGCCGTAACAGCTCAACTGCCTATCCTCCATGTTGGGGACGGAAAGATGTTTTATTGAAACCCAACCCATTACCCATAACTAATGTAACAGACCTTATCCCAGGCGTATATAGGGTATATGGTGCTAATCATTATAAACCAATGGACACCCGGTGGATGATGTCGTTAGTATCATGCCGATCCGACTTTACTACCCATAACGTTTCTGTGTACATATTTTAGTGAAATTACAGAAAACTCTTCCACTCCTTACAACACTGGGTATGTGGTGCTAACTCCATATTTGTACAGACCAATCGGCGTTCAGTGAGTGATGTGGTCAATATTGAATCAACCTCCTTCACCTCCCAAAGTATTCCCGGGTACCCATGTCATGACAGACAGAAGGAGACAGACAGACAGACAGACAGACAGACAGACAGACAGACAGACAGACAGACGGACGGACGGAGACTGACAGACAGACAGGCGGAGACTGACAAACATGTTAGGGTAGGTCGACCTTGGGGAATCAGGTCTATCAAAATACAATAAAACAACTCCCGATTCCAGGGAGATTGGAAGACTTGACCAAGTTCCCGGCAGGCACGCGTTCATGCTACTGTCTTAATGTGACTTGGGGAAACCAGTGCTATTACACCGCGACCATAGCACCAATGTTGGTCATGTTTTTAAGTATTACGGTGCTGTTAACAATTTAACATGTTTTGTTCTTTACCCTGTTCGACTTTCCGTCTTAATAAAATGTACGTATTGCAGGTATTTGTATTTGTTACTGTGTATATTGAAGTGTTGAATAATCTGCAAGGATTAGAATAGTTATTTAAAATATCGGAAACATGTTAAAACGAGATTTATGATCAAATTATTTGTTCAATGATTGTTGTGTTTAAGTATAGAAAGGCCTTAGATTGTCAAATTTAATGACTTTACAAGGTACAGATTGGCACGTTGAGCGATTTACAAGGACTAAGGTTGGCGCGCTGTGTGACTTTACAAGTTATAGGTTGGCACGTTGAGTGACTTTACAAGGTATAGATTGGCACGTTGAGTGACTTTACAAGGTATAGATTGGCACGTTGAGTGACTTTACAAGGTATAGTTTAGCACATTGAGTGAATTTACTAGGACTAAGGTTGGCACACTGAATGGCTTTGTAAGGTATATGGATGTTCGTCCATCACGAATGATGAGGACCATTCATTCATTGCATCTTTTAATTTGATGAAGAACGTATGACTTGCGCTTTAGATTGGATTATAGTGAGGAAGTGGTTGCGCAACTCCTTCGACCTCACTCTCTCGTCTGCGTCCAACTGGTTCCAGTGTCGAGCATGGCAAGACGACTGGAGACGGACACAGATGCAGTGGACGTTAGGCTGCCACAGGCCAGTTATCCCTGTATATATTGGCTCTCAAAACAACTGGTAGCCTAGAGCCTCGTGCAAACGGCCCTTCCATCAATTCCTTTAATTTTCAGCCTTAAGACAATAGTGGCACGCTGAATGACTTTACAAGTACTTAGGTTGGCTCGCTGAAAGACTTTACAAGGTATAGATTGAATCTTGTAGTGACTTTACAAGGACTAAGGTTGGCACGCTGAAATACTTTATAACGTATAAATTGGTACGCTAAAAGACTTTGTAGAGTACAGATTGACACGCTGAATAAATTTACAAGGTATAGATTAGTACGTTGAGTGACTTTACAAGATATAGATTGGCACGTTGAGTGACTTTACAAAGTATAGATTTGCATGTAGAATAACTTTACATGGTATAGATTGGCACGTTGAGTGACTTTGCTAGGTGTAGATTGGCACGATTAGTATCTTTACAAGGTATAGATTGGCACGTTAAGTGACTTTGCAAGGTATAGATTTGCACGTAGAATAACTTTACAAGGTATAATTTGGCACGTTGAGTGAATTTACAAGGTATAGATTGGCACGTTGAGTGACTTTACAAGGTATAGATTTGCATGTAGAATAACTTTACATGGTATAGATTGGCACGTTGAGTGACTTTGCTAGGTGTAGATTGGCACGTTTAGTATCTTTACAAGGTATAGATTGGCACGTTAAGTGACTTTGCAAGGTATAGATTTGCACGTAGAATAACTTTACAAGGTATAATTTGGCACGTTGAGTGAATTTACAAGGTATAGATTGGCACGTTGAGTGAATTTACAAGGTATAGATTGGCACGTTGAATGGCTTTACAAGGTATAGATTGGCACATTGAGTGACTTTACAAAGTATAGATTGGCACGCTGAATGACTTCACAAGAACTTAGGATAGCACGTTAAATGCCCATGGTATTCTTTGCATTTTCCTTAGAACCCACATTTCCACTGCCATCATGTTTCTCAGCTTTTCAGCTTCTTGTCCACATTTCAGATCCATACAAACGTACAGGTTCCGTGTAGCATCTCAACACATTTTCTCATTGCACTTGACATCTTTGTATTGGTTTGTAGGTTTTTCATCTTGCAAAATGCTACCATTGCCATAGCGATTCTTATTTTAATCTCCCCAAAACATATCGCACTCAACGTGCCATCATAGGTCCTTGTAAAGTTACTCAACGTACCAACACAAGTCCATGTAAAGTTATTCAACGTGCCAACCAGTCCTTGTAAAGTTCCAAAACGTGCCAACCAGTCCTTGTAAAGTTACTCAACCTGCCAACCAGTTCTTATAAAGTTGCTCAACGTGCCATCAAGTCCTTGTAAAGTTACTCAAAGTGCCAACCAGTCCTTGCATAGTCACTCAGCGTGCCAACCAGTTCTTGTAAAGTTCCAAAACGTGCCAACCAGTCCTTGTAAAGTTCCAAAACGTGCCAACCAATCCTTGGAAAGTCACTCAACCTGCCAACCAGTTCTTATAAAGTTGCTCAACGTGCCATCAAGTCCTTGTAAAGTTACTCAAAGTGCCAACCAGTCCTTGCATAGTCACTCAGCGTGCCAACCAGTTCTTGTAAAGTCACTCAGCGTACCAACCAGTCCTTGTAAAGTCACTCAACGTGGGAACCAGTTCTTGTAAAGTCACTCATCGTGCCCACCAGCCCTTGTAAAGTAACTCAACGTGCCAACCAGTTCTTGTAAAGTCACTGATCGTGCCAACCAGTTCTTGTAAAACCATTCAACGTGCAACTCAAGTCCTTGTAAAGTCACCCATCGTGCCAACCAGTTCTTGTAAAGTCACTCAACGTGCCAACCCGAGCCCTTGTAAAGTCACCCATCGTGCCAACCAGTTCTTGTAAAGTCACTCAACGTGCCAACCCAAGCTCTTGTAAAGTCACTCAACGTGCCAACCAGTTCTTGTAAAGTCACTCAACGTGCAACTCAAGCCCTTGTAAAGTCACTGAACGTGCCAACCAGTCCTTGTAAAGTCACTCATCGTGCCAACTAGTCCTTGTAAAGTCACTCATCGTGCCAATCCAAGCCCTTGTAAAGTCACTCAACATGCCAACCATATTGTTGCACTTCACTTTTTTAAGATCATTCCCATGTTCTCGCATATAAATACAATGCGGTAATCCTTTCTTCTTTGGAAAGACTGTTTTCTCTCTGTTTTCTTACAATTTAATTCAAACCCTAGTTGTTCACTGTGTACAAAAACGTCAGTTACACGCCGCAAAAACTGTATCATTAGCCAGATTTATCATCGACCTGAACCCGTGAATAATTAAATGACTCACTGATAAATATTTTCTTTGTAAAAAAAAATAACACAAAGAAATCGGGTGTAACACCCGAACATATTTACAGCTTTTTAAATCAGCGTGACTGTTTGAATTTGTTCCAAGCAGAGTGGTAAACTTAATTGCTTCTTTGGCTCTTTGTTGGCCACATGCGGCTGTGAAATCTGGCTTATATACTACTTTGTCACTTTAAAGTGGCTCCTAATGCGTGCAGGTAGAATATTATCTTGGCTTCATTTCCTCAGTTTAGCCTGGGAATTGAGAGATTTTCAGGCTACGTCACTGAGCTAGACAAATGTGCACAGCATGTCACATAAATGAGTTTTCGTCTCATAAAGGACGCGTGGACATTACAACCAACAATACTCTTCTTCTTCTTCTTCTACTTCTTCTTCTTCTTCTTCTTCTTCTTCTTCTTCTTCTTCTTCTTCTTCTTTTCTTCTTTTTTTTCTTCTTCTTCTTCTTCTTCTTCTTCTTCTTCTTCTTCTTCTTCTTCTTCTTCTTCTTCTTCTTCTTCTTCTTCTTCTTCTTCTGCTGCTGCTGCTGCTGATTCCCCTCCTCCTCCTCCTCCTCCTCCTCCTCCTCCTCCTCCTCCTCCTCGTCCTTCTCCTTCTTCTTCTTCTTCTTCTTCTTCTTCTTCTTCTTCTTCATCATCATCATCATCGCTGTTTCTTCTTATTCTTCTCATTCTTCTTCTTCGTCTTCTACTTCTACCTCGCTTTTTCTTCTCCCCCTCCTCCTCCCAATGAAACATTGGCCCTGAACCACCTCACGCCAAGCTCTTTCTAGAGACTTCAGTTGTTCACGAGTTGACGTAGTCAGTCTCGCGCTAACCCTCCTATGTCGCATCTTACGATATGAATACCAGGTTCCTTTACACCATTCTTTGCTTCCTTATGAGCCCCTGTAACACGCAGTCGAGAATACGGATTGGTCCGAAATTAAATAAGGTTTTCACCATGTACCAACTACATCTCATAGCTTGAACAAATAAAATTTTCTGTTTCTATATTTTTTAACCCTTTAAAGCCACACTACCCACTGCAAAATATCGTAATTTTACGGTTCTTTAAAAACCATCACTGACGTCAAAGTAATTCTCCTATTTTTACGACTCCCTCCGCCGATGTTTACATTCTGTTTATATATTATATTCTCTCTTATTTCTTTCATCTGCTGTGGAATATTTATTGTTCTGTATTCGTTAATTGGTTCGTGTCTCCGATATTATCGCTGTGTGCTGTGTTTACTTTGGCACTGCTCTGCTCTGCACATGTTTCTCCTTGTGTGTGTTTAACCTTCTTATCTGATTGCCTTACCTGTCGGTTTTATGGCCGTTTTCCTATTGCTGTTTTCCTGTTCATTTCTTTCGGAGTTTACGTGAATGCTTGTAGTCTTTTTGCGTTCGCTCGGTTTGAATTCAAGCT
Source organism: Cepaea hortensis (assembly GCA_963921405.1). Classification (NCBI taxonomy): domain Eukaryota; kingdom Metazoa; phylum Mollusca; class Gastropoda; order Stylommatophora; family Helicidae; genus Cepaea; species Cepaea hortensis. The sequence continues at coordinate 445,996,639 of OY992876.1, read as the reverse complement.
TAGTACACACTTGTGCTATACTTTTAGTAGTTGCCACTTCTGGAGCGTGTACCGGACTGATTTTTGCGTGTGGATTAACTTTCCCTACTACCAATGTCCCCCTCCATCCGGCTAACCCACTCCGACGTCAGAGATACTTGTAATTTACGTCCACAAGTTAAGGACGATAAATCGAAATTTTAGTCTATCTGTCCGGTGTAGGGGTTGAACCCCATACCTCGACATTAGAACATCTCGTTCTTATCCATTCGCCCACGCTGACCTAAGCATTTAATTTTAGTTATTTCCATGTTTCTATTTTTCTTTTCTAGACCCTCCGTGACGAAGTAGTAACGCCGCCAGCCTCGCGATCCGAAGGTTGTGGGTTCGATTCCGAGCCACGTCGTTCGGTTCAGGAGTGCAATTTTCTCGGAAAATCATGGGGTTCGTCGCTGGAGCTACGGAGTTCGCGCTTTCTATGACGCTGTCAGCAGGACGCCCCGCGGAAAGAGACCTAGTCTTATTGGATAAAACCCCGAGCAATGAAGTTGATCGTCTTGTCTTTTAAACATTTTAAACCTTCCTTATTCTCCTTTGTCACTAATGCCCAAGGAACATAATTGGTCTCTTCTGTTTTCATCCCCAGTTCACAGTACCATGAGCTTTGTGGTCCAGCCCACCAACAGGTCTGTTGTAGAAGGATGGACAACGGTCCTGAACTGCACGATCGCCAACAGAGTGGGCATGGTCCAGTGGATGAAAGGAGGCTTCGGGTTGGGCGTCGATCGAGCCTTGCCTGGATTTGACCGATACTCGGTTATAGGGGTTGAGCAACAAGGAGTATTAGGTAAGGGGTGTGTTCGTCTTGTCTCGTGTTTTCTAATTGCCATTTCCAACTTCAATTGGATTTTTGAAGCTCACATCTTACTCTTTACTGGCACCCACTCATGCATTGTACGGATATCCATCGAGGCACTCCTTAGTTTTCACTCTCTGCCCACTATCATATCTCCATTGCTTCCAGTTTCCCGTCTCACCTTCCTCGCCCCTTTTCATGAACCACTTACACTCATTTGCCTGGGATCTTCACTGAACCGTTACCATCCCCTACCTCGGTCCCCATGACCCATTGACCCCCACGGATGTTTATATAAGAGTACCTTTGTAAAATTCATGTTAGTATTACAGCCTGGGATTCTGAGATAAGTAGTGAAAAACGTGTTTTCAAATGTCCATTATCTTCATTGTTCTCGTTTTTTCATCTTTTCATTCTTCTCATCCCATTCTTGTGCCTTAATATGATAACTGGAGTGCCCTCGTCGTGATTATATGTTGTATTTTGTGTATGCATTTGTTTGCTGATGAAGGCGAGTCGCCGCAACATCCCGTCTTTCGTAATTGTGTACTTTAAAGGTGCATTACTTTGTGTTATTTTATATTATCTTACACACGGGACCTCCTGCTTTTTGCCCTTATCGAAGAAGGTTATGGATCCGATCTCACTACACCAGAGATCAGGGGGACGCGTGATATCATTAGATACCGATAGTTCTTGGAAACATGCTCTGCCCTCTGAATCTGAGACAAACACCGTAACCTTTCAGCAAAAAAGGGCGTCGTAGTCAACCCCATTATTTTATTTACAGTAGTTTGCCCTTGCTTTTTGAGCAATTGGCGCTCATATTATTGTATAAAAACCAGCACAAGACAGCATAAGAATGCTTTATCTAGACCAACAAGCAGCGGTTAGAATAGATGGTGAAACATCAGACTGGTTTGACATCAAGCAAGGAGTCCGTCATGGATGTGTGTTGTCCCCCTATTTGTTTAACCTGTATGCCGAAAATATAATGAGAAATGTAAGAGACGATATAAACAGGGAGCTATATGAGCCCTAAATATTGGTCGTCATGACATACCAGAGATTCGGTATGCTGATGATACAGTATTGCTATCCATAACACAGAATGGAATAGAAAACCTAATAGTCTCAACCCAATTGAATAGTGAAAATCACATCTTAACACAGCAAAAACAAAGATAATGCATACAGATAATACTATTATGGAGAAAGAAATATATGTTAATGAGGAAAATTTGAGGTGGAAAATTTTGAATATCTTGGGTCATTGATTACCAACAACGGTGACACAATGAAAGAAATTAAACGACAACTATCAATTGTTCTTCAAAGACTAAAACAACTGAATAAATTATGGAGTGGGGCAGACAGAACTACAAAAATTAGATTTTTAAGAGCATGCATCTTTCCTTTTGGAACATACGCCTGTGAGAGCTGGACACTTACTAAACAAGCTGAACACTTACTAAACAAGCTGAACAGCGCGTAAATGCCTTTGAATATAAATGTTATAGACGAGTTCTAAGAATATCTTGGGTAAAGAAAAGAACAAATGCACCCATACTTCAAGAGCTGAATATTGAAGACGGTTGGCTATTAAAGACAATAAAACAATTAAAATTGAAATATATTGGTCACTTGAAACGTCACGAAAGTTTCGAGAGAACAATATTGGAGGGGTATATGCCTTGGAAGAGAGGAAGAGGAAGGCCAAAGAGAAGATGGGTGCAGGATGTGGCGGATGATCTCCAGATGGGTGTATCGGACACGGGACATCTTGCTTATGATCGAGAGGTTTTCCGGAAGGTTTGTTATGGGTGCGAGGTTCTGTAAAGGACATGCTACTGAATGAATTAATGAGTTTGCCCTTGCTTTTTGAACGATTGGTGCTCATACTATTGTATAAAAACCAGCGCAAGACAGCCTGCTTCCTAACCAAGCACTGGTTATTATACAAAGGTAAGAGTACCGATCTTTCAGAAAGCAATGGCAAACTACCGAACATAAACCTGCCAAGAAGTCAAAGAAACTAAACACGAAATCCATTAAAACGTCGCTTTTTTCAGTTTACAAAACTATACAATCTCGTAATCAAATGAAATTTCACTGATAAGTTTGATAAACACGACATTTGCTCCCCAAATGAGTGACATATTATTTTTGCCTATAATCCCATCCTACCTTGAGTAGTCTAGTATTTACCCTACACTTACAAAAATATAATGTGCTAGAGTTCTCTAAATTTAAAATCCTGCGCAGGTGCAGTGTGGTTTTGAGTAAACATTTTGTTACCCCGGCAACCGTAGGTGTTTGATAGGTTTTTAGAATATGACAAAGGAAAACATCACGGCAGCGAACTATGCAACAGAACTAGGACTTTTGCTAACCTTAAACAGTTTCCGTTTAGTATTTATACTTATAGCAGCTGGGCTGTGGTGTCAAATATCCACAGACATGTTGGGTTTTGTCATGTGCTTTTGTTGTATATTTTCAATTATTTCATTGTGGCAGAGGTTTTCAAACTGTTCGGGAAAATGCTTATTTAATACTTATTTCACGAATCAATATCATTGTCATAAAGAACCTGAAGAATAGTAAATCGCCTGGATGTGATGAGATACCAGCTGAACTGATTAAAGCGGGAGAAGAAGAAAGCATACAAATCTATCATGCATTATCTAAAAAGATATGGAAATATGGTATTTGGCCAAAAGATTGGAAGAAAACTATCTTCATTCCAATACCAAAAAATAACCTGAAATAATGCACCAATTATGCATCGGTCGGTCGGCAGGTCTATCTGTTTGCCTGACTTTCTGTTTGTCTATATATCTTCAGTCCGTCTGTCTGTTTATCTATCTCAGTCTCTCTATTTCTATCTTTTTCTGTTTGTCTCCCTCTGTCTTTCTCCCCTCCGTGTCTCTCTCTCTCTCTCTCTCTCTGTTTCTCTCTGTCTGTCTCTCTCTCTATGTCTCTCCTCTCTCTCCCTCTCTCTGCCTTTCTATGTCTGTTTTTCTCTGTCTATCTCTCTTTCTCTCTTTCTCTCTCTCTCTCTCTCTTTCTCTCTCTCTCTTTCTCTCTCTCTCTTTCTCTCTCTCTCTTTCTCTCTCTCTCTCTTTGTCTGTCTCGCTCTTTTTCTCTATCTCTCTGTTTCTATGTCTCTGTCTGTATCTTTCTCTCTCCGTCTCTCTTTCTCTCTTTGTCTCTCTCTATCTCTCTCTCACTCTCTCACCCTCTCTCCCCGATGTACTGTTACAGTTTCAGACCACTAACTTCCATTTCCGTTCAAATATTACAGAGATCCGGTCTCCACACTAATGAGGCTATTTGTTAAAAATGACCACTATGGAAAAGAAAACGAAACAATATTTAGGCATAGTTACCAACCACAAGCATCGGTCGCCAGGAACGCTTGCAAATATCCACTGTAAATATTGACCTTTCTTCAATTAAGCTTCAGTAAGATCTGTACCTGAGGTTTGGGGAGAGGGGAAATTTTTTAATTGACCAGATCTGCTACGTAGACCTAGCCTAAAATGAGTACCCTGAAATATTGTAGAAAGACAATGTGGTCGGTGTGGCACTGCTAACATTGCCTATCGATTCATTTTATAAAATGGGAGCCTCCGTGGCGAAGTGGTCAAACCGTTTGCCTCGCGCTCCAAAGGTTGTGGGTTTGGTACGAGGCTACGTCTTTCGGTTCACTAGTGCATTTTTCTCGGAGACTCATGGGGGTCGTCGCTGGAGCTACGGAGTTCGTGCTTTGTGCGACGCTTTCGGCTGGCCGTCCTGCGGAAAGAGACCGAGCCATATGGGATAAAATCCGGTGCAATGAAGTCGATCCTCTCGATTTTTAAGACTTTTATTTTTACATTAATGAATTAAGAAGGTAGGGAACAAATGAGAGGTCTTCTAGCAAGCCGGTAGGTTATTTACTTGATCCCAGATTTTAACAAAATACTCATCATGAATCATGAAGGAAACTGAAAGAAAGGTACTAGTCACAGGTTCTGGAAATTCAATAACCCCTCCCCACGACGCATAACGGCATAATTGGAAGACAACAACAACAACAACATTAACAACAACAGCCTAACGATAACCGATTTGTCTGTACAAACTATACGGTAAGCACCATATATGAAGTAGGCCTCAAGGCGAAGATACGGGTCCTTTACTGCACTTTATAATCAATTTGTTGTTTGTTTGTGATTTCTTGGTAAGTTTATGTTCGGTAATTTGCCATTGCTTTCTGAAAAGACCGACACTCATACCATTTTATGAAAACCAGCGCAATTCGTTCTTCTGCCAAATCGTAATTGTTTCGAACGTGGTATTACACAAGATTACGAATTGCGTCCGTAACACCTTCGCAGCAAAGCCGGTAATTAGTTATAGAGATGTTAGCGAATGCCAACCAGGGTACACTGCGTGGGATGTTGGCAGATGCACAATTATTACTCAAGTCTGGGAAATTGCCTGTACTGCGGACACTACTATCTGGATTATGCAGTCAGCGTGAGGTCACCATACAGTGGATCCCATCTCACTGTGGAGTACCAGGAAATGAGACAGCTGATCGACTAGCTACGGGGGAGAAATAGAATAACAATCTGATGCGCCTGTTACATACCACCAAAAGAAAAGAATGATCAAACCTGTGAGAAAGTCACCAACACCAGCTCCAGACGATTACCACTTTATGGACAGATTAGAACAAATTATTATTGTGAGCCTTAGAACAGGACACAATAGACTACGCAACCACATGTATACAAAATTCAAGATTGACGATTCAGTCATGTGCGCTTGTGAATTGACGCCGCAGACAGCAGAGAACATAATCCAAGACTACCCAAAATACATCATATCTAGGCACACCTTCTGGCCTAGAGAAACAACAATAGGAGATCTGCTCTATGAAACCACTGAGTGAACTAAACAAGACTGTTCAATTCATACAAGAGGGCAACATTGCAGATATAGACACATTTCAAGCGAAGGAAAGAAAATGAGGAAGTAATGTTTCTAGTGGTTGACCTTCTTTCTGATCCATACAACAGTACTGACCTCAAGTAAATCCTTACAACAGTACTGACCTCAAGTTAATCCATACAACAGTAATGACCTAAAGTTAATCCATTCAACAGTACTGACCTCAAGCTAGAATTTAATGTTCTTCGTTTGCTATTGTTTCATTGCTTCCTCTTCGTCTTTTGACCTAGTACTTTTTCCGTGAAGCGTCGCAGAGAGGGGGCGTGTCATTGCCTTGCCATCACGTGACTTCCATAATTTCGCAGTCTCCGTGTTGAAGTGATTACGCGCGTAACATCTCGCTCCGAAGGTTGTAGCTCGACTCCCGCCTACGTCGTTCGGTTCACGAGGGGGGTTGTCGCTGGAGCTACTGAATTCGTGCTTTGTGCGACACATTCTCCAAATGTTCAGGTGTACGTTGTTTAGTAAGTAAAGGACCTTTATGAATTGTTTCATAAGAATTCAAATAATTCATGAGGAACTGTTGTAGACGAGCACGGAACACGTATGGGAATGACCCGACTGCTGTGATGTCGGTTCTTGACTCAACTCAACTCAACTCAAGTCAACTCAGCTCAACTCAACTCAACTCAGCTCAACTCAACTCAACTCAACTCAAGGACCCTTTTACAGGCCTTAAGGTAAATTCGTACATATGGTGCTCAACCCATATTTCGATAGACCATTCTGTACTAGGTAGATGATGTGGTGAGTATCGCGCCGGACTCCTTTGCTTCCCAAGATATTTCATGTTACCCACTTAGCTTGGGTCGACCCGGGGGACCAGATCAATATTGCTTAGCCTCGGTCTACATCCAGCACAGACGCCAGAAGTTCCCAAAGTTTCTTCTCCTTAAATGTCTGGCACATCTTATTTCTGGTGCTAGCTGGCTTTGAACTCCAGCGTAGTCCATACATGTGCTACTACTTCTAGTGCACTGGACTGATTTTTGTGTGTAGATTAGCTTTCCCTTTTACCAGTTACCCTCGCCATCAGGCGAACCAGCTCCGACTTACAAAGGTACTTGTAATTCACATCCCCAAGTCACGAACGAGAAATCAACATTTTGATGTGACGGGTGTAGAGGTTGAACACGCTACATCAGCAGACTGGATATTTAAGAACGAGCACGTTTATCTGTTCTGCCATGCTGATCTTCTCCGTCACATGTGCTGTATGATCTGCAGACGGACCCAGGTAAGAACAGCGATCGTATTTGCTCCATTGCCGCCCACCAGTTTGTGAACGAGATGTGGTTCCTGAGACGAATGTTGTGAATTCATTGGACTGCCAGACTAACTAACGACGATTGCCTGCAGCAGGCTAATAAAACTAGAACACCATATACAACAATAAGAAGAAAAAAAACAGCTTTCTTCGGTCATGTGATGAGAAGAGAGGCATTGGAGAACATCGTGACAACTGGAAAGATCGAAGGGAAGAGAGGCAGAGGCAGACCAAAAGAAATGATGATGGATGTAGGAATATCATCAACAGAGTTGATGCAGAGCACCAAAGACCAAGATCTGTGGAGATCCAGGAACGCCTACGCCAGCTTGCAGCGCATTTCATGATGAGGATGATGAGTTTGTGAACGGCATGAACCCAGTTGGAAAACATCAGGCATCTAGGCGAATTAAACCAGGCTGCCATGAAACATTTGGGAAGGAAAAGCTAGGAACACATATCGCAACATGTCGTTTCCTTCGCCTGTCTAATTCTTGCCCTTGGCACGTGTAATTTTCTGGCTAAGGGAAACAAACATGAAAGAAAGGAGTCAGCAAACATCCCTAGTTCAGACACTGGAATGAGGATAGCGTAAGGGAGTAATGTTTGTGTAAGTCTCTGGTTTTATAGTTGATATGTCTTTGCACGCTGTACCTAGTGACTTTTCATTCTTCTCTATATTTTTTTTTTTTTTTGGGTGGGAGGGGGCTGTTCCAGTAACAAATGCAGTTCTTTTGTTCGTTGACGACGATTTTTTTTTTTTTTTTTTGAAAGGTTAGGGGATGTGTGTGTGTTTTTCATGTCATTGAATGTCCTAGTTATATTTAGTGTTTTATTGTTTTTCTACGTGGAGTTAAGTTTATTACTCTTATGCTGTAAATGTGGTTTTGTCATCAACGAAAGCGAATCCCGTATAATATGTTTCATTCGTTCTTGTTGTTGTTGTCTTTGTTACATTCGTGATGATTCGAAAGTGTGGTTTTGTCATCAATGAAACCTGAATAACTTATTTGTTTCACACCTTGCTTTATGTTGCTGCTGCTGTTGTTGTTAATGTCTTTGTTACACTCCGTTGATTCGAAAGTGTCTGTGTGTGTGTTTTTTTTTTGGGTCGTCAATGACACCTGGCGTGCTAGCCACTGTTCGATGGGCGTGCTAGCCACTGTCTGTGGGGATGTTAGCCGCTGTCTGATGGACCTGTTAGACACTGTCTGATGGACCTATTAGCCACTGTCTGGTGGACCTGTTAGCCGCTGTCTGATGGACCTGTTAGCCACTGTCTGGTGGACCTGTTAGACACTGTCTGGTGTACCTGTTAGACACTGTCTGGTGTACCTGTTAGACACTGTCTGGTGTACCTGTTAGCCACTGTCTGGTGGACCTGTTAGACACTGTCTGGTGTACCTGTTAGACACTGTCTGGTGTACCTGTTAGCCACTGTCTGGTGTACCTGTTAGACACTGTCTGGTGTACCTGTTAGACACTGTCTGGTGTACCTGTTAGCCACTGTCTGGTGTACCTGTTAGACAATGTCTGCTGGACCTGTTAGACACTGTCTGATTCGGGTTAGGGTTAGGGTTAGTGTTAGTTATATAAAATTATTCACTGCAGAACTATTTAGACCCGTCTGTCGGAAGAGTGCCGACACTGTCAGGTGGACCTGTTAGACACTGTCTGGTGGACCTGTTAGACACTGTCTGGTGGACCTGTTAGACACTGTCTGATGGGAATGTTAGACACTGTCTGGTGGCCCTGTTAGACACTGTCTGGTGGACCTGTTAGACACTGTCTGGTGGGAATGTTAGACACTGTCTGGTGGACCTGTTAGACACTGTCTGATGGGAATGTTAGACACTGTCTGGTGGACCTGTTAAACACTGTCTGATGGGAATGTTAGACACTGTCTGGTGGACCTGTTAGACACTGTCTGGTGGACCTGTTAGATACTGTCTGGTGGGAATGTTAGACACTGTCTGGTGGACCTGTTAGACACTGTCTGATGGGAATGTTAGACACTGTCTGGTGGACCTGTTAGACACTGTCTGGTGGGAATGTTAGACACTGTCTGGTGGACCTGTTAGACACTGTCTGGTAGACCTGTTAGACACTGTCTGATGGGAATGTTAGACACTGTCTGGTGGACCTGTTAAACACTGTCTGATGGGAATGTTAGACACTGTCTGGTGGACCTGTTAGACACTGTCTGGTGGGAATGTTAGACACTGTCTGGTGGACCTGTTAGACACTGTCTGGTGGGAATGTTAGACACTGTCTGGTGGACCTGTTAGACACTGTCTGGTGGACCTGTTAGACACTGTCTGGTGGGAATGTTAGACACTGTCTGGTGGACCTGTTAAACACTGTCTGATGGGAATGTTAGACACTGTCTGGTGGACCTGTTAGACACTGTCTGGTGGACCTGTTAGACACTGTCTGGTGGGAATGTTAGACACTGTCTGGTGGACCTGTTAGACACTGTCTGATGGGAATGTTAGACACTGTCTGGTGGACCTGTTAGACACTGTCTGATGGGAATGTTAGACACTGTCTGGTGGACCTGTTAGACACTGTCTGATGGGAATGTTAGACACTGTCTGGTGGACCTGTTAGACACTGTCTGGTTGGCGTGCTAGTCACTATCTGGTGGATATGTAGACGGGTAGTTAAACATATACTTGGGTAGGCATGTAGGTAGATGGATAAGCAGGTGAAGTAAGTAATTAGGTTAGGTAGGTAGCTTGGTAAGTAGGTGGATATGCATAGGTGTGTGGGTGGGTGGGTAAAGTAAGTAGGTAAGGTAGGTATGAAGGTAAAGTAAATATGTTTGGTAGGTAGGTAGGTAGGTAGGTAGTAAGTAATGAAGGAAGAAGATAGGTAGGTAGGTTTGCAGATATCTAGGTAGCTAGTTGGGCGTGTTGGTATGCGGATATGTATGCAAGTTGACAGACAAATAGGTTGACAGACAAATAGAGAGACATTCAAATTGGTAGACATACAAATAGGTAGACAGACAAACAGATAGACAGACAAATGAGTAGACAGACAAATGGGTAGACAGATAAACAGGTAGACAGACAAACATATAGACAGATAAATAGGTAGGCAGACAAAAAGGTAAACAGTAACATTGGTAGACAGACAAAAAGGTAGACAAATAAATAGGTAGACAGACAAACCAGATTGTAGTTCATCAAACAAAATAAACGCTGGTTAGTTTTAGAGAAATTAACACACTGTGTGCACGAGAAGACTCGGCAATCAACATCGGATTGTCAGTTAGCCGCTGTACGCTGGTGGATTTAGTTAGTCGCGGTCCCAACTTCATGGAAAAGGTCGTCCCATAATGCTCCGTTTCTATGCCAGTGAATATAAAACCAACACCCCGCACAGGTATACTATGCATAATGCCCCGACCAGAATGCCAACAAGAAAATTCCCCACTAAGAATACAATTCATCGTCGATGGAAGCGGCAGTCACTAGAAAACGAAAACCAGCAGCCACACATTACTGCATAAGGCAAACTCAATGGTTCTGTCGCCCAGCTACTGAGTTAAGTGCGTGGAGCGACACTGTAAGCTGTGGATTTCATGTGGGGTGGTTTTACAAATGTCCGCGGTTGCTTATATCGTAAACTGCATGTTCAGAAAAATGGCGGCCGGTCGGTTGCTGAACTAGGTTTGCTGATGGATTTACCTCGGAGGAGTTCGAAGCACCTGGTGACGTGTCTGGGGTGCATTAGTGATAATCTGGGCTAAACCGATCTGCAAGAAAGAAAACAACAAAGTGTACAAAGTGGGTTTATAATAATTTTAATTCATAGAAGACAAGTTCTTTTGGAAGCTTATTTATAAGCTTTGGTTTTTCTGGTGAAGGTTATATTCCGTTAGATAGCACGGAATTTGATTATAATTAGATTACATTCCGGATTATGTACATTAATCTAGATTAGTTTATAACTTTAGTTTTAAATTGGCTGAGTTAAATTAAAAAATACGATAGGTAAATACAACTTTGTAGATAATAAACTGGATCATACATGTGTGAGAAAAACAGTTGTCGAGTTAAAGGTTAGTGCATGACGAAGATCAAAAGCATAGACTAACGACAAACACAACACGATTACACCATACAAAACACGATTACACCACACACAACACGATTATACCACACACAACACGATTGCAGCTTCAAAAACAGTACAACGCAATGAATACCTAACACCAGATGAGGTCAATATTTTCTATTTCTGGAATGTTATCCTTGATGTTTATCTCACACCTCGTAATCGTATTAGAATTCAATTTGCACATCTGTTTCCAAAACATCATTATTGAATTCAGAAATCTCCCAGACTACGTTCAGAAAGGAACATTCCCCGGTGTGTGTTTTTCTAGCCAATAAAATGTCTGCGCGAATGGGTATAGGTAGACATGAGGTGTGCCTTGCCAATCACCTCGTTCTATTCCAAATATAGGAACAGTGGTAGTGCTGGAGTGAGAGCACTTGCCTGTAAACTCGATGATCTTTGGTTCAGATCCCCCTTAAGATGAAGATATATTTGCGAGTAAAATGTCTACGCGAAAGGTTACTGGTAGGCTTGGGATGTGTGTTGGGGTTTTATCCCTGCACCCCGGGTATGTCCATGAGTGCCTAGTTCCCCCCCCCACCCCCACCGTGGTCCTTCATTCATTCAGTTGCATGTCCTTTGCAGAACCTCGCTCCCATAACAACCTTCCGGAAAACCTCCCAATCATAAGCAAGATGTCCCGCGTCCGATCCACCCACCTGGAGATCGTCTGCCACATCCTGCACCCATCTTCTCTTTAGCCTTCCTCTTCCTCTCTTCCCAGGCATATACCCTTCCATTATTGTTCTCTCCAAACTGTCGTGACGTTTCAAGTGACCAAAATATTTAAATTTTCTTTGTTTTTGGTAGACAATTGAAATTACTGCGTGAATATAAGTGCTATATATTTCAGTTTGATGGATTTATCTCATTAGTTTATGTTGTTGATTTCTGCAGTATGTACCTGACAAGTTGCAGCAAAATATGCCAGGCAATTAATCGTGCCATCCATTGTTTGTGTCTTTGTTATTTAAATTCACAACGGGAAAACATTGTTTTGAATATGTATCAGCGTTCGGCGGCTAATAATGACATTTCTGTGTTGGTTGACGAGTCCCCTCATTCTCCCGATGTGCTCACGTGTCTGCCCGTGTCGATTCTTACTCCCGAGTCTCTCATTCTAAACAACGATGTGGATACACTGACACCAAAGTCCTCCGCTCTAGACATATCTCTAAGATCGTTAATAACATCGCCACGATCCATGGACTGCCCATCTGCAGGAGATGCAGAGACAGCAAGTTTATCAGCTCGTTCATTTCCCTCAACTCAAACATGTCCGGGAACGAATATGAAGGTGACTGTACGAACAGTGTCTTGTGTCCATCTATGAGCTGACCGAGCCCTGCCTCTTCTTCTAGAAACCATACCTTCCACCACTATATGGACGTACAGTAAAACTTCGATTAACCGTCACAGTCGAGACCAGGGTTTTGACGGATAATCGAATAGACGGATAACATAAATTTTTAAATACGTATGTACAGTAACGTAATTTCACTGCGGGCTTCCGACGAAAATAAAAATAAAATCCTTTATTAGTGAATAATACATACATGTTGTTTTTAATTTTACAAAACAATCAATATAAACTTGAATATAAGAGTAGTAAGTGCAGAAATGTTTTATAGTACTATAAATCTAACTGTAAAATGATATGTCATCTCCTTCTGTGTCTTTAAGGCTCGAGCTTTCTGCGCGGCGATGTTCCGTTTCTTACGCAGACGTAAGATCTGTGTTGCATTTTCTATCACAATTGAAAACTCTTTTCGATTTGCGATGTAATGTGGGATTCAACGTAAAAAAAGAACTTGTTTTGCTTGAAATCGTCATGTGCCGTGCCGATCGGCTTGGGCGGACATGTTTCTCCATCTCACACGATCACCATAGTCGTGTATTAACTCTGTGTTTTGTTACGATCATGCCATGTGACCCAACCATCTAGATATTTATCTCTCTGCCTTCCCCTTGTTATTTTTGCCTCAGTCTTACCATTTGTCACAAAGTTCTCCAGTTTTATTCTTCTTATAATGTGCCCAAAACATCTTGACTGTCAACGTCTAATTTCTATAATCAATTTACGGTTTTCATTTGATTCTGGTAGGACTAGCTCACTGTTTTTCTGTCTGTCCATGGTATTCTTTGCATTTTACCCCAGAAACCACATTTTCACTGCCATTATACATTTTTCTTTGCTTGAAAATAATACTGCAATTTGATGCTAATTATCAGATGACCTATTTTAAAACTGCCACGTGTGTTTATGTATCGGAATATCAGTTGTTATTCTGTTTACGTAAGCAGACGCAGAAGTTATAGATTTTCTTACAATATACTTGTATATATGCAGGTCATGGATTGTGATCTAAATTGTAATGCTGTAGAAGAGTTGTGTTAAACTGCTGGTACCATCAATAGTTGTGTAATATGTTCTACGTTGTTGTATATAATATTCTACGTTGTTGTATATAATGTTCTACTTTGTTATACATAATGTTCTACTTTGTTGTAATAATGTTCTACTTTGTTGTATATAACGTTCTACTTAGCTGTATATAATGTTCTACTTTGTTGTATAAAACGTTCTACTTAGCTGTATATAATGTTCTACTTTGTTGTATATAATGTTCTTCTTTGTTGTATATAATGTTCTCCTTTATTTATATACTGTACTGCTTTGTTATGTATAATGTTCTGTTTTGTTGCCTATAATATTCTACTTTGTTGTATATAATGTTCTATTTTCGCTTCATTTCTAAGACTCCCATTTAAAAATAAATCGGCGCAAGCTAACATCTTAACAGATTCAGTATCAAACAAACATTAGGTCTGGACCAAACAAAAATGGATAACAGAACATGGGAAGTAGGAGCGTGCCATAGTTATGACTTGAACGTTGTTAACATTGTAGCAGACATGTTGTACTATAAAGCAATGACAGCATGTCGGCGATATATCAGCCCATGGCAGATACGTGAAGCCGTTTAAGACGATTAATCATCCCATGACACTTGATCAGTTAAGTAATCACTATCTTCCGCTTCTTCTTTCGCCCTTTGCTTGCCTAACTTGTCTGAAATCGGAGTATTCGTTCTATTAATGTTCGCTCCTTTTGAACTCAAGCGTAGTCTTTACACGTGTTTCTACTCCTAGGACCTATTGCATTGGACTGATATTTATGTGTGGATTATCTTTCCCTATTACTAGTGTCCCTCGCCATCAGACACACCCGCTCCTACTTTTGAGGTGTTTATAAATTACGATCCCAAGGCAAGGACGAGAAGTCAACATTTTATTCCAACTGGTCAATGTAGGGGTTGAACCCGCTATTTCAGCGTCATCTTCTTCTTCTTCTTTAGCTCCTTATTTTTGTAACTTGTCGGAATTAGGAGCATCAGAATGCGAATCCCAAAGAACCACCGAGTTGTCATCTATGAATCCCACCCATCATGTGCCATGCCGGTAAGCGTGGGCGGTCATGTTCTGCCATCTCACTCGATCACCAGAGTCGTGGATCAGCTCCGTGTTTCTGTCTCGACCATGCCACAAGGCCAAGCCATCCAGGTACTTGCTTCTAGGTCTTCCCCTTGGTCTGTTCCCCTCGATCTTACCAGTTGTCGCCAAATTCTCCAATCCATTTCTTCTCATAACATGCCCAAACAATTTTGACTGTCTATGTCTAATTTCTCTAATCAATTTACGATCTTCATTTGTTTCTTGAAGGACTTGTTCATTGGTCTTTCTGGCTGTCCATGGTATTCTTTGCATTTTCCTCAGAAACCACATCTCTACAGCCATCAGATGTTTTTCAGCCTGACTGCTCATTGTCCACGCTTCACATCCATACAAAAGTACAAGTTCAATGTAGCATCTCAACACTCTTTTTCTCGTTTCAATTGACATCTTTTTATTGGTCAATATGTTTTTCATCTTGCTAAAGGCTACTTTTGCCATAGCGATTCTTGTTCTAATCTCTTCAAGGCATCTCCCATCAGATGTTATTACTGTTCCGAGATAATTGTACCTGCTCACTTGTTGAAGAATATTCCCATTTACTTGTATATTACATTGTGGTATTTCGTCCTTCCTAGTGACGACCATAATCTGTGTCTTTTTACAATTTAATTCTAACCCTAGTTGTTCACTGTGTGTAACAATCGCATCTACTAAATTTTGCAGGTCCTGTTCATTGTCTGCAATCAAGACTGTATCATCTGCATATCTAATGTTATTGATGCATCGTCCCCCAATGTTGATTCCTTCCATATCTTCAATTTTTTTTTTTTTTTTTTTTTTTTTTTTCCGCGTTTCCATCCTGTTTCAGGATATTGCGGTCAACACCAGCATCTTTCAGCTGTATGTTGATTCCTAGGCTAGATTACGCTCATCAGCACGCCACGACTTTCTGAGCGACCGGCTCCATACTCTCATAAGTCACTTTTGCGATTCGAACCACTGCTAATTCTCGTCGCGTCACGTGACGAGAGTATTCGGAGTTAGCGGAGAAAGCTGCTAACCCCTCGGCCACGGAGCCGGGTCATATCTTCAATATTTCTGAAAATACTTTCACTGTACAGGGAAAACAGATCTGGAGACATTACACATCCCTGTCTCACACCCCTTTTAATAGGCTGATATTGGCTTACTTCATTATCAACTCTTATGGCAGCTTGTTGTTTCCAATATATGTTTTTTACAAGTCTAAGATCTTTTCCATCAATTTGTAGATCTTCAAGCATCCTTATCATGTTGACATGTCTCACTTTATCAAAAGCCTTTGTGTAGGCAATAAAGCAAAGGTGTAGATCTTTGTTTACTTCTATAGAACGTTCGATTATGTTTCTCAGTATATACACAGCATTTACTGTACCCTTGCCTTCCACAAACCCACATTGTTCTTCTCCTATTTCAGGTTGTATTTTCCTCCTAACTCTTTGCATGATAATTCTTAGCAAAATCTTCGTGATGTGACTCATTATACTAATTGTTCGATGTTGATCACATTCCAAGGCTCCTGATTTCTTTGGGATTGCAATAAATACAGAATTACATAACTCCTGAGGTATATTTCCAGTATCATATATTGTATTAAGCAGACTGGTAACTTGATCTATTCCATATTCTTCTAAAGCATTAATCATTTCTGTTGTGACGCTGTCTGAACCGGGGGTCTTGCCATATTTCATATGGTTAAGAGCATTCTGAACCTCCATCTTCAAAATTGCTGGTCCTTCATTATTATTTTGAACATCATACTGTTCGTCTCTGTTATCGTCATACAGGTTTTTCACGTAATCTGACCATTCATGTAATATCTGATCTTTTTCTATTATGACTCTTCCATCTTTTGTCTTTAGGCAGCCTGCTGATGTACTTGTTCTTTGATTAGTAAGCTCCTGAATTCTTTTGTGCATTAGTTTCGCATTGTTACTGTTGTGTTGTTTTTCAATTTCTCTGCAATTTTTCTCAAGCCATGTTTCTTTTGCTTCCTTGCATAAGGTTCTCACTTTTCTGTGAATTTCTTCATATTTGGCAGGATTATTTTTGTTCTGTCTTCTTGTTTCCATTAGTTGTAAAATTTCTTCAGTCATCCATGTCTTACGGCCCACTTTCTTTACTTTTGGAATAGTTTTTTCTGCTGCGCAACTGATTGAATTCTTCATCGTCTCCCATTAATCATCTACATCTTGAAACAGGATCTCTAGATCAGACAATATATCAAATTTGTTCTTTACTTCTATGTTAAAATTATCTTGTATTTCTTTGTCAGTTTTCAATTTGCACAAGTCATATTTAGGGTTTCCTGCTGTATACTTGACTTTCTTTAACTTTACCCTCAATGTGCCTGTAATTAATCTGTGATCACTGTAACAGTCTGCATTTGGAACTGTTTTTACGACTGTTAACGCATTTCGAAACCTTTTGCTAATCAGGATGTAATCTATCTGGTTTTTAATCCTGCTGTCTGGACTCCTCCATGTCCATAATCTTCTAGGATGCTGTTTAAACCAGGTGTTTCCTACAACCATTTCTTGTTCTTTTGCCCATTCTACAAGTCTGTATCCTCTTTCATTTCTCTCTCCCAAACCAAGCAAATTTTCCTGAGACACTGGTCCATCTTGGAATCGGATCCTACCACTCGTGAGGTATTCTCAAATGGCCCCAGGGTAATTTTCCGCCGTAACCAGAGCCTCAGAGACCACCTTGTGCACAGTCGCCTCCCCACGGTTACCTCATCCGTGGGCACCTTTGAATGCCATCGTAGGAACTGTCTGACATGCCCATACGTTGTTCAGACACCAGAAATTGCATTTCCCCGAGGCACCTTCACCTTGAAAGATTGTTTCACCTGCACATCCCGCAATCTGATTTATGTTATCATTTGCAAACGATGTGACATGAAATACATTGGCCAAACGGGCAGACGTCTTGCGGATCGTTTTAGAGAACACCTCAGAGACATCAATCAGGGCGCTGACAAACCTGTCCCCAACCATTTCAATTCCTCCAACCACAATGGAGCCGACGATGCATGTGTCACCGCATTAAAACCCTGCTTCTCAAATAGCTGTGTCAGACTTAGAATTGAATGCCAGCTAATCAACAATCTGGGATGTATCCACCCGGCAGGAATGAATACTGTCGTGGACGCTACAGTGTAACTGTGGCATCTTCCCCAATTGTTTACACTACCTATTACCGTGCTGTTCTCCCCCCCCCCCCCCCCCGCGATATCTAGACCTAATTGTCCCCACATTTCTATGTTTTCATAGCAGACTGTTCACATATTTTTGGCTACTCTAATCCTTTTTGGCAACCCATTTTCAATTCTGCGCCACGCGTTTTCGCAGCTGGCCTAGTCACATTTCCTGCCCCACATGTAAATATCAGGTTGTGCATCATAGTGATAGGTCGTGTGCTTGTGTTTCTGTCGTTGTTTATCTGTGTTGTCATTGACAAAGATTCTTAGAATCGAAACGTCTGTGTGTCTATTGTATGCGTTCGTGTGTTTTTTATCTTATTTTATTATTCATTTTTATTATATTTATTGAGTGCTTCTGATTTCGGATTTTTCACCTGTATTTCGCGACACGTGGATCTCCTTGTAAGGTATGTGCAACGTTTGTTAATGTTTAGTTCGTTTTTTTCTCGCAGGAATTTAAAATACCTATTTGTTTCCATTTCATATTGTTATATCCTGCTGCAGCCGCTGCTTTTTCTCTCTATCCCAAACCATGGTTGCCTACACTGCATCCATCGCCTTGCTGTCCTATTTTTGCGTTGAAATCACCCATTATGATATTTATTTCTGATTTTTTGCAGTTCTTCAAAGCAGACTCCACGTCATTATAAAATTCCTCTATGCTTTCTTCACTACTTTCACTTGTTGGGGCATATACTTGAATGACATTTATTTTAAAAGGTCTTCCGTTTAATTTTACTAATAGGACTCTGTCTGACACAGCATGATATCCTTTGACAGAATTTGATGTTTGCTTATCTAATATAATGGCTACACCTCTTTGCTGTTCTTCTCCCCCAGAGTAAATAATCTTACAATCCTCTCCTGTCCTTATCCCTGCTCCTTTCCATCTCGTTTCCGATACTCCTAATATGTTAATCTTCTCTCTCCCCATTTCTTTTTTGATGTTTTCTAATTTTCCATCTGCATTCATTGTTCTAACGTTCCAAGTTCCTACTATGAATACCTTTGTAAAAAGGGTGTCCTTGTTGCCAAGAAGGACCCATTTGCAGCAAAGCATACGGAAAACTGAAGTCCCAAACCTTCACGAGATGAAGGCATTGAGAAGCTTAAAGTCAAAGAGGTACTTCCGTGAACAGTTTGTATGCCGCCACTATCTGACAAGTGAAGGCGCTCTGAACCTGAGGGAGTTCCTCCACCTGCTTGCAGAGATCCTCCCAGCTACACTCAAGAGGCAGACTCGTCCTGGAGCCCTAAGACATTCGAGGCCAAAGGCAGATGAAGGTGGCCTCCGCACTGAAGGTTCTGACCATCGGGAATACATAGAAGCTACAGCACTTTGTACAGACAAGTCTGAAGTGGGTGCCGGTTCTGAGAAGTTTGAATTTATAGGTGGCTTTGGATGAGGTCGTGATGGCTTTGGGGGAGGTCGTGGTAGCGTTGGAAGAGATCGGAGATCGTGGTGGCTTTGGAAGAGGCCGTGATGGCTTTGGAAGAAGTCGTGGTGGCTTTGGGTGAGGTCGTGGTGGCTTTGGGGGAGGTCGTGGTAGCGTTGGAAGAGATCGGAGATCGTGGTGGCTTTGGAAGAGGCCGTGATGGCTTTGGAAGAAGTCGTGGTGGCTTTGGGTGAGGTCATGGTGGCTTTGGAAGGGGTCGTGTTTGGACGAGGTCGTGATGACTTTGGAAGAAGTCGTGATGACTTTGGGTGAGGTCATGGTGGCTTTGGAAGGGGTCGTGTTTGGACGAGGTCGTGATGACTTTGGACGAGGTCATGTTTAGACGAGGTCGTGATGGCTTTGGACGAGGTCATGTTTGGACGCAGTCGTGGTGGCTTTGCACGAGGTCATGGTGGCTTTGGACGAGGTTGTGTTGGCTTTGAAAGAGGTCGTGGTGGCTCTGGAGGAGGTATTTCAAGTGTAACAGTAAATGTATCAACTTATAATTTTAATGACGTCATACTTTCAAGAAGTATTCTTTCACTTGTGTTCCTTTCAATATCATATGCATGTAAGTATGTTTGAATGGATGGATGGATGGGTCGGGGGTAAGTAGGTAGGTAGGTAGGTAGATGGATGGGTGGGTGTAGGTAGGTAGGCAGGTAAGTGGGTATGTGCACGCATGGTGCGTGCGTGCGTGCGTGCGCGCGTGTGTGTGTGTGTTAGGAATAAGGTTTTCAACTTCTCTCTATAGTTGACGCAAATAAATTACATCCGAAAAAGAAAGAAACATAAAACAGAAAACAAATAAAGCAAAACAAATGACAAATGCCAACATCTGTACTTCAAAACCCGCCACATTCATCAGCAACAAAAACCTCAGCTGGGTGCAAATAAAAATGAAAGACAGAAACATCATCAAAACAGAACACTGCAAAAACAAAAACGGAAGCTAGAAACAACAACACAGCAGGACAGATAAAACAACCGTAACACGCAAACAGTCAGAAAGCAACACCAAATACTACTAATGAAGCGAAAACGGTCAGAATTTCAGGGCAGACATCAGATTCTAGCTAGCAGACATGACCTAGTTGTCAGTAGTTCCGACCGGAATCTTCAAGGAAGGAACTTTTTACGTAAGGAAAAGTTCGGGGTCACATTCCAGATGTTATCTTTCCATGACGAAACGAGCAAGTATTGTTTCAGCCGGTTGAACAACTCCTGGGTTAATGCACGACACGAGTATAAATTTGTCGAGTCTCCGTTCTTTACTCAGATTTATTTATTCCATTGTGTTGTTTCATTTATTGTTTCTGCCGGTGGGTTGCATTTTCTGAAGGGTTTGGGGAAATAACGAGGGCGAGGACAAAACGCGGGCTGAGTAACTCAAGGGGCGTGAGTAGTTAAGGGGACTCAGTCGTTTAGAGGGATGAGAGGATCGAGTTGCTGAGATGACTGCGTTACTGAGAGGACTGAGTTACTGAGAGGCCTGAATTACCGAGAGGACTGAGTTGCTGAGAGGACTGAGTTACTGTGTGTACTGATTTCCTGAGACAACTGAGTTACTGAGAAGGCTGAGTTACTGAGAAGAGTGGGTTACTGTGAAGATTGAGTAGCTGAGAAGGCTGAGTCGTTTAGAGGACCGAGTTACAGAGAGGATTGAGTTACCGAGAGGACTGGTTTACCGAGAAAGCTGAACAGTTTAGAGGGCTGAGTTATCGAAAGGACTGCGTAACGTAGAGGACTGAGTTACCGACATGACTGATTAGCTGAGAAGGCTGATAATGCTTCTGAATCTATCAGCCTCGACGTGGATTCAAACCCATAAATGAGGGACTGACAGCAAGTTGAAAGAGAGCGACACAGGACGGACATCTATGGAACAGAATGATCAGAGGGACCACCTGCCAGCCTAAAGGTTAAAGCACTTGATGAGGATTGTGTTGATGATGATGAATTATGTTGATGGTCGTAATGATAATAATGAATTATGTTGGTGATGATGATAAATTATGATATAGTGATAATGATGATGATGATGATGATGATGATGATGATGATATAATGATTACGTTGATTCGTAATCCTGCATACCAGCTGCGGGAGATTTGACAGCAAACCACCTTGCGTTTATGGACAATGAGCAGACTAGCTGAAAAAGAAAAAAAAACCATCTAAAGGCAGTAGACATGTGGTTTCTGAGGAAAATGAAAAGAATGCCATGGACAGACAGAAAAACCAATGAGCAAGTCCTCTAAAAAAACAAATGAAAACCGTAAACTGATTAGCGAAATTAGACGCAGCCTTTTAGCACTTTATGAGAAGACATAACTAGAGAACTTGGTGACAACTGGCAAGATTGAGGGGAAAAGAACAAGTGGAGAGCAAAGAAGTAAACATCTGGATGGCTTGACTACATGACATGCTCGAGACAAGAACTCAAATCCACGACTATGGTGATCGTGTAAGATGGCGAAACATGACCGCCCACGCTTATCGGCATGGCACATGATGATAATGATGAGTGCCGGTGGTTCAGAAAGTAATGTCAAACTACTGAACGTAAACTTGCCAAGAAATTACAAACAACCAAATAAAAGATGCTAGTGTTCACTGCGACGTCCTGTAAAGGCTCGTACCTTTTCTCTACAGCGACGGTGATCTTTTACAAACGAACAAACAAATAATTCATTGATGTCAACACTTGCCATCACTTCTGCCCTACTACGAAGATGGAAATGATTACCCGTGTATTTATGTATTTCTGTAGGAAGTGTAATAGCCGCAAGCCTGCCTGAGCTTTCTGAATGTCAGGCTGCCAGCAGTTCAGCATTAAGAAATAAAACAATTCCACTGACACCTACAAGATATCGATGTTAGTGCTGCACTTCAGAGCCACAAATGTCAAGGCAGTTTTCTTTCCCTCCTTCCCCATTGTGTTTACTGTGGTAGGAAGTATGTTAGTTGATACCTTCTCCCTGGGGAAGTTCGGGCTCATGGGACCAGACGGAATGCGGGGTTAGTCACTGGGTTCATATGTCAATAGAGTTTTCTGAAAATGTAGCGTTAACTCGTGTGTGTGTGTGTGTGTGTGTGTGTCTGTGTGTCTGTGTGTCTGTGTGTGTGCCTTCGCTGGCTTTTGAACTCAAGCGTAGTCCATATACGTCCCACCGCTTCCAGTGTGCGTGTGGATTAGATTTCCCTATTACCAGTGTCCCCGATCATCAGGCGAACCCACTGCGAATTCAGAGGTAGGTTAACACTTATAGGATGCAGTGTGTGATGCTGGAATTGTGTCGACAAGCTTACATTTATCGTTAAAGATTTAAAGTTAGCTGTATATCCTTTATATGACGTTTGCAGTCAACACCAGCATTGTTTGCTGTTGTTGATGTCTTGGCAAGTTTACGTTCAATTGTTTGCTATCGCTTTCTGAACGACCGGCACCCATATCATTTCGTAAAAAAAACTAGCGCAACGCGGTCTTCTGCCACATCGCGCGCAGCTGTGTTTAGAATGCGGGTATGCGGGATTACAAACCGCGTCCATAAAATCTTCGCCACGGAGACCGGCCGTTAAAGATTAAAGGGACAAATAATCAGACTGCTACCGGTACCATAAGTATTGGGGCTCTACGCTGGCTGTTGCAGACGAGGACGGAGCACGTATGGGAATGTCCTGAGTGATGTGATCTCGGTTCTTGACTCAACTCAACACAGATTAAAGTTTTAAGTATATCAGCGGTGTCTTTTTTTTCTAACTTGTATTGACGTATGCAGTGGCCAATTTTAATGCTAAAGTAGGTGCAGGAAGAGCTGAAAATGAGAGACACATTTTAGGAAAATTTGGATTAGGAAATAGAAATGATGCAGGTGACAAATTAATTGAATTTTGCACAGAAAATGAGTTAACGATAGCCAACACACTTTTTAAACAACATCCAAGAAGACTCTTCACATGGAAGTCTCCAGACAGTTTTACCAAAAATCAGATAGATTATATTTTAATACAAAGAAGATGGAGATCAAGCATAACATCTGCAAAAACCCTACGAAGTGCAGACTGTGATACAGATCATCAGTTATTAGAAGCAGATCTGAAATTAAAACTCAAAAAGCTTACCCGAGGACCAAGGCCACTTCGTTTTGATCTCACACAAATACCGGACGCATACAACATAGAAGTTAGGAATCGCTTTGGGGTCTTGATGTCTGTACAAGAAGAAATG
Source organism: Cepaea hortensis (assembly GCA_963921405.1). Taxonomy (NCBI): domain Eukaryota; kingdom Metazoa; phylum Mollusca; class Gastropoda; order Stylommatophora; family Helicidae; genus Cepaea; species Cepaea hortensis. The sequence goes on along the minus strand of OY992876.1, from coordinate 445,973,038 downwards.
ACACCTGATGAACTGGCAGTACAAGCTAGAGATATCTTGATAACTGCAGCCGAAGATTTCATTCCGACCAAGAAAACGCAACGTAAGCCATGGATTACATCAGACACGTTAGAATTAATAAAACAACGAAGGGAGCTGAAACAGAAAGGAGATGAATCCGATAGCAGGATGAAGTATAAATCTTTAACTCGAGAAATAAGAAAGAACACAAGAAAGGACAAAAATCAATATATACAAGATAGCTGTACCAGAATATAGCAATATCATAAGGCTGGAAGAGATTATGAAATGTTCAAGGAAATGAAGTTATTGACAAGAAATGTTCAACCTCAATTGAATGTTATCTGTGACAAGATGGGAAATACCTTAACAGAATCTAGACAAATTCTAGAAAGATGGCAGGAGTACTGCAGTGGAATGTATGATATGAGTGACAGTGAGGATATGAATGAGATACATGAGCCAATGACAGCAGAGACAGAACCTGAACCCTCATTAGATGAAATTGCTTGGGCTATAAGGAACCTGAAGAATGGTAAATCACCTGGATGTGATGAGATACCAGCTGAACTAATTAAAGCAGGAGGAGAAGAAAGCATACACATATATCATGCATTATGTACAAAGATTTGGAAATATGGTATATGGCCAAAAGATTGGAAGAGAACTATCTTCATTCCAATACCAAAAAAGGGCAACCTGAAATTATGCACCAACTATAGAACTGTTGCCCTGATAAGTCATGCAAGTAAAATTCTACTAAAAGTCATAATGCGACGACTTAGTAAGAAAATGGAAGAAGAGATTAACGTAGTTCAAGCTGGATTTAGACAAGGAAGAGGAACAAGAGATCACATATTCAACATGCGTTTAATAATAGAGAAGTGCAGAGAATTTAATGTAAACCTATTCTCATGTTTTGTGGATTATTCAAAGGCATTTGACTGTGTACAGCATCAGAAACTTTGGGAAATCATGAGGAATATTGGCTTTCCTTCATATGTAGTACATCTCATAAAAATGCTATATCTAGACCAACAAGCAGCAGTTAGAATAGATGGCGAGACATCAGATTGGTTTGACATCAAGCAAGGAGTCCGTCAGGGCTGCGTGCTGTCACCCTATTTGTTTAACCTGTATGCCGAAAATATAATGAGAAATGTAAGAGATGATATAAACAGGGAGCCATATGATGCCCTAAATATCGGCGGTCATGACATACCAGAGATTCGATATGCTGATGATACAGTATTACTATCCACAACACAGAATGGCATAGAAAACCTAATAGCCTCAACACAATTGAATAGTGAAAATCACAACTTATATCTTAACATAGCAAAAACTAAGATAATGCATACAGATAAAACTACTATGGAGAAAGAAATATACATTAATGGGAGAAAATTGGAGGTGGTGGAAAATTTTGAATATCTTGGGTCATTGATTACGAATAATGGTGACACAATGAAAGAAATAAAACGGCGACTATCCATTGCTCTTCAAAGACTAAAACAGATGAATAAATTATGGTGTGGGACAGACAGAACTACAAAAATTAGATTTTTAAGAGCATGCATCTTTCCCATTGCAACATACGCCTGTGAGACATGGACACTTACTAAACAAGCTGAACAGCGCATACATGCCTTTGAATATAAATGTTATAGACGAGTTCTAAGAATATCTTGGGTAAAGAAAAGAACAAATGCATCCATACTTTAAGAGTTGAATATTGAGGAGGGATGGCTATTAAAGACGATAAAACAAAGAAAATTGAAGTATTTTGGTCACTTGAAACGTCACGACAGTTTGGAGAGAACAATAATGGAAGGGTATATGCCTGGGAAGAGAGGAAGAGGAAGGCCAAAGAGAAGATGGGTGCAGGATGTGGCGGATGATCTCCAGATGGGTGTATCAGACGAGGGACATCTTGCTTGTGATCGAGAAGTTTTCCGGAGGGTTGTTATGGGAGCGAGGTTCTGTAAAGGACATGCTACTGAATGAATGAGTGGCCAATGGGATTATCGCGCTTGCACTTGAGCTTCATGTGCGCTGATGATTAGTGGATTCATTCCACACACATGCTGAAAGTCAAATTGCCCAGGACATCTATCCGGGGTTCATGGCAACGTCCCGTTAAGAACATGCAACATATTTATTGACTCATTGTTATTTTGCGTATGTTTGCTTTCAACTCGAACATGGTCCACACATATGCTCCTGCCACTAGTAATTTTACTACTAGTGTGTGCATTCTGCGTGAGGGCTAGCTTTCCCTGCGACCAGTGTCCCTCACCATCAGACGAACCCACTCCGACTTCTGAGATACTTGTAATTTACGTCGCCAAGTCAAGGACCAAGAGAAATGATGCTGGATGGACTAAGACAGCGGCATGGAGGAATATCCTCAGCAGAGGGTTGATCTAGAACACCAAAGGCCGAGATCTCTAGAGCGACATTAACTCCTACGCCACCTGACAGGGCACTTCTTCTTCTTCTGCTGCGTTCATCCGGAGTTTTTTTTTTCCGGATGTGATTGCGTTGTGCCTGTTTACAGCAGAGCTGCGTTCTTGCGCCGTTAGGCCGACACATCCGACTTCTGCGGGCATTTGTTGACCGGGTTAACCTTCCCGGGTGACCGGGCACTTGATGTTGGTGATAAAGTGAAGGACGAGAAGTCAACATTTAAGTCCAACTGACCGGGGTGTGGAATGAACTGACCGCGGTCAGCAGTGACAGTTTCAAGTCCCTAAACATTTCAGCAACGCCTACCTCCGCTTATATGTAGTAATACGAATAGAGAGTGGGGATAATAAAATCTAGAATCAGGCCAATACGAAACAAACAGTTCATTAGAAGTTAACCTCTCATGAACTGCATTAAATATAGTATTCTAATTCTACCATCCACGGAGAAGAGGAAGGTGGAGGAGGAAGGAGAAGAAGCGATTATCAGGAACAGAAGGCAGCATACATTGTACTGTCAAAAAATGTGTAAATGTAGACAGACAGACAAACGTACAAACAGACAAACACAGACGGGAGAGCATGTGAGTCGGAAGTTAAAATTATTTCTGTGGAGAGAGATTAAGTTGCAGGGGGGGGGGGGGGGGGGGGGGGGGCTGAGATAGAAAATGAGACAGCACAAAAAATATTTCCCAACGTCAAAATAATTTGTTTCTTTTTACATTAACATTATTATTATTTTTTAAAGTTCTTTACATGGCTCTCTGGCCAGTCTAAAAATGTTATTTTTGTATCTCACATGTGTCTCATAATAATGTTTATTCGCTTGCAAAATACATCTCTTAATCTATACTTTTGACTTTCACACCGAAAAGGAAGGACAGCCATTAAGATTGCAAGGTTACAGGACGTGAATATGACGTTAGGAAAAAATGTAATTGAAAGCTAAAAACAAACTGATGAAATCGTGTATGAATATTTTGTCAGACAGCAGACACACCTTTTCAGTTTGAAAATATGGTTTCTGAGTTAAGTTGAGTTGCGTTAAGAACAGACATCAAAGCACTCGGGACATTCCCATTCGTGTTCCGTCCTCATCTTCAACAGACAGTGAAAAGGTCCAGTACTAATGGTACCAGTGGCAGTCTATGTAAATGCTGGTCTGGCCTTTCTTGATTGATTGATTGATTTAGGAATCGACATCACAGCATTCGGGGCATTCCCATAAGCGCTCCGTCCCCATCCTCATCAGCCAGCGAAGAGTTCCAAAACCAATAGTACCAGTAGCAATCTGATTATATGTCCGTCTCGCCTTTCCTCTGAGAGTTTAGCGTCGACCAGATCCCCTCGTCACTCTTCGCTGTCTCATTCTTGCCAGACCATGGTAATCCATTTTCTCCTCCGAGGTGTACACGTGCTCCCACAAGGCCGCAACCACGTCTGCCTTGTCATGTATCAATACTCCACCAAGTTCTGCAGAGCCAGCCAATCTGTCTGCCTATTCATTTCCCAGCACACCGGCATGCCCCGGAGAAAAGATCCAGGCGATGCTTGTCACCCGTGACCTTCAAAGCGAAGCAAGCCACTCCGCACGAAGCCTGTCCGTCCTCACCCTCGTCAGCATGCTTTCTGAGTCATACAATCACGATGTGTGTGTGTGTCGTATTCTCCATCCAGCGGAGAGCCGCAGTGACTGTCTCCACCTCCATTCTTAAGCTGGATGTTGTGGTATCATATGCCAGGCTCTCCTGCACCAAACGTCGACCATTAGCTTTGGTTATGAACCCCCAGCGACTTCTCTCACCTCTTGACACCGAACCATCTGTGTAGATAATCATATCACCCGAGTGAGCATTGTCCTGGATTAGTTGCTGGATTTCCACTTCTGTGGCCCCTGCTGGCCACTCCCTGCACTCCCGGCTTAATGTTGCTTGCTTGCTTGTGTTCGTTGGCTTGAGCTCCAACGCGAAGTCCTGTATGTCGGATGAAGACATCCTGTTGTCCAACATCAGTGTGATGTCATACAGGACCTGAGGTTTGCATGAGTATCCGTTGTCCCATGTCTGGCTTATTGGTGTGCAGACTGGTGGTTCCTCGCCGTACAGGCAGACACTCTCTGACTTCGGAGGAATCGGCGATCCTATTGACCTTAGCCAGGACCCCAAAGGGACCTGTTGCCCAGGACGCTCAACGAGGACGCGTCAATAGGTCTTGGCCAGTATATAACCCGGCCCTGGTGCCTTGGAAACACCTCTGCGTCCCCCGGCTTAATGTGATTATAACTCTGCACAAGTCTGACTGCTCCGCTGGCACTCTGATCCATTCCTCTCCTCGCCTAATTTTCTCCAAGATGCACACCTGACTGACCGTATCCTCCGCCTGAGCCATCCATTATTTCCCTCTTATCAGTTGCTGACCCTTAACTGCGTCCAGCGCCTCATGCAGTGTCGGCCAGATCATCTGATCACTCCCTGCAGCACCATTCTCTCCAGGCTGTGATGATGTATCTGAGGCATATACGCGATCCCAAAGAGCGCCGACCACGTCCGCCTTAACATACATTAACACCCCACGGAGTGGTGCAGACCCAGCCAATCTGTCCGCCTGCTCATTTCCCACCACACCAGCATGTCCTGTAGAAAATATCCAACTGGTGCTCTCTATTTTCGATTGTTGAATTGAAGCCTGCCACTCTGCCCGAAGTACACGAAGTTATCAAACATATAAAGATGTAATGCATACAGGTGTATACAACATTTATAAGAAGTATTTCCTGAGGGAACAAAACGAAACAAAGAGGGTTTTTTTTTTATTGTTTGCAAATTAATAACACCGATTATTTACATACCAGAGACACACAGCTTAAAATATGAACAACAACACAAAATACAACATAACAACTAGAACAAATGCACACAACGGGAGACATTTGGAGACGTAAACAAATAGTTTACAGAAAACAGCATTTAAAGAAAAACAAAACATGGAACAAAAACTAACTTGAAGCAATTATCTAACTACAAGATTTGAAAAACAAAAGTCGCCAACAACAAATAACCAGCAAGAATCAATTAGAAATTCAAACAATTTATGACAAATAAACATCACAAACCAGTAGAATAACATTCGACATAATTCCAGTATGAAAATTAGAAATAATACAATGGAATTGCAGGAAGTGCTAAACAAAATCTAATTGACAAATGCAAAAGTGAGCGAATAACGTTCGTCATATAAGGCAATCCAAAACGCCAGTGTAATCTTAATATGCCAGAATTTTGCGCAGCGATAAGCCAGACAACAAACAATGGCGGAGGAATGGCATTTATAATTCATAAAAATATACAAGATAATTACAAGGGCGTCGTTTACGACGGATAATTTTGAAGGATTAAATGTTGCTATAGCAAGCGAAGAAGAAGAAGTAAACACGAGAAATATATACTTCGCTCGGTATCATATTCATCTCCCACTTTTGTCGCCAAGTGACGTGGGGGATGGATTGTTGATCAATGATATTTCAACGGCAGATTGGTGGCACTAGATAGTGTTATTCCTTGTGATTGTACAATGTCTTTGATGTCGTTAATCCATTTTCTTCACTGACGCCCTCATGCTCTTGTATCAGCTCTTCTTTAGTGTATCGTCAGAGCTGGTTACTGATGGTGTTGCATTCTAACGAGATAACCGAACCATTTGGACTTCTGCCTTTCAGCATATGTGGCACACGGTGTTGATTCCAATGTCTGTCTGATAACATCATTTCTTACTCGGTATCGGATAGTTAAGTTGGCAGCTTTCCTCAACCATCTCATCTCACAGGTGTTGATTTTGCGTATGTGTAATTTGGATAATGTCCATGGTTGACATTGGTAGCAGGGGAATGAGATACGACTAGGCTTTTCTTGTCTGTTGTTGGTAAGTTAGTTTGTACACCAGTGTCGGATAGTTAAGTTGGCAGCTTCCCTCAACCATCTCATCTCACAGGTGTTGATTTTGCGTATGTGTAATTTGGATAATGTCCATGGTTGACATTGGTAGCACATGGTTGGTGTACTTGCTTGCTTGCTTGTGTTCGTTGGCTTGAGCTCCAACGCGAAGTCCTGTATGTCGGATGAAGACATCCTGTTGTCCAACATCAGTGTGATGTCATACAGGACCTGAGGTTTGCGTGAGTATCCGTTATCCCATGTCTGGCTTATTGGTGTGCAGACTGGTGGTTCCTCGCCGTACAGGCAGACACTATCCGACGTCGGTGGAATCGGCGATCCTATTGACTTTAGCCAGGACCCTGAAGGGACCTGTTGATCAGGACGCTCGACGAGGAAGCGTCAATAGGTCTTGGCCAGTATATAACCCGGCCCTGGTGCCTTGGAAACACCTCTGCGTCCCACATGGTTGGTGTGAATACGCTATTTATTATGGTTTAATGAATGTCGTAAATTTATTGCAGAAATAGATGTGGATAGTCAAGATTCTTTGGTCACGTTATGGCGAGAAATAAACTAAAAAAGTTAATGACAGTTGGTAAAATTAATAGGAAAGGAGCACAGGATAGGCAGAGAGATAATTATCTGGATTGTTTGACCATGTGGTATAATTGTGGAGAAGAACATAGATCCGATGTAAGATATTTTTTTACGTTATATATCCTTTACAGGACGTTGCAGTCAACACCAAAATTTTACTGCCGTTGTTGATGTCTTGGCAAGTTTTACGTTCAGTAGTTTGCCATTGCTTTCTGAACGACCGGCTCCCATACCAACACGTTAAAACCAGCTAGACGCGGTCTGCTGCCAAATCGTTCACTGTTGTTTCGAATGAGGGTAAGCGGCATTGCGAATCGCGTCGGCAACGCCATTGCCACGGAGATCGGCGATGCAAGATTGGTGATTGTTATTTATCGAACCATGACCGTTCACCGTTATCGACATGGCACTTGATGATAATGAGACGTTGTGTTGTCGTTAAGCAATTAAAATAACACAAAGTAATGCAGCTTTACAGAACAAAATTATGGAAAGCACAGGGCGTTGAGGCGACTAGCCTTCATCAGCACACAAAAGCATACACAAAACACAACATATAATTATGATTCTGAGAAAATTAGCACATACGTATTTTTTTTGGTTTTTTTTTTTTTTTGCATTTTCTCTTCATTTTTTTCATTTTTTTTCTTCATCTTTTCATTCTTCTCATCCCGTCCTTACGCCTTAATGTAGTCACTGTAATGTCTTCTCCGTGATTATATGTTGTGTTTTGTATATGTATTTGTTTGCTGATGAAGGCTAATCGCCACAACGTTCTGTGTTTTCCGTAATTGTGTTCTGTAAAGCCGCATTACTTTGTATTGTTTTAGATTGGTTTCATCCCAAACTACTGAACGTAAACTTGCCAAGAGATCACAACAGCAAACAATGCTGGTGTTGACTGCGACCACCTGTAAAGGATATGCAACTAACTGTTTTACCGAAGGTCCACTCACTAATTGTATTCATACTTGTACTATGTTGTATTAAACATGTGGACCTATTTACTGCCTAGCTGATAATGCTGATTGGCTGACTCCTTCTGTAGAGCCACGTCTCACCAGAAAACCACCATTTGGGTAATGTATCAACCTCAACAGTCACCAAGCAGTTCCCACCTACAGGTCTGTGATATGATAGCGCCATCACATTTTGTTAGCCCAGAGTCAGGAGGAAAAGGTGACGAATCGTTCCCTCATTTTGGCAAATGATGAGTCCAGACAAACCCGGGTCCGACCGTTCTCATGACATTGCCCGAGCAGTTCGCTATCAAAATCACTAGACTGTCTGCCATGTGAATGTGTTGTTTGTCCATCAAGACTGATGATTACCATTCATTTTACCCAGTGGGGTTGTTTTCTTCTTCTTCTTCTTCTTCTTCTTCTTCTTCTTCTTCTTCTTCTTCTTCTGCGTTCATCCGGAGTGGGTTTTTTTTCCAGACCTTAGGCCGACACATCCGTCTTCTGCGGATGTTTGTTGATTGGGTTAACCTTCCCGAGCTGATCCTGTGGGGTTGAAAGTTTGGAGTTCTAAGATGGCTGATAAGGCCTATTTTTGCTCGAAATGTTCTTTGACAATGTGGGCAAAGAATGCTTGACGTTCCAGGAGGAGGATCTCCTGCGGTGGTTTTTTATTTTGCTTCAAGTGACTACAACTTTGCGTAATTATGTACGCCATGAATTTCGGTCTTTGGAAGCGGTCTCCCAAGTATCGTGATGAATTCCAAAAGCTTTTTGTGAGATCGTCGGTGTCTTTAAAGCGGTTCCTCTGGCCGCCTTGGAGGCGTTTATCACAACGCAGCTTGCCATAAAAATAAAAATAATCGTTTAGGGAGCCTGTGATCTGGCATGCGAGTTAGGTAACCAGCCCAACGTGAATGTATAGACGTTGACTTAAAGGCGCTCTTTGTGGTTTTCAACCTCGCTTTGGCGAAGGGATTACGCATTGCTCTGCTTTTTATACAATGGTATGAGTGCCGGTTGTTCAGATAGATCTAGCAAACTACTGAACGTAAACTTTGCCAAGAAATCACAAACAGCCCAGAAATGCTGGGGTGGACTGCAACGTCGTATAAAGGAAACGCAACTCATAACTTATTTTTCATGGTTTCTGCTTTCAGGGGAGTTCAACCTGCAGATACAGGATGTGACCATTGATGACGAAGACTGGTATGAGTGCCAGGTGCAGGCGTCCACGACCTACCCCAGGGGCATGAGGAGCCAGCGGGCCTTCTTGTCCGTTGTTGGTGAGTTGGTTTGTTGATTCATTCATTCAGTAGCATGTCCTTTGAAGAACCTCGCTCCCGTAACAACCTTCCGGAAAACCTCTCGATCATAAGCAAGATGTCCCGCGTCCGATACACCCATCTGGAGATCTTCCGCCACATCCTGCACCCATCTTCTCTTTGGCCTTCCTCTTCCTCTCTTCCCAGGCATATACCCCTCCATTATTGTTGATAGGGAAATGAATTATGTCTAGGCTTTTCTTATCCATTGTTGGTAAGTTGATTTCAGGATTAGGGTAATGAGATATGACCAGGTTCTTCGTGAACGTTGTTAGTAAGTTGGTTTGTTGATTAGGGGAATGAGATATTAGGAAACTGTTCTTGTCCGTTGTTGGTATGTTAGTTTGTACACCATGGGAATGAGATATGACAAGGCTTTTCCTGTCCGTTGTTGGTAGGTTGGTTTGTACACCAGGGCAATGAGATTCGACTAGGCTTTTCTTGGATTTGACCACCAGCCATTATTTGAGTTAGCTCGCCCCTCGAGTGTCCATGAAGTAAAGAGACTGAAATATTCAGCACCGAGGAACCCCTGCTGGTGATCAAAAGCCTATTGTTTTCCTTCTTCAAGATGTAATTGATATCACTGTGGACGCACATGTCGACCAGCGTCACACAGTAGGCTATGGATTACATGAAGCAGATGGCACTATCATCTCCAGGAATGCTCTCTCCCTCCATGTAACACCCTAACCATGTGAGTAATTTTCAAGTATGAGGCAGATCCTGTTTAAACAAATAATCTGAACGCACTTACACCCGATTGCCATCTTGTTTTTTCTGTGTCGTCGGTTCTATGGTTCAAGGTCAGCGGTTCTCAGAATGTGCGGCAGCTTGCACTGGTACAGGTAGAACGCGGGTTGTCAAATGGGGCGTGGAGAATCAAAGACAGTATATGATTTATATACTTCTACTTTAACTTGTTTATATTTATCATTCTTTATAGAAGAATGATGAGAACGCAGTGTATAAATAGAAAAGGGAAATGAAGATATAGTGAAAAAAGTTAACTCACAAAGAGAACTGGTTACTCGCATCAGAAAATAGTCCATGGTCTTTGGGGATGTCGTGACAAAAAAGAAAATTGGAGTATGTCGTCACAATGGGGAAGCTGGAACGGGAAAGAAGTAGAGGGAGACCAAGAGAGAAGATGTTGGACAGTTTGAAACCATGGCATGGATATACAAGATGCGTTTATTTGAAATCCGTTCGTGTGGCACCGCGCGTAATTGCGTATGTTAAACATGATCATGTCATAGCCGTGTGATAAGTACTGACCATTGAATAAAAGAGCACGTGCTTATTGTCCCATGATGCATAGGCTCTGTTTCTGACCGTTGAGAAAATGGCCGGGTTGGTCCAAAATCCGTCCAAACAAGCTCAAAAAGCGGTGATTCAATTTCTTTCATTTGAAAGATGTTGACCAGTGGACATTCATCGAAGAATGCAGGCAGTGTATGGTAACAAATGTGTGTCGACGACAACAGTGAAAGACTGGGCACGAATGTTTCGGGAAGGACGTCAGTTCACGACAGATCTTCAACGGTCGGGTCAAGCGCTTATTATTTGCAACAGAAAATTCCATCGCCAAAATTGATGCAGCAGTACAGACCATTGACGAAGCAAACGTTCGCTAGCGAAAGAATTTGGTGTGTCAATCGTGACAATTCAAGAGGTCGTGCGTAAGAAACTGCAATATCGGAAGATGTGTTCACAGTGGGTACCACGGATGTTGACCAACCACCAGATAGGGTAACGCGTGGGATGGTGTTTGAACGACTTGCTGCGTTACAGATGGAGGGTGATGCATTTCTCTTCCGCATAGTGGCAGGCAATGAATCATGGTGTCACCATTTTGAGCCGAGCAGCAAAAGATATAGAGCATGCAATGGAAGCATGCTGGATTACCAAAAGCCAAAAAATTTCAAGGTATAGGTTTCCGCTGGTAAGGTTATGATGAGCGCATTTTTTCTTACAATGAAGGGCTATTGTTGGCCGACTTTAAAGAACCTGGTATCAACATCAACTCTACCCACTACTTGCAAACACTAGACAAGCTGTAAAAAGCCATCAAGAATAAACAACCCGGCATGCTTTCTCGCGGTGTGATTTTGTTGCACGATAATGCTCGTATGCATGTCGCAAAGATTGTGCAGGGAGCATTAGCAAGGATGAAGTAGGAAATTCTGCAACATCCAGCCTATAGTCATGATTTGTCACCATGTGATTTTCATTTGTTAGGACCTCTAAAAAAAAAAATATCTCAAGGGGTAACGATTTCACACAGATGGACTGCAACGTCCATTACGTTCATGACGTAATGAACGCGGTAAACACTTGGTTCAGTGAGCAACCACTTTCTTCTTTTTTTTTTGCGGACGGCATTCGCCGCCTACCTAAGCAATGGGATGCTTGCCTGAATGCCTACGGCGACTTCTTCTGACCAGCCCATGGTGCATAATTCATTCAAAATGAATGCTTTGTTTAATTCTACCACACCTGTTAATGTTTCTTTCATGCTTTTGTAAAATCCATTGGAACGGGTTTCAAATGAAAGTCCCTGATATATACAGATTGACATTTGGAGAGACATAATGACGCTCTGGACACACTGGCACCATTACAGTGGAATGGTGAAGCTGTCTCCACTGGTGAAACAGTGAAGTCGACAGCAGGCCGAGCTGACGACTTCTAATGTTGTATAATGTAGGAGAAAGACACCCGGGGTCATGACCTGAGTCGACCCTCCCACATAGAGTTCCATAAAGATCGAAACATTTGGGGAAAGGGGACTATTTCTGACGATCGATAGCCAGTGCTTGCTCCGCGGTGGAGTTTTTACAACTATATACGTGTGGCAATTTTTATAACTATATACGTTTCAGAAAGCAATGGCAAACCACTGAACGTAAAAACTTGCCTAATACATCAACAGCTGAAAAATGCTGGTGTTGACTGCAACGCCTGTAAGGGATATGCAACATTTTAAAAAAAAAAAACGTGCGGCCCTGGTAAAAGACAGTTTCAGAAGCCCTGTTCTAGACTTGGCTGACGGCTCCAGGACTCGGACTATCTATTCTCACCAATGTTCACTGTTATCTCTAAGTCGGATTCAGCCGCGCTTCTTGTTATGAAAGCAATAAGGCGTTGCGTAATCAGTCCATCAGCAACTGTTCTGCTGTCTGCCCGGCAGGTATTTTCCCGGGTCCGTTTTTTTACTTCTCGTCTGCTTGCCACACGCCATTTTAAAACAATGTTTTCCCGTGATGAATTTGAATAACGAAGACACAAACAATAAATTGCACGATTTATTGCCTGGCATATTTCGCTGCATCTCGTCAGGTACATACTGCAGAAATCACACAACTTACGTGAATTAATTAGATAAATCCTTCAAACTGAAATATACACATGTTCGCACAGTAATGTCGATTGTCTACCACGGTAATTTTAAACTGACTAACATGTCTTTCTGCTTGCACAAGGACGGCTTACGAAGGTTGATTATTATAGCTTCAGCAAACTTCAACAATCGACTACTTTGCGTGTTGAACAACACCCGGAAGGCACTGTTTCTTTCAACCACGTGACCGCTCTCGAGCACATGTCTCCCAACCGATGAAGCCAGACTTTTCCGGTGTGTCGGCCTGCCTAGGCTACCATCTTCTGTGTGTAGTATCTTGTCCACCCAATTCGGAATATGTTCCGAAACCCTGCAATGTAACTGTCGCTCAGTTCTGCCTATGTAGATGGCCTCGCATCTGCATGTAAATTGGTAAATACAATTTGATTTGGCGTACAAAGCTACAGGTTCTTTTACTGCTGGGACGGGGATCGGTACGGTTCTGTACCTGATGAAGACAAAAACTGAAACATGTTGTGGCAACCGGAAACATTTGTGGAAAGAGAGATAGGGGGAGACACTGTGAGAAGATGCTTGACAATCTGGTGTCAAGGCACGGAAGGGAGTCATCACATGAATTAATCTATGACGTCGGCGATCGTAATTTGTAGAGACGCATGATCGTCAACGCCAGCCGGCTAGGCACTGAATGATGATGAAGGAACCTGTGACAGGTCTAGCAAACCGATAGGGAATTTACTTGATCCAAGACAACAATGCTCTCGAGTCATGGAGGAAATTCAAGGAAAGGCGTTAGTCACAGGTTCTGAAACTTCGAATACGCTTTCCCACGACCACTAACGGTATGAGTGGAATGAACAACAACCACAACCCAAACTGTTTCATTCTAAAAAAAAAGCCATTTTCACACACCTTGAAGTCTATTTGATAAGTGGAAAGGTTTGGCAGCAATGAGAGTCATGGCGAGTGCCAATATCGAGCAAAGACTGCTATTACTTCTGTTCCAAGGACTTGTGCTTTCACGCATCGAGTATGCCCTGGCCATCCTCACTGTCAGCCCTACACAGATTGGAAGACTTGAAAAGGTACAAAACGAAGCCATGCGCATCATTTTGGGCTGCACGAGAGACACCAGCTGTGTAGCAATGAGATACCTCCTTGACTTCCCGACAATGGAACACAGGATCAAGATCTGGAGAGCTCGTGCATACTTAGAAATAAGTGCAGATGAGCAGCACCCTCTGCATGACGCTGTATTCAGAGAAAAGGGTGACAGGCTAAAGAGGGGCAAATCATGGATGGGGCGGGCGGAAGATGTCGTCGGACAGGTCTGCAGTCTTACCAGTATCAACCCCGGCAAGGAATGGGTGCCGGTGCCTCCAGCTTTTAAGTGTACCTTCTCCTGCATTATCACACTCGACAGACGGTGCAGAGAGCAGAAACCTGCCGCTGTCAATGCAGAGGTTAACGCGCTCATCTATGATCACTCAGATAGCCCCGAAGTGCTCATCTATACAGATGGATCTGTTGTAAAGCAGCAGAGAAGTGCGTGGGCATTTACAGCCCGCTCAGCGGGCCGAACCGTTCAAGAATCCAGTGGTGCCCACTCCATGACCACGAGCAGCATGACGATGGAGGTGATGGCAGTTACACAGGCTTTCATATGGCTGGAATCACAGCATTATACCAACGTGTGTGTACTAAGTGATTCAATGAGCATGATTCAGAAGGTCGAAGCTGGATCTGTACGTAGACAGTGGACTGAGTCGCTGCGGAAGTCTGTTGTCCGCAAAGTCACCTTCATCTTCGTCCCGGGACATGCGGGAGTCGAGGGAAATGAACGAGCTGATAAATTGGCTGGCTCTGCACCCCCTGTAGATGGCCAGCCCATGGATCGTGCCGATGTTATTAATGCCCTTAAAGATATGGCGAGAACAGAGGATTTTGACGCCAGTGATTCCACATCGCTTTCCAGGATGAAAGACCTGGGAGTAAGAATCGGCACAGCCAGACGCGAGAGGTACATCGGGAAAACAAAGCGCCTCGTCAACCAACACAGAACTGGCACTATTAGCCACCGGACGCTGATGCATATGCTGGGGGGAGGATCTGAGCACCTATGGACATGTCCGGAGTGCAACGAAGATACCCCAACTGATAACTAACTAACTAACTAACTTGATAAGTGGAAGTAATTAAAGGTCTCTTTCACACCCTTAAGGCGCTTTTGGAATAAGTAGCTAGATCGAAAATGAGAGACCCCAACAGACAATAGATGACTAGATCCAGTGCCAGCGTCCTTTCTTCACCCCATAGGTCATTCTGGCGTGTAGTTTACATGTTAGTATTCATTTATTCACATATGAGCAGCGGTGTCACCGTTAATTTGATATGCAGTTAACCGATTGTTATATTCTTTATTCGGAAAACAAATCTGCATATTAATGATAAAACTGATTTGAAAAATTAGACACAGACAGTCACGGTTTGTTTAGACATATTATGGTTATTCATTAGCCATTATCTCATACAGACAAATATGATGATTCATTAGCCATTACCTCATAAGGACAAATATGATGATGCATTAGCTATTTCCTCATAAGGACAACAACCCCTTTCAAATTATTATCCGAAATGTGACTAATCCCGTCACGGCATTATTCATGTGAGATGGACGCAAAGTATAGCTACTCTTCTGAGGTTGAACGGGATGGAGGTCATAGAAAAAATTACCAACCCGCACATTGTGAGAAGAAATAAACAGCAGAACTTGGTGACAACTGGCAAGATTGAGATGAAAAGAATAAGGGGACGGCAGAAAGATAAATATCTAGGTGGCTGTGCCACATGGTATAATCGAGACAAAAACCGCAGAGCTGATCCACGACTCAGGTGACCATGTGAGAAGGCGAAATTGCACTGGATAATGATGATGAAAAAGCAATACCGTACGAATATGTATATATTATGTAGTTCCATGTGTCAAAATAAATAGGCAGTTAACTGGCTGTTATCTGATTAATTGCCATGGGATGATAAATTGCCTTATTCAAAGCTCCCGTAACAGCCATGGGCTTATAAATCAAATTATAGTTAAAATATAAATACATTAGTTTTCCTTTTACAACAAACTTTAATTTGATATATAATACAATATGTCTACTATCATAATAACAACTTTTAAGTGATACCTGTTACGCACTCCTACTTAACGTATTGTGCCATCCAGTTTTGTTAGGTTCAGACCTACAGTTTGTTTGACACCGAATGTGTTAAATACTTTATTTGGAAAACAATCCAGCATATTAGTGTTGTAATTTTCAATGGAAGTTTATGTTGTCTTTCAGTGCACCCTGAGCGCCCGTCTATTGTCAGAGCACCCACGATACCCGTCATTCTACACACCCCAACCAACATTACCTGCCGTGCAGACAAAGGTAAGGAAGAGATTACCTCTTGATACTATTTCCCTATTTTACTTCTTTAGTGGATCCATTACCATGTTGAACTCTGTTTGTTCTTCTTTGGGCATTGGGTAGGAGTCCCTTGTCAATGGAATACTTGTCTATGTTCCTGTCTGTCTCTCTCATTCGCTCTCTCTGTCTCTCTCTCACTGTCTATCTCTCTCTGTTCCTGTCTGTTTCTCTCACTCTGCCTGTGTCTCTTGGTCTCTCTCTATGTCTTTCTCTGTCTCTCTCTCTCTGCCTATCTAAGCTTCTCTCACTCTGTGAGTCTTTGTCTCTCTCTATCCCTGTATATGTTTCTCTGTGTGTGTGTCTCTCTCTTCCTCTCTCTACCTCTCTTTCCCTCCCTCTCTCTCCCTCTCACCCCCTCTCTTTCCCCCTCTCTCTCACTGTCACTCCCTCTCTCATTCTCCCTCTCTCTCACTATCCCTCTCACTCTCTCTCACTCTTCCTCTCTCTCCCTCTCTCTCACTCTCCCTCTCACTCCTTCCCTTTCACTCTCCCTCTCCCCCTCTCTCCCTCACTCTCCCTCTCTCTCTCTCTCGCCCCTTTCTCTCACTCTCCCTTTAGTGTAGAATGGGTCAACCTGAGAGAATCGGTCAACCTGGGAGAATCGGTCAACCTGGGAGAATCGGTCAATTTTAAACAAGCCTTGCCTTGAGAGGTTTCAACCACATGACCACGATATGGGCAGTCAAGTGTACTAGCCACAACATTACTGTGGTTCTCATTGTATGTTTAGTTTGTTATTTTATTATTTCGTGACAGAGCTTTGTTTTGCTGATCTGGCAACTTCTGGAGCTTGTCTTGCTGCAGACATATTGTTGTTATCTTTCCTCTAGAGTAAATCAGACAGGCCGAAAGAGGGATCATGCTGCATTGGCAACACGTGGTCTCTACATTCTGCCCAGGCGTTGTGCTAAGGAGAGGTATAAATCCATTTTACAAACTACCATCTGTCAAGACGGCAAGGTGCCAGTCAGTCATTTTGTGAAATCCAGGGATCCTTGTGATTAAGCCACCTCCCTTCCGCTCTGAAAGTTGTGGGTTTGATTCTGAACTCTGTAATTCGGTTGATGAGTGCAACTTTCTCAGAGACTCATGGGTATCGTCACTAGGGCTACGAAGTTTGTGCTTTGTGAGACACTTTCAGCAGACCTGCGGAAAGAGATCAGACAATATGGGATAAAATCAATTGCAATTAAATTGATCCTCGTGCCTTCAACCCAGCCAATGAAATTGATCCTCGTGCCTTCAACCCAGCCAATGAAATTGATCCTCTTGCCTTTAACACAGCCAATGAAATTAATCCTCTTGCCTTTAACCCAGCCAATGAAATTAATCCTCTTGCCTTTAAATCAGCCAATGAAATTGACCCTCTTGCCTTTAAACCAGCCAATGACAATGATCCTCTTGCCTATAAACATGTAACTTTCACCATTCTTTTCATCCCGTCTATTCTATATTTTTTCAGGAAAACCAGGAGCCCAGATCACATGGCATCTTGATGGTCAGAGACTGACCTATGGGGTCAGTAGTCACGTTCAGCCCAGTGGGAAATACTTTGACACAATTGGGGTACTGACCTTCAATGCAACATTGGCAGACGCAGCCAAACGGGTTGAGTGCCAGGCAATAACTGAGTTTATGGAGTCGCCGTTTAGAACTTTTGCAACTCTGGATGTCCAGTGTAAGTAAAGGCACTTTGAAATCTTGTTTTTATTTGTTTGTTTGCTTTGAAATCGAGCGTAGTCCATGGAGGAATGATGTTTGTTAGTTTTCCCTGTTACCAGTGTCCCTCGCCAACAGAGTAACCCACTCCATCTTTTGAGGTACTTGTAATTAACGTCCCCAAGTCAAGGCAAAAAGTAAATCCTAACCCTCACAGTTCACGGTGACTGCACTAGCCAGGTGGCCTTAATTCCTTAGACTCAAGACCCCCCTTTCCTACACAGCAAGGTACTATAGACACTAGATGATAGTTGACAGTCTAGGATGAGAAGTCAACATTTTAGTCCACTTGATCTGTGTAGAAGTTGAGCCTGCTACCTCACCATAAAAACAGATATTTACCTGTCTGAATTCCTCTTGTTAGAAGTTTCATCATCAAGTGCCTTGCCACATAGCCTGGATGACCATGCTTCTCCACTAGAGGCCAATGAAACTAGAACATTATATACAACAATAATATACAACAATAATATACTGTGAGGTTTATTTCTAGGGGTTACATCTGTTAGAATGTAACACCCACTTGAGGAATTTAATTGTCTGAGGAATATTATCAGGGTAAGCCCAAAGGGGATGGGTTCCTATCCTCTATCAAGATCACCTTCTGGAAGCTAAATTTTATTGGCTCGTGCCCCCACGTGAAGATACTAAAGATGTTTTGTATCCACACGAATTAATGAAGAAAAAATATATAGATATAAGTTTAAGCTTCTTGGAAAGGTGTGGAGACCATGGACTGTTGCCACTATCCCAAAATTGGATGCCCTTTTCTATCACTGGGGAAAAGGTGCTAGTGTGCAGGTGTCCGCCCTCATATGGTCTAAATTAATATGGTCACATATGATTTATAATACACAAGTATTTGATAAACCAGACCAACAATATCATGACAAACCATTCACAGTATAAACAAGACATACAGTGACATCACATAATATTTGTGTTTACAAACAATATGTAAGAATCAATCAACAAATGGTCTGGTAACATAAAGTGTAATAAATCAAAAAATTATGACAACCAAATATATTCTTCACATTGATTACATCTCTGGAGAAAACATTGTCAGGTTCACATGGAATATCAGCTGAGGTAACTGCATAATTGTGGAAACACAAATAGTGAAATCATCCAACATCATTACAATATCATAATGTATAACAAAGTACTACCAAAAGTAAATAAAAAAAGGATATTCATATATTTGATGCAGTTGATATCTGCCGGTAGGTACTTCGGTGGGTTTAAGATTCACATGGATGCAGGTCTCTTCCGGGGAACCAGTTTTCTCTCAAGGGGTCAGCATCAAAGTGAGTGAGGAATGGTAAGGTCTTCAATTTGGATCTAACATCAGGAATTCTCACTGGGTTCATGGGTTACATGGGTGAGATCTTGGTAGGATGGGGGTGGTGGATGATGCAAGGAAATGGGCTGTACTATTTGGGCTGGCAAAAGATGGACATGACATACAAGTTTACCGCCCTCAGCAACCAAGACCGCATCTTCACAACCGCAGGCTTTCGGTTAAGCGCCCCATCTGATGGTCCAAACAAAATACAACTTCATAAGCATTTGCCTACAATTTACATATCAGTAAATCATAAAACCTGTCATGAAACAATAAAACAAAATAACAAAATAAACACCAAAAAAAAAAAGAATAAGATAAGAGAGGGAAGCATGTGTCTCCTCAATAGTGAGAGCACATCCCTCTTATCTGTATAGATGGCCTTCAATCCATCATATCATGCTGTATGGTCCTGATGGGATCAACTCTGGGTGCAACCAGGACAAATAAAAATATAATAGTCATAACTTTAAGACCAGGGAGTCTGATTGTGATCAGGTCATCTGGTTATTTTAAATTAAGTTGATTCAAAGTCATCAGGATGTAACAGACATGTTTGTAAAGAAGTTATCTTGTGGTAGAGGCATGATGTGATTAAGATCAAGGTATATTGTGATGAAAGTGGGTTGAACTAGATGCATACTATGGTAGATGCATGGGAAAGGTGCATGTAGTGACACTTCCTAGTAAGCCAGAGATAGGTTGAGACTGTTGCTTGATAAGACAGGGTGTGTTGAGATGGATGTAAGTTGAGTTAAGGGTCAACCTTATAAAATCATCATCATCACTGTCATCATCAGGTGCCTGTAAATAAGCTCATACTATTTTCTCTGGGTTCAGCTTAGATCTCCAATGCCTATCACCATCATCATCATCCTCAAGTGTTGAGAGTTAATTGTCCACCATATAATCTCATCAACATCATCATCATCATGTATTGATATAACTGCCTTTATACGCGTTATGTATTTAGCATACGGATTGGTTTAGACAAAACAAGTATGGTCATTCCCCGCGGTCTCTTCTAAACAAAGGGCTGCAGGATGACCTTGTTAAACCACCCAAGATTTCAGGTTATCTCATGCACACAGACAGAAATGGGCTGTTTTCCAATCATATTTCAGAACATAAATGGCATGCCCTTGACCGTAAGAACCACCTAATCATCATATGACTACGTAAGGTTGTCGGTGTGTGCAACGTCCGGCTAACATTTGGGTATATGGTGCAACTCTTATTAATGAGCATTTATTCTAAGAACAAACATGACAATTTCACAAAACATATTCAGGGGAAAAATGTGAATAAAAGAATAACAAGATATATATATATATGTGAGTCAGTGTAAATGGTTTTAAAGAGATAGACTCTTAATCTACATTTCCTCTGTGAAAGCATCAATGTTCAGCAAGTACATTTGAAAAGCACATTATTCATATATTGAGAAAAGTAAATATATACATTGTAAAAGAATAGAAGGGAATCTTCTTCCTTGGCATATTGTCACAAAATATACAGAAATCTTCTTTTAGTCGCATATGTAACCGACTATAAAGAGATATAGTGATATACTTTAGTAGCACGTGTTAACAAAATAGAAATATTCTTTTGCCACGCATGGCAACAGAATGAAACACCAATACTCTTTAGCCACATGTGAAAGAGTATAAAGAAATATTACTTTAGCCGCATATCGTGAAAGAATTCAGAAATATTCTTTACTAGTAGATTGCCACAAAATGTAAGGAAATATTCTTTAGTAGGCAATGACAACAGAGTGTCTATCTGAAGTTTCTACTAACAAGTGCAGTAAACAGAAACATGGCGCTTGTTTTCAATCCCACAAGAACACAAAGTTAGACTATGATCATTTGTAAACATTTTAAACAGTACATCAGTATTATAATAATTATAACCATTGTATTACCTTACTTTAAGAATTGGTTGGTCACACAATGAAGTTTGGCCTGCTTTGAGGGACCCAGAACACCTGCTAGGCTTGCACACAACATGTGAACTCACAATCTAAAGAGAGAGTAATCATTTCCTGTCCCCGCCACCATTGCGACTACCGCTCTACCGCTCGCTGTTTCCGGTTGTAGGCGATGTGGGTGTATGGAGTTCCGTTTTGGTCAGAACTATGAAGTCGAAGGCTGTGAGTTGGCTGGGAATATCTCACAAGGCTCCCATCCAAAGACAGTTCTTAGCGAGAACTGGTAGAACAGACACTCACGGGTTTCCGACTCCTCTTCTGATGCTCCCTTTCTCCCAGGTTTGGTACTGTCTCCTCCTCCAATGATTCATCCGGAACAGGATGTCGACTCAAGAAGTCTGCTCCCACATTAAGTTTCCCAGGTACATACTCAATTTGGAAAGAATATGGCTGTAAGAGCAATGACCATCTCATGAGCCTTGCATTCAAATTCCTTGAGGCTGCCAAGAACATTAAGGGTTGATGATCACATTGTACTACAAAATGTTTTCCGTACAAATACGCCTGAAATTTCTCCACTGCCCATACCAGAGCGAGGCACTCCCTTTCGATGACCGCATAGTTCTTCTGAGCTGCATTCAGCTTCCTACTTGCATAGGCCACTGGAAAGAGTTCTGATTGGTCATCTTTCTTCTGAAGCAGGGTCGCACCAACTCCGATGTTGCTCGCATCTGTTCGAAGCGTGAAGGTACGGTTGAGATCTGGCAACTGAAGAACTGGTTTATCAGTCAATGCTTTCTTGAGAGCTGTATAAGCCGCTTCACATTCAGCTGACCATTTGACTATCTCTGGGTTTCCTTTCCTAGTAAGATCAGTTAAAGGAGCCGTCAGAGAGTTAAAGTCCTTGATGTATCTTTGGTAGAATCCACACAAGGATACGAATGATCTAACATCCTTCTTGGTTCTTGGGCGTGGTGCCTTCTGGAGTTTCTCAACATTGCCTTCATGTGGAGTCATGAATCCTTGAGAAATCTTATGACCAAGAAAATCCAACTGTTTGAATCCTATCTGACACTTCTTTGGCCTTGCTGTCAATCCAGTTTCTTTTAAGCGTTTGAATAGAAGATGCAGAGCTTCTACGTGTTGATCAAACGTCTCAGTTGCTATTAAAATGTCATCCATGAAATTGCTAATTGCAGGATGATGTAATGGTTCAAGTAACTTCCTCATCATTCGTGTAAAAACACTGGGCGCGTTACTTAATCCAAAAGGAAGAACATTAAACTCATAGTGCCCATCAGGGACGCTGAAAGCTAACCATGGTCTAACTTCCTTTTTCACTGGAATCTGATAATAGCCCTTACTGAGATCTACTTTAGTGAAGTATTGGGCTGAGCTGAGACGGGTGAAGAGTTAGTTCTGATCCGGTAGTGGTTCAGCTTGAAACTCAGTCATAGCATTGAGCTGTCGATAGTCGATGCACAATCTATGTTCGCCACTTGGTTTTCTCAGTAACACCACACTTGCACTGTAAGGGGACTCAGATGGTGAAATGATTCCAGCCGAGAGCATTTGCTGTATTTCTTCCTTCAAAATGGGTTGTTTGGCATAAGGAACGGGATATGTTTTAGCACGCACAGGAGTAGGGTCTATTAGCTTCATGTCAAACTCTACTAGATTTGTAAGCCCGGGATTGTCCGTAAGTACATCTGCATGTGTAGCCAAAAGATCCTGGATCTGCTTCTGCTGATCTGGTTTTAATGTAGGACTAATATCCACATCTTGAAAAGTTTCTTTTGCTTGCAGAGGGTATTCTACTCCCATAGTGTTCCCATGTTCCACTTCTGTAGCCACTGCCAATGCCATCAGATGCGCTGTGTCGGTGGTAGAGGGCCTTTCATTATATTTCCTTAAGAGGTTTATATGATAAACTTTCAACTTCCCTCTGATGGAAATTTTGTAATTAGTACGAGAAATCTTCTCAGTCACTACATATGGTCCTTTCCATCCGATTTGCAGCTTGTTCTGACTTGTAGGAAGTAGTAATAGCACTTTCTCTCCCACCTCCAATTCTCTATCCTTTGCCTTTCTGTTGAAGTAGCCTGCCATTTTACGCTTAGCTTGTTGTCGGTTGACAGACGCTAATCGCCATCCATGTTGTAGGCGGTTTTTCAACTCAGCAACATAAGAAGAGGCAGTCACCACTGTCTCGTCTACTTGATCCTCAGTCCATGTTCTAAGTAAAGCTTCGAGGGGTCCCTTAATTGGACGTCCAAACAACAAAGTTGCTGGAGCCATCCCAGTTGAGTGATGAGGTACTTCCCTATATGCAAATAAAGCTGCAGGTATGTACAAATCCCAATCCTCTGGTTTTTCCTGGGCAAGTTTCCTCAGGATAGTAAGAAGGGTGCCGTTCCAGCGTTCCACAGTTCCATTCCCGGCCGCGTGATATGGACTTATGCAGATCTGTCTGGATTGAAAAAGTCTAAAAACTTCTTCCATCAGCTTACTTTTGAACTGTGATCCATTATCAGTTAGGATCCTAATAGGAAATCCTAATCTGGTAAATATTCCAAGCAAGGCTTCCTCTACATGCTTCGAATCGCTTGAAGAAATTGGCACAGCTTCCGCCCACATGGAGCATGTGTCAACAAGTGTAAGAATAAATCGGTTCTTTCTCTTCGTCAGGTTGAGAGGTCCGACTATATCAATTGCCACTTTTTCGAATGGGGTACCGGATACAGGCATTTCTCTGAGTGTAACTGGGGCTGTCCAGTGTTTAGGAGCAACCTTCTGGCATTGCGGACAGGATTTTACAAAACGTTCTATGTCGGTTTGCATTCCAGGCCAGTAATAATGAGCTGAGATACGTTGTATGGACGCGTTAATTCCCATGTGCCCAGAAAAAGGTTGACTGTGTCCCATATCCAAAATTTGAGCTCTGTAAGCAGAAGGAACAACTAACTGGGCATGTTCCTGTCCTCCTGTTCCTGCCCTACGGTGAAGCAATCCATTCTTCATATACATCTCACCTTTGAGTGGGGGTGAGTGAGCTCTAGGCAGTTTGTTGAAACAAGGCGCCAAAGTGCTATCCGCTGCCTAAGCCTTCTTCAAATCCTCTGGGTGAGGTTTATTTGGTATCGACTCTTCTGGAGCTGTTCTAGCTTGAAGTCTCGTTGTCATGGCTGAGACAATTCTAGGCTTTACTGGATCTCCTAAAAATAGATATCGACAACCAAGAATGACGGGGTATATGGGTTCTGAAAAGACTGCCGCCTTGATTTCCCCCTTCACATATCGTGAGTTGATGCTCACTTTTGCTACTGGAAATGACATTGGAGCTATGTTTTTCAAGGGTCCCTGTAGTTCGACTGTTTCCTCTGTTACCTGATCAGGGCTAACCAAAGAGGAAGATACAATCGCGTCAAATTGCAGTCCCGTATCGTAGAGACACATGACTGAAACTCCGTTGAGTTCAACGGATTCAACAACCGGAATTCTGGAATAAGTGTCTTCGTGGTTTTCCAAAGAAGTTCCACCAGTGCTCACCTTCTTATGTTCCGGTTCTGTCAAACAAGCTGCAGTTTTAGGAGTAGTTTCCCGCTTACACGCTTTCGTATGGTGTCCGGTAGTCCTACATTTTAGGCAATATGCTTTTCCCTCCTTCTGAGCCTGTTGAACTAAAGGTTGGACGGTGTTTTTCACCTTGTTGTTTTTCTGGTTGGAGTGATTCTCAATTTTCTCCTTCTGCTTTTGAGATTTTTCTGGATGAGAAGAACTGGTCGTCCGACGAGTTGCTCCTACCTCCTTCTGAGATTTCTCAAATCTCTCAGCTAGGATGATAATTTCTTCTAGTCTTTCTGCCCCATTTTGTGTTAGAAAAGCCTTCATTTCTGTTGACATTTTCTCTGTAAGTTGGTCAATAATAATCATCTCCCTCAGGCCTATGTAACTCTCATCAAACTTTCCTAATGAACACCACTTATTTACATAAGTTTTCATTCTCTCCACTAATTGTGCAAAAGCTCTCCCCAGGTTCTTTCTTCGTAGCCTTGAACTTATTCTTATAGGTGTCACCGTCAACTTCAAAACGGGCTAGCAATGCTGTTTTGAGGGCATTATAGTTGCGCTGTTCCTCCTGCGTCAATCTGGAGAACACTTCATATGCGTTGCGCCTCAAACCGTGGGATAATTTCACTGCCCATCTAGTCTCCTCCAACCCACAGGTGTAACACATCTGTTCAAATCTATCAAGATATGCTTCCAACTGATCTGTGTGTTCATTGAAGGGTTCAAGCGGGAATGACATTGCTCCAGTCTGTTGGTGAGTAACATCCAAATGAACATCTGTCGCTGGACTAGTTTGAGATGTAGACAGGGCAGTACTAACTCCCGTCTCCATTCGCAGAATTTCCTGCTCATGTTCCATCTTTTTTAATTCCAGGACATGTTGATATTCCCTTTCTCTACTCTCCCTCTCAGCCTGAAGTTTTCTCTCTTCTAAAAGAAGAGCATGTTGACGGTCTTTGTCCCTATTCTCTATTTCAGCCTGTAATCTCTCATGTTTCTCTATCTCATCTGAAACATATTTTGCCAACTCATTACCTGCCAGACCGCACAATTTGCCTGTCTCCATATGCTGGTTACGCAACTTGGCTAATTCAGCCATTCTTACCTACTCTTCTATATCTGGAAAAATCTGGGTGTTCTGGGGCCTCGGTCAAGCTCAACCTCAGTGATCCCTTTTAGAAGATATAAAAATAGCATGCAAAAATGGGTTAGCAACACAATGTCACTAATTAATTTAACCAGTGCGCACCATATGTTCAGGTAATAATGGGAACTTATTCACTAAGAAGTTACACTCCTAAACTCTTTAGTCCTACTGACCTAATAAGAGTAAATACCACACTCCCCCCTTCCTATATCAAGATCCACCACCTGTAATGAGATTTCCCTGTGTTAGAATCTTCCTGACTGAAGTCTTACTTGTGTTTGGGCTGCTAGGGGTTTAAATGTCCCTCTATAAGTAGTATAAGGATCCACACTAGTGAGGAGATTATAATTAATTCATTCCAGGACGAGCAAGTCCCACTTGTGAGGTTTATTTCTAGGGGTTACATCTGTTAGAATGTAACACCCACTTGAGGAATTTAATTGTCTGAGGAATATTATCAGGGTAAGCCCAAAGGGGATGGGTTCCTATCCTCTATCAAGATCACCTTCTGGAAGCTAAATTTTATTGGCTCGTGCCCCCACGTGAAGATACTAAAGATGTTTTGTATCCACACGAATTAATGAAGAAAAAATATATAGATATAAGTTTAAGCTTCTTGGAAAGGTGTGGAGACCACGGACTGTTGCCACTATCCCAAAATTGGATGCCCTTTTCTATCACTGGGGAAAAGGTGCTAGTGTGCAGGTGTCCGCCCTCATATGGTCTAAATTAATATGGTCACATATGATTTATAATACACAAGTATTTGATAAACCAGACCAACAATATCATGACAAACCATTCACAGTATAAACAAGACATACAGTGACATCACATAATATTTGTGTTTACAAACAATATGTAAGAATCAATCAACAAATGGTCTGGTAACATAAAGTGTAATAAATCAAAAAAATATGACAACCAAATATATTCTTCACATTGATTACATCTCTGGAGAAAACATTGTCAGGTTCACATGGAATATCAGCTGAGGTAACTGCATAATTGTGGAAACACAAATAGTGAAATCATCCAACATCATTACAATATCATAATGTATAACAAAGTACTACCAAAAGTAAATAAAAAAAGGATATTCATATATTTGATGCAGTTGATATCTGCCGGTAGGTACTTCGGTGGGTTTAAGATTCACATGGATGCAGGTCTCTTCCGGGGAACCAGTTTTCTCTCAAGGGGTCATCATCAAAGTGAGTGAGGAATGGTAAGGTCTTCAATTTGGATCTAACATCAGGAATTCTCACTGGGTTCATGGGTTACATGGGTGAGATCTTGGTAGGATGGGGGTGGTGGATGATGCAAGGAAATGGGCTGTACTATTTGGGCTGGCAAAAGATGGACATGACATACAAGTTTACCGCCCTCAGCAACCAAGACCGCATCTTCACAACCGCAGGCTTTCGGTTAAGCGCCCCATCTGATGGTCCAAACAAAATACAACTTCATAAGCATTTGCCTACAATTTACATATCAGTAAATCATAAAACCTGTCATGAAACAATAAAACAAAATAACAAAATAAACACCAAAAAAAAAAAGAATAAGACAAGAGAGGGAAGCATGTGTCTCCTCAATAGTGAGAGCACATCCCTCTTATCTGTATAGATGGCCTTCAATCCATCATATCATGCTGTATGGTCCTGATGGGATCAACTCTGGGTGCAACCAGGACAAATAAAAATATAATAGTCATAACTTTAAGACCAGGGAGTCTGATTGTGATCAGGTCATCTGGTTATTTTAAATTAAGTTGATTCAAAGTCATCAGGATGTAACAGACATGTTTGTAAAGAAGTTATCTTGTGGTAGAGGCATGATGTGATTAAGATCAAGGTATATTGTGATGAAAGTGGGTTGAACTAGATGCATACTATGGTAGATGCATGGGAAAGGTGCATGTAGTGACACTTCCTAGTAAGCCAGAGATAGGTTGAGACTGTTGCTTGATAAGACAGGGTGTGTTGAGATGGATGTAAGTTGAGTTAAGGGTCAACCTTATAAAATCATCATCATCACTGTCATCATCAGGTGCCTGTAAATAAGCTCATACTATTTTCTCTGGGTTCAGCTTAGATCTCCAATGCCTATCACCATCATCATCATCCTCAAGTGTTGAGAGTTAATTGTCCACCATATAATCTCATCAACATCATCATCATCATGTATTGATATAACTGCCTTTATACGCGTTATGTATTTAGCATACGGACTGGTTTAGACAAAACAAGTATGGTCATTCCCCGCGGTCTCTTCTAAACAAAGGGCTGCAGGATGACCTTGTTAAACCACCCAAGATTTCAGGTTATCTCATGCACACAGACAGAAATGGGCTGTTTTCCAATCATATTTCAGAACATAAATGGCATGCCCTTGACCGTAAGAACCACCTAATCATCATATGACTACGTAAGGTTGTCGGTGTGTGCAACGTCCGGCTAACATTTGGGTATATGGTGCAACTCTTATTAATGAGCATTTATTCTAAGAACAAACATGACAATTTCACAAAACATATTCAGGGGAAAAATGTGAATAAAAGAATAACAAGATATATATATATGTGAGTCAGTGTAAATGGTTTTAAAGAGATAGACTCTTAATCTACATTTCCTCTGTGAAAGCATCAATGTTCAGCAAGTACATTTGAAAAGCACATTATTCATATATTGAGAAAAGTAAATATATACATTGTAAAAGAATAGAAGGGAATCTTCTTCCTTGGCATATTGTCACAAAATATACAGAAATCTTCTTTTAGTCGCATATGTAACCGACTATAAAGAGATATAGTGATATACTTTAGTAGCACGTGTTAACAAAATAGAAATATTTTTTTGCCACGCATGGCAACAGAATGAAACACCAATACTCTTTAGCCACATGTGAAAGAGTATAAAGAAATATTACTTTAGCCGCATATCGTGAAAGAATTCAGAAATATTCTTTACTAGTAGATTGCCACAAAATGTAAGGAAATATTCTTTAGTAGTCAATGACAACAGAGTGTCTAGCTGAAGTTTCTACTAACAAGTGCAGTAAACAGAAACATGGCGCTTGTTTTCAATCCCACAAGAACATAAAGTTAGACTATGATCATTTGTAAACATTTTAAACAGTACATCAGTATTATAATAATTATAACCATTGTATTACCTTACTTTAAGAATTGGTTGGTCACACAATGAAGTTTGGCCTGCTTTGAGGGACCCAGAACACCTGCTAGGCTTGCACACAACATGTGAACTCACAATCTAAAGAGAGAGTAATCATTTCCTGTCCCCGCCACCATTGCGACTACCGCTCTATCGCTCGCTGTTTCCGGTTGTAGGCGATGTGGGTGTATGGAGTTCCGTTTTGGTCAGAACTATGAAGTCGAAGGCTGTGAGTTGGCTGGGAATATCTCACATATATAACAATAATATACAACAATAAGAAAGAGACAAATAGGCTGAGATGAGAAGAGAGGTATTGGAGAACATCGTGACAGCTGGACAGATCAAGGGAAAGACTGGCAGAGGCAGATCAAGAGAAACGATGCTGGATGGACTGAGATGGTAGCATGGAGGAATATCATCAACAGAGTTGATCCACAACATCAAAGTCTGAGATCTGTGAAGAGACACAAATGCTTATGCTAGTTTGCAGGGCACTTGATGGTGGTGATGAAGATGATGATGAAAGTGTCACTTGATTATGGATATTGTTCACTGAAAGTCATGGTTGAAGTAACTGTTATTTCTTGTTTTACAGTTGCCCCAGATCTGACCATGACGACAAATGTGACCGGGAGGAACATTAGGGAACATGACTACATCCAGTTCCAGTGTACGGGTCATGCAAATCCGGCCAGCGTCACATGGAGGTCTGTTGCATGGTTTTATTTATTTATTTACTTTTGTTCTCAAAATCCTGTTAAACCTTCCTGGGTTGTGATTGTGATATATGAGGGGGCTTCAAATGAAAACCTTATTTTTTTTTTCTTTTTCAGTGAATATATTCTGAAAAAGTAAAGATCAAATGAATAATTTTTCAATACCCCAGGAATATTAACCTGGTCAAAAAATGCCTGCAGAAGTCAGAAGTGTCGGCCTAACGGCGCAAGAACGCAGCTCTGCTGTAAACAGGCACAACGCAACCACATCCACACAAAAAAAAACTCAGGATGAACGCAGAAGAAGAAGAATAAGAAGAAGCTAATTTTTCAGTATAGTCACCACTGCATTCAATGGAAGTCCTCCAGTGCTGATAAAATGCTTGGATTCTTGTAGAAAAAATTCTCTGGGGGTCACTACTCGGTGTGCCTGACCCGGTCGTGAACAGTCTGTAAAAAGAAGTCACGCCATTTTGAAACTTTCTACTCCACTTCTACACTTACTGGATTGACAGGTATGCTGGACCTTCAATCGCGGATGAATTTCTAGAGATTTCACCTCTTCACTGATAACAAAACGGATAACAGAACGCTGCTCCTTTTTGGAAAATGTCAAAAGTGGGGCGGCCATCTTTAAACTATCCTTATGATGTCAGCATGTTCATTTGCAACATGATGTCACATGTTTAAAACTCTTGACATCCTTAAAAACAATATTGACAGGTTACAAGACAATGACATGGTTATTGTAATTTCAATCACACTTTTAAGGTTTTCATTGGAAGCCCCCTCATACATGATATGCTGTACATAGTTTAGCATTCTTTATGTGTATAATTTTATTTGTATATTTGGGAGTCTTGAAGAGAACAAGGGGAAAGCAGAGAAGTAAATATCTGGATGGCTTGGCTATGTGGTATGGACAAGACACGAACACTGAGCTGATCCATGACTCATGTGATCAAGTGAGATGGTGAGAGTTTGGGAGTCTCCGTGGTGAAGTGGTCAAGCTGTTTGAATCAGGCTCCGAAGGTTGTGGGTTTGATTTTGGTTTGATTCCGCGTCCTTCTGTTCATGAATGAAATTTTTCGGACACTCCTGTGGGTCGTCGCTAGAGCTACGGAGTTCATGCTTTGTGGGACGCTTTCTGCACTGCGGAAAGATACCGAGCCATATGGGATACAAAAAAACGATGCAATGAAGTCGACCCTGTCAACTTTTAAGCGACTTTTTTTGCATATTGTTTTTCAAGAAGATATATTTATCTGTCCTAGATAGATCAATGTAACATATATTGAAGAAAAAAATAATAAGTTATGTGGGTTGTCACTGATCCCATTGCATGGAGGGAAAAGATCAGGAATGAAATACAGACAAAGGAGAAAATGATTGCAGATAGGTCACACACTGAGCGTGTGAGATGTCAGATGGTGCCTGATGATGGAAATGACCATGTGTTCACATGCATCCATTGTGGACAAACATTTACCGCACAAATTGGTCTCTGATCAGTGACAATCTCTACCACCATGTGTTGTAGATACTATGCTTTATTTCAAGTACAATTTAACAAACTATAATCTGTGACAGCAAGACAGCCACGTGTCAGTATCATCATCATAAACGTTGGTGGTCTTGTTTCACCATCTCACTCGATCACAAGAGTCATGGATCAGCTCAGTATTCTTGTCTCATCCATAACACGTAGCCAAGCCATCCAGGTATTTACTTCTCTGTCTTCCCCTTGTTCTCTTCACCTCGATCTTGCGAGTTGTTACCACGTTCTCCAATGTATTTCTTCTCATAACATAACCAGAAAATGTTGACTGTTATCCAGTAAAGTGGAAAGGGAGTAACGATGTTTATTCATAAAGGGAAGCTGTTTTGTTTTTCTGGGGAGAATATGTCGTTTTTCGTAACAGTTTTAGGAATGTCTTTCACAAGAAATTCGATGAAATTTTGAGGGCAGCCGACAGATAGTTGTTGGTTATGGTCTCAAGTTTTGTGATGGTAAGCAGAGGATTTCTTTAATGAGACCAAGGCTAAGGTCACCGGCTAGTATGGTCACTGCCAAGAAGGAAAGCATTGGCAAACTACCTTCTTTAAAGATACCTAGTTTATCATAATTTGTCAAATCATGAACGTCACAAGAAAAGTTCAGCAATACAGAAATTGGTCAGTATATATTGATCTATAATGTATGTATATTGACACTCAGTCTGTCATATGGTTGAGAATGCTTAAAATGATTATAATATATTATATATAGTTAAATATTTATCAGATCAGCATGGCTGAATGGATAAAAGTGCTCATTCTTCAACATCCACTGTGCTGATGCTGAAATAGTGGGGTCAACCTCTACACCGTTCATTTGGACTAAAATGTTGATTATCATCCTTAAGTTGGGGACGTAAATTACAAGTACCTCAGAAGTCATAGTGGGTTGGCCTGATGGTGAGAGACACTGGTAATAGGGAAAGTTAGGCCACACGCAAAAATCAGTTCAGTGTTAACTACTCTTAGTTCAAAAGTGAGCAAATGAAGAAAAAAAACAATTCCATCATAGTTCTTTTTAAACTACTGTAGTATTTAATATCATCAAAATATTTCAGTTCCTGAACAATGATGATGTTTATGAGAAAATTGTCTTTTGATGTTCACACCTTGTAGAAGGCAAGTAATTTTCTTCTTCTTTGTCCATGGTATTCTATGAACTTTTCAGTCTTTAATTTCAAAAGCCACAAACAATAGGGTGGATAATTTATTGCCTGGCATATTTTGCTGCATCTCATCAAGTGTACTTTAGTTATATACCTTATGAAGTGAATAGATTAATCTTATATTTGCTAAAATACTCAACACAGGTAATCACTGATCCTGTCAGAATGTGGATCATTTGTTATCCTCACGGTAATCACAAAATCACTATAGAGTTTTTATGTCTGCATAACACAGGTTGCAGTCACCTAATTATTGACACCTCAACATATTTTAGTAAAATGAAGGCAAACAAAGACAAAAATCTTCCACTAAGCTTGTTCTTGTCTTGTATTTTTTATTCTTATGATATTAATATCATAATCTACTGTTGTGTAATTGCAGCTGGTACCGGAACGACCACCCGGTTAAAGATGCCACCACAAATACTTTCCACATTGAAGCAATCACACCAGAGTACAATAAAAATAAGATTTCATGTGAAGCCACAAACACAGTTGGGAGTTCACGAGTGGATACAGTTCTCAATATTGAATGTAGGTTGTTGTTGTTGTTGTTGTTGTTTTCGTCGTCGTCGTCATCGTCATTGTCGTCATCGTCGTTGTCGTCATCATCATCACCTCAGCCGCCATCGTCATTGTCATCATCATCTTCTTTGTCGTTGTCGTCGTCATTGTTGTTATATTGTTGTTGTCTCTTTGTCTTCTGCCCTATATCTCCCATCGGAGCATAGATCCTCAACCAACTCATATTAAATAATGTATTTCGGTAACCTTATGCAAATTAATATCACTAAACCAAAATCTATGTTATTAACAACCAGACAAAGACTTCAAACTCTAAATTCACACAGATCACTTCAACTTCACATCGATACAATGCCAGTAGAAAGTGTAATTGAGCGCAAAACATTAGGTCTCATCATTGACAGAAATCTAACCTTTAATTCCCACGTTCAAGTGCTCACTAAACAAAGAGCGAAAAAAGTCTACCAACTTGCCAAAATTAAAAATTTCCTTGATGAGAACACAAGGAAAGTATTCTATACTTCTCACAAACAGACACATTTTGACCACTGCTCTACAATCTGGGACGGTTGTTCCAATTCAAGCACCAAGCGACTTTATTCACTCCAGAAATGGGCAATGAGTTTAATTAATAGAAAACATTTAATTGACAATCCTAGCCTACAAAAACGCCTGTAGTTACTAACACTCAGAAAATGCTTGCTTTTCAAAAAGGCCACACTAATTCACAAAATCCTACATCGGAATGCCCCAAATTACCTTTGGCCATTGTTTAAATATAATGCTAGACACGGTAAACGATTAAATATATTACACATTCTGAAGCCTAGGATAGACTTATACAAAACAAGCTTAACGTACTCTGCAGCTCAGCTGTGGAACAATCTTCCACAAGAAATCAAAGACATCACCACTCCCTATACAGATAATCGCAAATTATTCAAACACTGTCTCAGTATTGATTACCTTCCCCCTTAATAATAGAAATAATAATAATAATAAAACCCTAATATAACAGCCAGTCCCCTTTTGGCAGGCCAGTATATTCCACATAGCTAATAACAAGTGGAACACCATTCTTTAATTTTACTGAGTCGTGTAGTATTGATTTGTGCATTTTCCCCATGCCTTTATAAAGCGTAACTTTAATATTGTTTCTGTTCTCAGTTAGCCTTGAATGATGTGTGAATGAAATAATGTATGACAGAGAGTGATAGAAGGGCAGAATTCAATGTTTTCTTTTTTCTATGTGAATGTAACATTCACAATTGATGAATGAAAGATGAGTGATTGAAAGGTCTGAATGTAAGACGGGCCTGCGTGCCCAATTTATTACCCTTTGTAAATAAAGATTGTCCATTTGTTCGTTTGTTCGTTCGTTCATTCGTTCTTGGTTGGCTGAGTTACTAATCTTGTTTCTTCATCTTGGTAGGTTGAGTTATTCTCCTTGTTTCTTCATCTTGGTTGGCTGAGTTATAATAATCCTTGTTTCTTGATCTCAGTTGGCTGAGTTATAATCCTTGTTTCTTCATTTTGGTTGGCAGAGTTATAATCCTTGTTTCTTCATCTTGGTTGGCTGAGTTATAATTCTTGTTTCTTCATCTTGGTTGGCTGAGTTATAATCCTTGTTTCTTTATCTTGGTTGGCTGAGTTATAATTCTTGTTTCTTCATCTTGGTTGGCTGAGTTATAATCCTTGCTTCTTTATCTTGGTTGGCTGAGTTATAATTCTTGTTTCTTCATCTTGGTTGGCTGAGTTATAATCCTTGTTTCTTCATCTTGGTTGGCTGAGTTATAATCCTTGTTTCTTCATCTTGGTTGGCTGAGTTATAATCCTTGTTTCTTCATCTTGGTTGGCAGAGTTATAATTCTTGTTTTGTTATATTGTAACTTCATGGCTAGTTGCATTTAAAGGCTCAGGTGTCTTAAAGGATGGGGTTGTTCTCATTAGTCACCTCTTACAACATGTATATGGGTTAGGGTGGTACTGTAACAAAGGGGCAAGATAGTTGGTTGGTTGGTTGGTTGGTTGGTTGGTTGGTTGGTTGGTTGGTTGGTTGGTTGGTTGGTTGGTTGGTTGGTTGGTTGGTTGGTTGGTTGGTTGGTTGGTTGGTTGGTTGGTTGGTTGGTTGGTTGGTTGGTTGGTTGGTTGGTTGGTTGGTTGGTTGGTTGGTTGGTTGGTTGGTCAGTCAATTGGTCAGCCAGTCAGTTATCTGCTACGGTATCTTCCTTGCACTCTGGACATGTCAATAAGTGCTCAGACTCACGATGATTATATTTCGGTACGAACCTAAGGCCTTGTCCGCATCAATTTGGAAGCACTAGACTCAAGTTTCGCTCTGAAGCTGGGATGGGCCCTAATTATAACTTCTTTTTTTCTGGTTGAATGGGGTAGGGGTAATGTAGAAAGGGAAATGAAGGATGTGTTGTTCACAATATAGGGCTAAGTAAAATTATATGTTTCCTACAATTTGACTAAGAAAAATGATATGCTTTCCATAATATGACTACTAAATATAATGTGCTGTTGACAAAGATATGTCTAAGAGAAAATATGAAAATTGGTACGACTAGGAGAAAAGACTGTTCCCAACTTATCAGTAAGAAAAATGGTGTTTGAAGAAAGGCTGAAAATATTCTTATTTCATCTTGTTCCTCTTGTACATTGCGGTGTCAAAGTGACAAATGAATATCGGGAGGATGCCTTTATTTATCGAGATTATCATGAACTCTGTTATTCCCTCTGTCCATTGTTTACATGGTTGGCCTCCTCTTCTGGTTCCATTTGGTCTGCACGTCATTACTTGTTGTGGTATGCTGTCAGTTGGTAGCCTAGTTATATGGATGAACCATTTCACTTGCTATTTTCTAATGAAATCTATCCCTGCTATTACCCCACTTTAGTCATGATTTCATCATTTCTGATCTTATCTCTTCTTGATACATTGAGTGTTCTTCTCAGGAATCTCATTTCTGTTGTTGTGATGTTTCTTTTCTCTTTTTCTGTCATTGTCCAGGTTTGGCATTGGTAGTATAGAGTTGTTTGAAAGATTGTGTTGTAGAGTGCTTTTTTATTATCTATTGAAACGTGTTTGTTCTTTAGTCTTGGGGCCATTTGTCCAATGAGTTGGTTTGCTTTATTACATCTATTCTTGATCTCATCTTCTGATTTGACATTTGATGATATTATTCTTCCTAAGTACTTGAAGCTCGTTATTTGTTTCGGGGGGTGTTCTTTTAGATGAATCTTTGTTGTTTTTCTTCTTTGGTTATAGTCATTACCTCTATTTTACTGCTGCTAATTTTCATGTTATGTTCCTTACACACTTCGTTTAGACTATATGATGATCATTAATAAATGGCTATCTCAGTTGTAAGTTAATTCCATCTTAGCTGTGAAGGAAACTTAAAATAGACATCATCTTATCTGGGAACTGAACCTAGGCCAAATCCTACCTTGGTTGAGAATGAAAGAACATTTAGTTGCATGTCCTTTACAGGATGTCGCAGTCAACCCCATCATTTTTGGCAGTTTGTGATTTCTTGGCAAGTTTACATTCAGTAGTTTCCCCTTGCTTTCTGAATGACCGGCACTCATAACATTGTATGAAAACCAGTGCAAGGTAGTCTGCTTCCAAATCGCCCACAACTGCGTTTCAAACGTTTTTTATTGGATTGCTAATTGCGTTCATAACATCTTCAACACTGACCAGCCCTGAGAATGAAACCTAGACTCAGTTTCAACCCAACTCAAAACTGAACTTATAGTAATGAGCTGGCAAACTTTGGTGGGTCAGACATTGCTCCCCCTGTATG
Organism: Cepaea hortensis; assembly: GCA_963921405.1. Taxonomy (NCBI): domain Eukaryota; kingdom Metazoa; phylum Mollusca; class Gastropoda; order Stylommatophora; family Helicidae; genus Cepaea; species Cepaea hortensis. Next base: position 445,936,239 of record OY992876.1, on the reverse strand, counting down.
TGACATTGCTTCCCCTGTATGTGACATTACTCCCCCTGTATGTGACATTGCTCCCCTGTATGTGATATTGCTCCCCCTGTATGTGATATTGCTCCCTCTGTATGTGACACTGCTCCCCCTGTATGTGACATTGCTCCCCCTGTATGTGACATTGCTCCCCCTGTATGTGACATTGCTCCCCATGTATATGACACTGGCCCCCTCCCCTCCTTGTAAGTGACATTGCTCCCCTGTATGTGACATTGCTCTCCTGTATGTGACATTGCTCCCTTGTATGTGACAATGCTCACCCTGTATGTGACACTGCCTCTCCCCCTCCACTCCTTGTAAGTGACATTGCTCACCTGTATGTAACAGAAACAGTTAAAATAATAATTACTATATTATGCAGCAGAACATTTGTAGAATGTAGCTCTTTTCATGACTTGAAAAGTTTCTCTATCCTTTCTGAGTTAATCTGCCTTATACACTCCCCTGTTTAAGATGTCTACAATGTTCAATGTCCATCCTCACTCCTGCCTTTTCTACATAGAACCATGTCTTCCATCACTGTTCTTTTCAAAGAAATATAAATTGGGGAACCCCTTGAGGCCACTAAATCAGTTCATAAATAAACACATATGTATTGTTTGTCATTCATAGAATTAGAAGAATGAAGTAGAGATTAGAGGACATAATAGACAACATAAAAGTTTATTTATGAGCTGTTGTTTTCAAACTACTTTTAATATGACTAAATTCAGTTTCCAAGATATAATACTGGTTATGAGTTATTTTCCTTCAATGTTCAGACCTTATAGAATGAACAATTAAAGACAGAATGAGTTAATATTAATTAAAACAGAAGGAGTCAAAGTAATAATTAAAACTGAAATCAATAATCTAAACAGATTTGAATAGAAGGACCTAAATATCCAGTCATTTTCTTTTCTTTTTTTCTATGCAAAAGATGGTGCCAGAATACTGGAGATCACAGAAGTTGTAGGTGCAGATGTGGGCCATCCTGCTGAGCTGTCGTGTGAAGCAGATGGCAACCCTGAACCCAGCGTAATATGGAGACGTAAGGACAGGACCACGTACGCTCATCGCACACTGTCCACTAAGAAGGTTTACCATATAGAACGTGTCACCGGCCAAGACTTTGGTTGGTATGTGTGTACAGCTACAGTCATTGGGTTCCCAGATACCAGTAGGGAGGCCATGTTGTTGAAAAATGGTGAGTTTCAGATACAATGATTAGATTCCTTGTGGTTTTTTTTGTGTGTGGGTGGGTGTGTGTGTGTGTGTGTGTGTGCGTGCATGTGTGTTTGTGTGTGCGTGTTTTTGTTTCATTCTTTCGCTCTGAACTAAAGCGTAGTCCATACACATGCTACAGTTTCAAGTACCACTGGACTGATTTTTGCGTGTGGATTAGCTTTCCCTATTACCAGGTCCCACTCCGACTTCAGAGGTATGTGTAATTTACGTTCAAAAGTCAAGGATGAGAAGTCAACATTTTAGTGCAACTGACCCATGTAAGGCTTGAACCTGCTACCTCGGGATAAGCACACCAGAAGTTTAAGAATGAGATCTCTTATCCAATCGGCCATGCATTCTTTGTTTTAGTATTACTGTTATTATAACACAAGTCACAGACTGTATGTTCAAGGTGATTTCTCTGAGATTGGGTGGACATTGAGCTGAACAGATGGGACATTCAAATATTGTTGTATGTCCTGATATGTTGTTATATGTCCTGATATATTGCTAATACGTCCTGATATATTGCTATATGTCCTGATATACTGTTATATGTCCTGACATATTGTTATTTGTCATCATATATTGATATATGTCCTAACATATTGTTATATGTCCTAACATATTGTTATATGTCCTAACATATTGTTATATGTCCTGACATATTGTTATATGTGCTGATATATTGTTATATGTGCTGATATATTGTTATATGTCCTAACATATTGTTATATGTCCTGACATATTGTTATATGTGCTGATATATTGTTATATGTCCTGATATATTGTTATATGTCCTGATATACTGTTATATGTCCTGATGTATTGCTATATGTCCTGATATATTGTTATATGTCCTGATATATTGCTATATGTCCTGATATATTGCTATATGTCCTGATATACTGTTATATGTCCTGATATACTGCTATATGTCCTGATATATTGCTATATGTCCTGATATATTACTAATATGTCCTGATATACTGCTATATGTCCTGATATACTGCTATATGTCCTGATATACTGCTATATGTCCTGATATACTGTTATATGTCCTGATATACTGTTATATGTCCTGATATACTGTTATATGTCCTGATATACTGTTATATGTCCTGATATACTGTTATATGTCCTGATATATTGTTATATGTCCTGATATACTGTTATATGTCCTGATATACTGCTATATGTCCTGATATACTGTTATATGTCCTGATATACTGCTATATGTCCTGATATACTGCTATATGTCCTGATATACTGTTATATGTCCTGATATACTGCTATATGTCCTGATATACTGTTATATGTCCTGATATATTGCTATATGTCCTGATATATTGCTATATGTCATGATATACTGTTATATGTCCTGATATACTGCTATATGTCCTGATATATTGCTATATGTCCTGATATATTACTAATATGTCCTGATATACTGCTATATGTCCTGATATACTGTTATATGTCCTGATATACTGTTATATGTCCTGATATACTGTTATATGTCCTGATATACTGTTATATGTCATGATATACTGTTATATGTCCTGATATACTGCTATATGTCCTGATATATTGCTATATGTCCTGATATATTACTAATATGTCCTGATATACTGCTATATGTCCTGATATACTGCTATATGTCCTGATATACTGTTATATGTCCTGATATACTGTTATATGTCCTGATATACTGTTATATGTCCTGATATACTGTTATATGTCCTGATATACTGTTATATGTCCTGATATATTGTTATATGTCCTGATATACTGTTATATGTCCTGATATACTGCTATATGTCCTGATATACTGTTATATGTCCTGATATACTGCTATATGTCCTGATATACTGTTATATGTCCTGATATACTGCTATATGTCCTGATATACTGTTATATGTCCTGATATATTGCTATATGTCCTGATATACTGTTATATGTCCTGATATATTGCTATATGTCCTGATATACTGGTATATGTCCTGATATATTGCTATATGTCCTGATATACTGTTATATGTCCTGATATACTGTTATATGTCCTGATATACTGTTATATGTCCTGATATACTGTTATATGTCCTGATATACTGTTATATATCCTGATATATTGCTATATGTCCTGATATATTGCTATATGTCCTGATATATTGTTATTTGTCATCATATATTGTTATATGTCCTGACATATTGTTATATGTCCTGACATATTGTTATATGTGCTGATATATTGTTATATGTCCTGATATATTGTTATATGTCCTGATATACTGTTATATGTCCTGATGTATTGCTATATGTCCTGATATATTGCTATATGTCCTGATATATTACTAATATGTCCTGATATATTGCTATATGTCCTGATATACTGTTATATGTCCTGATATACTGCTATATGTCCTGATATATTGCTATATGTCCTGATATATTACTAATATGTCCTGATATACTGCTATATGTCCTGATATACTGCTATATGTCCTGATATACTGTTATATGTCCTGATATACTGCTATATGTCCTGATATACTGTTATATGTCCCGATATACTGTTATATGTCCTGATATACTGTTATATGTCCTGATATACTGTTATATGTCCTGATATATTGTTATATGTCCTGATATACTGTTATATGTCCTGATATACTGTTATATGTCCTGATATACTGCTATATGTCCTGATATACTGCTATATGTCCTGATATACTGTTATATGTCCTGATATATTGCTATATGTCCTGATATACTGTTATATGTCCTGATATATTGCTATATGTCCTGATATACTGTTATATGTCCTGATATATTGCTATATGTCCTGATATACTGTTATATGTCCTGATATACTGCTATATGTCCTGATATACTGCTATATGTCCTGATATACTGCTATATGTCCTGATATACTGCTATATGTCCTGATATACTGTTATATGTCCTGATATACTGTTATATGTCCTGATATATTACTATATGTCCTGATATACTGTTATATGTCCTGATATATTACTATATGTCCTGATATATTGTTATATGTCCTGATATATTGCTATATGTCCTGATATACTGTTATATGTCCTGATATACTGCTATATGTCCTGATATACTGTTATATGTCCTGATATATTACTATATGTCCTGATATACTGTTATATGTCCTGATATACTGCTATATGTCCTGATATATTGTTATATGTCCTGATATACTGTTATATGTCCTGATATACTGTTATATGTCCTGATATATTGCTATATGTCCTGATATACTGTTATATGTCCTGATATATTGCTATATGCCACGACATATTGTTATATATCCCGATATATTTTTATATGTCCTGATATATTGTAATATGTCTCAATATATTGCTATATACCATGATAAAACATTGTTTAACATAAGTATTTTCTAAACAGGAAGAGATCTGTTACAGCCCGTGAAAATTTAAAAAGTACTAAAACCCTAAAACCAAACACAGGAAAACCTTTAAGTTCTGTAAGCATTAAAAATTAAATTATTTCCACGCCCCCAATTCAACTATCTTCTCCAACCCAAATTATTTTATTGTATGTAACACTAACATCATCATCATGTGGCAGGTCTATTTCCAGAACATCACGGCCAGCCAAGAAGAGTCTCTATCCCCACCAGCTCCCTTGCCTCTTACATTGTCATGTCCAAGGTGTCTGCAGCATCCTGTGTCCAATTTCATGCTGATCAACTGCAGCTTCTTCTTCTTCTTCTTCTTAGAACCTATAATTCCATCACTGTTATCTCCAAACCACTGTCTCATCTCATCCTCTCATCCCATCTTGTCCCACTTGTACTTTGCTGTGTCGAGGTGAAGTATAAACAGCGGGAGAGTGCCTGTTTATGAGCTACCTATATTGAGATTCCCATGGACTCTGTTATTCCATTGTTCACATGGTCAGTCTCTTCTTCTGGTTCCATCTGGTCTGTACATCATTGCTTGCTAGTTGGTAGTCTAGTTATACGGCCAAACCATTTCACTTGCTGTTTTCTAATGAAATCTAGTGCTGCTGACTTTAGTACTGATTTCATAATTTCTTATTTTCTCTCTTCTTGATGTGTTGAGTACTCTTCCCAGGAATCTCATTTCCGTTGTTGTAATGTTTAATATTCATTCATTCAGTAGCATGTCCTTTGCAGAACCTCGCTCCCATAACAACCTTCCGGAAAACCTCTCGATCATAAGCAAGATGTCCCGCGTCTGATACACCCATCTGGAGATTATCCGCCACATCCTGCACCCATCTTCTCTTTGGCCTTCCTCTTCCTCTCTTCCCAGGCATATATCCCTCCATTATTGTTCTCTCCAAACTTTCGTGACGTTTCAAGTGACCAAAATATTTCAATTTTCTTTGTTTTATCGTCTTTAATAGCCAACCTTCTTCAATATTCAACTCTTGAAGTATGGATGCATTTGTTCTTTTCTTTACCCAAGATATTCTTAGAACTCGTCTATAACATTTATATTCAAAGGCGTTTATGCGCTGTTCAGCTTTTTTAGTAAGTGTCCATGTCTCACAGGCGTATCTTGCAATGGGAAAGATGCATGCTCTTAAAAATCTAATTTTTGTAGTTCTATCTGTCCCACTCCATAATTTATTCAGCTATTTTAGTCTTTGAAGAGCAATTGACAGTCGCCGTTTAATTTCTTTCATTGTGTCACCATTGTTGGTAATCAATGAACCAAGATATTCAAAATTGTCCACTACCGCCAATTTTTCCCCATTAATGTATATTTCTTTCTCCATAGTAGTTTTATCTGTATGCATTATCTTTGTTTTTGCTATTTTAAGATATAAGTTGTGATTTTCACTATTCAATTGGGTTGAAGCTATTAGATTTTCTATGCCATTCTGTGTTGTGGATAGTAATACTGTATCATCAGCATATCGAATCTCCGGTATGTCATGATATGTTTAATATAGCCGAAGTATTTCAGGTTCCAAGACCTCATTTTGTTTATAAGCCTGTTGTCTTCGGTGTTCATATCTTATAGAATGTCAATTTTGCTTCTTTTTTCTCTGTAATCTATGGTATTCTAAGAACTTTCTGTAGTATGTGTTTATTTGCAAACAACTTGAATGTCTCAAAACAAGTTACAAATTTACGGCAGGAGAAAAACACCTAGAGTCATGACATGAGTCTGCCACCACAGAGTAAGGAAGGTAAAGGGTCGAAACATTCCAGGAAGGGGAATGCCCTTCTGACGATCAGAAGCCTCCTGTCATGCTTGCTTTGTGCTGGAATTTTTAATACTGCGAACATAAAATCCCCAATTGTCTTCCTTAGTGACTGTGAAATGGTCTCTGTGACTCGTCTGCACGTTGCCACAGAAAAATCATACTCTCAAAGGCCTTACTTGAATTTGTTTGCTAGTGTTCTCCATATGCTCTGAATACTGTTTAAAGTCTGCACTGGTATGACAGAAAACTATTATGCATCTTTCAACAGATCGACCAAACATGAGGAGTGAAAAAGAGCAAATGGCCACAGAAGGCGAGCGGGGGAAATTGGAATGCCTGACAAATTCCATTCCAAAGCCAAAGTCTATTATTTGGTCAAAGGGTGGTAAGGAGATCAATTATGCTATGTCCGGCCGGTTCTCAAAAGAGGATAAAGATCTACTCTATGGGGCTAGAAGTGTGCTCCACATTCAAAATGTCCAATCAGAGGATTTTGGCTTGTATAACTGCACTGTAGAAAATGATTATGGCATTGCATCTGATCAGATAGAACTCGTAGAAAAACGTGAGTATCAGTAAATTTGAATTATTGTTTTGTAGTTTTGTGTGCCAATTTGTTAATGAACATTTTGAATTATACAGGGAGTTTGTAAAGTCTCACTACACTTTATTTATAGAACAAATTTGAAAAATGAAGTACATTGTCATAAAAAAATGTGCTCCACAGTCCATTGTTTAGCAATATGCAGTGAATGGCTGTCATCTGCTGGAGTAACTCTTTGCACTCCAAACAGAATGGTGTTATCAATGGAAGAAAGCATTTTTTTAATGTCTTCTACATACAAAGTGTAGGGAGACTTTACAGACACCCGGTATATTTTTTTGAAAGCATGGACGGTCATGGTTTGCCATCTCACGCAATCACAAAAGTCTTGGATCAGGTCTGTGTTATTGTCTTGATTATGTTAAGGGTGCAAATCATCCAAGTATATAATTCTTTGATTCCCTTTGCTCTGTTATCATCTACTTCGCCAGATGTGGCTTATCATGATTATTTGCCATGCCTATAAGCATGGACGCTCATGGTTCGCCATCTCACACATTCACCAGAGTCTTGGATCAGGTCTGTATTCTTGTTCCAATTATGCCATGTGGCCAAGCTATCCAGGTATTTGTCTCTCTGTCTTCCCATTGCTCTTTTCCCATTCATCTTTGCCAGATGTCACTAAGTTTTCCCGTTTATTTCTCCTCATAACATGCCTAAAATATCTGGGCTGTTGGTGCCTAATTTCTTTAATCAGTTTATGGTTTTCATTTGTTTCACTTGTAAAGATTATCATTAGTTTTTCTATACTGCCATGGTTTTCTTTGCATTTTCCTCAGAAACTAATTTCCTCTGTCGTTGGATGTTTCTCAGCTTATCTGCTTATTGTTCATGTTTCTCATACATTTAACAGTATAACTTTTGTATAGCACTTCAACACTCTTTTTTTCCATTACAAATAACAGCCGTTTATGAGTTGTTATGTTTTCCCATATTGCAAAACGCTATCTTTGCCATAGTGATTCTTGTTCTAATCTATACAAGTCATCTTTCATCAGATATTATGACTATTCTGAAACAGCTATACTGATTTACTTGTTTAAGAATTTTTGCATTTACTTAGATGATAGAATATAAATATATTAATATATTTGTTTGTCTCCCCAACAGATGTTCTGCCCATCACCTACATTATCATTTCCATCATCGGAGGTGTGGCGGTGATATTTGTTATCGCCCTGGTCTGTGTATTGTATCGCAGGTGTAAGAAAGATGATCAAGGTAGTGTTTTAGGTGAGATTGCTTAGGCCCTAACCCTACTAACTGTGCATGCTGCGGCTTGGCTCTAGAGGTCTTTGAGTATTTGTGGTGCATGTTTTGTCCTCTAAATGTTTGCTTCATTGTGAAATACACTAAAACAGCTCTTGGTAGGAAGCAGTTTGAAGTTCTTAGGGGTTTTTGAGAGCTATATTGAGCCAATCTTGATATGCAGAAGCGAATAATGGACAATTAGTGGACAAGTGGGCAGTTATTTTGAAGCTGCAGAAATATGTTTTACTGAAGAATGATGAAAGGAAGGATAGAAAGAGTGATGAAGATATCCTGAAAGAAGTTAACTCACAAAGAGAACTGGTTGCTTGCATAAGAAAAAGACGGTCCACATTCTTTTGACATGTCATAAAAAGGGGCTATGTCAAGACAACAGAAAATTTGAATCTGAGAAGAGGCAAGGGAAATTCAAGCAAGATCATGCTGGACAGTTTGATAACATGGCATGCAGGAACATTATTATCAGAAATGAGTGGCAGTACATGAGATAACCTTTCCTCTGGAGTAAACTAGACAGGCAGAGAGAGAGAGAGAGTTGCATGGGCAATTTATGGTCTCAACAATCCAGCTCAGGCTTTGTGCTGTGGAGAGATATAACTCCATCCCTGAAACCAGGTAGGGGTAACTGCAGATGAGCAAAGAACCAGACTTAAATTGTGAATGCTCTCAGAGAAAATAGTTAGTTAAATATCCTTTACAGGTCATGACAGTCAACACCAGAAGTTTTTGGCTGTTTGTAATTTCTGGGCAAGTTTACGTTAAGTAGATTGCCATTGCTTTCTGAATGACTGGCACTCATACCTTTGTATGGGAACCAACACAAGGCGGTCTTCTTTCAAATTGCCTGAAGCTGTGATTCAAATGTGGTATGTTGGATTACAAATTGCCTCGTGACCCCTTCGCTACAGAGTCTGTGCCCTCAGAGAAGCAGGGCAATTAAAGGAATCAAATGATGACTGTAAATCCGCAGTCTTGCATGAGCTTCAAGTCAAAAGAGGCAATGAATGAATCACCAAAAATTAGAAGTAGATGGTAAGCCTTAAGCCTTACTAGAAGAAAATCACAAGTAACAAAATAGACGTTGCATGTCAAAGCCTTCCTCAGCACAATCACAAACCGAAGCGACTACATGAAAAACACTACATGAAAATATAAAAGATACTTATCTGTATCCTTGTTGTGGGTTGGACACATGTTTCATAGGAACTGTGTGTTGAATACCAATAAAGTGAATTCAAAGTAAAAAGGGAAAAAGCCAAACAAGGGCGCTAAGTAGGTGATGACAGAAGAATAGCCAACCATAACAGAACTGGTGTCATTAGGCTTCACTTGCTGAGGGAAACAATGAATAGGGGATCCGAGCACTTATGAGCTGAATGGTGTGATGTGCAGTGAGGATAATTTGTTGACTAATTAACTAATAGTAATATAAAGATTAACTACATTTGATTCAGTTTATAGCAATTGTTTATAAATTAGCATTTGTTCTAACTTATGCTTTTTTTTTCAATTTATACAGATATAACATGCACAGTCAGGAATATTCTGTCAGGTTTTAGTTAGATATGACTTAGTTACCATATGATAGTAGATGGTACTACCTGCTTTCTGTTAGCGCCAAATGTTGAGCGGCGCTCACCTAACTCAATATCCCCTATAGTGCCAACGGCTTCAGGCGGAGCAGCTCAAATGGGAGGATATAAGCCTTTTCCTAATGTGAGGAAAAGTAACCTAAATACTAAATGTCATGGCAGAGCAGACCAGGCCCTAAGCCTTGGTCGCCAATTGGTCTAGTTAGAACAGTTAAAGCGGAAAGTTAAAGCATTGCTTTACTGGTATAGAAGCTTCTGCAGCTTGTCTTGTTCCAGATGTTTTTTGTTACCTTTACTCTGGAGTAAACTAGGCAGGCAGAGAGAGAAAGAGATCATGCTGGATGGGCATCAGCTCAGGTTTGGTGCTATGGAGAGGTTCCTCCATCCCTGGTCTTCCCCCCCCCCCCCCACATAGATTGTAGTTATTATGCCATTTTTAAAACACAATGTAACAAACTATCCTCTGTCAAAATGGCAAGGTGCCAATATTCAGGAAAATACATATTTACCATTTATAATCCCATTTATAATTATTATGTATATATAAGCTATCTTTGGTTCTATTTCAAAATTTATTTGCACTTTATACAATTACAAAATGCAAAGCCTGAAATATAACATATCTAGTTTTAATCACATAGTTTATGATGATGATTTATAAACAAACAAATTAAAGTTCAGGAATAAAGGACAGAACTAGAAAATGTGCTGGAGACAGGGGAAATGATATATCAACTTTGAATGAGTGTGTGAGAGTCAGTTAATTAGTTGGAGAGTTACTTAGTTATGAATTAGTTAGTTGGTTGATCGGTCAGTCAGTCTGTCTGTCTGATTGGTTGGTTGGTTGGTTGTTGGTTGATTGATTGTGGGATTGATGAGGTTAGTTAGATAGTTATTTTCTTACAGTTAGTTACTTAGTTATTTACTTAGTCAGCCAGCCAGTCAGTCAGTCAGCCAGTCAGTCAGTCAGTCAGTCAGTCAGTCAGTCAGCCAGTCAGTCAGCCAGCCAGCCAGCCAGCCAGTCAGTCAGTCAGTCAGTTAGTTAGTTAGGTGGTGGGGTGGGGGGATGGAATTGATTGATTAGTTGAGTTGGTTGGTTATTTACTTACTGTTAGTTAGTTGGTTATTTGGTTGGTTGCCTGGTTGGTCGCCTGGTTGGTTGCTGGTTAATTAAATAATGTTGGTGTGTTCATATTATTGAACCTGTTGAATTGTGCATTTGTATTATGCTTAAAAATGTATATCATTACACTCAAATTTAAAGTAAATCTGTAGGAACTCACTCTCCCACAACAGATCAGTGAAAGGTGTGCCTGCTAAAAGCTACTTCTTTCATGGTATTTCTTCTTCTACCTATACATGTTGAGACACTGTATAATTGTAAGAAGTAAATGCACTACGTACGTCTGCTTATTCTTCCCTGTAACCCACACTGGAAGATGGGCTCTCAACAAACTCACACCATGCTGTCCTATCTTTTGCTATCTCCTGCAGCTCTCTTGATGCCCTCCCCATATTATTCATCTTGGTGGAGTATGTGGTAATGAGCAAGCAGATGTATTAGCTTAAGTATTTCCAACACACATGCTGGAATACAATACTCATGCTGGAATGCAACACACATGCTGGACAAGGCAGCCATTATGAAGACTATCTATGAACAACTACTCGTTGAAGACATAATGACAGTTGAAATGACCAAACTTAGGCATGAATTTGGATTCAAATGTGGTTCCGATAAGGAGAGATGTTTAAGAGGACAAATCCAACATGTTTACAACCAGTGTCTTAATGGAGCAATCAGCATCTACGCCTTACAATATCTGCTGAGATAGATGAAGCATCAGTTTGTTTGCCCAGAATGCTATGATGACAAATCTTAGACCAAGACGAAGGTCAGGACAGAAGATACAGCAAAATAGAGAGTACACTCTGTAACTCATAGCTTGACTGCTTGCAGTGTAAAACTGACTAGAGCCCATGCCAAATCCAAGAACTGATGTTTCAAACGCACTGCATCACAGAAGTATGGCCTAAAAAGTTGGTATCGAAGAGGGAAGACAAAATTATTCCCAAAAATTACTGTTCCGGAATAAGATCTGCTGGTAGAATAGTACTTATATAGGGTGTATTTTTAATTACTGTGCAGTGTCTGAAAATATTGCCGGCCCAAGTTTTGTATTCACCCTCTGTAAAGTTCATGCAACATAATAGTAAATACAAAACTTGAACAGCAATATTTTCAAACACTGCAGTCATTAAAAATACACCCTTTGTAGCTTGGTTGTAAATGTACACAAGCTTCATCGTAAACTGGAATAAACTTCAATGCAAATTGGCACAAACTTCATTGTAGACTAGCACACATATTTCTGAAAATTGACACACATGTTGCCATAAATTGGCACATATGTTTTTGTAAATTGACAAACACTTTGCTGTAAATCGGTACAAGCTTCAAGGTAAATTGCACAAGCTTTTCTTAAATGTGACACACATTTTGCCATAAAGTGGGATATTCTGTGCTGTAAACTGACACACATTCTGTTGAAAATTGGTGCAGGCTTCCCTGTAAATTGACACAAGCTTTGCTGTAAATTTAGTACAACTCTCTCTGTAAATTGACACAGGTTCCACTGTAAATTGACACAAACATTATCCTTTTCAGAACAAATGAAGAAAAGTCTGAAAGAAAATCAGCCAAAACTAGGAATCAAATTAGTATTGGCAGCAATTTTACCACATGCTCACATACTTTTGAATCCATCCTTTCCTGAAAGCAAAATTACAATCCTAGTTTTTTATGGTATCACAGGTTCCTATGCAGATACAGACAGTTCTTCAGACAAAAAGAGAGAAAAAACAGACTCGCCAAATACTTTAATGGGTCAGTTGCGGCAGGATTACAACAAAGACGTTTATAGGTTTTCTGCAGACTACGATGATATGCCCTATAAGGTAGTTTAAGCTTTGACAGTTTGTTGTATTCAGTATTAGTCATATCACCACTTATCATCATCATGATTATTATTACCTTTATCATCCCATTGCTATTATCATCATCACCATTATTATTATCATTATATAAAAATCTCTGCATTTCATTTCTACACTGTCCTGAGATAACTATATATCAACTCTATTCTTTCTAGAGAAATATATGTATCAACTCTACACTGTCTAGAGAAATCTATTTATCGACTCTACACTGTATAGAGAAATATATTTATCAACTCTACACTATCTGTAGAAATCTATTTATCAACTCTACACTATCCATATTTAAATCTATATATCAACACCATCTATGTAAATCTGTATATCAACTCTAAACTCTCTAGAGAAATCTCTATTTATCTAGGTGCAAAACTGCTTGTGACACAATTCTCTCAAAAGAGGAGCATAGAGGAAGAAGATATATCAACTCCACACTCTCTAAAGAAATCTATACATTAACACTACACTCTGAAGAAAAATCTATATATCAACTCTACATTCAATAGAGAAATCTATATATCAACTCTACACTGTCTGAAGAAATCCATATATCAGTTCTAAATTCTTGAGAGAAATCTCTATTTATCTAGATGCATAACTAGGTGTGATACAATTCTCTCAAAAGAGAAATACAGAACAAGATGATATATATTTATTATAAACTCTACACTCTCTAGACCAGTGGATCTCAACCTTTTTGGGCCCATGCACACCTTCACCATTTGTTCAGAACGTCATTCCCCCCATTTCGTATTTCTTCCCTATAAATTCCATCCTCCCTGCTCCTACACAGTATATGTAAAAATGGAAGCTAAATTTAATAACACATACTAGAACAAGTCTAGACGTCTATATAAAACGTGATTTGTGGGTCTACTTACGTTATAAAACAAATTTTAGAAGGGCGAGACTTACAGAACCATAAAGTATGGAAGGAAAAACAATATCAAGTAATCAGTTCTTGTATTAACGTGATCGTTAAATAATCTTAATTCCCCCCCTAGAAACCCTAAAATTCCCCCCTAGGAGGTAATTCCCCACCGGTTGAGAACCATTGCTCTAGACAAATCTGTATATATCAACTGTACACTGTCTCATGAAATCTTTGTTTGAAAACTCTAAAGTACCTTGACAAATCTTTGTGTATGTGTGTATTCTACACTCCAAAATAGAACAAGAGTCACTATGTACGTTCTGTTAATGAAATTTCTCATTTCTGTGATTATTATTTAGAGTCTATAGGACTAAAACGGAGTCCCACACATGGTGTATAACCAAAATGTTCATTATAACTTCCTCAGGTAGTAGAGAGCAATGAAGTGAAAGACTTTCCAACATTTCTTTCCTGGGCCACTTGTCGCAAGTGGAAACAGGTTTCACAATTGGACTAAACTACAGCTGCTTTTAGTGTTTTATTTTTCTTAAATATTCTCAGTTTTCAATTCTTGATTTTTATTAATTGTAGGTGAACTGAAATTGTCGTCTTGTAGCTGATAATTTAGTTTTTGTATTTATATTTAGAAACGTTTCTGAAAATTAATTTTGTATTCTTTTTTCTTATAGAATTTACTTCATCAGTTCAGTCATTACTATGCTATCTCATTTATTATTGTTGTAGTCTGATGTAGCTATTTCTATTTTATCTTGCAATTGTTAAATTTCACAGCTTTATTGTTCTCTCTTTTAATCTATTTTTATATACTTATTTTCTTAAATTTCCAATTTTAAGTTCTTATTATGACCATTAATTTGAATCATACAACATTCTTCCGGAAAAGGACTGCAACTTAAACAATGGTTTCTGTTTCCTGCTTTGAACATATTTCTCATTTCATTCTTTTCCTGTTGGGTTTTATATTCTTTTAGTTGCTTGTGTCAATCATTGGATGCTGTATATTTATCTAGTAGTTATTTCCTATTGTTGGCATATGTTATTGCTTTGCAGTCTGCTTACTTGTATATCTTGTTAATTACATCTTCAGAAATAAATACCCCAGAAATCCATTTAAAAAGCCAAAATAAAATAATACTTGATAAATTCATGGAAAATGTGCATTTAAATTGGTCATTAATGTTATATTGCCAGCTCTGTGGCGATGGGGTCACGAATGCAATTTGTAATCCCGCATACCACATTTGAAACACAGCTGCGGGTGATTTGGAAGCAGACCACCTTGCATTGGTATTTCCGTACATTGCCTAGAAGAGACTAAATAAAAGTGACAAACAGATTATTTGGTCATTTAATGAGTTGAGAGAAATTGGAGAATGATGTGATGATTGGAAAAATCAGCAGGAGTAGAGGCAGTGGCAGGCTGAGAGAAATGATGCTTGAGTGCCTAAGACGATGGCAGTGAAGAATATCATCAATATACTAAGAGACTTCAAATTACAATCTTAAAAGTGGGATAGAAATTACAATAACCATACCATTGTCTTGTAGTCTGTCGATATTGTTGTTAATTATGTCATGAGTGTTAAGCACGTGACATCATAGTACAGATGAACACAGTGACTTCATAAGGACAATTAAAGATGGCTACCCCACTTTTGACATGCACCAATGAGGAGCAATGTTCTGTTATCTATTTTCTGATCAGTGAAGTGGTAACACCTATAGAAATTTATCGACAAATGAACGTCCAGTATAGTGATGCATGCCAGTCAGTCCATCAAGTGTATAAGTGGAGTAGGAAGTTTCAAAATGGTGTGACTTCTGTGACAGGCTTTTTGGTCCAATCATGAGTGGTTACACCCGCAGCCAAGATAATTTTTTTATACAGGAATCTAAGCACTTTATCAGCACTGAAGAACTTGCATTGAACACAGTGGTAACTACTTCGAAAAATAATACATTTGTTCTTTACTTTTTCAGAATATATTCACCCCCAAAACAAAATTTAAGGTTTTCATTTGAAACCCCCTTATAGTTGTTGAACACCAAGGACTGAAATCTGTGGAGAGACATTAATGCATACATCACTTTACAGTTACCTTTCATAGGCCAGTCTTAAATGGTCATTGAAAACCAAACACTGAATGTATAGAGCATATACTTCAAATGAAAACCCTATCTGTTTTTCTTTTTCTTTTTTGTGTGAATATATTCTGTAAAAGTAAAGAACAAATGTATAATTTTTTTATGTAGTCACCGCTGCGTTAAATGCAATGTCCTCCAGTGCCAATAAAGTGCTTGGATTCCTGTAGAAAAAAATGATCTTAGTTGCATGTGTAACTATTCATGCACCAGCTCTTGCACATCTTCATTGAAGTCACACCATTTTCAAACTTCCTACTCCACTCATACACTTGCTTTACTGACAGGCATGCATCACCATACTGGACATGCATTCATCGACAAATGTCTATAGGTTTCACCCATTCACTGATAAACAAAAACAGATAAAGAATGCAAGTCATAAGTGGGGTTGCCCATCTTTAAATCTTCCTTATGATGTCACTGTGTGCATCTGCACTGTGATGTCATGTGCTTAAAACTCTTGACATCCTTAAAAACAATATTGAAAGGTTACAAGACAATGGCATGGTTATTGTAATTTCTATCACAAATTTAAGGTTTTCATTTGAAGCCCTCTCATAGTTAGGACTATTCAGAAATATAATATTCTACAGCATCATATGGCCCATTTCCTTCCTTGTCCTCTTTCATTCCTCGTCCTTTTTCCAACGTAGACAACTCCCAGACAATTCCTAGACAACTCCCTGACAATTATTCCCAGACAATTCCCAGACAATTCCCAGATAACTCCCAGACAATTCACAGATAATTCTCAGACAATTCCCAGACAATTCCTGACAATTGCCAGAATATTCTGAAAACTTGTCCAGCGCCCATTATGTGAGGCCGGGTCAACCCCAGAAATGTAAGCAAAGTCAAGGACAATTTTTCATGCCTTAAGATGCATTGAGCATAGTGTGCAATAGTGTGTTCACAAATGTTTGCCCGCAGGTATAAAACTCCATAACAAGGTAACCAACTGAGGGGAAATTATGAGATTTAGCATATAACCTTATCATTATGTACATCCAACAAAAAATATTTTGTTCTGGAGATTGCAACAGCAGATATCAATGTTTGTATATATGTGATATATAATTTACTGGTCAGAGATGAAGTGCATATTATGAAATGTATTACATCTTCACATGGAAATATTAGTGTTCAATAATGAATATTCTCCATGGTGTCTTATAAGAACCACATCACATAGTGGAACACGAGTGTGTTTAGGGGTGATGTGCATTACTGCAAACCAAGCTTGTTAGCATGAATTCAATACATTTTCGCCAAAACACCAAAGAAATTTTGCCGCTTTCCATGATTTCAGTTGCCTTTGGACCTATCAAAGACATATTCCTTGGGTGTGAGTAAATATAAGACGGCTGGAAAAATTTCATAACGATGCAATAGATACTTTTTAAAAAAGATGAACGTGAGTGTGGGCAAACATTTGTGAATGCACTATAGACCCATAATTTTATACACAATTGGTACCCAGAGTGTGATATGGAGAGTATCACACCAACTACTTTTACTTCCCAAGACATTTACTGGTAGCCAGTTTAGGCAAGTCAACATGGGGTTAAGTTTTAAAATTTGCCTCAATGTGGATCCGCAACGATGACCACTAGGCTTAAATTGGCCAGTGGTATCGCGGCTCCCCTGACCAGAAAGTAATGTGCTATAAATCAATATTAAAGTGCATTTTACATGTTTTCTACTTTTCACCATAAATTTAGCTGTATGAAAAAAAAAATTCGCAGTTTAGGGCATAGTGTGTCAATTCTTTATGTTGCTTTCAAATACTAAATAGTTTATGAGTGTTTGATGTTCAATGTTTCTTGAATTCTGTATTTGTAAAAGATTTCCTTATAGCAACTCTTATTTAAATTGTGTCCAAATTATTGTTAAAAATTATTATTATTATTGTTTAAAAAGTAGGAGGTTTTGCTCCATTATATACCTAGATTCCGTAAAATCTTGCTTTTGTCGTAAACCTAGATTCATTAAAATCTTGCTTCATAACACTCCTAGATTAATTCAAACCTTATTTTATCAAATACATTAAGATCCTGGTTCAAACTTATGCCTAGATTAATTACAATCCTGTTTCTTCACATGCCTAGATTAATTAAAATCTTGTATTACTATGCCTAGAAATATTAAAATTCTATTTTATTTCACACACAAGTTCATTAATAAATTATATATAATACCTAGATTCATTAACATCCTTCATCGTATACCTAGATTCATTAAAATATTGCTTCATTGCATACCTATATTAATTAAAATCTTGTTTCATTATAAACCTAGATTCATTACGATCTTGTTTCATTGTACACCTAGATTCATTAAAATCTTGCTTTCATCATATACCTAAATTCATTTCAAAATTGCGTTATTTTTAATCAAAACAGATTTTATATTTCACAAGTGTTCTTCGCCATATATCTTCTTTTGGCTGAGCTAAAACAAATTGTAAAAATTCACATTTGTGTCTATTGTTCTCTCTCATCTATCCCCCTTTATGCCTCGTATTTATTCCAAATTATCTTTGGAGCATAGGCTCTTATTCTCTCTTTGCCATCTCTAGTAAGTCTTTCAAAGTCTGTGACATATTATCTCTCTCTTCTCTCTCTCTCTCTCTCTCTCTCTCTCTCTCTCTCTCTCTCTCTCTCTCTCTCTCTCTCTCTCTCTCTCCATTTCTTTATGTCTCGCGTTTTGTCTAAGATTAGCATCATAAGCGATGTGTGAATGAAAGAATGTATGACAGCGTTAAGGCAAATGATTATCCCCCTTCCTCATGCTGTTTTTGTTTTGTTTTGTTTTTAACTACAAAATGTTTGAAAATTTTCTAGTACCAATTATAAGGTTGGATGGCTCCCAAAAATTCTACCACTTTTTGGGGACTGATTTTATTAAGAGCTATAATAACCCAATCCTGATGTACAGATGCAAATCATGGAAAATTAGCAGACAAGTGAAGGATTATTTGGAAATGCAGAGATGTAGTTTCATAGAAAAAGGGAGAGTGCATCATAAATGGGTAGAAAAAGTATTGAAGGTATCTTGAAAGAGGTTAATTCACAAAGATAATTGGTTACATGCATCAGAAGAAGATAGTCCACACGCTTTAGGCATGTCAGGAGATGGGGAAGGTTGGAGAACCTCATCACAACAGGAAAGTTAGAGGGGAAGAGAGGCAGGGATTGGCCAAGAGAGAAGGTGCTGGAAAGTTTAACATCATGACATGGAGGATTATCAGTATTAGATATTATTGGTAGTACACAAGACAGAAGGTTGTGGATAGACATGATCACCCACGTCATACAGCATGGACAATATGAAGAAGAAGTTGGGAATTGAAAAACAGAAGGCTGTGAACAGCCATGATCGCCAATGTCCCACAGCATGGACTATAAGGTAAAGAAGTCAGGGATTGAAGTCTGCAAATGTAAATATGTTTTCATATTTGCTTTACTTTACACATGTAAGTACAGTGCTATCCTATGCAGTCAGCATGAAATATGTGAATGTAGTTATATTTTATACTGATTAAGTAAATTACATTTGTCCTGAGCAGTTTCTTAATATGAGTCCATGATGTGATAGAGCCATCATATTTTGTAGGCCTGAATTCATGGAAGCATACACAGCCAATCCTTCCCTCATTTAGCAGATGACAAGCCCTTAATGACTGCGCTCATGACATTATCAGTGCAGTTCCCGATCAACTGTGCTAATACACCCATTTTTTTTACTTATTGTCTGGGCTAGAATCATCCTGTATGTAATGCAACAGTCATAAACCATTCATACAAGAGGGGGCTTCAAATGAAAACCTTACATTTTTTTTTTGGCGAATATATTTTGAAAAAGTACAGAACAAGTATATCATTTTTCCATGTGGTCACCACTGCGTTCAATACAAGTTCTCCAGTGCCGATAAAGTGCTTGGATTCCTGTAGTGAAAAATGCTCTGGGACCCGGTCGTGAACAGTCTGTCACAGAAGTCACACTGTAATGAAACTTCCTACTCCACTCATACACTTGCTGGACTGACATTCAATCTCTGATGAATTTCTATAGATTTCACCCCTTCACTGATCAAGAGCTGGATAAGAGAACGCTTCTCCTATTTGGTGAATGTCAAAAGTTGGAAAGCCATCCTTAAACTGTCCTTATGATGTCAGCATGTTCATTTGCACTGTGATATCACATGCTTAACACTCTTGACATCCTGAACCACAATATTGACAGGTTACGCGGTTCGTGACCTCACATACCCGCGTTCGAAACACAGCTGCAGCAAACCGTGATACACTGGTTTTTTACAAGATGGTATGGGTGCCGGTCGTTCAGAAAGCAATGGCAAACTACTGAACATACACTTGCCAAGACATCAACAACAGTAAAAAATGCTGGCATTGACTACAAACGTCCCGTAAAGGATATGCAACTAACTCTAACGAGACAATGGCATGGTTATTGTAATTTCTATCACACTTTTAAGGTTTTCATTTGAAGCCCCCTCATACAATTATTCTCTTTATCTGATGAAGCAATGCCAAAGAATATCAAAACATCAGATTTCCAGGCAATAAGTGGGTATGCCATTCAAATAACTATTTGTGTCTTTTCTTCATTGACAGGAACAGCAAGCAAAGGGAAACAACAATGGGTATGGTTATATTGAACCATTCGAGGCATATTCCGATAATCAAATTTATGATGGAGAATATGTTCACAGAGGAGATGATTTGATTCCAGAGAGGTCGGTAGCTATCTCTGAGGAGATTCTGTCTTGTTTGTGTCTAACTCATTAACTACGAACGAATGAGTGAACTTTAGTTTCAAAGGGTCATAAATTAGGCATATTAGTCCGTCATGAATATCAAGAAAACAGTAAGAATGATAATATCAAAGATAAAAATTGCCACCAAAATGTGAAATGGAAATAGAGGGCAAAATTTTTAACCAAGTGCATAATTTTAAATACCTAGGGACAATTATAACATCACATGGATGATGCGCAACAGAGATTAAGAACAGAATAGGGCAAGCAAAAGCTGCATTTCAGAAAATGAGTGTATCTTTTGCAATAAGTCACTATCATTGAATCTAAGAAAGATAGTGCTAAAATGCTATATAGAACCTGTTATGCTGTATGGCAGTGAATCTTGGAATATAAATGAACAAATTAGGAAGAACATGGAAGCAACAGAGATGTGGTTCTTGAGGCTAATGTGAATTCCGGGGACTGCCAGAGTAACTAACAACGATTGCCTGAAACAGGCTAATGAAACTAGAACATTATATACAACAATAATAATGAGACAAACAGCTTTCTTTGGTCATGTGATAAGAAGAGAAACATTGGAGAACATTGTGACGACTGGAAAGATCATGGGGAAGACAGGCAGGGGCAGACCAAGAGAAATTATGCTGGATGGATTGAGACGGTGGCATGGAGGAATATCATCAGCAGAGTTGATCCAGAACAAGACTGAGATCCGTGGAGAGACATGAAGGCCTACTCCAGCTGGCAAGGAATGATTTAAATAATTACAAATAAATAAAAAACAATCATTAACTGATACCTACGTAGAACAGAACAACTAAATGCAATGATAGAATGACTAATTCAGAGAATAGGGAGAGAAACAGACAGATTCTATAAAATCGAGACGCAAGAAATTTGTTGGCATTGGATAGGACACACACTGAAACAACCTGATAATGCAGGGTGTTTGTAAAGTCTCACTACACTGTGTAGAACAAATCTGAAAAATGAATTACATGATGTCATCAAAAAATGTGTTTAAATATTCATTAAATTAGTTACAATATTATCCACTGAGACAACTTGATAATAGTACATGTGGATAATAGTACAATAGTCACTGCTATGGTCTTATGCTGTTTTTGGGGAAGCTGGAAAATACTAAAGAAGTAATCATTATAACAGGTATTGGAAATATCCATCACAGGCTTCAAGACATATTGTACATGTTTTTTTCTTATTTTCAAATACCTTCTGCAACGTGTCTGTTGTTATCTCTTGAATGGTAATTCTAATTGCTTCTTCCGTTGATAACACCATTCTGTTTGGAGTGCAAAGAATTACTCTAGCAGGCGACAGTCATTTGCTACATTTCGCTTCAGGATGGATTGTGGAGCGCATTTTTTAATGACATCAATTAATCAATCAATCAATCAATCAATCATGTGCCATGCTGGAAAGCGTGAGCGGTCATGACTCGCCATTTCACTCAATCACCAGAGTCGTGAATCAGCTCAGTGTTCCTGTCTCGACCATGCCATGTGGCCAAACCATCCAGGTATCTACTTCTCGGTCTTCCCCTTGGTCTGTTCCCTTCGATCTTGCCAGTTGTCACCAAGTTCTCCAATCCATTTCTTCTCATAACATGCCCAAACAATGTTGACTGTCGACGTCTAATTTCTCTAATCAGTTTACGATTTTCATTTTCAATGACATCATGTACTTCATATTTCAAATTTGTTCTACATACCAAGTGTAGTGAGACTTTACATACACCCGTATAACTAGAAGTTCCTGTCTCTGGGGCCGACAATGCAAATGAAGTGGGGAATGACTCACTGGGTAGCAGAAATAGATTTAGCATTGGATAGGACACACACTGAGACAACTTGATAATAGTACAAGTAGTTGATAGAACAAGTGGATAATAGTACAAGTGGATAATATTACAAGTGGATAATAGTACAAGTAGATAATAGTACAAGTAGATAATAGTACAAGTAGTTAATAGTACAGGTGGATAACAGTACAAGTGGATAATAGTGCAAGTAGATAATAGTACAAGCAGTTAATAGTACAAATGGATAATAGTACAAGTGGATCTTAGTACAAATGGATGATAGTACAAGTGAATAATAGTACAAGTGGATAATATTGCAAGTAGATAATAGTACAAGTGGATGTTAGTACAAGTGGATAATAGTAAAAGTGGGTAATAGTAAAAGTGGGTAATAGTACAAGTGGATAATAGTACAAGTGGATAATAGTACAAGTGGATAATAGTACAAGTGGGTAATAGTACAAGTGGATAATAGTGCAAGTAGATAATAGTACAAGTGGATGTTAGTATGAGTGGATAATAGTACAAGTGGATAATAGTACAAGTGGATGTTAGTATGAGTGGATAATAGTACAAATGGATAATAGTACAAGTGGGTAATAGTACAAGTGGATAATAGAACAAGTGGGTAATAGTACAAGTGGGTAATAGTACAAGTGGATAATAGTGCAAGTGGATAATGCTACAAGTGGATAATAGTACAAGTGTATAATAGTGCAAGTGGATAATAGTACAAGTGGATAATAGTACAAGTAGACAAAAGAACATGTAGTTAATAGTACAAGTGTATAATACTACAAATGGATAATAGTAGAAATGGATAATAGTGCAAGTGGGTAATAGTACAAGTGGATAATAGAACAAGTGGGTAATAGTACAAGTGGGTAATAGTACAAGTGGATAATAGTGCAAGTGGATAATGCTACAAGTGGATAATAGTACAAGTGTATAATAGTGCAAGTGGATAATAGTACAAGTGGATAATAGTACAAGGTGCAAGTGGATAATAGTACAAGTGGATAATAGTACAAGTAGACAAAATAACATGTAGTTAATAGTACAAGTGTATAATAGTACAAATGGATAATAGTACAAATGGATAATAGTACAAGTGGGTAATAGTACAAGTGGATAATAGAACAAGTGGGTAATAGTACAAGTGGGTAATAGTACAAGTGGATAATAGTGCAAGTGGATAATGCTACAAGTGGATAATAGTACAAGTGTATAATAGTGCAAGTGGATAATAGTACAAGTGGATAATAGTACAAGGTGCAAGTGGATAATAGTACAAGTGGATAATAGTACAAGTGGATAATAGTACAAGTGGATAATAGTACAAGTGGATAATAGTACAAGTGTATAATAGTACAAGTGGATGTTAGTACAAGTGGATGTTAGTACAAGTGGATAATAGTACAAGTGTATAATAGTACAAGTGTATAATAGTACAAGTGTATAATAGTACAAGTGTATAATAGTACACGTTTATAATAGTACAAGTGTATAATAGTACAAGTGTATAATTGTACAAGGGGATAATAGTACAAGTGTATAATAGTACAAGTGGATAAAAGTACAAGTGGATAAAAGTACAAATGGATAATAGTACAAGTAGATAATAGTACAAGTAGTTAACTGTACAACTAGAAAATCCTATCTCTAGAACCAGCTTGGCAAAAAAAGTGGAGGTAGGCATGAAGAGAATTAGTGCTGAAGATGAATAATATGGGGAAGACATGGAAGTAGCTACCAAATACAGCAAAAGACAGGATGACTTTATGTGAATTCTTTAAGAATCTATGCCCCAGTAGAAATTAAATAACTGAAGAAGAAGATGCATTGATCAACAAAAATGATTGCACATTATTATGAAGAATGTTGGATGAGTCATTTCTTTTACCAGTCTGTTCTGCCAGTTTGTTTTTTTTAAATCTTGTTTCTCATAAACTTTTTATCTATTAGAAACTTTTTCATTTGCAATTTCAGATTGGATCCAGCTTATAATACAGGAACAGCATACAGTATGAGCAGTTTCCGAAGAAGCAGCCATGATAGCACACCTCCCCCGACAATGACCCGCTTAACTTCCTTGCATATGAGTGACTCCAAACTGGCAACAGATGTATAGAAGCTCCTGATTTCTTGATAAATGAAGCCATGTTGTTTGTTTTCATACTTGGTTCAATAAGACAGTTTTATTTTCTCTGATTTTTGTATTCTTGTTCAGAGAGTCAGATAACTTAATCAAGATTGTTGTGTTGCTCTGTAAATCCATGAAAAATTGGTGCTGTTGATTGTGGTGGTAAATCTGGCTTGTTTAGTTGTACTGTTTTTTTTTAAATAAAATTTGGTGGAACTGCGGTAAAGCTGTGGAAAGGTAACCAACATAAAATAATGCAAAGTAATGCAGCTTTACAGAACAGAATTATGACACATACAGGACGTTGGCGACTAGCCTTCATCAGCAAACAAATACATACACAAAACACAACATATAATCATAGAGAAGACCCTCGAGTGACTACATTACGGCATAAGAACGAGATGAGAAGAATAAAAAGATGAAACAAATTATTTGCTACTCATCTCAGAAGCCCAGGCCATGATACTGTATCACAGACTGGGATTATGAGATGAGTAGCAAATAATTTTTTTTTCATTTTCAGTTTCTCTTCATTGTTCTCATTTGTTTTTTGTTTTTTTGTCGTTTTTTTGCATCTTTTTATTCTTCTCATCTCGTTCTTGGGCCATAATGTAGTCACTTGGAGGTCTTCTCTGTGATTATATGTTGTGTTTTGTGTGTGTGTATGTGTTTGCTGATGACGGCTAGTCGCTGCAACATCCAGTATGTTTCGTAATTCTATTCTGTAAAGCTACATTACTTTGTGTTATTTTATATTATATTTTTTATAATAAGATGTCAAATGTCAGTAGATAAAGCACCATTTCACATGCCATAAGGTGTATTTGACATATGGTGCTAGACTCATATTTGCGTAGACAAACTGGCATGATGTGGTCAGATTCATGATTGTTGCTTTATTCCATATTTCTATAGACAAACTGGCATGATGTGGTCGGATTCACAATTGTTGCTTTGTTCCCTAACTCATTTCCTGGTACACATTTTAGGCTAGATCAACTTAGGGAGCCCAGGTCAATTTTAAAAACCTGAATCTGCCCTCAATATGGATCGAACCCACGACCACCAGGTTAATATGCAAGTGTCTAGCCATATGCTACCACAGATCCTAAGATTGTAGTTAAACAGAATCAGTTGCATATCCTTTACAGGACGTCACATTCAATCCTATCATATTTTGTCTGTTTGTGATTTCTTGGCAAGTTTACATTTAGTTGTTTGCCTTTGTTTTCTAAATGACTGGCACGCATACCATTTTTTAAAAACTAACGCAAGGTGGTCTGCTGCCAAATCGCCCGCAGCTGTGTTTTGTATGCTGTATGCAGGATTATGAACTGCGTCTGTAACACCTTCGCCATGGAGCGGGCAAGATTGTAGTATTTTTTTTTTTTTTTTTGGCATATCCCTTACAGGACGTTGCAGTCAACACCAGCATTTTTCAGCTGCTGTTGATGTACTAGGCAAGTTTTACGTTCAGTAGTTTGCCATTGCTTTCTTAATGACTGTAGTAGTTCTACAGATTTAGAAGATTTTTTAAACTTTTTTAAAATTTGTCTACAGAGTTAGAAGATTGTAATAGTTCTCTGTAAATCTATGAAGAACGGGTATTGTTTGTGGTGGGATATCTAACTTATTTAGTCGTACTGTATTTAAAACAAGATATCATACATCCTATCATCATTGTTGGGCATAGAACCAAGCAAGTACCGTAAAATCTTGTGTAATGTGAAGAGAAGATTAGAATACAAAAGCGTGCACTATACTCAAGATTTTATATTAGTTGCACAGTCACAAGATCTTCAAATAATAGGAGCTACAGTAATTACTGGCTAATGCATTTATCTGTCAACCCTGTTCTTGCCGTCAGGGCATATTTCTATGATTATAAAGCTATGAAGTCAACTCAATCTCATCAGATGAGTACCAGAAAATGTAAAGGTGAGGATTTTGGAGTGAATGACCATATCACACAGTTAGTGCCAATTAGTTAAGAAATTATCTAGCAAACTTATCCCCAAGGATGTTGGATTTTTCTCTTTATTTGGGATTTCATTTATAGAAGAAATTTAAGGATACTAAAAACAATGAGAATTGAAACAAAGAAGCCACAAACAATATGTTGCATGATTTATTGCCTGGTATATTTGCATATTTTAACTGATTAAGTGCCATGGGATGATTAATCACCTTAAGTGACTTCCTGTAACTGCCATGGGCTTATATATCACCAACATGTTGGTATTGCATTGTAATACAATATGTCTGCTACCATATTAACAACGTTTTAGACATAACTGTGAGACGCCCCTACTGTACATTTTCAACCATCCATTTTTGTTTTGTCGAAATTCGCTTTTCTGTTTGGTACTGAATCCGTTGTTTCAACTAAAGTATAATTAATTTATTCACTTCATAGGATATGTAACTCTGCAGTATGCACCTGATGAGATGCAGTGAAATATCATCATCATCAAGTGCCCTGCCACCTGGCGTAGGCATTCATGGCTCCCCACAGATTTTGGGCTTTGGTGTTCTGGATCAACTCTGCTGATGATGTTCCTCCATGCCACTGTCTCAGTCCATCCAGTATCATTTCTCTGGTTGGCCTCTTTCTCGTTTCCCCTTGATCTTTCCAGTTGTCACGATATCCTCCAATGCCTCTCTTCTCATCACATGACCAGAGAAATCTGTTTATCTCATTCTTATTGTTGAATATAATGTTCTAGTTTCTTCTTCTTCTTCGTTCATCCAGAGTTTTTTTTTTTCTTTCGGATGTGATTGCGTTGTGCCTGTTTACAGCAAAGCTGCGTTCTTGCGCCGTTAAGCCGACACATCCGACTTCTGCGGGCATTTGTTGACCAGGTTAACCATCCCGGGGGTTTCTTAGGACGTTTGACTCTCACTGTTGTGGTGTTATCCCCCATTCCAGCTGGCCCATATAGAACAGCCAAAGACATCCTGGTCAGCCCTTGAGGGAAGGCAGGGGCAGACCATGGGCATTCCCCGCCATCCAAGGAGGCTTCCATACTTGAAGAGCCGACACATAGCGCTCAGGTGCTGGGCTCACCCAAGGAATCGTCACGTCCTGCACATGGCTGCTTAGCCTCACTTCCGTATATTGGGCCTTCCATTCACCATAGGCTGTTCTTCCAGAAACCAGAAGAATGCAGTCCGCAGATGACATCCACACAGTGAGCTTTCGATTCGGACTTTCCACGTAATGGATTTGCTATCCAAGCAATATTCCATTTCATGCCTCTGGGTTGCTTTTGTAACCGACATACCTGTGGTATGAAGTGTGGCAGTCTGAATACTTCTTCATGCACCTTTAAATGTCAACCTGTATGTACTTAAAGTAAGCTGCAGTCAACTTGAGCTTGTTGATATCTCCATAGAACTTGTCCTCAAATGGAGCAGGTGTGGGCAAAATATCTTTCTCTGTTCTGCATATGTTGGACAATCCTGCAGCAAATGTTTTGCTGTCATTTTTCAGTTCGACAATTACATTCATCGGTATCTCCTATCTTTAGTTTATTGAACAAGTGGTATTTCAGCCTGTTATGTCCTGTGCGGAGTCTGAAGATTGCTACTTGTTCTCTTCGGTCAAGTTTGTAATATGCATCATCCTTCTGGTGGCCTGGATGCTCTGATTCCTATTTGGTTCTATAAGTGCTTTTTATCAACCTCTTTGCCTCATTATAGGTTATGTCTATGTCAAGCTGTGGTAGTCGTCCGCCTTCTTTTGCCAGTCTGTCAGCCTCTTCATTTCCAGGTATACTGCAATGTGATGGGATCCACTGTATTACAACTTTTTTTTATTTCGGGCATAGACCATGGAGTGCTGCTCTTAGGTCAGTTAGTTCTGTGCTGTTATTGCTCTTCAGTATTGAGACAGCTGACTTTGCATCTGTGAAGATACTATTTGCTTCTCTTTATTTTCCTCCATCAAGAGCATTTCTGTTGCAGTTTTCAGAGCCTCTACCTCCGCTTTGAAGTTACTTGAAAATTTTCCAGTTGCCACTGAATGTGTTTTTTTTAACTCCATTTTTTAAATTTAGGATAATTCCTCCTCCTCCATTCTCTATTGAATTTTTGGCTGATCCATCTGTATATACATGGGTCCAATTGCTGCTTGGGTAATGTTCTTTTATGTAGTTTAGGGTTATTTCTCTTCTTTCAGTTTCATGCTGAGTGTTCTTTTTCTCAATACCAGGAATGTTTTCTATCATCTCAGGCAGTTGCTGCTGTCTCCAAGCTGGGAACTTGTGTGCATTGTGTATGGGCTTGACTGTTGATATGTTAAGAATAGGATCTGCCCTAATCTTTCGTTTTGCAGTTTCTACAAAGTTGCTACGCTTCAGTCTTCCCTTTCCAAAACCATTAAACCTTTTATACATAGTGTGATCTGTCAATCTTCTAAATTTTTCTGCTTGTTGCTGGGCTCTGCTATCTCTTCTATCCTCCATTGGTTGTAAACAAGTGATCATTTCTAGTTCATTAATAGGCGTTGTCTTCAGGCTTCCAGTTATGATTCGCATTCCTTGATTTTGGACTCTACTTATTTTGTTAAAGTTTGACTTAGCTGCTGTTGCCCAGGCTGCAATGCCATATTCCAGTACTGGCCTCACCCGTCCAGTATATAACTTCTTGAGAACTTTCTCATCTGCTCCCCACGTTGTACCAGCAAGCTTTTTCATGATTGCCATTCTTTGCCTTGCTCTTGTTCGATTTTTCCATAAATCATGTAACATATAGTTTGTGGCTTCTCTGTTTAAACTTAAGAATAGTTATTTTCACATGCGTTTAAAGCCATATTGATGTAATATAGTTGTTTCCCCGGGAAGGTTAACCCGGTCAACAAATGCCCGCAGAAGTCGGATGTGTCGGCCTAACGGCGCAAGAACGCAGCTCTGCTGTAAACAGGCACAACGCAATCACGTCCGGAAAAAACAACTCCGGATGAACGAAGAAGAAGTAATATAGTTGTTTAAAACAAAACATAAATACCATATACAGGAACCTGCTGTCGTTGAAGTATAAGGGACTATCACAGTTAAGAAGGTCTGAGTGCAGGGAATATAGGGGATCAGTGTCTCCCCTTCTTATCAATGAGTGCTGATGTCAAACCTAAACCCGGCCTTGCTTATTATACCATTGTCATCATAATGCCCTAACCATTACATCAATGTGCCCAAAAAAAAAGTCATAAAAGAATTATTTAATGCAAAACAATGTATTCCGTTAGTGAATTTAAACACAGAAGCCACAAACATTATGCTGCACGATTTATTGCCTGGCATATTTTGCTGCATCTAATCAGGTGCATACTGTAGAGATAATACGATATATAATTCTTGCAGGATGCACCTGATGAGATGCAGTGAAATATGCCAGGCAATAAATCATGGTACATATTTTTTGTGGCTTCTGTGTGTAAATTATTGAATAATTACTTGACTCCCTTCACCCGCCTCAACAGCTGGCTCTCCTCTCTTTAAGAATTCATACTCTAATCTTCTCTTTAAGAGTTTATACTCTAATCGTCTCTTTAAAAGTTCATACTCTAATCCTGTATTTAAGCATTTATACTCAAATCCTCTCTTTAAGAGTGTATTCTCTAATCTTCTCTTTAAGAGTTCAAACTCTAACCCACTCTTAAAGAGTTTGTACTCTAATCCTCTTTTCAAGAGTGCACACTCTAATCCTCTTAAAAGCAATGTGGAAAAAGTACAGATAACGACAGTAAAAATGTAATGCTGTGTATCTTCTCTCCAGCAGCTTGTCCTGTTCAGAACTTTTCCCGGTAACAGTTTTTCAAAATTCTTCTTTATCATAAGTCAGGTGTCCTGCCTCTGTTGCTGTCGTGTTTAAATGATCTACCCCATGTTTTCAGTACAGCCATATATAGGGTGTATTTTTAATGACTGTGCAGTGTTTTAAAATATTGCCAGTCCAAGTTTTGTATTCACCCTCTGTAAAGTTCATGCAACATAATAGGTCAATACAAAATTTGGACGGGCAATAGTTTCAAACACTGCACAGTTATTAAAAAATATATGCTGTACAATTTTAGCTGTCCATATATTCAGCCATATACACTTTAGCAGTTTGTTTGTTGTTGTTTTGTTTTGTTTTTGGTTTTATATTCATATCTCAGTTGGTCTTGTTAACCCACTGTTAGCAACTATAAATCTATATTTTGTTAGGTTTTGCTTGCATTCGGTTTTCCATCGGATATTTATATGTGTGCATATGAACCTTTGTGTGCTGTGTATTTAGAAATATTGAAATGTGTAGTCTGAAAATAAAGTGTTATTTTCCGTTTTCAAATTGCACACTTCTACAGTCCTTTTAACTCCTTTTGCCATAGATTATTGGTGTATTTAAATAAAAACACTCTTGATCTGAGTGAGTTTACAAAATGGGATTTATCAGGTAAGAGGATTGCTTTTGTTGCACCAGATTTTATCCTATATGGCTCAATCTCTTTCTGCAGAGAGTCATACAAATTCTGTAGCTCCAGCGGCAACCCACAGAAGTCTCCGAGAAAATTGCACTCGTGAACCAAATGATGTAGCCTAGAAATTAACCCACAACTTTTGTAACGTGAGGCAGGAAGCATAACCACTTCACCACTGAGATTCCCTGGTTGTGTGAATTAAAGTAATAACTATGGCTGAAAGAGTTAACACAGCACCTGGGGAACAATACAAATAACTTAGCAATCCACCGAAAACAAAAAAGTGGAATTTATAAGCTTTTCTATGAAACAATCTTTTACTCACCTCACCTTATAATGATAATTACACTGGGAATTCCCATGGCAAAGTGGTTAGGCTGTCTGCCTCATGCTCCAAAGATTGTGGGTTTGATTCCTGCTTACATCATTCAGTTCACGGGCGCTATTTCCTCACAGACTCCTGGGGATCGCAAATGGAGTCACAGAGTTAATGTTTTTGGCACCACTTCAGTAGGTCTCTGTGTGGAAGGAAACCAAGCTATTCTGGAGGATAAAACTCAGTGCTATGAGGTCTATCTTGTTGCCTTGTAAATTCTTTTAAGAAAATTTCACAGAATATTCCTCGACTTGTGAAATGCTGCTTTAGCTTGGTCTATCCTACATTTAAGATCTGTAACACATATCTACGGTTATCAAAGTACCCAAATATTTTAATATATTGACTTCTTTCAGGATAGTTCTGTTCACATTGATGTTGCATTTGCAAAGACATTTTTGTAATTACCATTACTTCTTTTATTTAGACTATGACCTTTCAAACTCACTGTATGGTTCCTAAACCAGAAGCAACGTTTCAGTAATTTCATATGAGCTATCCAAGATTAGATAACTCAGCAGCTTTGATACAGATGTTTGAGAATGATCTTTCCTTAAAAGTTATCTTTATAATTAGCTATTTAAGAATGTCCCTGTGTTTTTGCAGAATTTGTGTCTTTTGTCTATCTTAACTGTTAAAGTAGAATGAAAGTGTAAATGCAAGTTTTGCTACATAAAAGAAGTATTTAAAAGTAGCATGATGTAGCAGGACTTTTGCAGAAGGTTGCTCTCATCATCTCTATAAAGTTTCTTGATCTCTTGATATTTCTTCTGCCTCATGCACAGTCATGTTTCATGCTTAAGGTGTCTGCAATGTCTTGTATCAATCCTCATGATGGTTGACATTTGCTTCTCTTTACAGTAACCATGCTTTCCATGACTGTTCTTTTGATTTTGAATTTCTTGGTATGAATAATGTGGTAGTTTCCCCTTGCTTTCCACTTCCACATGATTATCACTATGTCCTCATCCCTTAGCAACTTTTTGGGCTGCCAAGGAAAGTTAGTATCTTGTAAAAACGTTGATAATTTACATACATCCTGTGAAACAAAGATAATGTACAAGCACTACATAAAACAAATGTAGTTTAGATGCAACATGTAAAACTGATCTAGCTCATTGACCCTTTGATACAAAGTTCATATACAGATACTCTGTAAAACAAAAGTAAACTACAGGTCCCTTATAAAACACTGATACATTTACAACATGTGAAACAATGGAATTCACTGAAAATCTTGTAAAAACATTGATAATTTACAGACATCCTGTAAAACAAAGATAATTTACAAACAATGTAACACCATGTACTTAATTTGTGAGTGAGCAAGTATAAGCAAATAAATAAGTGAATGTTTGTAAATACAATCCTTTTGCCTTACATGTTAATTTCATAAAAACATGTTTAATTATTGAACTTTTCATAGGTATGTAAGTATGACTTTATGCATCTACATATGTTGTACGAGTGTTTCATGACTATATGGTAAATTATTTGACAGTGTTTTTTTTTTTTTTTCATTTGAAAAACAAGAACAATAAGGTAAAAAGTTGTTGGTATGAATAATTTTGAAAAGTGTTTCTATAATGTAAAATCATCAGTTGATATATGCTGTTATGCTTGATATGTAACATCTTTTTTCTTCTTACTCCATCTATCATCATACAATTTTTATCCCATTGCAATTTTATGTGTTTGAAATGTTAATAATTGTCTTATAATCTTTGTCACATAATGTATTGGAACAGATTTGTATATTTGTATATAACCTACAATGTTGGTGTGATTATAAAAGTAACATTTGGTTGCTAAAGCATGAAAAGTCCTGGTCAGTTTTGTGCCATGTTCATAAAATTTGTATTTGGTTTTTCAATTCAGAAAGTTGTGTAGAAATCATGTATATAGAATAGATATTAATATTATTCTTACTTTATTGATTACCAAGAATCCCTACAGCAGCCTAAGAGAATCCACATGTTCTTGTTTTCTTTAGCAGAGTCAGAAAGCAATTGATTTGTGGTGCTTCAGAAGCAAACAACTGATGAGCACACTTGCCTTTATCTGCCTGATTCTGCTACAAGAAATGGCATATTTCAATAGTATACTCTCCTCTCATACTCGAGTAGTTATTGGACTTCTAGTCTTCTCAGATCAGGGTGATGATTAACACTGGAATTAGTGGAACAGCATAAAAGCTTTAAAAGTACAATGAATTAATCACCAAACTATGAAAAGCAGACAAAAGCTTTACAACAACACAAACACAAGTAACAGAATGGACATTGCAGCCAATGCATTTGTCAGCAGAGAAACTACAAACACACACTGGTACAACTATATGAAAAAACATTAGAATCATACCCCAAAAAATATGAGAACCATACCCAAAAACATGAGAAACATACACAAATAAAAAAAAAATATTAGAATCATATCCAAAAAACAAACATGAGAATTATGCCCAAGAACATTAGAATCATACCCAAAATACATTAGAATCAAACCCAAAATACATGAGGATCATACCCAAATAAATGTAAGAATCATACTCCAAAAAAAAGAAAAAACAAGAATCATACCCAAAAATACACACATGAGAATAATACCCACAGGAACATGAGAATCACACCCAAAAGAACATGAAAATCATGCCCCAAAATAAAACATAACAGTCATACCCAAATAAATGTAACAATTATACCCAAAGAAACATGACAATCACACACACAAAAACATAAGAATCATACCAAAACAAAAACATACGAATCATACCCAACAAACATAAGAAACACACACAAAAAAGACATAAGAATCATACTCAAAACAACATTACAGTCATACCCAAAACATAACAACCATACCCCCCAAAAAATTGTACCCCAAAAAATAACATAACAATCATACCAACAAAAAAAACATAATAATACCCCAAAAACACAAAAAGCATACTCCAAAAAACACAACAATCATACCCAAAAAAAAAACATAACTATCATATCAACAAAAATAAAATAACAATCATAACCCCCCAAAAAAACATGAAAATCATACACATGGGTTTCATATCCAGCCCACAACAAGGATACAGATTAATAACTTTTATATTTATTTTTTCATGTAGTCGTATCGGTGTGTGCTTGTTGTTTCTATGCTGATGAAGGTTTTGACTGCAACATCCTTTTGTTACTACATCCCTTTGAAAAACTAGCAGGACTCTTGCTTTTGTTGTGCAAGTGGGGTTTTTTTTTTTATGTGCTCGCTCACTTAGAACTCAAGCATAGTCCATACATACTACTTCTAATAGCACTGGACTGAATGTTATATGTGGATTAACTTGCCATGTTACCAGTGTCTCTCACCATTAGGTGAACTCACTCCAAATTCTGAGTTACTATGGTATTTAGTGCATGCAGTACTTCCAAGATCCTCTTTCTTTCTGTCCAAGATACCCTCTCTATCTTTCAGTAGCATTTCATGTCAAATGATGTGATCCAACTTACGTAATTTTATCATGTAAAATGTAAATGTGCAATAATTAACGATGAACGCATTGTTTGATATATGCATCTTAGAATCACTTAAACATGGTCAATTATATTTATTTTTTAATTATTTTGTTGCATTGTAATTGGTGAATCACCATAGCAAAAGCTGCTATTTGCAAGATGGACATATTCTTACCATTAATAAGCTGTCACTTACAGTGAGACAGAGTGTTAAAGTGCTATATAGATTCTGTTCTGTTAAAATGCTATATAGATCATGTACTGTTAAGGTGCTATAATTCTGTACTGTTAAAGTGCTATATAGATTCTGAACTCATAAAGTCCTATATAGAATGTGTATGGTTAAAGTGCTATATAGATTCTTTAATGTTAAAGTGCTATATAGATTCTTTAATGTTAAAGTGCTATATAGGTTCTGCACTGTTAAATTGCTATATAGATTATGTACTGTTAAAGTGCTATAAAGATTATGTACTGTTAAAGTGCTATATAGATTCTTTACTATTAAAGTGCTATATAGATTCTGTACTGTTAAAGTGCTATATAGATTATGCACTGTTAAAGTGCTATATAGATTCTGTACTGTTAAAGTGCTATATAGTTTCTGTACTGTTAAAGGGCTATATAGATTCTGCACTGTTATTCAAATTTTACTTGTTATTTGCAGAATTTTGCAGGGGTTGACTGCAACGTCCTGTAAAGGATATGCAACTAACTTTTTAAAACTAATTTGCCATTACTTCCTGAATGAGAAAAGAATGTTTAAATCCAACTGACCATTGTGTGGAGTGAGCCAGCTGCCCTGCCATCAGCACACACTGGGACGTAAAGGTGGCCCGGCATGGTACTGACCTCATCACCCAGGGAGTGCCTAGCATGGTACTGACCTCATCACCCAGTGAGTGCCTGGCATGGTACTGACCTCATCACCCAGGGAGTGCCTGGCATGGTACTAACCTCATCACCCAGGGAGTGCGGGGCATGGTACTGACCTCATCACCCAGTGAGTGCCTGGCATGGTACTGACCTCATCACCCAGGGAGTGCGGGGCATGGTACTGACCTCATCACCCAGGGAGTGCGGGGCATGGTACTGACCTCATCACCCAGGGAGTGCGGGGCATGGTACTGACCTCATCATCCAGGGAGTGCAGGGCATGGTACTGACCTCATCACCCAGGGAGTGCCTGGCATGGTACTGACCTCATCACCCAGGGAGTGTGGGGCATGGTACTGACCTCATCACCCAGGGAGTGTGGGGCATGGTACTGACCTCATCACCCAGGGAGTGCCGGGCATGGTACTGACCTCATCACCCAGGGAGTGTGGGGCATGGTACTGACCTCATCACCCAGGGAGTGTGGGGCATGGTACTGACCTCATCATCCAGGGAGTGCCAGGCATGGTACTAACCTCATCACCCAGGGAGTGCCCAGCATGGTACTGACCTCATCACCCAGGGAGTGTGGGGCATGGTACTGACCTCATCACCCAGGGAGTGCTGGGCATGGTACTGACCTCATCACCCAGGGAGTGCCCAGCATGGTACTGACCTCATCATCCAAGGAGTGCCTGGCATTGTACTGACCTCATCACCCAGGGAGTGTGGCTTGGTCCATAAAAATGTGGGTCTAGCACTGGCTGCCTGATGTGTCTTGAGATGTGATAATGATCTTTTACTTTGTACTTAACTTTGTTTGGAAGAATATCATTGAAAACGAGAGAGAAAACATTTGAACCTTTTATACGAACACGGTGATGTGATAAGGACAGTTTAAAGATGGCCGCTCACGTTTGACATGCTCCATAGAGTAATCTGAGATGAATGTTGGAATTTCTTGGGCTGTCTGTGTAATTAATGACGATTACCTGAAAGAGGCTAATGAAACTAGAACATAAAGTCAACAGGGTCGACTTCATTGCACTGGGTTTTTATCCCATATGGTTCAGTCTCTTTCCGCAGCACTGAAAGCATTACACAAAGCACAGACTCTGTAGCTCCAGCGGTGACCCCCCTAGGAGTCTCCGAAAAAAATGCACTCGTTAACCAAAGGACGTGTCCTGGAATCGAATCCACAATCTTCAGAGCCCGAGGCAGACGGCTTGACCACTTTCCATTGGAAAATCGTGACAACAGGAAAGATCAAGGTGAAAAGAGTCAGAGGCTGACAAAGCGAAATTATGTTAGAAGGACATCAAGGAATGAGATCTGTGGAGAGACACGAAACCCCTATGCCAGCTGGCAGGGCGCATGATGATAATGATGATCTAATAAAAATGGGGATTTCCATGGCAAAGTGGTTCTGCCATCTGCCTCATGATCACAAAAGTGTGGTTCCATTTATGAACATTGTCATCCAGTTCTTGAGTGCAGCATTTTCAGAGACCCCTGGGGGTCATTGCTGGAGCTTTCGGCAGGTGGGTAGCTGCTGTGCAGAGAGAGACTGAGCTACATAAGATTAAACACTCAGTGCACTGAGGTTGCCTATTAACCTTATTTTTAATCATGTAAAAAATATGATTTTGTTTGTAAAGAAGTTGTTTTAATAGTATCATATGTCAGGGGTTCTGTCAATTTGAGGCTTTATTTGTGTATCTGTGGTTGTGTGTGTTATTAAATGTGATTTTAGGTAGGTGTAAGTGTGTGCGTGCGATCTGGAGCTAATAATCTAATAAACTAAAATTTTGTTTGTAAAGAATAGCTTTTTTTTGTGTTTTTTTAAACATAGAACCAAATGTCAGTTCTTTCAAATGGAGACTATATTTGTGTCTCCTGCTTTGTGTGTTGATGAATGTCATTAGTAGGTTTAAACCCACAACCTTCAGAGTGCCAGGCAGCAGTGTAACCACTTCACTGAGGAGAATCTCATCATTTGAATGTGAGCTATGTTAATAGTGGCTATAGTCATGCGTTCAAATCCTCATGGAGATAAAAATCATTTTATCTGATCTGGGTGGCTCCCGGCTTAACTCAACCTAAAATTATTACCAGGAAATATTCAGGGAAATAAAAGCGGCTAACATGTATTGACCACATCATCCATCAAAAGTTCATTGGCCGATATAAATAGGGGATTAGTACCATATACCCTGAGGCCTCAATATGTGTTCAGGGTCCTTATTTTTTTCACTTAATGTAATGTGAGTTTTATTTTAGTCATATTCTTCCGAGTGAGTGTGTGGTGTTGTGTGTGCCACACTGCAGTCTTATCAAACTCCTAGGATATCAAACTGCAATGATACCGACTGTAATGTTATCATACTCCTATGATATCAAACTGCAATGAAGCAGACTGCAATGATATCAAACTGCAATAATATCGGTATAGCTTACCTGAGAGGAATCAAAATGGTGTAGTGGATAGCACAATTAACCTACCAATAAAGGGTTCCTATGGTGAGTGTATGGTTATGTGTGTGCCACACTGCAATGTTATCACACTCCTATGATATCAATCTGCAATGTTATCACACTCCTATGTTATCATACTGCAATGATACGAGACTGTTATGATATCAAACTCCTGTGATATCAAACTGTAAAGATACCAGGCTGTAATGTTATCAAACATCTATGATATCAAACTGCAATGATACCAGGCTGTAATGATATCAAACTGCAATGATACCAGACTGCAATGATATCAAACTGCAATGATACCAGATTGTAATGATATCAAACTGCAATGATACCAGATTGTAATGATATCAAACTGCAATGTTACCAGATTGTAATGATATCAAACTCCTGTGATATCAAACAGCAATGATACCAGATTGTAATGATATCAAACTGCAATGTTACCAGATTGTAATGATATCAAACTGCAATGATACCAGGCTGTAATGATATCAAACTCCTGTGATATCAAACAGCAATGATACCAGATTGTAATGATATCAAACTGCAATGTTACCAGATTGTAATGATATCAAACTGCAATGATACCAGGCTGTAATGATATCAAACTCCAGTGATACCAGACTGCAATGATACCAGATTGTAATGATATCAAACTCCTGTGATATCAAACAGCAATGATACCAGATTGTAATGATATCAAACTGCAATGTTACCAGATTGTAATGATATCAAACTGCAATGATACCAGGCTGTAATGATATCAAACTCCTGTGATATCAAACAGCAATGATACCAGATTGTAATGATATCAAACTGCAATGTTACCAGATTGTAATGATATCAAACTGCAATGATACCAGGCTGTAATGACATCAAACTCCAGTGATATCAAACTGCAATGATATAGATATTATCTATCTGAGAGGAATCAAAATGGTATAGCAGCTAGCACAGTGACCTGCCAATACAGTGGTCTAAGACAAACCTCAATTGAGGAAGGTTTAGATTCTGACTGCATGCAGCTTTATGCCTGACTCAGTCTTGTCAAGTCATTACCAGATGTGTTCCCTTGGGATACCAAGGTATCGTGGGTGGGTTATGTTCGTTTGAGGCTACTTGGAACTGAGTGCATCTCATGTCTTCTGACATTGTAGAAGGTGGTATTTACCTTATTACCACCATCATTATCATTTATCTGTATATGCATCATTAGCATTATTATCAACTCCTTCATTGTCATTATCACCACCTCCTTCATTGTCATTATTATTGTTGTCATTATCATCATTGTCATTATCATCATTGCCATTTTCATCATTGTCATTATCATCATTGCCATTTTCATCATTATCATCACCTCCATCATTATCATTACCATCATCATTATCATTACCATCATCATTATCATTACCATCACCATTATCATCACCTCCATCATTGTCACTATCACTGCAATCATTGTTCTCTCATTGCCATAATCATAAGCATCATCATCAGCACTGCTGTCTTTAGAAAATCATGATCATCAGCATTACAATAAATATCACCATCACCATATCATCACACTTACCATCATTATCACCATCACCATCATCATCATCATTATTATCACCAACACCATCATTATCCTCATCACCATCATTATCATCATCATCACCATTATCATCATGACAACACTTATCATCATTATCACCACTGTCATTATCATCATCATCATCACCATCAGCCTAACACCAATCTCCATCATTCACCTGTTACCACATATGCAGTACGCTTCAGCATCACCATTCCTTGCTTCCCCAGTGGGCCCTGCTAACACCCGGACATCCTCAATACTGTACATAAATAAAATCATCTGGCATGACCTGTCTTTAAACCACTGTGTTAGTAGGTCAACGCTTTACCCACTTCACCACAACATCTCCTAATTGTTGATATCAATCAATATGAATGTCCTATGATTATTTATTGTGCTGACTGGGAAACTCTCTATAACACACAATATATGTTGGTTTATATATGTGTACATCTTTATGTTCTCAGTGATGAAATCATATATATGTCATTTATTATCTCGTATGATTTTAATTTCCCCATCACTACTCACCTGCCATATCAAAATACAAATAAACTGTTTGAGCTGACATGTTGTTGTTACTGTTCATTTGTTTACTTGTTTATTTTTTTGTCTTTGTTGTTTATTCCTTATAAATATTTTTTTTCAATTCCTTGTACATCACTACCCATCACCAACAATCAGGTTTTACTTTTTAAAGTGTGTGTACTTTGCGTGACGTTGCAAACACCTGTATTGGCTTTTTGTGATTTTACTAGACAAATTTACGTCCAGTAGTTTCCATAGCTTTCTGAACAAGAATTCAAAATTTAAGAGCATCTGACTGGCGTGTGCACGAACCCACTACACTAACATCAGAAAGGAAAGTGTAAGTTAGACCTCTACAAGCAGATTAAAGTAACATTTGAGAGACCATTCATCTTTCCCGTGGCAACATAGTGATGTGAGTCGTGGACCATTTCGCGATCACTAAAAAAAAACTTAAGCCTTTTGAACCAATTACAAATGGTACCTGGCCGTTTTGACAGACAATAACAAACTTTGTTACATTCTGCATCAAAAACTACAGCTTATAGCAATAAGGCCAGGGATGGAGTTAATCTCTCTCTCTACAGCATAAAGTTTGGGCTGAATTTTAGAGATCATGTGTTGCCCATTAAAAGAACGGAAACATACAAATACCTGGGTACAATCTTCAACTGCTCCAACATAATAAGGGAAGAAATACAAACTAGAATCAACTCTGGAAATAAGATATACTATGCACTACAAGAAGTTTGTATGAGGGAAAGCTTAAAGTAGTGTGTGATGAGA
Source organism: Cepaea hortensis (assembly GCA_963921405.1). Classification (NCBI taxonomy): domain Eukaryota; kingdom Metazoa; phylum Mollusca; class Gastropoda; order Stylommatophora; family Helicidae; genus Cepaea; species Cepaea hortensis. The sequence continues at coordinate 445,894,911 of OY992876.1, read as the reverse complement.
TTGAGAGGTTAAACATTCAAATTTTAGGAATTAGTGAACATCGCTGGAGCGGCAAGGGACATTTTACAACTGAAAATGGAAGTATTTTCATTTATTCTGGTAGAGATGTCGGAGGCCAGAGTGGAGTGGCATTTTGTTTAGATAAGACAACTGCAAAAACTTTAATGGGATATAATCCAGTTAGTGATAGAATCCTCACTATTAGACTTAAAGGCCGTCCAAAAAACACAACTCTCATACAGATATATGCACCTACTTCAACAGCAGAGGAGGACGAAATTGAAGATTTTTACAACACACTACAAGACACATTAAATAAGATTGGTCATAATGATATAGCAATAATAATGGGAGATTTTAATGCAAAAGTAGGTGCAGGAAGAGCTGAAAATGAGAGACACGTTTTAGGAAAATTTGGATTAGGAAATAGAAATGATGCAGGTGACAAATTAATTGAATTTTGCACAGAAAATGAGTTAACGATAGCCAACACACTTTTTAAACAACATCCAAGAAGACTCTTCACATGGAAGTCTCCAGACAGTTTTACCAAAAATCAGATAGATTATATTTTAATACATAGAAGATGGAGATCAAGCATAACATCTGCAAAAACCCTACGAAGTGCAGACTGTGATACAGATCATCAGTTATTAGAAGCAGATCTGAAATTAAAACTCAAAAAGCTTACCCGAGGACCAAGGCCACTTCGTTTTGATCTCACAAACATACCAGACGCATACAACATAGAAATTAGGAATCGCTTTGGGGTCTTGATGTCTGTACGAGAAGAAATGACACCTGATGAACTGGCAGTACAAGCTAGAGATATCTTGATAACTGCAGCCAAAGATCTAATTCCGATCAAGAAAAAGCAACTTAAGCCGTGGATTACATTAGACACGTTAGAATTAATAAAACAACGAAGAGAGCTGAAACAGAAAGGAGAAGAATCAATTAACCGCAGGATGAAGTATAAATCTTTAACTCGAGAAATAAGAAAGAACACAAGAAAGGACAAAAATCAATATATACAAGATTGCTGTACCAGAATAGAGCAATATCATAAGGCTGGAAGAGATTATGAAATGTTCAAAGAAATGAAGTTATTGACAAGAAATGTTCAACCTCAACTGAATGTTATCTGTGACAAGATGGGAAATACCTTAACAGAATCTAGACAAATTCTAGAAAGATGGCAGGAGTACTGCAGTGGAATGTATGATATGAGTGACAGTGAGGATATGAATGAGATACATGAGCCAATGACAGTAGAGACAGAACCTGAACCCTCATTAGATGAAATTGCTTGGGCTATAAAGAACCTGAAGAATGGTAAATCACCTGGATGTGATGAGATACCAGCTGAACTAATTAAAGCGGGAGGGGAAGAAAGCATACACATATATCATGCATTATGTACAAAGATTTGGAAATATGGTATATGGCCAAAAGATTGGAAGAGAACTATCTTCATTCCAATACCAAAAAAGGGCAACCTGAAATTATGCACCAACTATAGAACTGTTGCCCTGATCAGTCATGCAAGTAAAATTCTACTGAAAGTCATAATGCGAAGACTTAGTAAGAAAATGGAAGAAGAGATTAACGTGGTTCAAGATGGATTTAGACAAGGAAGAGGAACAAGAGATCACATATTCAACATGCGTTTAATAATAGAGAAGTGCAGAGAATTTAATGTAAACCTATTCTCATGTTTTGTGGATTATTCAAAGGCATTTGACTGTGTACAACATCATAAACTTTGGGAAATCATGAGGAATATGGGCTTCCCATCACATGTAGTACATCTCATAAAAATGCTATATCTAGACCAACAAGCAGCAGTTAGAATAGATGGCGAGGCATCAGATTGGTTTGACATCAAGCAAGGGGTCCGTCAGGGCTGCGTGCTGTCACCCTATTTGTTTAACCTGTACGCCGAAAATATAATGAGAAATGTAAGAGATGATATAAACAGGGAGCTATATGATGCCCTAAATATCGGCGGTCATGACATACCAGAGATTCGATATGCTGATGATACAGTATTACTATCCACAACACAGAATGGCATAGAAAACCTAATAGCCTCAACTCAATTGAATAGTGAAAATCACAACTTATATCTTAACATAGCAAAAACAAAGATAATGCATACAGATAAAACTACTATGGAGAAAGAAATATACATTAATGGGGGGAAATTGGAGGTGGTGGAAAATTTTGAATATCTTGGGTCATTTATTATCAATAACGGTGACACAATGAAAGAAATTAAACGGCGACTATCCATTGCGCTTCAAAGACTAAAACAGATGAATAAATTATGGAGTGGGACAGACAGAACTACAAAAATTAGATTTTTAAGAGCATGCATCTTTCCCATTGCAACATACGCCTGTGAGACATGGACACTTACTAAACAAGCTGAACAGCGCATAAACGCCTTTGAATATAAATGTTATAGACGAGTTCTAAGAATATCTTGGGTAAAGAAAAGAACAAATGCATCCATACTTCAAGAGTTGAATATTGAGGAGGGATGGCTATTAAAGACGATAAAACAAAGAAAATTGAAGTATTTTGGGCACTTGAAACGTCACGAAAGTTTGGAGAGAACAATAATGGAAGGGTATATGCCTGGGAAGAGAGGAAGAGGAAGGCCAAAGAGAAGATGGGTGCAGGATGTGGCGGATGATCTCCAGATGGGTGTATCAGACGCGGGACATCTTGCTTGTGATCGAGAAGCTTTCCGGAAGGTTGTTATGGGAGCGAGGTTCTGTAAAGGACATGCTACTGAATGAATGAATGAATGCACTACAACATCTACTGAAATCAAAGGCGCTATCTCGTAACACCAGAATCACAATATACAAAACACTGATTCGACGATTTGTGCTGTATGGCTCTGAAACCTAGAGTACAACTAAAGGAGACGAAGCCTTGTTACAAACCTTTGAGAACACAGTTTTAAGACGCATCTTTGAGCCCATTAGGGATACAAGTAGTAAAAACTCCGACGCGGAGCAATCACGGCAGGGGGCTTCTGATCATCAGAATATAAACCCCTTCCTCAAGCATTTCAGACACATTAATTTCTTAACACTTTCTAGGGGCAGTCCTGTCCGGGTCATGACTCCCGGACGTCTGTCCCCTGCCATGGAGACGTTTGGTCACATTAGTTATCCCTGATTTTTAGATGTTACGCTTTCCCTTAGCTGTTACCTTGTCCACTCTCCGGCCTTTCCTCTTCCAGTGGGGAAAGTCCGTGCAGCCTGTACTCGCCCCTTAAGTACATGTGGTCGTGGGGATTCAGCCTCACCCCCCACCACGGCCTTGTCCACTCCATTTGTCACCGTTCTCTGTATCCCGTTCACGGCGCCGCCTCTCCTCTTACGTTCACATATGACTACTGGCAGGACCGACCAGATATCTATCGGACAGACGGACTATTCACGCACCACTGGACGACTACCGACGAGCTTTCAAGCTACGCCGGCAGGATTGACCGAAAAGCTGTACCAGCTTACTGACTGCAGTCCCACTACTCATCGAGAGAGAGAGAGAGAGAGTGGGCGCTTATCGAGACTTTGTCCTCTTTCTTCTGCTCAAACCACGCTGTTGGTCTTTGCAGTTGACTGAGTGCGGCTTTCGATCATCGCTATGGAAGTAAGACTTCGGCCGACATTTATACAGTTAGACTGCACTAGGACTCACCTTTCACATTTGGAGGAGCTAAAGAGGCGACACAAGACAGTTAACAGTTCTTGGTCTTGGTTGAGAGATTGTTTGGTTCTGCAGTTGCCAGCTTCTAACCACACTAGTTTCGAGACTCATTCCACTCTAGATTCCGGTGGTTCCATAGCCAGCATGAGGTCCTTTCGGCCGCCTCACAGTCGTTTTTGGGCACGAGTTCTTGCCTGCCCCTTCATTCCCATTCGCTTCAGCATGTCAAACACGGAGTGGGAGACCATCTCCCTAGCGCCAGTCTCAACGGCGAAGAACCTGACAGTGTAACCCTCCCGCCTAAGGCTTGCGACCATGCCATCATACTTTGCCACCTTGAACGCATCTTGCTCCTCAATATTGCTCTCATACGGGACAGTCAGCTCAATCAGCGTTAGCTGCTTGGCTGACGAGAAGCTAAGTACGATGTCTGGTCGCAGCCCAAACTTTCAGACCACCTCAGGGTATTTGCCACGGCCCTTCAGGTCTACGGTCAGGTCCCAGTTACTCGCACCGTCAAAAACGGTAGCAAGTGGCAAGTCGTCAGCTTTACCCTTTTTCCGCTCTTCCTGGACAAAGGTAATCTCCATCGGCTTCGGTCTGTACCCCTCTTTATTTGCTTTCCTCTTGGCCCCGTCCAATATGGCGACCAACTCATCCAGGACTTTGTTGTGCCGCCAAGTATACCGACCTTGGGTCAATGGAGAGTGGAAAAGAAGAAGCAACAAAGACATTTATGATCTGTTTAAGTCCCCGCTAATCACTGGTATCATGAAGGCTAATAGACTGCAATGGCTGGGGCATATAGAAAGAATGGAAGATAATAGGGAAACAACACTCGCTTACACTCAGGACATAAATGACCGTAGACCCCGAGGTAGACCAAGAAGATCTTGGAGAGATAATATACATACAGACCTACAAGCACTTGGAATCAGCGACTGGCAAGAGAAGGTCAACTAGAGAGACGAATGGAGACGGTGTGTATCTGCAGCAAAGAACCGCAATGGCTCGGAATGCTGAAGAAGAAGAAGAAGAAGAAGAAGAAGAAGAAGAAGAAGAAGAAGAAGAAGAAGAAGAAGAAGAAGAAGAAGAAGAAGAAGAAGAAGAAGAAGAAGAAGAAGAAGTTTGCCCATGCAGCATGATTCCTCTATCGGCCTGCCTAGTTTACTCCAGAGGAAAGATAACACCAATACGTCTGGAACAGGACAAGCTGCAGAAGCTGTCAGATCAGCGAAGCAATGCGCTAACAGTCTGCTTTTTGGAGCTTCGATTCTAAACCAGTTGCCGACCACGGCTTAGGGCCTGGCCTTCCCTGCGATGACATTTAGTCGTAGCGTACATTGCCTTACAAATGAATAATACTTGTAGCCCCCCCAATTGTACTTCTGCACCCAAAGCCGTTGGCATAATAATGCAGGGTGTCGGGTTTGGTGTATATTGCCAAACAACAGATAGTTAGTCTACTAACATATAGTTAGTTAGTCTACCTCAGAGTCAACGCAAACACACAACATCCACTGCATACTGAAATTAGGAAGGTGAAGGGCAGCAGGTTAAAAAGAGGAAGGTCGTTGATGGGTCAAGCGGAAGACATTCTTCAACAGGTGTGTTCACTGGAGGACTTAGAAACTGGCAAGGAGTGGATACAAGTGCCAACAGATTTCGGTACGTCCTTTTCAGTTTGCATCCAACTAGACAGGAAATTCAGACAAGAAAATCCGGTTGCTGTGGAGGCGGAAGTACAAGCGTTGATTTTCGAGAATTCGTTAGACGGTGATGCTGTCATTTACACAGATGGGTCGGTCGTCCGACATGTGAGAAGCATATGGGCTTTTACGGCGCGGGCTGGAGAGAGAATTGTGAAGGAGGACTCTGGTGCTTTTGTTGAGACCACAAGTAGCCTGACTATGGAAGTCATGGCAGTAAGTAAAGCAATAACATGGCTCGGGACACAACATTCACTAGGGCATGTGTCCTTAGCGACTCAATGAGCATACTCAAGAGGATAGAGACGGGGTGGATCCGAAGACAGTGGTTGCTGTCTCTGGAGCGGTCTCGGCTGGCAAAGATTAGTTTCATCTTCGTGCCAGGTCATGCGGGAGTGCAAGGTAATGAGCGGGCTGACAAGCTCGCAGGTGAGGCTAATGTGGAGGGCGGACGCGCCATGGACCAGGCTGACATTCTGAATGCGCTACGAGGAGTAAGACTTTTGCGAGAACCAAGTGATGACTGCGAATCTACAACCATGGTCAGACTGCGAGAACAGCAAATTAAAAAGAGGTGTGGCCAAACAAGAACACTACGCAGGCAGCCAAAGAAGATTGATAAACCAGCACAGAACCGGTGTCGTTAGCCGCTACACGTTGCGGGATTTTCTGAGGAGGGGATAATCTGTGTTAGTTTATTAGTTTATTAGTTTATTCATTTGATATTCTCGCATCCTAACCATGGTTGTAGATTCACAGTCATCATTTGGTTCTACTATCAACGGGCGAATATTAAAGAAAATAATAAGACCGGTTCATATGCAGTAGTTGTTCAACACAAAATGCATGGTTTTGTATAGAATGAGGTTTTAATGGATGCTACAATGATAATATTACAGAAAAAGACACCGCAAGTGGAATGCTCGCATTCTCATGGTATGGATATACTCATTAGTAAACGTAAACAGAAATAATAAACAAAATAGTATGTTCACAGGACAAAAAAGGTAATAAAACTTGGTTATTTATAGCTTCATATGTGAATACTTTCAATCTTCTACCTTGAGTATTTTCAACATCTCTTGTGTGTACAAAAGAGCTGTGGCTCATTTACTCACCTTTACTGAAGCTAATATTGGTGATGATAATGTTTCTTTGTGAAGATAAGGTTTGAGTTCAGTATCGTTTACATATAGATAGACCAATCTTTACTGCTTGACACTGCCAATCTTTACGATGTTCACTAGATAATAGTGCCGATGTTCACTAGATAACAGCATTAATCTTCACAAGATGACAGTACCAATCTCCACCAGATAACACTACCAATCTTCATTAGATGATAGTTCCAATCTTCACTAGATGACAGTTCCAATCTTCACTAGATGACAGTACCAATCTTCACCAGATAACACTACCAATCTTCATTAGATGATAGTTCCAATCTTCACTAGATGACAGTTCCAATCTTCACTAGATGACAGTACCAATCTTCACCAGATAACACTACCAGTCTTCACTAGATGACAGTACCAATCTTCACCAGACAACTACCAATCGTCGGCAGATAATAGTATGAATCTTCACTAGTTAAAATTCGTAGTACCAATCTTCATAAGACAACAGTACCAATACCCACTAGATAACATTACAGCCCCACTATCACCTTAATGATCAGTCAAAATGATATCACGTATGTTCTTTTTACCCTTGTCATAACACTTGGCGAGGAAAACGAGAACTGGTCATTCAAGTTTCACTAAACCTAAACATCAATAAACCTCTCTATGGTTATGTTGTCTGTATTTATTCCTTTATTTTATGATCTAGTTTTGAATTGCCATACCTTCGATTGGTTATTTATGACATAATAAAAGAAAATCTTAGCTATGATAACTATGACATGAATATTATTGCACATTCGTATATGTATAAAGATATGTTTTCATTTCACATAATACAGTTCAGTGTAGAATTAAATGGATCTCTTTATAGTAAACGCCACATAAATTAGAAATAATAAAGATAACAATGTTATAATTATAATTATTATAATAACGTAAATAATAGAAATAGTAAACACCGCGAGTTAGACATGAGAGGATAAAAAGCAACATCAACCGTGTTCATATATTTACAATAAATATGTAACTCTTCCTTTATGAAGGAACCAACTGTTAAACTTTATGAAAGGCTACAACTTAAGACAAGAAAACAGCCCATGAAGCTGCAAAATAAACATTGACAAATCTGTTGTTTGTGCAAGCAATGTACATATGACAAAACGTTAACAGGCAGTGCGTGCTGAATTCAACAATTTTTTTTTTACAGCTGTACATTTCAGTCTGGGTACTGTGGTTATAAGCCATTGCCTTAACTATGGCGTGCCAATTTTCACTGTATTCATTAACTTATGTTAAATATTTAAACACTTTCTGTCTTAGAGAGACTGAGTGGGCACTGAAGTGAATTATTCATGTAACTATCAAAGCTGATATCTTGAGAGCATTCTGGGAGGCAGAATGAGTTAATGACTCGATGGATGAATTTGATTCTGCAATTTTGACCAGATTTTAAGAATATCAAATCAAATCGGGTCAGGTTAGACTAGAGCACCATGATGGAGGTCAAGCGATGAATTGTCAACTAACACAAAACTGGTGTCTTCAGTCGCTACAAGCTGAGGGAGACAACGAGGAGGGGATCTGAGTACTCGTGGACTAATAGTTCGATGTGCATTGAGAATGATCTGTTGACTAACTAACTAACTAACTAACTAACTAGCTAACTAACTAACTAATTAATTAACCCTATGAACATAAATTGTACCCATTCTCTTATTGTAATCTTAATTGCTTTGATACCCGTCTGTGTTTGTTTGTTTTTTTTCACTTTTGTTTTATCGTGTCAGTTGTGGAGATTTTGAGTTCAAAATGTTCTTTCCCCAGCTTTCTTTCATTTAGATTCAAAATAATATTTTCCCGTTGTGAATTTGTTAAAACAAAAATATCCAAAATTCAAAACGACGTTTTCCTTTAGTGAACTTACTCATATCAGCCACAAACAATAGACTCCAACATAATAGTATAACAAGTAAGTGGCGTTTCCTATACTGCATTCCACGAACAATAAACAATTACTTAAATAAGTAATCGAGGCCATAACAATTATTAGGCATCTAAAACCAGGGATGTGCAGAGATAAAAGATTTCACAGTAACTGCGATTACTGAGGGGATAATATTGCTCCACATTCAAACAGTATCAGAGACTGTGTGTTATGTATTTCAGCTATTTTTCTATAGCCATTTGTGACTTACTTATTGACTTACCCTCGTACTTTAAGAATTAATAGATAGGTGGATTCTCCATTGTCCATCCATTCTCTATGTGTGGTTAGGTGACGTTCTGTTTAAGCTGAGCCTACGCTATCTTTGCTCATTTGGTTAAGATTCCACTCCACTTCATTCTTCTCCTCTCTTTAAAACCCCTATTGGGGTACACACCCACAACACACAAGCCAAGCTCTCTGAAGTTCATGGTTGGTTGGACGCTGGCTGATTTTCTCCTACACAGTGTGAAGTAGCCACTCCCACACCAACCGTCTTATGTCGCCTTTTACGACCTACACAGGGGTTACCGTGTTTGTCATCATTAAGTGCCATGCCGATAAACATGGGGGATTATGTTTTGCCATCTCACACAATCACCAGAACACGGATCAGCTCTGTGTTCTTGTCTTTATTACGCTATGTGGCCACACCATCCAGATATATATCTTTCTACTCTGTTCCCATGAATCTTGCCAGCTATCACTAAATTCCATCCAGATATATATCTTTCTACTCTGTTCACATGAATCTTGCCAGCTATCACTAAATTCCATCCAGATATATATCTTTCTACTCTGTTCACATGAATCTTGCCAGCTATCACTAAATTCCATCCAGATATATATCTTTCTACTCTGTTCACATGAATCTTGCCAGCTATCACTAAATTCCATCCAGATATATATCTTTCTACTCTGTTCACATGAATCTTGCCAGCTATCACTAAATTTTCAGCTCATGTATCTTCATAACTTCCCCCCAAAATCTTGACTGTTTATGTCTAATTTCCCAAATCAATATGCAGTCTGCATTTGTTTCTTGTAGACTTGTTCATGTTGTTCTAGTTTGTCCGTCAATGGTATTCTTTACATTACAGGATTTAAAAATGTTTCATTCCATTTTGGGACGCGGTAGACACACTGGCAATCTATCTGTGCACTAAACTAAGATTATAACCAATAACAATTAACATTATGACGTTGGCGGCAATTTTCTTGGAATCCATGTTTGTCACATTATCGTGACCTACATTTGGTCATGCCATTGAGAAACCCATACCAGGCAGAAAAATAGATACATATCAGCATATCCTATACAAAGACAAATAAATACAGTAAAATAAATCACACTTTTGTAAACATTGAAACAATAAAAGAATTTAGTTTAAAAAGACACATATTCAATCATGCCATTCGAATGAAAGCAAAATATACATATGAAAATACCTGAACTTGTTTCGTCCTGTCATACATATATGATGATATATGAAGCAAATATAAGAACATTATGTGGATGCTAAGCATGGCTTAACAACGGCAACATTTCTTCATTACTCAGTGAAACATTTACAGTTTTTCAGAGCATAATAAATTACATAGTTCTGTCCCAAGCGACTTGCCAGTTTTTGAGTTTTCCAACTGCCGGATTGGGCAAGCATCTAGAGCAGTGGTTCTCAACCGGTGGGGAATTCCCCCCCCCCCCAGGGGGGAATTTTAGGGTTTCCAGGGGGGGGGGGGAATGAAGACCATTTCAAGATCGCGTTAATACAAAAACCGATTACTTGATATTGTTTTTCCATTCATACTTTACAGTTAAGTACACCTCATCCTTCTAAAATTCATTTTATAAAGTCAGTAGACCCACAAGTCAGTAGACTTGTTTTAGTATGTGCTATTAAATTTACCTTACATTTTTACGTATACTGTGTAGGAGTGGGGGGATTTTTAGATAGGAAATATGAAAGGGATGAATGATGTTCTAAAAATACAGTGTAGGGGGGGGGGGGCATGGGCCAAATTTTTTATAGGAAGGGGGGAATGACGTTCTGAAAATATGGTGAAGGGGGGCACGGGCCAAAAAAGGTTGAGAACCACTGATCTAAAGTATTACTAACTTGTGTTGTTCATTTTAGTTTATTTTAAAAATATGTTTTCATTCTTGTTGTTCCGTTGTATAGACTTCGATCGAAGGGTTTGCCTGTATGTGTTTTTTTTTTCATCCTCCGAGTTTCTTAGGCATATTTTGTGGGTTTTGTTTTCTCGGACTTGCTGCATGTCATTTCTTCTTCTTCTTCTTCTTCTTCTTCTTCTTCTTCTTCTTCTTCTTCTTCTTCTTCTTCTTCTTCTTCTTCTTCTTCTTCTTCTTCTTCTTCTTCTTCTTCTTCTTCTTCTCCTCCTTCTTCTTCTTCTTCTTCTACCTCCAGACATCAATATGAATAAATGCAAAGAAAGCAGCAGTCAACTTAACTGATTCAGTGCCAAGCAAAAGTAGGTTTGGACCAACAATTGTACACACTCAAATATACAAGTATTATAACGTACATTTCTATTCATTGCGCATTGAAACTGCGGAAGATACCACGAAACAAATCAAATAACACGAAGACTCTAGTTTTGCGATATGCAGTCCTTCTGTTCAAATGTGAGGTCACAAATGGTGATATAGAATCCGTTGGCACTGGATCAGTTAAGCTTGTTGACATCGCCATAGAGTTTATCCTGAAATCGATCGGGTGTAGGCCAACATAGATATCTATGGTTTGAATAAGTTGGACGTTTCACCATCATTTTACAGTTCCACAACGACATTCATAAGTATTTCGTAAGTTTGGTTTATTAAACACATGGTGTTTCAACATGTTGTGGCCTATCCGTAGTCTGAAAGTAGTAACTTGTTTGATTTTTCTCTCCGCTTAGATAGTTATAGCTTCATCTTTCTAGTAACCAGAATGCTCTGATTTTCACCTGGTTCTATAACTGCTACGGGTTGGTTGGCATTCTTTCTGCTGCAGACAAGACTATAGCTATAAATTTGATTCGACAATTATGCAAAATCTGGCATTGCCAATAAAACCTTCCATCGCCATATTTGTTATAAACAGGGGATTCAATACAGGGTGTATTTTTAATGACTGTGCACTATTTGAAAATATTGCCGTTCCAAGTTTTGTATTCACCCTCTGTAAAACTCATGCAACATAATAGGTAAATATAAAACTTGGACCGGCAATATTCTCATACACTGTACAACCATTAAAAATACACCCTGTATAACCAGTCCTGCTTAGGACTGACTCGAAAGAGCATAAAGAAAGGAGAAATAATCAAAATCTACACTCACAAAACGGAACACAATTATAACCGATGCTGAAGAAGCAGGTTAAGCGAGGCCGAACTTTATTTTATTTGTTTTCTCGTAAATACTGAACTGAATTTGTTGTATTTCATTTAATTGCCCGAGTGCCGTTGTGGTTACCATCCCTCAATGGCCCTCTCTCATCCGAGCCGATCCAACTAAACTGCTGCATGAGACAGAAACAGGTCAATTGTTTAAACGAATTATCAATATAATTAGTTCCTAAAATCTTGAAGCTTTACAGTGTTTACAAAAACAAGACAACAGGCAGGTGATAACTGATAACGTATCACAACGTAAACTTATCATTTTAAGAAAAGTATGTAACTCTGGAAATAAGATATACTATGCACTACAACATCTACTAAAATCAAAGGCGCTATCTCGTAACACCAAAATCACAATATACAAAACACTGATCAGACCAGTTGTGCTGTATGGCTCTGAAACCTGGAGTACAACGAAAGGAGACGAAGCCTTGTTACAAACCTTTGAGAACAAAATTTTAAGACGCATCTTTGGACCCATTAGGGATACACAAAGTGGAGAGTGGAAAAGAAGAAGTAACAAAGACATTTATGATATGTTTAAGTCCCCGCTAATCACTGGTATCATGAAGGCTAATAGACTACAATGGCTGGGGCATATAGAAAGAATGGAAGATAATAGGGAAACAAAACTCGCTTACACTCAGGAAATAAATGACCGTAGACCCCGAGGTAGACCAAGAAGGCGGTGGAGAGATAATACATGTACAGACCTGCAAGCACTTGGAATCAACGACTGGCAAGAGAAGGTCCACCAGAGAGACGAATGGAGACGGATTGTATTTGCAGCAAAGAACCTCAATGGCTCGGAACGCTGAAGAAGAAGAAGAAGAAGAAGATGTAACAATTAGCAGACAATTCTAAAAGTTATCAAGTGCCTATTTTATAAGGTTGCCAGAGCAGTACTGTTCAGAAAAATAAAATAATTACACATCTGGGCATCAAACCCAGAGCACAGTCTTTGTAGGTGAGCGCACTAACCAACATGCCATCGCAACGTCTATTTTATATTTATATTACTATTCCTGTAACCATAATTACGTGTATTATCATCTCATTCTGGAACCATTCTTATGTGCTTAAATCGTTTGCTATCACTGGTTACAAAATAAAGAGCCACGAATAATATTATTATAACAACAAATATTGGATACATTAGCTTGAGACATGTTATTTCTCTGTTTATTTACTAGAAAAGCATCACATGAAATGCAGTAGGGTCGTCATTTGTCACTAGAACAACAGAGACAATTTGTAAAAATGTCGGTGACACAAAAGCGTGAATATTATGTATTCTCATTACAACAGAAGCTAGAATTACCAGTATTATTATTGGTACATAAGCATAAGACATGTTAAACCCACTTTCTGACAATGGGTTTATCGTTAGGTTATTTTATTTTTTTTATTTGCTAAAAAATCACATGCAATGCAGTAAGGTCGCCGTTTGTCACTAGAACAATAGAGAGAATTAGTAAACATGTCAATGATACAAAAGCACATATTACTTTAACTGTCGTTAGTATAAAAGTACGAGTTAGTGGTAATGATGTTGGTACCTGATCTAGAGTTACTACTACAGAGTACTAGTAATGTCATGGTTTTAAAAAAAAAAAAACAATTAACTGCATGTCCTTTATAGTATGTCGCAATAAATCCCATCATTTATTGGCTGTTCGAAATTTCTAGGCAGTTTTATTTATATTGCTTTCTGAAATGCCAACGCTCATGCTGTTGTGAAAATAAATGCAATGTGATCTGGGGCTGACTTCGAAGCCATAATGTTGGGGTTGTGAAACTGCGTTCATTATCCCTAAGCAACAGACGCTAACATGCCATAGGTACAAAGGCAAAAGTAAGTGGTTAATGTCACTTGTAAATTAAGCCAACGTTAGTGATTTATGTCATTGGTAAATTAAGGAAAAGTTAGTGGTTTATGTCACTTGTAAATTAAGCCCAAAGTTAGTGGTTTATGTCACTGGCAAATTAAGAAAACGTTAGTAGTTTATGTCACTGGTAAATTAAGCCAATATTAGTGATTAAATTACGTAAAATTGGTGAATTAAGCCAGTTAGTGGTTTATGTCACAGTAAATTAAGCCCAAGTTAGTGGTTTAAGTCACTAGTAAATGAAGCCCAATTGAAGTAGTTTATGTCACTGGTAAATGAAGCCCAAGTTAGTGGTTTATGTTACTGATAAATTAAGCAAAAGTTAGTGGTTAACGTCACTGATAGAATAATTTAACCAAAATAGTAATTAATGTCCTTGTACATATGCAATAGTTGGTGCTAGGGACATTGGTTCAAAATCAAGACGTACTTGTATTGTTTGGTACAAAAGCAAGCCCTATTGATTAACGTCATTGATATAAAAGCAAGAAAGAATGATTAACATCACAGGTACAAAAGCAAAGAGTTATTGAGTTGCTTCACTGAAACAAAAGTCAGAGATGTTGATGAACGTCACTGGTACAAATGTATGTGTTAGTGGTTAATGTCACTGGTACAGAAGCAGAAGTTAGTGATTAATGTCACTGTTACAAAAGCAAGAATGAATGATTAACATTTCTGGTACACAATCAGGGGTTAGTGACTTATGTCAATGGTACACAAGAGGAATGAGTGGTAACATTACGGGTACAAAATTAAAGAATTAATGATTAATGTCACTGGTACAAAAGCAAGACTTAAAGATTAATGTCATAGTTTCAAAAACACATGTTAATGGTAATGTCCACAGTATGTAATCAAGACTAGCAGCGCAACTTCCATGGCACATAAGAAAGATTTTGTCATTAATGAAAAACATGAGCTACTGATAATGTCACTAGTACAAAAACAAGAGTTGATGATTAATGTCACTAATACAAAAGCAAAGGGTATGCGATTAATGTCACTAGTACAAAAGCAGAAGTTGGTGATTAATGTCACTAGTACAAAAGAAAGAGTTGGTGATTAATGTTACTAGTACTAATGCAAGAGTTGGTAATTAATGTCAGTAGTACAAAAGCAAGAGTCGGTGATTAATATTGACTAGTACAAATGCAAGAGTGGATAATTAAAGTCACTAGTACAAATGCAAGAGTTGGTGATTGATGTCACTAGTATTAAAGCAAGAGTTAGTGATTTATTTCACTGAGTCATTGGTACATAAATAAGAGTTAGTGATTAACTTTACTTGTACAAAAGCAAGACTTAATTATTAATGTCAACTGGTACAAAATCAATGACAAAGGTAATAACCATGGCACAAAAACAAGATTGATAGCATATTTCTGGCATATAAGCACAACCACAAGACTTAGCGATTAAAGTCACTGGTATGAAAGTAAGACTTGGTAATTAACGTCACTGGTACAGAAGCAAGAGTTGGTGATTAATGTCACTGGTACAAATGCAAGAATTGGTAATTAACATCACTGGTGAAAAAAAAGCAGAGTTAATGATTAATGTCACTGATTCATTGGTACAAAAACATGAGTAAGTGATTACTGTTATTGAGTCATTAAATCGTTTAAAAGCAAGATTTGATGATTAACATAACTGGTACAAAAGCAAGATTTAGCGATTAATGCCACTGGTGCAAAAATAGATATTACTGGTTATGACATCGACACGAAAGCAAGACTTGTAGCCTGGTTTCATAAGCAAGATTTAACCATGGGTGTCTGTAGTAAAAGAGCTTAAGATAATGATAATATTATTAGTACAAGAGATTAAGCTACTTATAAGGTCATTAGTACAAGATCTTTAGCTACTGATATTGTCATTAGTACAAGGGCTTAAGCTACTGATAAGGTCATATGTACAAGAGCTTAAGCTACTGATAATGTCATTAGTACAAAAGCAAGAGTTAGATATAATTTAAAAAGAAAACAACAAGAAACACATCCCGAATCAAGAACTTACTAAGGGTCAGTGAAGAGATTGGACCATCACATCCTCAAGGTCTGAATGCATGGGGGAATATGTGGCTAGACTTTCCCTCTCTTAGCGAACGACTGGCGCTGGAATTGAATCCTCGACCTACCTCGCTCATTTATAATATTATTGCAATTCCGCCAACGCCCGACCAGCATAAAATACTAAATCAAGAGATGAAGTCAACTTATTCCATAAGAACAAAATCAGAAGTCACAGGTAAAAATCATATGCACGTATGAACACTGCAAAACGATAACAACATTCACTGGTTGGAGTCACGTTAAGTCTCAACAAAGCAAGCAAAGTCAGGTATTATTCACGGGTGGAAAGGAGTCAGGTCTCAACATGGTTAACAAGACCAGGACAGGTTTATTTTAAATAAATGGTTTGTTCTCAACATTATAACAGAGATTTTTTTTTCAAATGCAACTAAAAGTAAGAGAGATAACGACTCCACCTTAAGTTTGACATATACAGTGGACACCGCTTAAGGCGATCTCGGGTGTGAAAAATATTGTACGTTGTAAATGCATTAATATATTCTTTAACTCATATAAGAAGAATGTCTGATAAGAAGAATTATTTCTTGGGTCCCAGGTGAGTTCGCCTTATCAGGTCTGCACTGTATTATGTTTTCTTTGTTTGTGTATGCGTGTGTGTGCTAGGTGTAGTGAATTTTTTTTATTTTTTTTCACAATCTCGACATATCGGGTTTGAAGTCAGTCGCAGGTGTTTTGGGAGCAGATAACTTTAGTTGATCGTCACAATGTAGGAACTTCCGGTCCAATATGGTGGATAGACATGCGATCTGTTAAGGCCTTAAAGTATTGTTCGCTTCTGGTTGCATTTTGTTAATGAATTTTTCGTATTTGGAATTGTACGAGTAGTACATGGTTCCGTGGCCCGGCTACTGTGTTGAGTGCTTGGTATGACACTGTGAGCTGTGGGTTTCATGTGGAATGCTTTTTTCATCTATCCTCGGTGGTTTGTGTTGTGAACTGTATATTTAGAGAAACGGTTTGCCATAGGCGGTAATCTTGTGCAACTTATCTAGTGACTGCTGCTTCCATCGACGATGAACTGTAATTCTAGTGGCAGACTATTGTGTTGGCATTCTGGTGGTCGCCTTATACATGCATATGTGTGCGTGCTGTTGGTATTCTCAGGACTGCTGACTGTTTCACTTTTCACATGGGACAGTGAGGATCATTTTGTGTGGTTTTTGCTGGCACGGGAACTGAACAATTCATGGGTGACCTGTTACCGTGAAGTTGGAACTTTAACTAACTAACTTTCACAATATTATGATCGTCAGCCGTTCATAAAGCAATGCCAAATATGTTCTTCAAAAAAGACATAATTAACAGCAAAGAGAGTCCTATTGCAAATATTACCATCTTGGTATGAATTTATATGCCAGGAATGGGGAGCTGTTTTACTGCCAAGGGCCATGTGGATATTTATAACATCATTCGCAGACCATACAAAATTATCAACTTATAGATTTGCCTTCCGCATTTGTTCAGTATTTTGCTGCGATGGCTGTTCTAAGTGTGTTTAATACTTTCGCAAAATATACACACCCAAACTGCCTGCCATGACTATCCTCTGACAGGCTGCATGAAGCAGACGAGAAGCCTTACATATTTGTCTCATTATGTACTCCTATGTCTTCTGTCTATCCCGTAATTGACGTTCCTTGCTAGTTCCTCAAAACTGACGTTAATATTTTGATTCATTTCATAATATTTATGCTGCTATGGAAAAATTCCTAGATTTATTGCCTTGGCAAGGTCAGACCAAATTATTTTGCAGGCCTTATATCGCCCGGGAGCTGGACATTTCCCAAGTCTGTGTTATGCCTTCACGTAATAAATAGGACATAACATCAGGGGTGTGGCAACTCTAAAGCACGTATATAGAAGGATCACAGAGATTTTCCCAAATGTGTGGGACAGAATATATCAAAGATGCTGCCATCTATTTATCCCATGATGAAAGTCTTCAAAGAATCATCTCTCACTGCCATCTTATGTCTCCTTTTCCACTAATCTTGTCAGCTGTTGCAATATATCCTAGCCTTTTTCTTCTCACAATGTTTCCCAACACTCCACTCCACACTGTTGACAGCTATCCAGTTTCTTGCTGTGCTCAAACATAAACAAACCGTTAGCTGTGTGTCCTTTACAGGATGTGTCAGTCAACCCCAGCATTTATTGGCTGTGTGATCTACGTTCAGCAGTTTACCATTAGCTGCCGACGTGGCTGAAAGGATAAGAGGCACTCAATTTTGGTGGGGTATGGGGTCAGTCTCTACGCTGGCATTAAGTTGGACTTAAAAATTGACTTTTCGTTCAGAAAGTAATGGCAAACTACTGAATGTAAAATTTTAATTGCGTACAAAATCAACCCTGCGTTGGGGTTGAACCCAGCGACCTGCAAAGAACATGAAAGTTTTTTTTTGTTTTTTTTTTTATTTTTTAAATATATTATAGTTTGCCATGGCTTTCTGAGTAACTAACGCTCTTACCGTAGTGAAAATCAACGCAAATCAGTCTGCTCTCAAGTCATCCGCAGCTGACTGCAAACCCAATATGTCAAGACTGTGAAGATGTGTGCACTACCCCCAAGCCACATACAGCTAAACACAGCCAGATGTGAGAGAAGCCTGAAGACACAACTTACATCACCCATTCACACAACCAGACTGTCAGCCAGGATACTGATCAGACAATATGCGGTTGTGAAGCTGCGTCCACTACACCAGCAGACAGACAGCTAAACACAGCAAGACTTTTGTTTAAAGTTGCATATCCCTTACAGGACGTTGCAGTCAACACCAGGATTTTTCAGCTGCTGTTAATGTTCTTGGCAAGATTACACTCAGTAGTTTGCCATTGCTTTCTGTGCGAACGGCTCACATACCCCTAAGTGACCAACGCGACGCGATCCGCTACCGAATCTCACGTAGCTGTGTTCCCCACGTGGATATATGGGATTACGGAGAAAGTCGTTAACTCCTTCGCCAGGGAGACCGGCAGCAAGACGTTAGATAAGCATTAAGACACAACTTACATCGCCTTTTCACACAACAGCCAGACTGTCAGTCAGAATGCCGATCAGACAATATGTGATTGTGAAGCAATGTCCACTACCCCAGGCGACAGACAGCTAAACACAGGAAGATGTTAGAGAAGCCTAAAGACACAACTTACATCGCCGATTCACACAGCAGCCAGACGGTCAGCCAGGATACCGATCAGACAATATGAAGATATGTTAAAATGGCAGTGGCTAAATTTGTTTTGAAAAAACAAAAAAAAAACACAACCTTCAATATTTTCAACAATAGTAAATTATGCGCAAAAATGGGTACCAACAATCGCTGTAAAGTGAGAGGAGCACAAATCAAATGTATAAATTAGCGTTCATTGATGTGATAAATTACTTTAAAGAAATCCAAATTACATTCACTTTCTGCCAGCGTTATATAAAATAAAAATAACATCCCACTCTAGTTACTATTTCTAGTTATTAATTTGATATCCTTTACAGGACTTCGCAGTCAACCCCAGCCTTTGTTTTTTTTTTTGGTGATTTCTTGGCAAGTTTACGTTCAGTAGTTTGTCAATGTTTTCTGAACGATCGGCACTCATAACACTGTATGAAAACCAACACAACGCGGTTTACTTCCCAAACATTAACCTATGTTCCTAGGTTGGAGTAGCTTAAAATGGGTACAGTGAAATGTCCTGGTAAATAAGGGCGGCTGACATGATATCGACCACATTGCCCATCGAGTACGATTGGTAAATAAAGTATGGCGGCCAGCACCATATAGACAAGACTCTTCAAAAAATACAATAATGCACGACATTTAAAAAGTGTCTGGAAGAGATCACTAAGGAGGGAGGTGAAACAGAGAGGCGGAGTAGAGGAACATCACAACGTAGATGTGATAGATAATCTACATGTGGTAGTGAGAGTGGCAGAACATCTGGTTTATTATAGAGACATTTCAAAAGACTATAAAGGGTTTATGATAGAGAAGCATTTCCAAAGACTATAAAGGGTTTATGATAGAGAGACATTTCCATGGACTATAAAGGGAACAACGTTCTAGCTAGAACAGTTGTTCTCAACCTTTTTTGGCCCGTGCTCCCCTTCACCATATTTTCAGAACGTCATTCCCCCCCCCCTTCCTATCAAAAATTTGGCCCGTGCCCCTCCCCCTTTTCACCGTATTTTCAGAACATCATTCCCCCCTTTCATATTTCCTATCTAAAAATCCCCCCACCCCTATACAGTATACATAAAAATGTAAGGTAATGTAAAATGTAATTTAATAGCACATACTAAAACAAGTCTAGACATCCACATAAAAACATGATTTGTGGGTCTACTGACTTTATAAAATTAATTTTAGAAGGATGAGAGGTACTTAACTGTAAAGTATGAAGGGAAAAACAATATCAAGTAATCGGTTCTTGTATTAACGCGATCTTGAAATGGTCTTCACTCCCCCCCCCCCCCCTGGAAACCCTAAAATTCCCCCCTGGGGGGGGGGGGAATTCCCCACCGGTTGAGAACCACTGAGCTAGAACAAGCCACAGGATGATGATGGTGGTGATGATGAACTTTACTCTTATATTGTGTTTCGTTTTACCCTGCATACAGCTTTTAAAATATTCACTTATAATTCATGAATGATATAAAGTCGACAGTTTTTCGAAACAAAAGATGTGAAACATTATCATCCCGTGTCATGCCGATAAGCATAAGCATAGGCGGTCATGATTCGCCATCTCGCACAATCACCAGAGTCTTAGATAAAGTCTGTCCTGATTATTCCACATGGCCATAGATCCATGTATTTATCCCTCTACCTTCCCTTTGCTCTTTTCCCATCATTTTTCAGTTGGCGTCTTAAACTGTAATAGCATGTGAAAATACAGCAAGAATCTCTGCACAAAATTAATAACCGCAGCTGTTCCAGTAAACCATGGCGGAACCAGGTCTAAAATATTGGTTTTCAGGGGACAAAGCTACTAAAAGGACATTGATACGCTTAACGTATTGTGTAATGTTTAACTGATTCAGTGCCAAACAAAATGTAGCTTTAGACCAAACATGTTACACAATCAAATGAACAAATATTATAATGTGATTTTCTTCCACTGAACATTGAAGCTGCGGATGATACCACACACAAACAATAGTTAGTTGCATATCCTTTACAGGATCTAGCAGTCAACCCCAGCATTTTTGGCTGTTCCTGATTCCTGGGCAAGTTTACGTTCAGTAGTATTGCCATTGCTTTCTGAATGACCGGCGCCCATACCATGTCATAAAAAACCAACGTTAGGCGGTCTGCTGCCAAATCGCCCACAGCTGTGTTTCGAACTGCTTCCGTAACCCTTTGCCATGGAAATAAAACAAATAACATGATAATCCTAGTATGGCGATATTTTGTCCTTCTGTCCAAAGGGGGGAGGGAGGGGGTCACATAGGGCGCTATAGTATCCTTCGGCAATGAACCAGTTAACGAGGCCCACTTCATCAGGGTCCACTTGCCATGGGACAAGCTAACACACTGATCAGTCCGCCACAGTCAGTGAACTATATCAAAATTAGATCTAATTTAAAACTCCAATTGTAAGCTATGTGCCTGTAAATCTGTACTTAATCACAAATGTAGAACTATTCCAATGCTTTATTTCAAAGGTCTTTTTCAAAGTTGAGTATTTCCAAAGCTTCCAGTTCAAATATCCAGCTATTTTTGTTTTTTGCTGGCTTTGAACTAAAGCGTAGTCTTTACATGTGCTACTACTTTTAGTTCACTGGACTGATATTTGCGTTGGGATTAGCTTTCCCTAATTACCAGTGTCGCTGGCCATCAGGCGATTCCACTCAGACTTCAGGGGTTCTTGTAACTTACTTCCTCAAGTCAAGGATGAGAAGCTAACATTTTAGTCCATCTAACCGTTGTAAGGGGTTGAACCCGCTACCTCGGCATCGGCACGGGGTGTTTAAGAGCGAATGATCTTATCCATTCAATCATGCTGACCTCCTTAGGTTTTATAATCCAGAAGATGTGTTTGTTCAAATCTCTAATTCAAAGACACAACTATATAAATAGTCTAACACAGCCATGGAACTATTTCAATGAATCGTATTAGAGCTGTAAAACAAAAAGTAGAGCTCTACTACAATCTAATTCCTGGCATTCATTTTAGGTAAAGTGACCTTGGGATACCAGTCTTGGCAGAGTGGTTAAGGTCGTAGGTTTGTTTCCATCCTTCATTATTCTGTTCACGGGTGCAGTTTTACCCCCGGAGATTCCTAGGTGATCATCGATGGAGCTACTGGGTTTGTGCTCTGTGCGACATTTTCAGCGGAAAAGAGGCCGAGCCATATGAGATAAAAGCCGGTCTTCTTGTCTTGAAACCTCTTTAAGATGTACAAAGAAAACATGAACATGTACAGATGCCATGCCTTCTTCACAAGAACAAGAAAATACAATGGTATAGAAGCAGAAATGTGAGAAGCTGGACACAAAACAAAGTGCTAACATAAATGAATGAAATAATACCAGTCTAGTTACTCAATTATGAACATGGTATGAACATGCATCTCTTGAAACCATTACAATAATGAAAGTGATCTTCAGGAAAACATAAGCATAATGATGACGGTTTTTGTTCTTTTCAATGTAAGATTAGTAGTAATAATATTTGTTCACATAACTTGTAATATGGTCATATAACTTGTAATATATTAATATTGCTTGTAATATGCTCATATAGATTGTAATATGCTCATATAACTTGTAATATGCTCATATAACTTGTAATATGTTCATATAGCTTGTAATATGCTCATATAACTTGTAATATCTTCATCTAACTTGCATTATGCTTATATAACTTGTAACATCTTCATCTAACTTCATATAACTTGCAATATGCTCATACAGCTTGCAGTATGTTCATATTACTTGTAATATGTTCATATAACTTTTAGTATGTTCATATAACTTGTAATAAGTATGATTTATTTTATTTTCTTTAATGAAAATAATAAAAGTAATTATAATTATACTTTTGTTTTAAACCTTTGGAATATTGCAAAAGATGATGTTTTAAAATAAAGCAAAACGAAATTAGTTCACATCATAAACGTATTTTCATTTAATAAATCTGTTAACTAATGTTTCTATTATTCCACGTCTGGTGCCATCTATATTCCAACATATATTGTATTCTTTTGTCATTTCTGACCAATACTCAGTTGATCTCGTTTCTGTTGCTACATGTAAAGGTCATCATCTGCATGTCATCTGTGTTTCCATTAACCTTCCTTTTCTTTTGTTATCATGCTGCTTGTTTTTAGATTAGTTAGTCAGTTACTTAGTAAGTTAGTTAGTCGATAGATTATCTTCACTGCATATCAGAGTCAGTCTATAAGTGCTCAGTCCCCTCTTCAGTTGTTGTTGCATATCCTTTACAGGACGTAGCAGTCAATCCCAGCATTTTTTGTTGTTAGTGATTCCTGGGCAACTTTACATTCAGTAGTTTGTCATTGCTTTCTGAACGACCCACACCCATACCATTTTATTTTAAAACACAACGTAAGTTGGTCTGCTGCCAAATCGCCCACAGCTGTTTCGAACGCGGGTATGCAGGATTATGAACTGCATCCACTACTCATTCGCCATGGAGCCCTCTTCAGTATCTCCCTCAAAAGTGTGGCGACCAACCACACACACCAGTTCTGGGTTGGCTGTCTGTTCTTCTTTGGCTCACCTGTAGAGTGTTCTTGTAGAACTTCGGCCTTTTTAAACTGATGTTCTTGTCCTCTGCTCCCAGTTGCAGGTTAACAGTCATCACTTTATTCATTCAGAATGATTTCATCTTCCAGTCAAATTTAACGGCTGGTTGTGTGCATTTCCTTTACTAACCCCCCTATTTCCACCCGAGGGATTGATAATTTCACCTCACACGTAAATAGTAGTGCCAGAATGAATGTAGATAATGAAGTCACCTTTTTTTTCAAGATTTTCACTGATGCTACGGAGTTTCGTGCACCTAAGCTGAATGCTTTCCTGAGCCTGTTGTGAGAATATGCCTTTTATAGTTAGCTGCATATTCTTTACAGGACGTCAGTCAACTCCAGCATGTTTTGGCTGTTTGTGATTTCTGGGCAAGTTTACGTTCAGTAGTTTGCCATGGCTTTCTGAATGACCAGCACTCATACCATTGTATGAAAACCAACGCAAGGCAGTTTGTTTCCAAATCGCCCGCAGCTGTGTTTCGAATGTGGTATGTGGGATTACAAATTGCATTCGCCACAGAGACGACCGTGTTCGTGCCAACATCATCGCACAAAGAATGAACTCAATAGCTCCAGCGATTACCTCCAAGAGTCAATGTCTTGTACAGTTGTCCATTATATTCTATGAATTGTCCTGCAAACCAAGGCATACTCGTTAATCAGTGATTAACAGTAACAATCCGAAATCCACCATGACTGTATTTGCTGATTGAGTGATGTAACTTGAGTGCCGTGACATCACTTCTACTGAAAAATCCAATTACTTCCTAACACCACACCTCAATGGTCTGTAAGCTTTCTTAATTATTCGTTGTCGAACTGAAATCACGGAGGAGACACATCTTCCACGTCCCATGACTTCTAACCTCAGTTAAAATATGCTTTCTGTTGCATCCATCATGTGCCATGCCGGTAAGCGTGGGCGGTCATGGTTCGCCATTTTTCTCGATCACCATAGTCGTGTATCAGTTCAGTGTCCTTGACCATGTCTCGTGGTCAAGCCATCCAGGTAATTATTTCTCTGTTTTCCACTCGATCTTGCCAGTTGTCACCAATTTCTCTAATATATTTCTTCCCATAACATGTCCACAAAATTTTGACTGTTTACGTCAAATTTCTCTAATCAATTTATGATTTTCATTTGTTTCGTGTAGGACTTGGTCGTTGGTTTTTCCGTCTGTCCATGGTCTGTTGCAGATCCTGATTCGACGCTTCCTCTTCTGCCGTCTATCTCCAATGAAGCATATGTCCTCAACCAATGCCTCGAGTTCCTTCCATCTGTCTTCTTCTCTCACCATTTATTTCTCTAATGGGAAATATGCCCTCAACACACTCACTCCAAGCCTCCCTGTCCTTAGCTACTCACTGCAGCTCCATCCGTGTCCTCTCCGATATTATTTATTTCTACTTCTCTCTTCTCGTCGTGTTTTAGGTCTTCCTCTATTTCTTTTGTCATATTGATTCTAGACGAAGGTCTTTCTAGGTATACAATTCCTCATCGTCGGAGCTCTCCCGATATTATTTATCTCTTTTTTAAATTCTCATCTCTGTGTGGTTTTGGTACTGGGATTTGGTCTGTTCTAAGTGTGAACAAATTAGTTAAGTATAACAGTAAGCATGTCTCTTTTGCGTACATCAATTCTAACGATTATTAGTATGAAAAATAATGGTCAAATATAAAAATAAACATTCCTGGTATGAACAACAGGCCATATATAACAGTGTCTTTGTGTGTGGTGTGTGTGTGTGTGGGTGGTGTTTTTTAAAATGGCCTTGTGATTTTGATCACTCTGAGTATGAAAAGAAATTATCAAGTGTGATGGTCAGTTACATCAAAGTCAAGGAGCCTTTCCCATGCCATAAAGCTAATTGTATGCATGGTGCCAGTTCAATATTTTCATAAACCAATCAGTGCTTTTCCATTCTACCATGGCCTCTACCCGCCGTTCAACCTCAAAAGAGAAGTTATAATTAGGGTCCATCCCAGCCTCAGATTAATAATTCTGTGACAAAATCAGCCACATTTTGAAAAACTATTTTTAAAAACAAGGGCTTACAGTTCCCTCAGGGACCAGAGCCACCCCATCAAGTCTCCACGTCCCTGTATGTCATTCGGATGACCGCCTCTGCTGTTGGCCTTGGCAATATTTCTTGTCTATTGGAGGTAATGTTGTTCTGTGCTTGATGGGTGATGAGTTTATATTGCGCTGACGGAATGTTTTCTGGCACGCATTTCAGGCATGGTAAACTTGGAAGTCTGAACAGTTTTGCAGAAAATCCACCTTTTGAGGAGGGATTCAAAATCATGATCTGTCGGGCTAGTGTGCTAGTCACTCCTCTGTGTGGCTCCAGTGACAGTATTGTTGTTACGAATTTATTTTGTCCTATTCTTATTAGGAAAAAAGGGTAAACAACTGCAGTTTGAATTAACCTGATTATTTTAGCAGAATAAGGACAATGATCAGATGGTCAGATCACACAAGTATTTCGGTATTTAGAAATGTTGATCTATTTATCATCGTTATCATATGCCTTTTTTTCTTTTGCGTTCGTTGGATTTGAACTCAAGCATGATACATACACGTGCTGTTGCTTCTGGTACACTGGATTGATTGTTACGTGTGGATTAGCTTTCCCTGTTACCAGTGTCCCTCGACAACAGGCGAACCCACTCTGACTTCTGAGGTACTTGTAATTTATTTCCCCATGTCAAGGACGAGAGGTCAACATTTTAGTCCAACTGTCCGATGTAGGGGTTCAGCCCATTACCTCGGTATCAGCACACCAGATGTTTAAGATCGTGCGTACTTATCCATTTGGCCATGCTGACCTCCATGTAGTAGGTATCACACCGGCTGCCTTCACTTTCCAAGACGTATCCGGGTATCCATTTTCCAGGAGCCGAGGTGAATTTTAAAATTTTGAATCCGATTTTTAAAAAAAAAGCATCTGATGGCTGTTGGAATGTGCTTTCGGAGGAAAATGCAAAGAATGTCATGGAGAGACAGAAAAACCAATGACCAAGTCCTACAAGAAACAACTGAAAACCGTAAACTGATTAGAGAAATTAGACGTAGACAGTCACAATTTTGTGGTCATGTTATATAAACTTGTCCAAAATAACTGTATGTTCATGTTTATGCCATATGCTTGTATCTATCAACATGAAAGGTACAGTTCGAATATGAGATTAACTGTGTGGTTTATGTTTGAGTATAATCTATGTTGGTGAAACATGTACACACAATAAGTCATGTTTATGCTATATGCTTATGTCTATCAACATGAAAGATAGTTTGAATATGAGATTAACTATGTGTTTTATGTTTAAGTATAATCTATGTTGATGAAAGATTTACACACAAAAATTGTACTTATATCTATCAACATGGAAGGTACAGTTTGAATATGAGATTAACTATGTGATTTATGTTTGAGTATAATCTATGTTGATGAAAAATGTACAAATAAAAGTCATGCTTATGCTATGTGCTTATTTCTATCAACATGAAAGGTACAGTTCCAATATGGGATTAAGTATGTGTTATTTGTTTAAGTATAAGCTATGATGATGAAAAATTTACACAAAAAAGGCCAAAATAGAAATAAATTCATAATTCGGGTACAATTTAAAAACCTTCATATGTCAACACAACCGCGTACACGTGAAATACAATGTGTACAGGATTTGAACTGGTACAAAGTGATCTCTGCGAATCTGCGTGTAGTAGAATCCATTGACTGTTGTAGATGTCTTCAGGGAGGTTGACTCGTCCATGAGGCTTGGAGCGAATGGCGGAGTTGATGCTGCTAGAACGTGGCAGTGTCTGCGGTGTCTAGAGACAGGAGATGGTCGGGTAAACTGGAGAAGTCTATGTGAAGGTCTGCGTTGATCACAAGGTGGGAGAGCACTTCCAGGATCTCTTGGTATGATGGGCGCTCCTCCGGGATTGTGTGCCAGCACCTCAGTAGCAATTCAAACCTGTTGAGAATAAGATAAAGGATAACTACACTTGTACAGGGAATCTTGGAATGTAAATGGCAGTGAAGCTTGGAATGTAAATGAACAAATTTGAAAGAACTTGGAAGCAACAGAGATGTGGTTCCTAAGACGAATTTCTTGGACTGCCAGAGTAACTAACAACGATTGCCTGAAAGAGGCTAATGAAGCTAGAACATTATATCCAACAATAAGAAAGAGACAAACAGCTTTCTTTGGTTATGGGATGAGAAGAGAGGCATTGGAGAATATTGTGAGAACGGAAAGATCAAGGGGAAGAGAGGCAGAGGCTGACTAAGAGAAATGATATTGGAGGGATTGAGACGGTGGCATGAAGGAATATCAGATGTTGAGTTGATCCAGAACACCAAAGACCGAGACATGTGGAGAGACATGAACGCCTACACCAGCCAGCAAGCCACTTGATGATGATGAGGCTTGTACATGGTTGGATTAGTAATAGAATAGAATAGTAACTCTGTAGCCTACCATGCACGTCGTAAGAGGCGACTAAGGAGGATATGGTTCCGTCGCCCTGCTACTGAGTGAGTGTGTGGCGCGACACTGTGAGCTGTGCATTTTGAGTGGAATGTTTTTACATCTGTTTGTAGCGTGAACTGCATGTTTGAAACGATGAAGGCTGGCTGTTGCTGGATTGACTGGGTTGCCTTTTCGGTTAACGAGTGCATTGTTCAGGAGACTCCTGGGAGTCATCGCTGGAGCTATGGAGTTTGTGCTTTGTGCGACGCTTTTGGCGGGTCGCCCTGCGGATAGAGACTGAGCCATATGGTATAAAACCCGGGTTAATGAAGTCTTTCTGGTGACTGCCGTTTCCATCGACAATGAACTGCATTTCTCGTGGAGGACTTTTGTGTTGGCATTCTGGCGGCGGCATTATGCACAGTGTACCTGTGCGGGATGTTGGCTTGCCGATACTCCTGTCTATTCCATTGTTCACATAAGGCAGTGAGGACCGTTTTGTGTTATATTCACTGGCACAGGAATGGAGCATAATGGGGACGACCCGTTGCCATGAAGTTGGAACCGCGACTAACTAACTAACAAACTAACTAATATGATGATGATGTCATATTTGGCTCTTGGCTAGTGGTACGGGTGTGCTGAGATTCTCCATGTGTGATGTATGTTTGATGACTACAGCACATATGGTGGTATCAGTGCAGTGTCATTCATCATCATCATCATGTGCCATGCTGATAATCATGGGCGGTAATGGTTCGCCATCTCACACGATCTCCAGTTCTGTGTTCTTGTCTCGACCAGCAATGACCATTTTCAAATAAAACAAACAAACAAATAAAAGGAACAACAAAAGCCCACAAATAATATGTGAAGATTTTCTAAATTGTAAAACTGTTAACCATACTGGAGGGTAAGGTTGAAGTCAAGAGGTAGACAATGATATATGTGGGAAGATAACATCAAGAGATCGACGAACAGCAGTCTGACAGAATGTACAATCAAGGCTATAGGCAGACAGTGTTGGTAATCCATTGCAGCCAACCTTCAATGTGGAGACGGCATCTGACTGGTTTATCTGAATAATGGTTTCTTCAGCACAATTTTGTGGGTTTCCACTCAGAAAGGAGGATGCTACCGTAAGTACTGTACGTACAGTTAGCTAGAAAATCAAAAATAGCTAAATAATAATGGGGTTGGTTGTCACGTCCTGTAAAGGACATGCAGTTAATTTACTGTACCCTAGCCTTCTACAAACATACTTTTTTTCTGCCTTCTGGCGCATTATATCGGGTTGTATTTTCTTCCTAACTCTTTGCATGTTGATTCTTAGCAAAATCTTCATGACGTGGCGCATTATACTAATTGTTCAGTGTTGATCACATTCCAAGACTCTTGATTTCTTCAGGATTGCAATAAATATAAAAATGCTGGTACATGATTCAGGAGGTATATCTCCAGTAACATATATTGTTTTCAGCAATCTGTGACCTGGTCTATTCCATATTCTTCTAAGGCATTGATCATTTCTGTTGTGATGTTGTGCTGGACCCGGAGTCTTGCCATTTAACTAGACAATCACAAACAGTGTTTTAAAATCAATCAATCAATCATGTGCCATGCCGGAAAGCGTGGGCGGTCATGACTTGCCATTTCACTCGATCACCAGTGTCGTGGATCAGCTCAGTGTTTCTGTCTTGTCCATGCCATGTGGCCAAGCCATCCAGGTATTTCCTCTCGGTCTTCCTCTTGGTCTGTTCCCTTCGATCTTGCCAGTTGTCACTAAGTTCTCCAATCCATTTCTTCTCATAACATGTCCAAAACAAAAAATGTTGACTGTCTATGGCTAATTTCTCTAATCAGTTTATGATGTTCATTTGTCTCCTGTAGTACTTGGTCATTGGTTTTTCTGTCTGTCCATGGTATTCTTTGCATTTTCCTCAGAAACCACATTTCTGCAGCCATCAGATGCTTTTCAGCTTGACTGCTCATTGTCCAAGTTTCACATCCATACAAAAGAACAGGCTCTATGTATCCCCTCAATACTCTTTTTCTCGTTTCAATTGCCATCTTTTTATTGGTCAGAATGTTTTTCATCTTGCTAAAGGCTACTTTCGCCATGGTGATTCTTGTTCTAATCTCTTCAAGGCATCTCCCATCAGATGTTATGATTGTTCCAAGATAATTGTACCGATTCACTTGTTGAAGAATATTTCCATTTACTTGTATATTACATTGTGGCACTTCTTCCTTCCTAGTGACGACCATAACCTGAGTCTTTTTACAATTTAATTCTAACCCCAGCTGCTCACTGTGTACAACAACCGCATCTACTAATTGTTGCAAGTCCTGCGCATTGTCTGCAATTAATACTGTATCATCTGCATATCTAATGTTATTGATGTTTCGTCCTCCTATGCTGATTCCATTTATATCCTCTACATTTCTGAAAATATTTTCACTGTATAGGGAAAAAAGATCTGGAGACATCACACATCCCTGCCTAACACCTCTCTTAATTGGCTGATACTGCCCCACTTCATTATCAATCCTTATTGCAGCTTGTTGTTCCCAATATATGTTTTTTATAAGAGTAACGTCTTTCCCATCAATTTGTAGATCTGCAAGCATATCCACCATGCTGACATGTCTAACTCTATCAAAAGCCTTTGTATAGTCAATAAAGCAAAGATGTATATCCTTGTTTACTTCTATAGCACGTTCAATAACTGTTCGCTGCATATACACAGCATTTACTGTACCCTTTCCTTCTACAAACCCGCATTGTTCTTCCCCTATTTCAGGTTGTATCTTCTTCCTCACTCTTTGCATGATAATTCTTAGCAAAATCTTTGTGATGTGACTCATTATACTAATTGTTCTATGTTGATCACATTCCAACGTTCCTGATTTTTTTGGGATTGCAATAAATACAGAGTTACATAATATATAGGAGGTATATCTCCAGTATCATATAATGTGTTCAGCAGTCTGGTGACTTGCTCTAGTCCAAATTCTTCTAAAGCTTTAATCATTTCTGTTGTGATGTTATCTGCACAGGGGGCCTTGCCTGCTTTCATATGCTTAAGAACATTTCGAACCTCCATCTCCAAAATTGGCGGTCCTTCATTATTAA
This sequence comes from Cepaea hortensis, assembly GCA_963921405.1. Lineage (NCBI taxonomy): Eukaryota > Metazoa > Mollusca > Gastropoda > Stylommatophora > Helicidae > Cepaea > Cepaea hortensis. The sequence goes on along the minus strand of OY992876.1, from coordinate 445,863,588 downwards.
ATCTAATTTCATACTGTTCATCTCTGTTATCATCATAAAGGTGTTTCACATAATCTGTCCATACATGTAGAATCTGGTCTTTTTCTATTATGATTTTGCCATCTTCAGGTTTTAGACACCCTGTTGATGTACTTGTTATTTTATTAGTAAGTTCCTGAATTATTTTGTGCACTAATTTGGTATTTTGACTGTTGTGTTGGTTTTAAATTTCTAAGCACTTTTCCTCAAGCCATGCTTCTTTTGCCTCCTTACATAATATTCTGACTTGTCTGTGAATTTCTTCATATTTGACAGAATTATTTTTGTTGAGTCTTCTTGTTTCCATAATGGTGTAAAATTTCTTCAGTCATCCATTTCTTACAACCCACCTTCTTTAATTTTGGAATAGTTGTTTCTGCAGCCACATTGATTGAATTCTTCAACGTTTCCCATTGATCATCCACATCCTGGAATAGGATCTCTAGATCAGACAAAATTTCACATCTGTTCTGTACTTCTATGTTGAATTTGTTTTGTATTTCCTTGTCATTACTCAATGTACACAAATCATATTTAGTGTTTCCTGTCATATACTTGACTTTCTTCAACTTTATCCTCAATGTTCCTGTGAGTAATCTGTGGTCACTATAACAATCAGCACTGGGAACTGTTTTTGCTAGTGTTAATGTGTTTCTAAATCTTCTGCTAATCAGAATGTAGTCAATCTGGTTTCTAATCCTGCTATCAGGACTCCTCCATGTCCATAATAATCTTTTAGGGTGTTGCTTGAACCAGGTGTTTCCTACAATCATTTCCTGTTCTTTTGCCCACTCTACGAGTCTGTATCCTCTTTCATTTCTCTCTCCTAAACCATAGTTTCCTACTGTGTATCTATCCCCTTGATTTCCTACTTTTGCATTGAAGTCCTTTATTATGATGTTTATTTCTGAATTTTTACATTTCTTTAAGGCAGACTCTATGTCATTATAAAATTCTTCTACACTATCTTCACTGGATTCTCCTGTTGGGGCATATACTTGAATAATATTTATGCTAAAAGGTCTGCCACTTAATTTAACTAATAGAACTCTGTCCGACACGGCCCAATATCCTTGAACAGATTTTGCTGTTTTCCGGTCCAAAATAATTGCCACTCCTCTATGACGATCTTCACCTCCAGAATAAATAATCTTGAAATCTTCTTCTATCTTGATGCCTGCTCCTGTCCATCTCGTTTCGCACATACCTAAAAAATTTTAAATACTGGGATTAATTGCGACGTTCTGTAAAGGTCATGAGGCTAACTTGAAGAACTAAAGTGACATATATACTCACAACTCAGCGCTACAGTGTTGGGGCTGGGGCATTCTGAATCCATTCTGCACGCTTTCAACCACCTCATGGGGTCCCATTGTGGGGTACGGAGTCGTGCCTGAAAAGAACATTAATCAGTTAGTGCCTGCAGAGTACTTTAAACAATTAGTGCCTGTAGAGTATAATAAACAATTAGTGCATGTAGCGTACAATAAACAATTAGTGCCTGTGGAGTACAATAAACAAATAGTGCCTGTAGAGTACAATAAACAATTAATGCCTGGCCTGCAGGGTGCAGTAAACAATTAGTGCCTGTGGAGTACAATAAACAATTAGTGCATGTAGAGTACTATAAACAATTAGTGCCTGTAGAGTACTATAAACAATTAGTGCCTGTAGAGTACTATAAACAATTAGTGCCTGTAGAGTACTATAAACAATTAGTGCCTGGCCTACAGGGTGCAGTAAACAATTAGTACCTGTTTAGTACAGTAAACAAATAATATCTTTAGAGTACAGTAATCATTTAGTGCCTGCAGAGTAAAGTAATCACTTAGTGCCTGCAGAGTATAGTAATCAGTTCGTGCCTGCAGAGTACATTAATCAGTTAGTGCCTGCTGAGTACATTAATCAGTTAGTGCCTGCAGAATACGTGAATCAGTTAGTGTCTGCAGAGTATAATAATCAGTACCTGCAGAGTACAGTAATCAGTTAGTGCGTACAGTGTACAATAAATAATCAGTGCCTGCAGAGTACAGTAATCAGTTAGTTGCTTCATAGTACATTAATCAGTTAGTGCCTGCAGAGCACAGTAATCAGTTTGTTGCCTCAGAGCACAGTAGTCATTTAGTGCCTGTAGAGTACAGTAGTCATTTAGTGCCTGTAGAGTACAGTAGTCATTAGTGCCTGTAGAGTACAGTAGTCATTTAGTGCCTGTAGAGTACAGTAGTCATTAGTGCCTGTAGATTACAGTAGTCATTTAGTGCCTGTAGAGTACAGTAGTCATTTAGTGCCTGTAGAGTACAGTAGTCATTTAGTGACTAGAGTACAGTAGTCATTTAGTGCCTGTAGAGTACAGTAGCCATTTAGTGCCTGTAGATTACAGTAGCCATTTAGTGCCTGTAGAGTACAGTAGTCATTTAGTGCCTGTAGAGTACAGTAGCCATTTAGTGCCTGTAGAGTATAGTAGTCATTTAGTGCCTGTAGAGTACAGTAGCCATTTAGTGCCTGTAGAGTACAGTAGTCATTTAGTGCCTGTAGAGTACAGTAGTCATTTAGTGCCTGTAGAGTACAGTAGTCATTTAGTGCCTGTAGAGTACAGTAGTCATTTAGTGCCTGTAGAGTACAGTAGTCATTTAGTGCCTGTAGAGTACAGTAGTCATTTAGTGCCTGTAGAGTACAGTAGTCATTTAGTGCCTGTAGAGTACAGTAGTCATTTAGTGCCTGTAGAGTACAGTAGTCATTTAGTGCCTGTAGAGTACAGTAGTCATTTAGTGCCTGTAGAGTACAGTAGTCATTTAGTGCCTGTAGAGTACAGTAGTCATTTAGTGCCTGTAGAGTACAGTAGTCATTTAGTGCCTGTAGAGTACAGTAGTCATTTAGTGCCTGTAGAGTACAGTAGTCATTTAGTGCCTGTAGAGTACAGTAGTCATTTAGTGCCTGTAGAGTACAGTAGCCATTTAGTGCCTGTAGAGTACAGTAGTCATTTAGTGCCTGTAGAGTACAGTAGTCATTTAGTGCCTGTAGAGTACAGTAGTCATTTAGTGCCTGTAGAGTGCAGTAATCATTTAGTGCCTGTAGAGTACAGTAGTCATTTAGTGCCTGTAGAGTACAGTATTCATTTAGTGCCTGTAGAGTACAGTATTCATTTAGTGCCTGTAGAGTGCAGTAATCATTTAGTGCCTGTAGAGTACAGTAGTCATTTAGTGCCTGTAGAGTGCAGTAATCATTTAGTGCCTGTAGAGTACAGTATTCATTTAGTGCCTGTAGAGTACAGTATTCATTTAGTGCCTGTAGAGTACAGTAGTCATTTAGTGCCTGTAGAGTGCAGTATTCATTTAGTGCCTGTAGAGTACAGTAGTCATTTAGTGCCTGTAGAGTACAGTATTCATTTAGTGCCTGTAGAGTACAGTAGTCATTTAGTGCCTGTAGAGTGCAGTAATCATTTAGTGCCTGTAGAGTACAGTAGTCATTTAGTGCCTGTAGAGTACAGTATTCATTTAGTGCCTGTAGAGTACAGTATTCATTTAGTGCCTGTAGAGTGCAGTAATCATTTAGTGCCTGTAGAGTACAGTAGTCATTTAGTGCCTGTAGAGTGCAGTAATCATTTAGTGCCTGTAGAGTACAGTATTCATTTAGTGCCTGTAGAGTACAGTATTCATTTAGTGCCTGTAGAGTACAGTAGTCATTTAGTGCCTGTAGAGTGCAGTAATCATTTAGTGCCTGTAGAGTACAGTATTCATTTAGTGCCTGTAGAGTACAGTATTCATTTAGTGCCTGTAGAGTACAGTATTCATTTAGTGCCTGTAGAGTACAGTATTCATTTAGTGCCTGTAGAGTACAGTAGTCATTTAGTGCCTGTAGAGTACAGTATTCATTTAGTGCCTGTAGAGTACAGTATTCATTTAGTGCCTGTAGAGTACAGTATTCATTTAGTGCCTGTAGAGTACAGTATTCATTTAGTGCCTGTAGAGTACAGTATTCATTTAGTGCCTGTAGAGTACAGTATTCATTTAGTGCCTGTAGAGTACAGTATTCATTTAGTGCCTGTAGAGTACAGTATTCATTTAGTGCCTGTAGAGTACAGTATTCATTTAGTGCCTGTAGAGTACAGTATTCATTTAGTGCCTGTAGAGTACAGTATTCATTTAGTGCCTGTAGAGTACAGTATTCATTTAGTGCCTGTAGAGTACAGTATTCATTTAGTGCCTGTAGAGTACAGTATTCATTTAGTGCCTGTAGAGTACAGTATTCATTTAGTGCCTGTAGAGTACAGTATTCATTTAGTGCCTGTAGAGTACAGTATTCATTTAGTGCCTGTAGAGTACAGTATTCATTTAGTGCCTGTAGAGTACAGTATTCATTTAGTGCCTGTAGAGTACATTAAACAATTAATTCAGCATGTTTAAAACAGAATCCTGTAGTAGGACCCAGCAGTGGTAAGTAAAGTGTGAGGATTATCACGTGATGTAGACCTGAGTGCACCTGGCAGAGGTGGTCAGTCTTTCTCTCCCGTAGCAAACCATGAGAGCTGACACCGAACCTGTGTCCTAACATCTTCATGTCCATGTTAGTGTCACGTTGTAACCATTACAACAACGCTCACGCGTGTTCAGTAAAATGGAACTACCATCTATATTGTCTATGGCTAAACAGTAAATACGGTGTATCCTGTCATCCACTGGAAGCCGCGGAAACAATGGACAACATGCTTGTCTGTCGGCCTGGTGGGTTCGAGTCCACAGCAGAGAGGAATTTTTTTATCACCCAGTCTCAAATGGACACATGGAAATGTATTGCGAAATAAAGGCGATGGACGTGGTCTTTACAACAGAACCCATTGAGATCTTGGTCTAAATAAATATTGGGTTTGCACCATTTACTCAGTACATCCCATGGTTTGTAACAGTGTCCTTCAGTTTTGTCCCCCTCCTAAAATCAAGACTAGTGCCACACTGGGGATGAAAATCTTGGCTTTTGAATTGAAGAGTTCAAGGAACATTCTTGGAATTCTATGGGTCAAGGAAAAGGGTTCGTCATGTTACCTTAAGTTATGTTACGTCGAATGACGTCAATGCACTTGGGTATTCCCATGAGTGCTCAGTCTCCCGATGCACTGACCATCCCAGAGTGTTTCTGGTCACTGTTCCCATGAGGAGTTAATTATGGTATCTCCTCTCTTTCGCCAGCTCTACTGTGAAGGCATTATGAATGCAAATTGTATTCTCGCATATCGCGTTCGAAACACAGCTGTGGGAGATTTGGAAGCAGACCGTCTTGTGTTGGTTTCCATACAGTGGTATAAGTGCTGGCCGTTCAGAAAGCAGTGGCAAACTACTGGACGTAAACTTGCCCAGGAATCGTGAAATAGCCAAAAATAAAATGCTGGAGTTGACTGCTATGTCCTGTAAAGGATATGCAACTAACTTTCTTCTCTTTCCCATAAAAACGATAATGAAGTGCTGACCAGGCTTTACTCCCATTCGTGAAGTCGGACTAGAGTCAGTGTCTCATCAGTATCCACCAGAATGAGTTTCCACTGCACTGATAATATCAGCCCTGTCCATGCTTCTTCCCGTTTGTGTTGGTGCATTATTTGCCAGCTGGTCTACGCTTTCCTTTGTTACCCCTTACTCCGGCATGTTCGGGCATACATCCAAGGTCCTTCAGTCCTCCCCCCCCCCTCCCCCTCCTAATATAGACAAGTGCTACAAACGAAATGTAGGCTCCTGAACTGAAATGTTAAAGAATAATTCTTCGATTACATGGATCAAGAAGAATAAAACTGACATTCTGCCAGAATTGAAAAAGGTAGAAAACTGGAAGGCAAACACTGTCATGACACAGGAACATAAATACGTAGGCTATATTAAAAGTAAAGTAGTGTAGACAAAAGATTAATGGATAGCATGGTTCATGTAAGAAGAGGTAAGGATAAACCAGCACGAAGAGGAGACAGTGCATTGGAGATACATTGGGCACTGGAGATACACTGGGCACTGGAGATACATTGGGCATTGGAGATACATTGGGCACTGGAGATACATTGGGCATTGGAGATACACTGGGCACTGGAGATACATCGGGCACTGGAGATACATTGGGCATTGGAGATACATTGGGCACTGGAGATACATTGGGCATTGGAGATACACTGGGCACTGGAGATACACTGGGCATTGGAGATACATTGGGCATTGGAGATACACTGGGCACTGGAGATACATTGGGCATTGGAGATACATTGGGCACTGGAGATACATTGGGCACTGGAGATACACTGGGCACTGGAGATACACTGGGCATTGGAGATACATTGGGCATTGGAGATACACTGGGCACTGGAGATACATTGGGTATTGGAGATACATTGGGCATTGGAGATACATTGGGCATTGGAGATACACTGGGCATTGGAGATACACTGGGCACTGGAGATACATTTGGGCATTGGAGATACACTGGGCACTGGAGATACATTGGGCATTGGAGATACATTGGGCATTCGAGATGCATTGGGCATTGGAGATACATTGGGCATTGGAGATACATTGGGCATTGGAGATACACTGGGCATTGGAGATACACTGGGCATTGGAGATACACTGGGCACTGGAGATACATTGGGCACTGGAGATACATTGGGCATTGGAGATACATTGGGCATTGGAGATACACTGGGCACTGGAGATACATTGGGCATTGGAGATACATTGGGCACTGGAGATACATTGGGCACTGGAGATACACTGGGCACTGGAGATACATTGGGCATTGGAGATACATTGGGCATTTGAGATACACTGGGCACTGGAGATACATTGGGTATTGGAGATACATTGGGCATTGGAGATACACTGGGCACTGGAGATACACTGGGCACTGGAGATACATTTGGGCACTGGAGATACATTGGGCACTGGAGATACATTTGGGCACTGGAGATACATTGGGCACTGGAGATACATTGGGCATTGGAGATACACTGGGCATTGGAGATACATTGGGCATTAGAGATACATTAGGCATTGGAGATTCATTAGGCATTGGAGATACATTGGGCACTGGAGATACATTGGGCATTGGAGATACATTGGGCACTGGAGATACATTGGGCATTGGAGATACATTGGGCATTGGAGATACATTGGGCATTGGAGATACATTGGGCATTGGAGATACATTGGGCATTGGAGATACATTGGGCATTGGAGATACATTGGGCATTGGAGATACATTGGGCATTGGAGATACACTGGGCACTGGAGATACATTGGGCACTGGAGATACATTGGGCACTGGAGATACATTTGGCATTGGAGATACATTTGGCATTGGAGATACATTGGGCACTGGAGATACATTGGGCACTGGAGATACACTGGGCACTGGAGATACATTGGGTATTGGAGATACATTGGGCACTGGAGATACATTTGGCATTGGAGATACATTTGGCATTGGATATACATTGGGCACTGGAGATACATTGGGCACTGGAGATACACTGGGCACTGGAGATACATTGGGTATTGGAGATACACTGGGCATTGGAGATACATTGGGCATTGGAGATACACTGGGCACTGGAGATACATTGGGCATTAGAGATACATTGGGCATTGGAGATACACTGGGCACTGGAGATACACTGGGCACTGGAGATACATTGGGCATTGGAGATACACTGGGAACTGGAGATACATTGGGCACTGGAGATACATTGGGCACTGGAGATACATTGGGCATTGGAGATACACTGGGCACTGGAGATACATTGGGCATTGGCGATACATTGGGCATTGGAGATACACTGGGCAATGGAGATACATTGGGCATTGGAGATACACTGGGCACTGGAGATACATTGGGCACTGGAGATACACTGGGCACTGGAGATACACTGGGCACTGGAGATACATTGGGCATTGGAGATACATTGGGCACTGGAGATACATTGGGCATTGGAGATACACTGGGCATTGGAGATACACTGGGCACTGGAGATACACTGGGCACTGGAGATACATTGGGCATTGGAGATACACTGGGCATTGGAGATACACTGGACACTGGAGATACATTGGGCATTGTAGATACATTGGGCACTGGAGATACATTGGGCACTGGAGATACACTGAGCACTGGAGATACATTGGTCATTTATGAATACATTGAGCATTGGAGATACATTGGGCATTGGAGATACATTGGGCATTGGATATACATTGGGCATTGGATATACATTGGGCATTGGAGATACATTGGTCATTTATGAATACATTGGGCATTGGAGATACATTGGGCATTGGAGATTCATTGGGCATTGGAGCTACACTGGGCATTGGAGATGCATTGGACATTGGAGATACATTGGGCATTGGAGATACATTTGGCATTAAAGATACATTGGGCATTGGAGATACATTGGGCATTTATGGATACATTGGGCATTTATGGATACATTGGGCATTGGAGATACATTGGGCATTTATGGATACATTGGGCATTGGAGATACATTGGGCATTGGAGATACATTGGGCATTGGAGATACACTGGGCAATGGAGATACATTGGGCACTGGAGATACACTGGGCACTGGAGATACACTGGGAATTGGAGATGCACTGGGCACTGGAGATACACTGGGCACTGGAGATACATTGGGCACTGGAGATACATTGGGCATTGGAGATACATTGGGCATTGGAGATACATTGGGCATTGGAGATACACTGGGCATTGGAGATACACTGGGCATTGGAGATACATTGGGCATGGAGATACACTGGGCACTGGAGATACACTGGGCACTGGAGATACATTGGGCACTGGAGATACACTGGGCACTGGAGATACACTGGGCACTTGAGATACATTGGGCATTGGAGATACACTGGGCACTGGAGATACATTGGGCATTGGAGATACACTGGGCACTTGAGATACATTGGGCACTGGAGATACATTGGGCATTGGAGATACATTGGGCACTGGAGATACACTGGGCACTGGAGATACACTGGGCACTGGAGATACATTGGGCACTGGAGATACATTGGGCATTGGAGATACACTGGGCATTGGAGATGCACTGGGCACTGGAGATACACTGGGCACTGGAGATACATTGGGCATTGGAGATACACTGGGCATTGGAGATACACTGGACACTGGAGATACATTGGGCATTGTAGATACATTGGGCACTGGAGATACATTGGGCACTGGAGATACACTGAGCACTGGAGATACATTGGGCATTGGAGATACACTGGGCACAGGAGATACATTGGGCATTGGAGATACATTGGGCATTGGATATACATTGGGCATTGGATATACATTGGGCATTGGAGATACATTGGTCATTTATGAATACATTGGGCATTGGAGATACATTGGGCATTGGATATACATTGGGCATTGGAGATACATTGGTCATTTATGAATACATTGGGCATTGGAGATACATTGGGCATTGGAGATTCATTGGGCATTGGAGCTACACTGGGCATTGGAGATGCATTGGACATTGGAGATACATTGGGCATTGGAGATACATTTGGCATTAAAGATACATTGGGCATTGGAGATACATTGTGCATTTATGGATACATTAGGCATTTATGGATACATTGGGCATTGGAGATACATTGGGCATTTATGGATACATTGGGCATTGGAGATACATTGGGCATTGGAGATACATTGGGCATTGGAGATACATTGGGCATTGGAGATACATTGGGCATTTATGGATACATTGGGCATTGGAGATACATTGGGCATTGGAGATACATTGGGCACTGGAGATACATTGGGCATTTATGGATACATTGGGCATTGGAGATACATTGGTCATTTATGGATACATTGGGCATTGGAGATACATTTGGCATTTATGGATACATTGGGCATTTAAGGATACATTGGGCATTGGAGATACATTGGGCATTTATGGATACATTGGGCATTGGAGATACATTGGGTATTTATGGATACATTGGGCATTTATGGATACATTGGGCATTGGAGATACATTGGGCATTTATGGATACATTGGGCATTGGAGATACATTGGGTATTTATGGATACATTGGGCATTTATGGATACATTGGGCATTGGAGATACATTGGGCATTTATGGATACATTGGGCATTGGAGATACATTGGGCATTTATGGATACATTGGGCATTGGAGATACATTGGTCAATTAGAGATACATTGGCCAATTATAGATATATTGGGCACTGGAGATACATTGGGAAATTATAGATACAATTGGCATTGGAGACACTTTGTGCATTGGAGATACATTAGGCATTGGAGACACCTTGAGTATAAACATGTATCGGGAATGGAAACTGGCAAAGAATCGTTTAATCTTTTTTTGCGGACTGTAATCAGGTAGACCTCATAACGCTTAACATCAAAAGGGGATGATGATGATGATGATGATGATGATGATGATGATGATGATGATGAGATCGATGTTATGCAAAATAGCTGCAACGTGATGATGATGATAAAAATATACTTATATAAATACATGTAATTATAAATGCGTGTATACATAAATACACAACTACAGCGTGTTCGTAAAGTCTCACTACACTTTGTATGTAGAACAGCTGTTTGTTGTAGAGTTGTTGTTTTTTTCGCTTGGAAATGGAAAACATACTCTCCAACCAACAGCTGTTCTACATACAAAGTGTAGTGAGACTTTACAACCACCCTGTATAATTCATACCCGTGTAAGCACCAGGGTAGAGCAGACAACAGACGCAAAGACTGGCTTACCAAAATGAAAGATCTCCCACGCCACGATACCATAGGACCAGGTGTCAGTCTTCACATTATAAACGTTGGATTGCAGACTTTCTGGGGCAGCCCAGCGCACAGGCAAGGAGTTCTGAAAATATGGCAGTAGTGTTAATACTTCTCAGTCCTCATTGTTATCATGATAATAAAGATGATGGTGATGGTGATGGTTCATGGTAACGACGACAAAAACACTCAAAGTACGTGTGCGTAGTTGAATTTTGAAATGCCTCTTGGAGGTTGGCGTGGCAGAATGGATAAGAACGAACGTTCTTAAACATCCGGTGTGCTGATGCTGAGGTAGCGGGTTCAACCCCCACACCGGCCATTTGAATTAAATGATGACTTCTCATCCTTGAGAGGACGTGAATGACAAGTACCTCTGAAATCGGAGTGGATTCGCCTGATGATGAGGAACACTGTTAATAAGGAAAGCTGATCCACACGTAAAAATCAGTCCAGCGCACTAGAGGTAGTTGCACGTGTATGGACTATGCTTGAGTTCAAAGCGATTGGCCCCACAGCCGATCCTGCCGTTAGGATGTCATGTGTTTCACCTTACCATTTTATAGACCACGGCATATGAGGTTCGGGGGCCAGTTCCCTTCACATTGCCTTTCTTTCTCAGACAATTCCCAGAAAAAATCTGAACATTGTCTGGGACTCATGTGAAATAGAGATAGAAAGGACAATTCTTCACCAAGTGGATAGTTTTAAATACCTAGGGGCACGTATAACATCGCATGGAAGATGCACAACAGAGATTAAGAGCAGAATAGGGCAAGCAAAAGCCGCATTTCGAAAATGAAGAATATCTTATGTACTAAGCACTATCATTGAATGTAAAAAAGAGAGTGCTGAAGTGATATATAGAACCTGTTTTGCTGTATGGCTGTGAATCTTGGAATGTAAATGACCAAATTAGGAAGCGATTAGAAGAACAGGAATGTGGCTCCTGAGACGAATGTTGCGAATTTCTTGGACTGCCAAAGTAACTAACAATGACTACCTGAAAGAGGCTAATGAAACTAGAACAGTATACACAACAATAAGAAAGAGACAAACAACTTTCTTTGGTCATGTGATGAGAAGAGAAGCATTGGAGAACATCGTGACAAATGGAAAGATCGAGGGAAAGAGAAGCAGAGAAACGATGCTGGATGGATTGCGACAGTGCCATGGAGGAATACCATCAGCAGAATTGATCCATAACACCAAAGACTGAGATCTGTGGAGAGTCATGAACGCCTACGCCAGCCGGCATGACTCTTGGTGACCCATTTTTAGCAGGCTTGGTCGACCCTCGAGCCGCTTTGGTCGGAAATAAATAATCCTTCGTTAGAGGATTGAACCGGGATCACAAGCAGTGGCGGGTGGCGGGGTGTCAGCTTGCCCGACTTAAAGCAGGTCTTATGGGTCCCTGGTGATGTGGGTTTCTTAAACATTAGATTATATGTTTAAAATGCTAACTGATTAAGTGACATGGGATGATTAATATTCTTAAGCGACTTCCCGTATCTGCCATGGGCTTATATATCGCCGAAATGTTGTCATTGGTGCTATAGTACAGCACGCCTGCTACCATATTAACAACTTTTTAAAATGAAGTTAATTATTCATTGAGGAGTTTATGCAGTCAGCACACATGTACCACCGACTTCCTTGATTCTCCTTTCGGCAACTTTGCTGAAGAACTTGGCCTTGACAACCATTGCCTCTTAGGTAGGTGACCTTAACACAAAACCTTGTAATAACCAGCCTGGACAACATCGATGACTGGTGCTTTCTCGTTCTGCTGTCCAGGTATCTGGCTCTAGAATGCTCACTCAACAGTGACCACAGCTTGTTTATATTGATGGATGGGATGTGGCATTTTCCATCATTCAGTTTTGTTTGGCCCAAACCTATATATTTGTTTGGCACAGAATCTGATAAACATTAGACTATATGTTTAAGTCGTTAATCTTTTTAGTAGCATTTGTCTCCTGGCAACCAAACTTTTTAGACCCAATGTGCTACGGACTACACATACACATACAAACCAAAATACAAACAGCAGCATCTTTGTATATACACAAATTTACACTGGATGAAAGGTTTAACAAATGTTATACTCACAGACTCATAGACGTTTCTGTCAGTGACCTCGTTAGGAAACCCAAAACCAGACAGTTTGCAGATCCCGCCTTTGGCTACGAGAATTTTACAGGATCGCAGACGATAGTAGATCAACTATGGATAAAGGAATAATGCGTAATCACATAACATCTTAAGTCAGTTCATATGTTAAAGATCGTTTCATGGCAGATTATTTTACTTTCTTTCTTTTGAACACCAGATTATTCTACTTTCTTTTGAACACCAGATTATTCTACTTTCCTGAAGGACTTCTAATTGATTTTCTGCCTGTCCATGGCATGCTTTGCATTTTCCTCAGAAACCACATGTCCACTGCCATTAGATGTTTTTCAACTTGTCTGCTCATTGTCTATGCTTCACATCAATACCAAAGTACAGGTTATTTGCATCCTGAGGTCTGTACAAGTATCCTTTACTTTCACTGTTTTAGACTAAGCCTATCCGCGAGTCTATATCCAAGGGTATTCAAACATATGTCCACTGTTCTAGTAAGCCAGCGTGGTGGACATAGTGGTACTACGACGCCTTCAAAGAGGAATCATAATAAAGCCAATGAAATCTAAACACATTTCCTTTTTTTTTTTTTAATATTGAACACCAAATTTGCCTTCTTTTACCATTTATTCCCCCAGTGGGACATAAACCCTTAGTCGACAATCTAAATCTAAACACATTTCTGTTTTTATTTTTAACCATTGAACACGAATTTTGTCGTCTTTTACCATTTATTCCCCCATTGTGACATAGACACTCAAAAAACAATTAAGTTGCATGTCCTTCACAGGGCGCTGGACAACCCCAGCATTTTTGCTGTTCGTGATTCCTGGGCAAATTTTACATTCAGTAGTTTGCCATTGCTTTCTGAACGACCGGCTCCTATACCTTTTTCAACAAAAAAAACCAGCACCGCTGTGTTTCGAACCCTGGTATACGGGCTTACAAACTGCGTTCGCAAGCCATTAGCCATAGAGACCGGCATAGACACTCAACCAACAGTCTAAACACATTTCTCTTCTTTTTTTAACTGTTGAGCAGCAATTTTGTCTTCTTTTACCGTTTATTCCCCCATTGTGACATAGACACTCAAGCAAAAGTCTAAACATATTTATGTTATCTCTTGTACACCAATTTTGCTTCCGTTTATTCCCCCATTGGGACATAGACACTCAGCCAATAACCTAAACACGATTTCTGTTTTTTAAACTGTTGAACACCAATTGTGTCTTCTTTTACCACTTATTCACCCATTTGGACATAGACATTCAACCGCCTCACTCTATGCCTTTCTATTCTGAGCTACTCCAGGCAGTTCTGTCAATTTTTCTCCATATTCATTTCTGTTACTTTTTTCCGTTTGTTTTTAGGTCTTCTGTGGTGAAGGGCTTGCGGACACAGTTCGTAATCCCACATACCGCGTTCGAAACACAGCTGTTGAGGATTTGGCAGCAGACCGCCTTGCGTTGGTGTTTTTTTTTTTGACATGGTATGGGTGCCGTTCGTTCAGAAAGCAATAACAAACTAATGAACGTAAACGTACACAGGAATCATGAACAGCCAAAAAACAAAACAATGCTGGGGTTGACTACTACGTCCTTAAAGGATATGAGACTAATTTTACAGATTTATTATAGATGTCAACTGCAACGAGAAAAAGAGTGTTGAAGCGCTACATAAAACTGAATGTTTGTATGGGTGTGAAGCGTGGACAATGGGCAGACAAGTAGACAAACATCTAGTGGCTGTGGAGAGGTGGTTTCTGAGGAAATTGCAAAAAAAAAAAAAAAAAAAAAAAATGAACAGACAGAAAAACCATTGACCAAGTGCTACAAGAAGCAAATTAAAACAGTAAACTGATTAGAGAAATTAGACGTAGACGGTCACAATGTTTTCGACACGTTTTGAGAAGAAATAAATTGGAGAACTTGGTGAAACTGGCAAGATTGAGGGGAGGAGAACAAGGGGAAGACAGAGAGGTAAATACCTGGATGGCTTGGCCATGTGCTATGGTCGAGACAAGAACACTAAACTGATCCACGACTCTGGTGATCATGTAAGATGGCGAAACATGACCGCCAACGCTTATCGTCATGGCACGTGATGATGATGATTATCAGGTTTTCTCAATGTATGTCCTGTTCAGCTCCATTTTCTTTTCTTCCCCTCTTCGTTTATTGGTAGTTGTCTAATTGTCTTCATTAGCTTCACATTGCTGATTCTGTCTTACCATTTATTCCTTCTAGTTTTATCTAGCCCTTACCTATTCCACTGTTGTATTCATCAACATTGAATATCTTTAGCTGTCTGAATTCGACAAAATAAAAAACTTTAAACAGTGAAGTTGGCGCTGCATTAGCATTCATGGCGATAAAATCTGGTACTAATATAACTAAATGAGATTACAAATCGCAATTATCGACTTACATTGCAACGGGTTTTATCCCATATAGCTCGGTGTCTTTCCGCAGGACGACCTGAGCGTCGCACAAAGCTCGAACTCCGTAACTCTAGCCACAACCCCCAGGAGTCTCCGAAAATGTTGCAGTTGTGAACCGAACGAAATAGTCCGGATTCGAACTCACAACCTTTAGAGCGTGAGGCAAGCAGCTGAGCCATTTCGCTACCGAGGCTTCCCTAAGATAACTAGAAAGTTCTCTCACTGGACCCCATCAGGCAGACGAAATACAAGAGACCTGATGACACACGGAGAACGTCATCTCTGTTTGACCTCTGGTTTCTTTGTTCAGATCGTTGAAGCAGCAATTCCGGTTAACAACATATGTTGCCATACACACGCATAGCAGGTAATATTCAGAAATGGACAAGAAAAACCACAGCAACACTGAAAAGTATATATACAGTCATTAAATCAGGTGCGTCTCCACAATAAAGGTTGGCTGCAATGGATCTCCAACACTGTCTGTCTCTCGCCCTGATTGTACAATTTCAGATTACTGTTCGTCCATCTCTTGATGTTATCTTACCACTTGTATCGTTGTCTACCTCTTGCTCACTTGCCTTCATCCTTACCCTCCAGTATGGTTTTTATAAGAGTATTTTGTCTTTTCACGTGTCCTGAATATTTAACTTGTCTCTTTTTTATTTCTTTAATCAACTCTATTTTCTGTTCCAGTTTTTCTAGAACTTATGTATTTGATAGTTTCTGTTTCCAGGAAAACGACATATTCTTCTGTATATCCACATATCTGTACTGCAATAACACAAGAGTCAAGAAAACACACAATCTATGAAATGAATAAATGATCAAAGAAGAATTAGTAGCTAATCCTTATGTTGGATGGTCAAACCAATAGATCAGTGCTGAATATACTCCGACTTCGAAGAATGTTTTCTCGAGCGTGCTTTCTCTCTCTCTCTCTCTCTCTCTCTCTCTCTCTCTCTCTATATATATATATATATATATATATATATATATATATATATATATATATATATATATATATATATATATATATATATATATATATAGAGAGAGATAGAGAGAGAGAGAGAGAGAGAGAGAGAGAGAGAGAGAGAGATGACTGTCAATATATCTGATCTGTATGTCTGTCTATCTATCTTTCTTTAGCATTTGACTCTTCGCAGTCTACCTACAAGACAGTTAGTTAGTTTTTTGTTTGTTAGTTTGTTTGTTTGTTGTGTTTTTTTTTTTAAGGGGGGTGGGGGGGGGTGTATTGTTCCTAGCCTTTGACTGTCCCCAGCCTTTGACTGTCCCCAGTGAATGCTTTCAATACATTTTTTAAGTTGATGTTTGAAAGTGTACAAAGAAGATGGAAGACGAGAATGAATGAATGCATGAATCGATCAATCAATGAATAGCTTGCATGAGAATGAATTCCCAACATACCTTAAACTTCTCAAGGTGATCAAGGCCACTGGCCACTTGAGCAGCCAAGGCCAATAACTTCTGCGAGGTCAGTGTTTGCTTCCTGGTCAGGCTAACACTGGGCTTCTCCCCCCTGCCGATCATAACCTGGTGGTGTCCGGGGCTGTGGCGCTGCAGGAACTGCTGCAGTGTTCCCTCACTGGCCAGCTCCATCATCATCAGCCAGGGTTCTGTATAAGAGATCACATACAAGGTCAGCATGGCCGAATTGATAACAACGCATGTTCTTAAACATCCGGCGTGTTAATGTCGAGGTAAGGTATTCAGCCCCTACACCAGACTCTTTTTTTGTGTGCATGTACTATTTACAGGATATCGCTGTCAACACCAGCATTTTACTGCTGTTGTTGATGTCTTGACAAGTTTTACGTTCAGTAGTTTGTCAATGCTTTCTGAACGAGCGGCTCCCATACCAACACGTTAAAGCTCCAGCGCGACATGGTCTGCTGCCAAATCGATCGCTGCTGTGTTTCGAACGTGTGGTAAGCGACTCACAAATCACGTTCGCAAGCCTTTGGCCACGGAGACGGTCCGAAACCGAAAAGTTGTAATAAAATGTTTACCTGTTGTCCTTGACTTGGGAACGTAAATTACAAATATCTCTGAAGTCGGAGTGATTCGCCTGATGGCGAGGGACACTGTTAATAGGGAAAGCTAATCCACATGCACAATTCAGTCTGGCACAACTGGAAGTAGTGTTTATGGACTATGCTTGGGTTCAAAGCGAGAGGCCCCCCCCCCCCCCCAAAAAAAATAGATACTCCATGTGCGTGTGTACAGGGTAGCGTGTTACATGCAAGTGTCCTCAACCTTCTTTTTTGTTTCTCTTTCGAGGCAAATGTCTCACATAAAATGATGCACGTCATAGGTCAATGTGCCCGACATCGGCATGGATTTGTGTCAGCTTTGCTTCCTCTAGACGGATTCCGTCAGAGACAATGGGGTATATCTAACCGTAGATAGGTTTTCCTTCCTACCAGTTTTGCCAGAGCGGCAGCCTAAATGCCTACGCTTTGCAATATCCATTTCTCGTAGGATTTTGTAGCTTAATTTGAATCTTCCCTTCTTCACACTTATCCTCTTCACACTTATACGAGAGTGCTGTCGCTATTGGTGGCTGACTCAGTCACAGAATTATTAATTTGAGCCAGGGATGGACCCTAATATAACTTCTCTTTAAAGTTGAACGAGGTAAGGGTAATTGTGAAATCGACACCCAAGAGATCAGGGTGAGGTGTAGTATCATTATACAAATATGATTTTGGAGGGAAAACAACTGTCAACCCTGTTCTTGGGACGAGACTAATCAATCAACAATTTAACACATTAACTTACCAATCGACCAATTAACTAACTAACAAGCTACATAACTAACTAGGGAATTATGTAATATCTAAGTAAAATACTACGTAAACTACTAAGTAAACTATTAGCTAAGTAAATTACGAACAACTAACTAAATTACAAAAAACTAATTAAATTACCAATAACTAAGTAAATTACTGAGTAGCTAGATATGTAAATTACTAGCTAAGTAACCAAATAAGAAAACTACTAAGTAAATTACAAAGTTACGAACTAAATAAATTACTACATAGGCAAATTACTAACAACTAACTAAACTCAAAAAAATGTTTTCCCGTAGTGAATTTGAATAACGAAAACGCAAACAATAGATTGTATGATTTATTGCCTGGCATATTTTGCTGCATCTCGTCAGGTGCATACTGCAGAATTCACACAACATAAAAGTAAATTAACTAGATAATCCTTCAAGCTGAAATATACACATGTTCGCACAGTAATGTCAATTGTCTACCACGGTAATTTTAAGCTGACTAACATGTCTTTCTGTTTGCACAAATCTGTCTTGCGTAGATTGATCATTATTGCTTCTGCAAACTTTAACAGGCGAGTATTTTGTGTGTTAAACAACATGCGAAAGGCAATGTAAAAATTAACTAAACAACAAACTCCATCACAAAGCCCAGGATTTTGTTATTTTAATGTCAACAGTCTCCAACACAATGCCTAGGTTCAGCTCAACACCATCCAAAGAACACATTCAGCTTATCACAATAACTCCTCTCTCTCTCTCTCTCTCTCTCTCTCTCTCTCTCTCTCTCTCTCTCTCTCTCTCTCTCCCCTCCCCAACGTTGTTTTAATTCGTAATGGCAAATGTGCATACAACAAGCCATCGTACTTATAAGCATCATCATCATTTGCCCTGTCAACAAGATCTTCCGTTCATGTCTATCTACAGATTTCGGACCTTGGTGCTCTGGAACAACTCTGCTGATGACACACCTTTCACACCACCGTCTCATTTCTCGTGGTCTGCTTCTGCCTCTTTTCTCCACTGATCTTTCCAGTTGTCATGTATGTATATATCCATACAAGGAATAAATAAAACAAATCTGACATAATGGAATCGTTACCGTTAGCTGTATAGCTGCCAACGAGTCTGATCACGTTGGCATGGGCAGGCAACATCTTGAGAACCTCCAGCTCTGCAGTGAAGAAGTGCCTCTCCTTGTCGCTGGCTTCCCCTGCATATTCAACATACAATGTACATTTGAATTTCAGGACAAATGGGTTATCTCAAAGGGAAACAGTTACCACTAAAATGTGATAGAAACATAACAGGAACGATGCTTAACCTTCCTCTTCTTCTTCGGTGAGTAACCCTTTCTATGCCTGGTGCATAGCAAGCATCCTTTGTAGGTCATATGAATAAGGGCTGCCCGTTCTTAAACATTTGGAGTGTTGATGTCAGCACCTACACCGGTCATTTGGACTAAAATGTTGAATTCTCGCCCTTGACTTGGGGACGTAAATTAAAAGTGGGTTCGTGTAATGGTGATGGATACCGGTAATAGTTAATTAGTTACATATCCTTTATAGTATGTCACAGTCAACTCCAGCATTTGTTTGCTGTTTGTGATGTCTTGGCAAGTTTACGTTCAGTTTATTTGATGTACCAATCAAAAATCCTTCTTTACGTGTACCAATTAAAATGCAATGTGAGATTAGCTGTTCTCCGTTTGTACCAATCAACGCTTAATCTGTGAATGGCTAATAACCACGCATAAAAATCAAAATGCAATGTGAGCTTAACTCCATGTGCGATGACCAACTAAATAACATAATAAAGAAACCTGGCATGGCATCCGCGTGTATATTTCATCATCATGTGTCATGCCGATAAGCGTAGGCGGTCATGATTTGCCATCTCACTCGATTACCAGAGTCGTAGATAAGCTCTATGTTTTTACCTCGACCATACCACGTGGTGAAACCATCCAGGTGTTTACTTCTCTGCTTTCCCCTTGTTCTCTTCCCCTCGATCTTGCCAGTTGTCACCAAGTTCTCCAAATTATTTCTTCTCATAACGTGACCAAAATATGTTCACTGTCTACATCTAATTTCTCTAATCAGTGTACGATTTTCATTTGTTTCTTGAAGGACTTGTTCATTGGTTTTTCTGTCTGCCCATGGTATTCTTTGAATTTTCCTCAGAAACCACATTTCCACAGCCATCAGATGTTTTTCAGCTTGTCTATATATTAAGCCCATGTGAAAGCAATATGCGTGTGACTTTACTGCTTTCTTTTCTCCAAGTTGCGCAGCTGCTGGTGATCATCCGTGTTCGAAAGAGTTCAAACTCAACTGATTAAATGCCCTGGGATGATTAATCGACATTCTTATATATCACCAAAATATTGTCACTGTGTTATAATACAACATGTTTGCTCCCATTTTAACCACTTTTAAGCCATAACTGTGACACACCCAAACTTCTCATTTGTCGCCATCCATTTTTGTTTGATCCAAACCTACTTTTTGTTTTGACATAGAATCTATTACGTTTACCGAACAAAGCAAAAACATGTCTTGACCTTGCAACTTCTTTATAATGACCCTCATGACATCAGTTGACCCCGGAGATCGTCTCATGCGCCCTTTCCAGACCTCGACAAATGCACCTTGACCTATCTGTTCCAGAAGCCTGACATCCTTTCGCGGAATCTCCCAGCTCATCTTCAGTCTGGAATATTCTGTAGGCTGTAATAGAAGAACCACAATACTCACAGTAACACAAAGTGCGGTAACAGAACAATCACAATATTTAGAGTAACACAGAGTGATGTAATAGAACAACCACAATATTTACAGTAACACGGTGCTGTAACAGAAGAACCACAATACTCACAGTAACACAGAGAGCTGTGACAGAACAACCACAATGTTCACAGTAACACAGAGAGCTGTGACAGAACAACCACATTATTCACAGTAACACAGAGTACTGTAACAGAACAACACAATATTCACCATAACACAGAGTGTTGTAACAACTACAATACTCTCAGTAACACAGAGTGCTGTAACAGAACAACCACAATATTCACAGTAACAAAGGTCGCGGCAACAGAACAACTATAATACTCATAGTAACACAGGTAGCGGTAACAGAACAACCACAATACTCACAGTAACACAGAGTGCTGTGACAGAACAAAGACAATCGCACAGTAACACCGAGTGCTGTAATGGAACAACCACAATATTTACAGTAACACAGAGTGCTGTGACAGAACAACCACAATACGCACAGTAACACAGAGTGCTGTAACAGAACCACCACAAAACAGAGTAACACAGAGTGCTGTAACAGAACAACCACAATACTCACAGTAACACAGTGTTGTGACAGAAAAACCACAATACAGTAACACAGAGCGCTGTGACAGAACAATTACAATACTCAGTAACACAGTAACACAGAGTAAAAGAACAGTAGTGTGGGAAGACACAATTAGCTCCTTTGTTCTAGACAAATTACGTTTAGTGCTGGCAAGTGTTGTTATATTATCAAGTGCTAGATGCCCAAAGATATAATTGGGCAATATTTCATTGCAGTTGTTTAGAAACGCTTAAGGCTACTGAAATAGAAATGGGCTCTGGTAATGGGAAAAGTTAATCCACATGCAAAAATCAGTCCAGTGCACTAGAAGTAGTAGCACATGTGTGGCTTGAGTTCAAAGCGAATGCTAAAAAAATTTTAAAAATTAGAGATAACTTTACACTTACAAATAAATTTTCAAACAAATATAGGACAGAATTAGATGTAACAAAATACACTTTGTCTTCTGCCACACACAACTCCATTGAGATTGGAGAAAAGGGCCTTTCATGTGCTATCTCCTCCAGCCCTCTTCATGTCCATCTTATTTTACTCACTAATTTCGGTGTGCGGATGCCGGGGTAGTGGGTTCAACCCCTACACCGGTCAGTTGGACTAAAATATTGACCTCTTATCCTTGAATTAGGGTTGTAAATTACAAGTACCTCAGAAGTTGGAATGGGTTCATCTGAGGGAGGGGGACACTGGTAATAGAGAAAGCTAATCCACACTCTCAAATCAGTCCAGTGCACTAGAAGTTGTAGCATGTTTGTGGACTACGTTTGACTTCCAAGCAAGCAAATACCAAAACAAAATAATAAATAAAGTAATACTCATCTCTGAACTCTAATTCTCTTCTTCTTCTTAAGTCTTCCGCTATTTCACTTGTCCTGCGGGTTCCAGAGGAAGGACTTTCTATCATGCGTCCTTAATGAGTATCCTTAATCAGTGTCCTTAATCAGTGTCCTTAATGGGTGACCTTAATGAGTGTCCTTAATGGGCGTCCTTAATGATTGTCCTCAATGAGTGTCCTTAATGAGTGTCCTTAATGAGATTCCTTGATGAGTGTCCTTAATTAGTGTCCTTAATGAGGGTCCTTATTGAGCGTCCTTATTAAGCGTCCTTAATGAGCGTCCTCAAGAAGCGTCATCAGTGAACGTCCTCAGTGAGTATCCTTAATGAGTGACCTCAGTGAGTGTGCTATCTAGTAGGAGCGTCTCACCCTCATCTCACCCTCATCTTAGCTGGAATCTGCCTAGTCCTCTCCCATACTTCCACAATGGTAACTCTATCCTACCGTCATAGTTCTTCTATCCCGCGCCGAGTGGACGCGTTGGCATAATGACTAGGACATTATCTTGACCATCTCATAAGCGCGGTTGGACGAGGTATCGATGCCTATACTCCACTTTCGCTACGGGAAGATATTACTGGCCATCTATTCCTCTGTGCATTCAGGCCCAAAACTATGATGTTCCTATAACGGCACGGACCCATACCAAGTCTCCTAGCCAGTCCGCCTCTTGTGGTTGACTTTCTGTTCAGATATTGGTTAACTGATTCAGTGCTAAACTGTCGGCATGGGTCAGATATGGCGCACAATCACATGAACAAGGATTATAATGAGAACTTCCTTTCCCTGCGCTTAAAATTGCGGGAGATACCCAAAACAAAGCAAATAACACAATGACTCTAGTATGCAGATATATTGTCCTTCTGTCTAAATGGGTGGTTGCATTTTCAGTGGGCTCTGATGTGAACGATGAACTGCAATGGATGTGCTACATGATGAACTCTCAGCGCCTTTGACCCAGAGCGTTTGAGTGGTACATGGAAGTATGTCCATTTGCCATCACATCATCCCCACCGTGTCTCTTGCTATATACCGCGGGTGCTCATGCCTCTTTACAGATCTCAGTCCTTGGTGGTTTGGATCAATGCTACTGCTGACATACCCACAGGTCACCGTCTTAGATCAACAAGTATCATTTATATGGTTTGCCTCATCCATTTCTACCACTGATTTTTCCAGTCTTTCCGCTGTTCTCCATTGTATGACCAAAGCAGTTATGCACCAGATGTTTGTAGTCTCACTACACTTTTTAATGTAGTACAAATATGAAAGATGAATTAGGTGACGTCATACAAAAATTAGCTAAACATGTCAATAAATTAGTTACAATAGTCACAGCTATGGTCTAACGCTGTTTTTGGGTAAGCTGGAAAGAACTAATGAAGTATTCTTTATAACAGGTGTTGGAAATGCCCACCATGGGCTTCAAGACATGTCTGTACACGTCTCTTCATATTGTCAAATACCTTCTGTAGCGTGTATGTTGTTATTTCCGCGTGTATCGACCGCCATTTCGAAACACGTGTTCAACCAAAAATATTCTTTCTTCCATTAACACCATTCTGTTTGGAGAGCAACGAATTACTCCAGCAGACAACAGCCATTCGCTGCATATTGCTTCACGATGGACTGTGGAGCACATTTTTTTTTATAACATCATGTACTTCATTTTTAAAATTTCTTCTACATACAAAGTGTAGTGAGACTTTACAAACACCCTGTATAATATCTTACTTTCAATAATATTTTCCAGGCAATCATTGTTAGTTACTCCTGCAGTCCAAGATCTTTGCAACCTTTGACTCAGAATTCACGTCTCCACTTCCCCCATTCTCTTCCTAATTTGTTCAAGAATGCTATCTGTTTCTTTCTTATAGTTATAAGTACTGTTATACTTTCAGTAATCATTTGCAAATACTTATTGTTAGCTACTTTGGCAGTCCAAGGCATTCTCATAGACGCCTCATATATATCTCTTCCAAGTTTGTTCGTTTTCATCCCATGATTCACCACCATTCAACAGAACCTAAGATGTAACTACTCTCATGCTGTCACAAAAAGGAATACATATGCTGAGTCAGTATTCTGCCATGTTCAGATCGTGTAGAGTTTTAGTATGTTTCTTCTTCTACGTCCACGGTATTTTAAAAACTCTTCTGTGACATTTTAGCTGAAAAGTCTCAATTTCTTGTTTGACGAAATTGCCCATAACTCACATCTATATGTTGTCAGTTAATAATTAATAAACATCAACATACTACATATCAGTAATCTCGTTCTGTCACCCAAGGGAGTTTCAATGTTCACATGGCTGTGGATATCCTACCAGTCACAGCTTAAAACCATAGACATGCCCTTCTATGAAGCTTCTGCATCAAATGCAACAACTCTGCAACCTGCCCAACCTTTCAAGTAACCAGTAAATTGATTCAGGGCTAAGGAAAAGGTAGTTTGGACCAAACATGGTACACTATCGAATGAACAATTTCCTTTCACTGAGAACTGAAATTGGGGAAGATATCACGAAACAAAACAATTAACACAGTGACCCTAGTATAGCGATATATCGTCCTTCTGTCCAAATGGGATGTCACATGTGTCGATATATTACCCTTCGGTGCAAATGGGAGGTTCAGTGTGGCGATATATCGTCCTTCTGTACAAATGGGAGGTCACATTTACCGATGTATCGTCCTTCTGTTCAAATGGCAGGTCACATTTACGGATATATTGTCCTTCTATCCAAATGGTAGAACACATGTGGTGATATATTATCCTTCAGTATAGATGGGAGGTCACGTGTGGCGGTATATTATCCCTCTGTCCAAATGGGAGGTGACATTTACAAATATATCGTCTTTCTGTCCAAATGGGAGGTTACATGTGGCAATATATCGTCCTTCTGTCTAAATAGGAGGTAACATGTGCTGATATATTATCCTTTGGCACTGAATCAGTTAAATCAATATAACAATCATTAAAATCACACGCACACCAATTACACGATTCATCAGGTGAAGAGAATAAGACACCTCATCTGGTATTTTCTCTTACCATCATCATAACAGGACCGGCCATTTTTTTTTTAATTTCACCATCTAACAAATTGGCCGCCACTACCACTGTCATCATCATCATTACATCTACGACTAACGCCAGCCTCACCGGCGCAACATACCAAATACTCTGTGTTAGGTTGTGTATTCTCATCCAACAACTCTACCTCTTGATCATCCAGATTTTCATCATGGGCCCTTGTTATCTTCTCTTTCATTCTCCGCTCTCTTTTCTGTGAGGAAAATATACAAGAGCATAAGTTAAACATTACTCCAAAGAGATGACCGCTTTTAAAATTCTCATTCTAACCTCTTTCATTCTTCAATCTATTTTCTGTAGGGAAAATAAACACTTTCATACACTACACAACAATCGAAAGAGATGGTCCTGTTCAAAATTATCATTTTAACCTCTTACTATCACCTCTTTGCCGGCTCCATGGCCGAGGAGTTAGCAGCTTTCTCCGCTAACCCCGAATACTCTCGTCACGTGACGCGACGAGAATTAGCAGTGGTTCGAATTGCAAAAGTGACTTATGAGAGTATGGAGCCGGTCGCTCAGAAAGTCGTGGCGTGCTGATGAGCGTAATCTAGCCTAGGAATCAACATACAGCTGAAAGATGCTGGTGTTGACCGCAATATCCTGAGACAGGATGGAAATGCGGAAAAAAAAAAAAAAAAAACTATCACCTCTTTCATTTATTGACTTCATATGTTGTATAACTTTGCAGTGTGCACCTGATGAGCTGCAGCGAATTATGACAGGCAATAAATCGTGCAACATATGGTTTGTGGCTTCTATGTTTCAATTCACTAAGGGGAATGGATTGTTTTGAATCATCTATTTCATTCTCCGCTCTCTTTTCTAGGAGGAAGATAAACATTTCAAAATAAATTAAACTATTCAAGTTAGTTGCATGTTGTTTTTACAGGACTTTATAATCAACCCCAGCATTTATTGTCTGTTTGTAATGTACTACGTTCAGTAGTTTGCCACTGCTTTCAGAACCATCGACTCTATTGCCATTGACATCAAAGCAAAGCAATCTGCTCCCGAATCGTATCTGGCTGGTTTCGAACTGTCGACATGGGGGAGAATTCGATTCTTTAAAATGACCTAGCTTAAACCATGTGGCCTAAACTACATGGCCTAAACTACGTGGCCAAAATCTGCTAACAGGAAATGTTTTGATACTGTCCACCCCCCCCCCCCCGACTGTCGATTGGTCTTTAACTGTATGGGTTTAGCACCATATGCCCATTAACCCTAACTGATTAAGTGCCATGGGACTATCAATCGTCTAAAGCGACTTGCCATATCTGCCATAGGCTTATATACAGTACTTTTTCCAATGCAACTCCCTTTAATTTGATGTTCAGTGCAGACCTGATAAGGCGAACTCACATAGGACCCAAGAAATAGTTCTTCTTATCAGAAATTCCTCTTATAAGAGTTCAAGCATATAGTAATGCATTCACAACGTACAATACAATATTGTTTTTCACAACAGAAATTTCAACATCGGATAATACATGTTTGCTACCATATTAACAACTTTTAAGTCATAACTTTGGCACATCCCTACTTCCCATTTTCCGCCATCCATTTTTGTGTCTGGTCCAAACCTACTGTTTGTTTGGCGCTGAATCTCTTAAGATGGCTATAAATTAAGGATTTATACTGAAAGCGGTCTCTTTCATCGGTGATAACTTAGGCTTGTATTTTCTTCCCATTGTCAGATAGTTAGAGCTCAGCGTGGCCGAATAGATCAGAGCAGTCACTCTTAACTGATTCAGTGCTAGACAAACAAAAATGTGAGTTTGGAAATCAAATGTTAGTTAGTTAGTTGCATATTCTTTACAAGACATCGCAGTCAACCCCCAGAATTTTGTTTTTTGCTGATCTTAATCTCTTGGCAGCAGGTCTCCATGGCACAGGGTTTAAGGACGTTGTTCGTAATCCCATATACTCTCGTACAAAACACAGCTGCGCGAGGTCCGGCAGCGGATCACGTTGCATTGGTTACTTGCGGGGGTATGTGAGCCACAGTGGATTGCCACTGTTTTCCGAACGACCGGCACCCATGCTATTTTGTAAGAGACCAACGCAAGGCGGTATGCTGCCAAATCGCCTGCAGCTGTGTTTCGAACGCGGTATGCGGGGTTACGAACTGTGTCCACAACCCCTTCGTCACAGCACAATCAAATGAACAAGATTTTCATAATATAAATCCCGCTCCCTGGGCATTGAAACTGCGGAAGATACCGCAAAACAAAACAAATAACTTATGACACCCACGTGGCAATATGTCGTCCTTCTGTCTAAATGGATGGTCACATTTGTCGATATATTATCCTTCGACACTATATCAGTTAAACTTCCAGTGCGCAGATGATTGGGTAGCGGGATCGCTCCATACACCGGTCAGTCGGACTTCAACGTTCAACTCTCGTCCAGAAAGCAATGGCAAACTTCATTCATTCAGCAGCATGCCCTTTGCAGAACATCGCTCCCATAACAACTTTCCAGAAAACTTCTCGGTCATAAGCAAGATGTCCCGCGTCTGATACACTCTTCTGGAGATCATCCGCCACATCCTGCACCCGTCTCCTCTTTGGCCTCCATCTTCTTCTCCTCCCAGGCACATAGCCCTCCATTATTGTTCTCTCCAAACTTTCATGACATTTCAGGTGACCAAAATATTTCACTTTTCTTTGTTTTATCGTCTTTAATAGCCAACCTTCCTCAATATTCAGCTCTTGAAGTATGGATGCATTTGTTCTTTTCTTTATCCAAAATATTCTTAGCACTCGTCTTTAACATTTATATTCAAAGGCATTTATGCGTTGTTCAGCTTGTTTAGTAAGTTTCCAGGTCTCACAGGCGTATGTTGCAATGGGAAAGATGTGTGCTCTTAAAAATCTAAATTTCGTAGCTCTATCTGTTCCTCTCCACAATTTATTCAGTTGTTTTAGTCTTTGAAAAGCAATTGATAGTCGTCGTTTAATTTCCTTCATTGTGTCACCATTGATGGTAATCAATGACCCAAGTTATTTGAAATTTTCCACCACCTCCGATTAATGGCAAACTACTGATCGTAAAGTTGCGCAGACAAATAACTTGGAGTTGGGGTTGATAGCAACAAACCGCCAAGGACGTGCATGCATTCATTATTTGCCATGCCGGTAAACGTGGGCGGTCATGTTTCGCAATTTCACTCAATCTCCAGAGTCGTGGATCAGCTCAGTGTTCTTGTCTCGACCATGCCACGTGGTCAAGCCATCCAGGAAATTTACTTCTCTGACTTCCCCTTGTTCTCTTCCCTTCGATCTTGCCAGTTATCACCAATTTCTATTTCTTTAAATAGCGTGCCCAAAAAATATTTACTGTCTACGTCTAATGTCTCTAATCAGTTTACTTCTTTTTCTTGTTTCGTTCGCTTGAAATATGTCTATAACTGCAATGTTGTTTCTTGTATGAATTTAACTGAATGAATTTAATCAGTTTACGATTTTAACTTGTTTCTTGTAGGACTTGGTTATTGATTTTACTGTCTGTCCATGATATTCTTTGCATTCTCCTCAGAAACCACATCTCCACAGTCATCAGATGTTTTTCAGCTTTACATCCATACAAAAGTGCAGGCTGTATGTAGCACTTCAACACTCTTTTTCTCGTAGCAATTGATATCTTTTTTTTATTGGTCAGTATGTTTTTTATCTGGCAAAAGGCTACCTTTGCCATGGCAATGGCTACGGTCACCGGATAGTATGGTCACTGCCAGGAAGGAAAGCAACGGCAAACTACCTTCTTTAAAGTTACCCAGTTCATCATGATTCCCTTAATTACAGGTCATCACAAGAAAAGAACAGGGACACTGAAATTAGCAACATGGAATGTCCGAATGTTAAGCGACGACGATGGAATATTAGATAACATCAAACAAGGAAATTGACACAACCTCTTGATAGGCTTTACAAATCAGTTGATGATTCGCTCGAGCAACGTCTTTAGTTCTCATGATAATGACACCTGTTAGGCTGGCTAGAGTTTGTAGTGGTGTGTCTTTATGCTCAGACTGTCAGGCGCGTCTTGGCCATGTGGTGAAACTATGCCATTTACTTCGGTTCACTGCTGATAATTCGCGGTTAATTAAATAAAGTGGTTAGTCTCTTGTGGAGCTTCCTATCTATGGTGGGGGAGGGGGGAGGGGGGGGCTTGGAAAGGGGGCGTGTTTGGGAGGGTGGATTTGAATGTTTGAGAGAAGGAATGGTGGGGTGAGGAGGGGCTAGATAATACAAAAATGAGACATAAAGAGGGGGAGGGAAGGAGATAATAACGAAAAGAGAGAGAGAACAACGAAAAAAAAGACAGAGAGACAGAGAGTGATCACAAACAAGAGATAGAGAGAGACATAACGAAATATAGATAGAGACAGGGGCACAAAGAAAGACAATGAGTGACAGGGAGACAAAAAGACACTTAGAATAAAAGGGAGAAGGGGAGAGATATATAGTCCTGAAACACACACACACACACACACACGCATGCACACACACAGATAATATCGAACAGAGGCAACGAGAAGAGATAGAGAGAGACAGACAGAGACAGAGAGATTGAATACTCTTTCACGCTGACTACACCTCTGTTCGTGTCTTATTCGTCCTGAAGACACTAAGCAACATTGTTATATTTCTCTGCCACTTGCTTAACTCCAGTTATTGTTTTATTATAGGCGATATAGTATCCTTCGGTACTGAATTGGGTCAGTTCTTCCCATAACGAGCCCATACAAAATGCCCGTTCATAAAAAGAAAAATAAGAAGACAAGAAATGAGAAAGGAAAAACAAAGAAAAAACAATATAGAACAGCGTACCTTCATTCGCATTGCCATGAAAGCAAACACAATAATTAGTAACACAGCCAGGCCTGCACAGACCACTGCTCCTATGGCAAAAGGTGAAACTGAAATGAGAAAAAATAAGCTTAAAAATATGTGTATTGATATGTGTCTTTTTTTTTTAGCTCATAAATAAATTCACATGTAGTGTTTAGCGCTCATAGACGTTAAGGTAAGAAGTGGAGACTAGAGGACACCCTAGACATCATAAAAGTTTGTTATAATTACCAACAGGGATTTGAACCTGTCACCTCCAAATAACGACAGCACCTCGCTGCAGGAACAAGTATACTTCGACGCATGACCAACTTTTTTGGGGGGGAGGGGGGTGGGGAGGGGGGGGTTTGCATATCCTTTACAGGACATCGCTGTCAACATCAGCATCTTTCAGCTGATTATTGATTTCTTGGCAAGATTACGCTCAGTAGTTTGTGATTGCTTTTACATATCCCGTAAGTTACCGACGCGAAGAGAACCGCTACAGATTCTTGCGCAATGTCACGTTACTTACGAGAGTTTATGAGATTATGGAGAAAGTCGTGTAACCTCTAGACCAGGGGGACCGGCCATGACCAACTAGACACCCCTAAAATATTGTGTCTTCGTTAGCCAGGTCTATCATCCACATGAACCAACAGTCATCTACTGCATCTAGTACCTTGCGGTGTAGGACAAGGGGTTATTGACCCTGTGGAATTATGGCCGCTGGCTTGTGCAGTCGCCGCGAACTGTGCAGGTTAGGGTTTTCTTGTTGCCCCAGATAGACCCCAAAAAAATCCAAATTTTATCGAGGATTCAAACCCGGGACTTTTGGAGGAGAATGTTGCATTCTTAGCCACTCCGCCAGCCGCTATGTATCCACATGAGTCTACAACTATGGAATATGGACAGAATTCGAATCTAACCATTGAAATAGCAATATTGATCTCAGAATATATAATTATATAAATATAAGTTAAGTTCGGCATTGCCAAACACCACACGAAGACTTCACGCAAGCAGTTGGGGATCAAAGAAGGTCGGCATGGCCTAGAGGTTTAACTCGCTTAAATTGTGTCTGCTGTCCTCAGCTAAAGGGTTTGTTCCACAAGCCAGTCAGTTGGACTTAAATGTCGACTTCTCGTTCTTGACTTAGGACGTAAATTACAAGTACCTCGGAAGTCCGAGAGAGTTCGTTTGATTGCGAGGGACACTGTAATAGGAAAAGCTAACCGTCGCATAAAAATCAGTTCTGTGCACTCAATAGAAGTAAAAAGTGTGTGGACCACGATCGATTTCAAAACAACAGAACGAAAATAGCTACAAGAACCATAACTGATACTTACAGTGCATGCTAGTGTCTGCCACTTGAGGAACTGATTGTGCAGAGCTGCTGCCCCTGACAACATAGGCGGCGTTCTGGCCTTGAACCTCGACGCTGGTTTCCGCTGTTTTCAGGCAAATGTTACAACAATGAACTAGTGTCTCACCGGGCAGCTCATTAAATTTTTCAGTGTTACGCTACATACATCTACTTTTCTTATCTTTATCAGTCGCAAACAGGTGTTATTTATCTCTTGCTGTCCCAAACTGATGTAATGTATCTATTTATGTCCCAAATAGATGTCATTTATCTCTTTATGTCCCAAAAAGTTGTCAATTATCTCTTTGTGTCCCAGACAGTAGTCATCTATCTCTTTATGTCCCTAACACTTGTCATTTATCTATTTATGTTGAAAGTCGACTTAAAAGTCATTTATCTCTTATGTCCCAAACACTTGTCATTTATCTATTTATGCCCCAAGCAGATGTCATTTATCTCTTTGTATCCGAGACAGTTGTCATTTATCTCTTAATATCCCAAACAGTTATCATTTATTTCATTATGTCCTAGACAGTGGTTATTTAACTCTATATGTCCTAGATATTTATCTCTTTATTTCCCAGACAGTTGTCATTTATATCCTTCTGTCTCATACAGTTGTCATTTATCTCTTTTCCACATAGTTGTCATTATATCCTTCTGTCCCATATAGTTGCCATGTATTTCTTTTTGTCATACAAAGTTGTAATGTATCTCTTTCCCAAATAGTGTCATGTATCTCTTTCTGTCCCAAAAAGCTGTCATTGATGTATCTTTGTCGCAGTAGTCTTTTTCTCTAAGTATTTCTTAAATAATAATACTAATCATAGCAGTAGTAGTAGTAGTAGTAGTAGTAGTAGTAGTAGTAGTAGTAGTAGTAGTAGTAGTAGTAGTAGTAGTAGTAGTAGTAGTAGTAGTAGTAGTAGTAGTAGTAGTAGTAGTAGTAGTAGTAGCAACAGCAGCAGTAGTAGTAGTAGTAGTAGTAGTAGTCACATCCGTCAGTCATATCTTACAATGGACTAATCATCATCAGGTGCCATGACGTTAAGTGTGGGCGGTAATGTTTTGCCATCTTACACGATCTCCAGAGATCAGTTATGTGCGTTTATCTCGATTATGCCATGTGGCCAAGCAATTTCGATATTGACTTCTCTGCCTTCCCCTTGTTCTTTTCACCTCAATCTTGTCAGTTGTCACCAAGTTCTCCAGTTTATTTCTTCTCATAACTTGGCAAACAAATCTCGACTGTCTACGTCTAATTTGTCTAATCAGTTTACATTCGTTTCTTGTAGGACTCGCTCATTGGTTTTTATATCTGTCCATGGTATTCTTTGCATTTTCCCCCGAAACCACATTTCCACTTCCATTAGATGTTTTTTTAGCTTGTATACACATTGTCTATGTTTCCTATCGATACAAAAGTACAGGTTCTAAGTAATACTTCAACACTCTTTTTCTCGTTGCAATTGGTATCTTTTTATTGGTCAGTATGTTTTCCATCTAGCAAAAGGCATCCTTTACCATAGCGATTCCTGTATTAATCTCTCAAGGCACCTTCCATCAGATGTTATGACTGTTCAGAGATAGTAGTGTGAATACACTCATTTAAGAATATTCCCATTTACCCGTATATTACATTGTAGTATTTCTTTCTTCTTAGAGGTGACCTTAAACTCTATCTTCTTACAATTTAATGTAAACCCTAATTATTCATATCTAATAAGTTTTGCAGATCATGTTTGCTGTCTGCAATCAGTACTGTATCATCTGCATACCTAATATTATTGATGTTATGTCCCCCAATGGTGATTCCTCTCATATCTTCTAAATTTCGAAAAGGAATGAATATTAACATTTTGAGTATATGGGAGTTCAGATGGAAAGGAGGGGGCATGATAATATCCGAGAAATATAACATAATCCATTCCTGTGGAGAGAAGCAACAGTGAGATGTAACACTTATTATGAATATGGAGAGATCAAAATCCATCAAAGGATTATTGACTGTGTCAGACAGAATATTACTGTTAAAGTTGAGTGGCAGCCCTTTTCATCTCCTTCAAGTTAATGCACCAACAACAGAAAGCAGTATCGATGAATTTTATAATGATTTAGATAACGCCTTCATGATGTGCAAATACTCAGAATCAAATACCATTATGGTTGACTTTAATGCTAAATTTGAAAGTCAAAAAGATGGATATACAGTAAGCAAGTATGGGCTAGGGGAACAGAATGAAAGAGTTTGCAGACATGTACACTTCGCAAAAGAGCATGATATGATTATTTGAAATGCCTGGTATCAACAACATCAAACAAGGTTATGGACATGGAAGAGTCCTGACAATAAAATCAGAAAACAGATTGATTACATTCTCATCAACACCAGCTTTCGTATTCCTTAAAGGTTGCAAAAACTATGCCTAAAAGCACACTGCTACAGCGACCATAGATTAATTATAAGCACTATATATATAAAGTGAAAGAAGGTCGAATATACACAAAGAAACACAACATTTGATTTATGTGCTTACGGAGTGAGGAGATAAAAGATAAATTCAAAGTTGAAGTAAAGGACTGATTTCATGCATTGTCAGATCTAGAAAATATATTTCAAGAAGTCAGTGACAACTGGGAAATATTGAAGAACTCTTTCAGCCAGGCTGCAGAAACAACTATTCCAAACATGAAGATGATGGGTGGTGAGAAATGGATGACGACAACATCTTACAATTAAAGAACATAAGAAGAAATAGCAAAAATAATCATCAAAAATATGAAGAGATTCAAGGGAAAATTAGGAAATTGTGCAAAGAGGCAAAAGAAGCGTGGCTTGAGGAAAATTGCAGGGACTCGCAGGGACTTTTCTTCTTCTTCTTCTTCTTCTTCTTCTTCTTCTTCTTCTTCTTCTTCTTCTTCTTCTTCTTCTTCTTCTTCTTCTTCTTCTTCTTCTTCTTCTTCTTCGTCTTCTGTTTCTACTACTACTACTTTTACTACTACTACTCCGGTAGTAGTATTAGTAGTACTAATAGTCGTAGTAGTAGTAGTAGTATCAGTAGTAGTAGTAGTAGTAGTAGTAGTAGTAGTAGTAGTAGTAGTAGTAGTAGTACTAGTAGTAGTAGTAGTAGTAGTAGTATTAGTAGTAGTAGTGGTAGTAGTAGTGGTGGTAGTAGTAGTGGTGGTAGTAATTAAGTAATTAAGATTATTTCAAGATCGCGTTAATACAAGAATCGATTACTTGATATTATTTTTCCCTTCATACTGTACGGTTCTGTACGTCTCACCCTTCTAAAATTCAATTTATAAGGTAAGTAGACTACAAATCATATTTTATGTGGGCGTCAAGACTTGTTTTAGTATGTGCTATTAAATTTAGCTTCCATTATTATGTATACTGTGTAGGGGCGGGGGCGGGATTTTTAGGTAGGAAATACGAAAGGGGGGAATGATGTTCTGAAAATATGGTGAAAAGGGGGGGGGGGGGGGCGGCACGGGCCAAAAAAGGTTGAGAACCACTGCCTTAGAAGAATATGAAATAGACCAAGTCACGAGACTGCTGAATACAATATGTGATACTGGATATATACCTCCTGAATTATGTAATTCTATATTTATTGCAATCCCGAAGAAATCAGGAGCCTTGGAATGTGATTAACGTCGAATTATGAGTATTATGAGCCACATCGCGAAGATTTTTTAAGAATCATCAGTCAAGAGTTAAGAAGAAAATGGAACCCTAAATAGGAGAACAATGTGGGCTCATAGAAGGCAAGGGTACAGTAAATGCTGTGTATTTACATAGAACATTAATGGAGCGTTCAACAGAAATAAACAAAGATCTACATAGGCTTTATTTGACATTAGCTTTCGAT
This sequence comes from Cepaea hortensis, assembly GCA_963921405.1. Classification (NCBI taxonomy): domain Eukaryota; kingdom Metazoa; phylum Mollusca; class Gastropoda; order Stylommatophora; family Helicidae; genus Cepaea; species Cepaea hortensis. The sequence goes on along the minus strand of OY992876.1, from coordinate 445,827,991 downwards.
AAAATACGATATGTCGATGTGAGAACGACGCGTGCAAATTGTCACTATGAACTGATTTACCCTATATGCAGGGACTTTCTGGCATGCATATCATCGATTCTTTCGATGTGTTCTTTTCGCAATTCTTTTTTAAATAGTTTTGTTTCTGTTTAAACTCTTCTTCTTCTAATACTACTACTGCTACTAAAACTACTACTACTACTACACTACTACTACTACACTACTACTACTACTACTACTACTACTACTACTACTACTACTACTACTACTACTACTACTACCACCTCTACTACTACCACTTGCACTACAACGTCTTCTTTTTCTTCCTCCTCTTCCATCTCCTACTTCTTGTTCTTTTTTTCGACTTATACGTCCTTTTCTTCTTAATCCTTTTGTACCTTACCTTCATTTCATTAATACCCAAAGTGTAAACTATAGCAGTAACCGGGACTCAGTCACCATTATCATCAGCACTCCCATCACCTCCACCACCATCATCATCACCACTATCGTCATCATCACTATCATCATCTCTGCCATCATCACAACTACCACCATCATTATCTCTACAATCAGCATCGCCACCATCATCATCATCTCTACCATCACCATCACTACCATCATCATCACCACCATCATCACCACCATCTTCATCATCAATAAATTATGAAAAACAAACCAGAAAACAAGTCCAGTCAACCTACCAGCGACACTGATATTGACCGAGTATGTATTGTCAAACACATGCACAATGCCCTCCTCATCATTGTCCGACTTCTCGATAATCTCGTTTGTCACGTGACACTCATACACCCCAGCATTCTCCTCTGAGAAGTCCTCTATGTTGATTTGGTTGCTGACCGAGAGCTGGTCCACTCTTTTGCCAGTTTTCAAAGGAGTGAAGGACCAAGAGTAGGTGGGCACTGTGGATATTAGATAGTAGAAGTTAGGCATCTTCCTCATTTTGTGTGACGTATTTATTTTCACTTAACTAATTCGGTGCCAAACAAACAGTAGGGTTGGACCAATCATGATACACAATCAAATGACCAAGTATTATAATGTAGTTTTCCGTTCACTCAGCATTGAAATTGTGGAAGATGTCAAGAAACAAAACAAATAACAGGATGACCCTTGTATGGGGGATATATCGTCCTTCTGTCCAGATGGGAGGTCACATTTAGCGATATATTATCCTTCAGCACTGAATCAGTTTACATACAACGAGTGCGTGGAAAAAGCTAAGAGAAATTGAATCATGATAATCATCAAGTGCCCAACCAGCTGACGTAGGCGTTCATGTCTCTGCACAGATCTCGATCTTTGGTGTTCCGTATCACTTCTGATGATGGTATTCCTCCATGCATCCAACATAATTTCTTTTAGTCTGCCTCTGCCTCTCTTCCATATTGTCTTTCCAGTTTTCACAATGTTCTCCAATGCCTTTCTTCTCATCACATATCCAAAGAAAGCTGTTTGTCTCATTCTTATTGTTGTATATGATGTTCTAGTTTCGCTTGCCTCTGTTAGGCAATCGTTGTTATTTAATCTAGCAGTCCAAGGAATTCGCAACATTCCTCTTAGGAATATGTATATAAAACATGTTAACGAGATAAAAGCGAAGGTCGTTGGTCTTGTAATGAGAAGGAAGTAATTTGAAAGCATCGTGACAAGTGGTAAGATCAGGGGTAAAAGAGACAGAGCCTGGCATGATGGTCTCAGACGCTGGCATGAGGGAATATCATTAGGGAAGTTCATCCAGAGCACGAAAGACCTCGTTTTGTGGAAGAGCATTAATACCTATGCTATTGAAGATAATGTACAGGTGGTGGAAGTGATGTTTGTGGCGACGATGTTGATGGTAGTGATGATGATGATGGTGGTGGTGTTAATGTTGAAGTTATTGGTATGTATGATGATGGTGGTGGTGATGATGATGATTGTGATTGCAGTGATGATGATGGTAGTGATGGTGATAATGATGATGGTTATGGTAGTAATGGTGATGATGATGATGGTGATGGTCATGTTAATAATGATGACGATGGTGGCGATGATGATGATGATTGTATTGTTGATGATGGTGGTGACCCCATTAACCTTACTTGGATAGCCACGACCGATGCACTTGAGAAGGATGTCCGAACCCAGGAGGAACTCGTTGAATCTGGTCACCGGAAACACGTGAACGGTCATCACCTGGGCGGGAGCTGTGTGACCACAAGTAAACGGACATGTAGAAATATCAAATAATAACAATACATATATACATGGCCGGAACTGAGTGACCACAAGTAAATGGGCATGTAGTCATATTAGATAATAACAATGCGTGTGCATACATGGCTGGAGCCGTGTGACCTCAAGACGGGCATGTTATTCATATCAAATTATATGTATGTATTATAGTTATAGTGATACATGCAAGTGTTCATCAGCTGTTGTGTTGTTCCATGTAGCGATACCAGCAAGCGTTCATCAACTGTTGTGTTGTTCCATGTAGCGATACCAGCAAGCGTTCATCAGCTGTTGTGTTGTTCCATGTAGCGATACCAGCAAGCGTTCATCAACTGTTGTGTTGTTCCATGTAGCGATACCAGCAAGCGTTCATCAACTGTTGTGTTGTTCCATGTAGCGATACAGGCAAGTGTTCATCAGCTGCTGTGTTGTTCCATATAGCGATACATGCAAGTGTTCATCATCTGCTGTGTTGTTCCATGTAGCGATACAGGCAAGTGTTCATCAGCTGCTGTGTTGTTCCATATAGCGATACATGCAAGTGTTCATCATCTGCTGTGTTGTTCTATGTAGTGATACATGCAAGTGTTCATCAGCTGCTGTGTTGTTCCATATAGCGATACATGCAAGTGTTCATCATCTGCTGTGTTGTTCTATGTAGTGATACATGCAAGTGTTCATCAGCTGCTGTGTTGTTCCATATAGCGATACATGCAAGTGTTCATCATCTGCTGTGTTGTTCTATGTAGTGATACATGCAAGTGTTCATCATCTGCTGTGTTGTTCTATGTAGTGATACAGGCAAGTGTTCACCAGCTGATGTCTTGTTCCATATAATAATACATGCAAGTGTTCATCAGCTGTTGTGTTATTCCATGTACCGACACAACCCAGTGTTCATCAACTGTTGAAAATATTCCATATCGAGAGCTCCTTTAATTTGTCTTTGGCGAAAATAACAACGTCCAGGTATCTGTAAGATCTGAACACCCGAAGAAGTGATGGTCTATATCTCGAAAAGATACGTGCATACCACACTCCTGGTGTAAGCTATTGTTGGAGTCTATTCCGGTGTCTGTTAGGTGGCTCATGTTGTGTTCGAATATAAAAGTCCTCTTTTGATCCTTTCTGCTCTGGTTCTTTCATCTCCCAATACAACTAGGCTCTCAGTCAACTCAGGCCTAGCCCTTTATAAACTTACTAGCTGACACGGCCCGGCTTCGCCCAGACTCTGGTGGGGAGCATCTCATTTAATTCATATAAGTAGTCATATAAGCTCCCGTTCCCGACTGTCTGTCTGTCTGTCTGTCTGACCCGGCCCAGCCCATGGTGGAGAGCATCTCATTTAAATCATATAAGTAGTCATATAAGATCCCGTTCCCGACTATCTGTATGTCTGTCTGTCTTGGGTAAATGGAGGAGGGAGGAGGAAGAGGGAGGTGGAGGAGGGAAGAGGAGGGAGGAGGAGGGAGGAGGAGACAGGAGGAATAGGAGGGAGGAGGAGGGATTAGGAAGAGGAGGGAGGAGTAGGGTGGAGGAGGAGGGGGAGGAGGAGGGAGGAGGAAGAGGGAGGAGGAGGGAGGAGGAGATCGCAGGAGGAGGAGGAGGAGAGGCAGGAGGAGGAGGGAGAGGGAGGAGGAGGGAGGAGGAGGAGAGAGTAGGCGGAGGGAGGAGGCGGAGGGAGCAGGAAGAGGGAGGAAGAGGGAGGAGGAGGAGGGAGGAGAAGGAGGAGGGAGGAGTAGAGAGTGGGAGGAGGGAGGAAGAGGGAGGAGGAAGAGGGAGAAGGAGGAGGGAGGAGAAGGAGGGAAGAGGATGAGAGGGAGGAGGAGGAATGTGAAGGGAGGAGGAGGGAGGAGGTAGAGGGAGGAGGAGGAGGAGGGAGGAGGATAGAGGAGGAGGAGGGATGAGGAGGAAGAGGGAGGAGGAGGAATGTGAAGGGAGGAGGAGGGAGGAGGTAGAGAGAGGAGGAGGAGGGAGAAGGAGAATGGAGGAGGAGGGATGAGGAGGAGAGGGAGGAGGAGGGAGGAAGAAGGAGGAGGGAGGAAGACGGATGAGGGGGAGGAGGGAGGGGTAGGAGGGGGAGGAGGAGAAGGGAGGAGAAGGGAGGAGGAGGAGGGAGCAGGAGGAAGGAGGAGGGAGGAAGAGGGAGGAGGAGGGAGGAGGAAGAGAGAGGAGGGAGGAGGAAGAGAGAGGAGGGAGGAGGAGGGAGGAAGAGATAGGCGGAGAGAGGAGGAGGAGGGAGGAGGAGGAGTAGGGATGAATAGGAGGGAGGAGAAGGGAGGAGGAGGGATTAAGAGAAAGAGGGGGAAAGGGGAGAAGGAGGAGGGAGGAGGGAGGAGGAGGAGGAAGAGGGATGAGGAGGGAGGAGGAGGGAGGAGGGAGGATGAGGAGGAGGGAGGAGGAGGAGGGAGGATGGTGAAGGAGGAGGAGGAGGAGGGAGGAGGGTGAAGGAGGAGGAGGAGGGGGAGGAGGGAGGGGGAGGAGGGAGGAGGAGGGAGGAGGAGAACGTAGGTGGGGGAGGATGAGGAGGGAGGAGGGAGAGGGAGGAGGAGGGAGGAGGAGGGAGGAGGTGGAGGGAGAAGGAGGAGGGAGGAAGAGGTAGAAGGAGGAGGGAGAAGGAGGGAGGAGGAGACAGGAGGAATAGGAGGGAGGAGGAGGGATTAGGAAGAGGAGGGAGGAGTAGGGTGGAGGAGGAGGGGGAGGAGGAGGGAGGAGGAAGAGGGAGAAGGAGGGAGGAGGAGAGAGGAGGAGGAGGAGGAGGAGGAGAAGGGAGTAGGAGGAGGGAGAGGGAGGAGGAGGGAGGAGGAGGAGAGAGTAGGCGGAGGGAGGAGGCGGAGGGAGCAGGAAGAGGGAGGAAGAGGGAGGAGGAAGAGGGAGAAGGAGGGAGGAGAAGGAGGAGGGAGGAGGAAGGATGAGTAGAGAGTGGGAGGAGGGAGGAGGCGGAAGGAGGAAGAGGGAGGAGGAAGAGGGAGAAGGGAGGAGGAGGGAGGAGGTAGTAGGATGATTGATTGCCATCCCACCAGGTTAATATGTTATCGCGGACCTCAGAGAGAAGTGTCTATGTAGAAGACCATTTCCTGGACGTACGTATTTTGGGAGGGGGAGGAGGGAGGAGGGAGGAGGAGGAAGAAGAAAAAAAAACTACAACAGTTGGCATCTCTGGAATGAAAGGAAGGCGTGTAGAAAATTTCATCTCAATCGGATGGGCCGTTCGCGAGCGCATAAAGGACATACGGACAGACAGACAGACAGACAGACGGAGATCCTTTTTTATATATAAGATTTATGATAGGTTGAATTGTGCAGTTAAGTTTTCTAATGGATAAGTTACAGATCTCACGCCAAATCTCTTTAATAGATTCTTACGGCATGCATGGTAGGTTACAGTGTGGCTTCCTTTATTGACCTTGGTAACATAGGGGCGGGCCCTTTCTTGTCGCATGGTGTATATTGTCTCCCTGGCGAAGTAGTCAAGCCGTCTAGAGGACATGGATTAGTTTCCAAATTACTTCACTCAGATCACTATTGCAGCTTTTTTTGTTTTTAAAGAGACCCCCTTGAGATAATCACTAGAGCTATGAATAGACCCTTCGAGATCGTCGATAGAGCTATAGATTGTCCGTTGGGATCATCGACAGAGTTATGAAGAGACACCTTGGGATCATCGCTAGAGCTATGAAGAGACCCCTTGGGATCATCGCTAGAGCTATAAAGAGACACCTTGGGATCATCGCTAGAGCTATGAAGAGACGTCTTGGGGTCATGGCTAGGGCTATGAAGAGACCCATTGCAATCGTCGCTAGAGCTATGAAGAGACCCCTTGGGATCATCGCTAAAGCTATGAAAAGACACCTTGGGATCATCACTAGAGCTATGAAGAGATCCCTTGTGATCATCGCTAAAGCTATGAAGAGACCCTTTGAGATCATAGCTAAAGCTGTGAAGAGGCACCTTGGGATCATCGGTAGAGCTATGAAGAGACCCCTTGGGATCATCGCTAGAGCTATGAAGAGACCTCTTGGGATCATCGCTAAAGCTATAAAAAGACACCTTGGGATCATCGCTAGAGCTATGAAGAGATCCCTTGGGATCATCGCTAAAGCTATGAAAAGACACCTTGGGATCATCGCTAGAGCTATGAAGAGACCCCTTGGGATCATCGCTAAAGCTATGAAAAAACACCTTGGGATCATCACTAGAGCTATGAAGAGATCCCTTGGGATCATCACTACAGCTATGAAGAGACCCCTTGGGATCATCGCTAGAGCTATGAAGAGACCCCTTGGGATCATCGCTAGAGCTATGAAGAGACCCCTTGGGATCATCGCTAAAGCTATGAAGAGACCATTTGAGATCATCACTAAAGCTATGAAGAGACCCCTTGGGATCATCGCTAGAGCTATGAAGAGACCCCTTGGGATCATCGCTAGAGCTATGTAGATCGTGCTGCGCCCGATGCTCTCCCAGATGGTTCACAATTCTACGGAGAAAGGCCACGCCATGTGGTGAAAACCCTGTACTCTAAGACTGATCCGCTCCTCGGCTTTAACCTTTCGCATGGGGCCAGGACTGGGCATGTATTTGACCCGGCATACATCAGCCGAATCAACAGATTATTCCCCCATCGCCTGTGATGTCAGAGTAACACAAAACCACATCGATCTACCATAAATATAAAAAGTAAAAGGACCTGTTTAAAAGCCTTAGGCGCATCTTGCTTGATCCATAGTTTATAAACCATCAATTTTGGTACCTATTTTAGGCTGCATCGACATTGATGCCAAAATCAATTTTTAAAAATCCAAATCCGCCCAGCTAGGGATCGATCCCCTAACCACGAGATCAGCAGGTCAATGTCTAGCCACAATTGTAACAATCCCTCTCATATTTCTGTGAAACCATTTGATCTCACGCTGACTTCCCTGGAATAAAATAATCACACACAAGGAATTTCACAATGTTGATGACCCCCATACCAGGGAAACTACCGATGCAGTCTCATTCCATTTGACCGTCCATCCCATTTCTGCTGTCGCAGACACCGCTTAGACCAACTGTCATATCCATGGCAACATGCGTGCTTGAGTGAAGGATCCATTCTAGTGATAGCCGCCAGCGTTCCCCCCAGACGATATACATTTGGCGGTAAATGAGTTAGAAGAATTTCCGGGAGATCAATAGCTTGTACAGTGAAAGATCAATGAGCGGGGTGCATTATCACGACGAAATTGTTTCTGCTCCTGTTTGTTTTTGTTTTTTATGAAAACGCTGCCAACTCTCCACATTTTTTAATATAATGGAAAATAACTTTTGTGTGCGTTCCTTCACTTTGAATTCAAGCGTAGTCCATACGTATGCTACTATGTCTAGAGCACTGGGCTGATTTTTGCGTGTCGATTAGCTTTCCATATTACTAGTGTCCCTCGCCATCAGGCGAACCCACTCCGACTTCTGAGGTACTTGTAATTTACGTCTCCAAGTCGAGGGTGAGAAGTCAACATTTTAGTTCAACTGACCGGTGTAGGGGTTGGATCCGCTACCTAGGCATCAGCGCACCAGATGTTTAAGTACAAGCGCTCTCATCCATTCGGCCAAGCTGGCCTCCTTGTAGAACTACTGAATGTAAACTTGCCAAGAAGTATCAGAAGAGGGGGTGGGGGAGGAAGAGAGAGGGAGAACCAGACAGACAGTCAATCAGAATGAGAGACAGGCAAGCAGAGACAAACAGACAGAGAGAGGTACCGAGAGGGGGAGAGACTGCCAGAGAGAATGGTGGGCAGCTGGGTGAAAAATCAGGCAGACAGAGGGGAAAATGGCGGGAAGGCAGGCAGACATAATGAGAGACAGAGAGAGAGGGATAGAGAGAGAGAGAGAGAGAGAGAGAGAGAGAGAGAGAGAGAGAGAGAGAGAGACGGGCAGACAGATAGAGAAAGAGAGAGACAGACATAGATAAATGGTGGGTAGATGGGCGAGAAGGTAGGCAGTCAGTGGGAAGAAATGACGGGAAGGTAGGCAGACATAATGAGAAATAGAGAGAAAGACGGGCAGACAGATATAGAAAGAGAGAGGTAGACATAGATAAATGGCGGGTAGGCGAGAGAGAGGGTAGGCAGACAAAGAGAAGAAATGGCGGGGAGGTAGGCAGACATAATGAAAGAGAGAGAGAGAGAGAGAGAGAGAGACAGAGAGAGAGAGAGAGAGAGAGAGAGAGAGAGAGAGAGAGAGAGACGGGCAGACAGATATAGAAAGAGAGAGGTAGACATAGATAAATGGCGGGTAGGCGAGAGAGAGGGTAGGCAGACAAAGAGAAGAAATGGCGGGGAGGTAGGCAGACATAATGAAAGAGAGAGAGAGAGAGAGAGAGACAGAGAGAGAGAGAGAGAGAGAGAGAGAGAGAGACGGGCAGACAGCGAAAGAGAGAGACAGACAGATAAATGGCGGGTAGGTGGGCGAGAAGGCAGGCAGGCAGCCAGTCAGACAGACAAAATAAATGGTAGGCAGTCCGTAAGGCAGAATCGCAGACAGACAGGCGGGTGGTGGCGGGCGGGACGGCGAGCAGGCGCACCAGAGGTCAGAAAGGAAGGCTGACAAGAGAGAGGACAAGAAACAGCTGACTTACTGTAGACCTGTATGGCAGGTAAGGCCAGGCACTCGGCATACTTCAGGCCGGGGTAGTAGAAGTGACAGTGAGAAGACAAGAAACAGCTGACTTACTGTAAACCTGTATGGCAGGTAAGGCCAGGCACTCGGCATACTTCAGGCCGGGGTAGTAGACGTGACAGTGGTAGATGTGCCCACGGATCCCATCGCTGGCTTCCACCACCAGCTTCTCTTTCAGCAGAGTAGAGTTTTCCACAGCCGTGGTGGAATTCAGCCTCAGACTGCCAAATCTGGGGAGAGAAGGTTCTTTATTAGCACTCTTCGCTCGTGTTAGTGGGGCCCATTGGAGAATCATCAGTTACACTGTTGTCTACTATGCATGAAGTAAGAGGCTGCCAATTAAAGATGTGAGACTGGCTGATGTTAAGATGTATAAACAGAAGACTTTAGCTGCAAAATTCAAGTGGTAATCAACAATTCTACAAATGACTTGAAGTGAATTTTTTAAAGGTCAATACTGCATTGTGTTAAAAACTATATAAAGGCAATCTCGATGTACAGATGAGAATCGTGGAAAATTAGCAGACATGTGAGGAATTATGTGGAAGCTGGGGAGAAAAGCTTTTATAGAAGAATGATGAGACTGAACGAAAGAGTAATGAAGATAACGTGTAAGAAGTTAACTCATAAAAAGACCATTATGTGGACATGTCATGAGAGGGGGAAAACTGGAGTACGGCGTGACAACGAAAAAAGGTGGACAGAAAAAGAGTCAGGCAGAGATCAAGAGAGACGATACTGAAGAGATTGACAACGTGACATGAGGGAATATCTATATTAGATGTGATTGGCAGTACACGCGATAGAAGGCTGTGTGTGGACAGATATGATCAGCAACGCCACACGGCATAGACTATGAGAAGGAGACGTTACTCCATTGAGAGGCGAAAGGTAGAAGAGGAAGAGATTAATATATTCTGGCTGTTTATTGCAGCAGAGAGTTTGTCTTATCTCACCGCATTCAAGATCTTTCCAGAAAGACGCTGACCTAAAATTAACAAGAGGTTGACTTATCTCTCATCATTCAAGATCTTTCTAAAAAGACACCTAGCTTCAATCAACCAGAGGTTGACTTATTTCGCATCACTCAAGATCTTTCTAGAAAGACACCTACCTCCAATCAAACAGAAGTTGGCTTATCTCGCTGCGTGGTCGAGACTAGAACATTGAACTTATCCACGACTCTAGTGATCGAGTGAGATGGCGAAATATACCCGCTCACGCTTATCAGCATGGCACATGATGATGATGATGATGATGATGATGATGATGATGATGATGATGATGATGATGATGATGATGAAGAAGCACTCAAGAATTTTCTAGAAAGACACCTACCTCCAATCACAAAGAGATTCTCTTGTCTAACGGCATACGCGATCTTTCTAAAATGACACCTACCTCCAATCAACCAGAGGTTGACTTACCTCGCTGCTCTCAAAACCTTTATAGAAAGACACCTGCCTCAAAGCAACAAGAGATTGACTTATCTCACCGCATACACGATCTCTCTAGAATGACACCTACTTCCAATCAACAAGCGGTTCACTTAACTCTCTGGACCCTAGAACTTTCTAGAGAGATACCTACCTCCAATAACCAAGAGATTGACATATCTATTGGCATACACGATCTTTCTAGAAAGACACATACCTCCAATCAACAAGAGGCTACGTTATCTCTCTGGATCCTAGAACTTTCTAGAAAGACACCTACCTCCAATCAACAAGAGGTTCACTTATCTCTCTACACTGTAGAACTTTCTAGAAAGACACCTACCTCCAATCACAAAGAGGTTGACTTATCTGATGGCATACACGATCTTTCTAGAATAACACCTATCTCCAATCAACCAGGGGTTGACTTATCTCCAATTCCAATTCCAATTTTCCAAATAAAAATTCCAAATTCGGTCTCGTCTAACCTACTTCCTCAGCGGCGGTTATTTTTAAGAGTCGTGGTTTTTGTGGGTTCATTCACCCTGATTCTTGTCTTGTGCGTGAGTCCTATCTCGGACTGGTTGTGTTGGTTTGTGTCTGTGACGTCAGCTGGGGGGGGGGGGGGGGGGGGGGGGTGACGACTGTCGTTTGTACCCGTCTCCTGGTGGTTTCTTCTGTTAGTGGCAGTTTCTGGCTCTTCTGGTTGCGGTCCTTATAAGGACTATTCGGTCTTTTTGCCTCCTTTTTTTTTTTGTGTGTGTATAGACCGTAGAAGCTTGTCGATGTTTTCATTTTCTTCCATACGCCTTTGTTCTCTTTCGAATTTGAGTTTTTGTTGCCTTTCGATCTCTTCCTCCGTGGTCAGCCATGGGACGATTTCTCCTTCATCTATATAGTATGCCCCATGTTTAAGTCTGGGTATTCTTTATAGGTACGGTAGGGCATTGGTTTTCCCTTGTGTTTCTTGTACTTCTTTTCTTTTTCTTCCATGCGCCTTCTGTATTCCTTGCACCTGAGTTCATGATCTCTGTTCATCTCTGCGATTTCTTCCTCGGTAAAACATGGGAGAATCGTGGTGTCCTCCTTGCCTTTGTCGTGGTACTCCTCTCGGGTTTCTTCAGACGCCTGGCGGGGTATTGTTTCCCCTTGAGTTTCTCTGGCGTCGTGGCTGAGCTGCTGGCGGTTTTAGCTTGCGTTCCAGGCTCGGTCTCTTGCTGGTTTTCCTCTTGCGGTTTCTCTGTGGGTTCTTGTATGGCTTCTGTTGGTTTGTTTTGGAGAAGTTCCATTTCAGCTTTATGCAGTTCTCTCTCCGCTTTAATGGTGCGTAGTTTTTCTTCGTTTTCCTTCTTCATCTCGGCCATGCGCTCCATCTCTTGTTGGATGTTGTGCTGGATCTCTTTCATGTCGGCCAGCAGCTTCTCATTGTCGCTGGTTGGTGCTGGTGTCTGTAGTGCCTTGACTTGCTTCTTCAGCTCGTCTATTTGGTTCTGCAGTTGACCTCTTACAGCGTGTGAAATGCCCGTGACCGTCTCGCACCTCCGCATTGCTTCCTTGTATGGTGTCTTTGTTGTAGTGGCGAGCTTTAAGACGTCTCTGTGTCTTTGGAGGTATGGACAGCCCAGGTATCTTGCTCCATGCTTGCCCAGGCAGTTGGCGCACTTTCTTTTGTTGTTGGGTGCTCGGAAGTCCGTGTCCAGCTTGGCCAGCGGACACTCCTTAAAGGCGTGGTGATCGGCGCAGTAGCTGCATTTTTCCGTCTTACTGCGACATGTTTCTCTGCTGTGGCCGGCCCTCTGGCATCTGGAACATTGGGTGATTCGTGGTATGAATCCTTCAGGCTGTTGAATTTTCTGGTTTATAGATACCTGGCGTGGTATCTCGCTGCCCTCAGTCGTCACCACCGCTAGTGTCGTAGGAATCTTTGAATAAGTCAGGATCCGCTCCACCTTCAAGATTCTGATGTTGAGATTTTCTTCCTGTAGCTGCTTCTGGATTTCTTCGTCTGAAAGCTCCACTTGAATCCGCTTGACAACCCATCGGACTGTTTTTAAGTCGGCTTTTCCGACTCTGGTGTCTTTCTCCTCCTTCTTCTCAGCTGTCTTGGGTCTTGTCTGTGGAGGGCTGGCGGCGGTCTCACTCGTGGTGGCTTCAGCAGTAACTGTAGTTTCAGGTTCTTTGTTACAGCTCGCAGGCAGACTCTCCACGTTCGTTTTCTTGGCGGTCTTGTCGGCTCCCACGCTGCACATCTTGGATGCCACTTGTCTTTTGGTGTTCTTGCCACGTGCCATTTTCCCCCGTATCAGGCTTCTTGACTTGTTCAGGTGACTTGCTTGATAGCGCTCACAGTTGACACGTGTGATTTATCTCGCTGCACTCAAAACCTTTATATACGCATAGAAAGAAACATACTTCCAATCAACAAGAGGTTCACTTAACTCTCTGGACAATAGAACTTTCCAGAAAGACACCTACCTCCAATCCACCAGTGGCTGTCTGATTCCACTATAGCGGACTGTACATTCCAGGCTAATATTTTCTCTGAAGTAAACATCCGGTCTCTCGTTGCGACAGACTGGATGCTCTGCGGGAGAAAACAACAACAGGATATTCACACATGTTGTCGCATGTTGTGTTTGTCCAACAGTAAAAGGGGGAGCATCATACAATGGTAAGTCTCTATTACAGACCACTGCATTAAATGTGGGAGTACCTCCATGTATAAATATGAGGAATATGTATGTGTAGTATTGTTTACTGGGGTATCTCAAAGCATAAATATCAAGTACAGACAGACAGAGATAGAGAGACATACAGCTAAGTAGGTAGCTCAGTCGTATCTAAGACCTGACTATGATATATATATAATATATATATATATATATATATATATATATATATATATATATATATATATATATATATATATATATATATATAATTAACCGGTCTCTGTGGCTAAGGGCTTGCGAATGCGGTTTGTGAGCCCATGTACTCGGGTTCGAAACACGGCGGTGCTAGTTTTTTCGAAAAAGGTATAGGGGCCGGTCGTTCAGAAATCAATGGCAAACTACTGAACGTAACACTTGCCTAGTTCATCAACAGCATCTAAAAATGCTGGTGTTGACTGCAACGTCCCGTAAGGGATACGCAACAAAAATTAAATAAAAAATTAAATGTTATCTGTGACAAATTGGGAAACACATTAACAGAATCTAGACAAATTCTAGAAAGATGGCAGGAATACTGCAGTGGAATGCATGATATGAATGACTGTGAGGATATGAATGGTATACATGAACCAATGACAGCAGAGACAGAACCTGAACTCTCATGCTGCATGGACAATAAAGAACCTGAAGAATGGTAAATCACCGGGATGTGATGAGATACCAGCTGAACTAATTAAAGCGGGAGGGGAAGAAAGCATACAAATCTATCACACATTATATAAAAAGATATGGTATGTGACCAAAAGATTTGAAAAGAACTATCTTCATTCCAATACCAAAAAAGGCAACCTGAAATTATGCACCAACTATAGAACTGTTGCCCTGATCAGTCATGCAAGTAAAATTCTTCTACAAATCATAATGGGAAGACCTCGTAAGAAAATGGAAGAAGAGACTAATGTGGTTCAAGCTCGATTTAGACAAGGAAAAGGAACAAGAGATCACATACTCAACATGCGTTTAATAATAGAGAAGTGCAGAGATTTTAATGTAAACCTGTTCTCATGTTTTGTGGATTATTCAAAGGCATTTGACTGTGTACAACATCAGAACCTTTGGGAAATCATGAGAAATATGGGCTTTCCATTACATGTAGTATAACTCATACAAATGCTCTATCCAGACCAGCAAGCAGCAGTTAGAATAGATGGCGAGAAATGAGAAATGTCAGAGATGATATAACCAGGGAGCAATATGATGTCCTAAAATATCGGTGGTCATGAAATACCACAGATTCGATATGCCTATGATACAGTATTGCTATCCACATCACAGAATAGTATAGAAAACTTAATATTCTAAACCCAATGAAATAGTGAAAATCACAACTTATATCTTAACATAGCAAAACAAAGATAATGCATACAGATAAAACTACTATGGAAAAGGAAATATATGTTAATGAGGAAAGATTGGAGGTGGTGGAAATTTTGAATATCTTGGGTCATTGATTACCAACAATGATGACAAAATAACATAAATTAAAAGATAACTATCAATAGCTCTTCAAAGGCTAAAACTTCTTCTTCTTCAGCGTTCCGAGCCATTGAGGTTCTTTGCTGCAAATACAATCCGTCTCCATTCGTCTCTCTGGTTGACCTTCTCTTGCCAGTCGTTGATTCCAAGTGCTTGTAGGTCTGTACATGTATTATCTCTCCACCGCCTTCTTGGTCTACCTCGGGGTCTACGGTCATTTATTTCCTGAGTGTAAGCGAGTTTTGTTTCCCTATTATCTTCCATTCTTTCTATATGCCCCAGCCATTGTAGTCTATTAGCCTTCATGATACCAGTGATTAGCGGGGACTTAAACAGATCATAAATGTCTTTGTTACTTCTTCTTTTCCACTCTCCACTTTGTGTATCCCTAATGGGTCCAAAGATGCGTCTTAAAATTTTGTTCTCAAAGGTTTGTAACAAGGCTTCGTCTCCTTTCGTTGTACTCCATGTTTCAGAGCCATACAGCACAACTGGTCTGATCAGTGTTTTGTATATTGTGATTTTGGTGTTACGAGATAGCGCCTTTGATTTTAGTAGATGTTGTAGTGCATAGTATATCTTATTTCCAGAGTTGATTCTAGTTTGTATTTCTTCCCTTATGATGTTGGAGCAGTTGAAGATTGTACCCAGGTATTTGTATGTTTCAGTTAAAGGCTAAAACAACTGAATAAATTATGGAGTTGGACAGATAGAACTACAAAAATAAGATTTTTAAGAGCATACATCTTTCCCATTGCAACATACGCCTGTGATACCTGGGCATTTAATAAACAAGCTGAACATCGCATAAATGCCTTTGAATGTAAATGTTATAGATGGGTTCTAAGAATATCTTGGATAAAGAAAAGAACAAATGCATCCATACTTCAAGAGCTGAATATTGAAGAAGGTTGGCTATAAAAGACGAGAAAACCAAAAAAAAAAAAAAATTGAAATAGTTTGGTCACTTTGAACGTCATGAAAGTTTGGAGAGAACAATAATGGAGGAGTATATGCCTGGGAAGAGAGGAAGAGGAAGGCCAAAGAGAAGATGGGTGCAGGATGTGGCGGATGATCTCCAGATGGGTGCATCGGACGCGGGACATCTTGCTTGTGATCGAGAAGTTTTCCGGAAGGTTGTTATGGGAGCGAGGTTCTGCAAAGGACTGCTACTGAATGAATGAATATGTGTGTGTGTGTGTGTGTGTGTGCGTGCGTGCGTGCGTGCGTGCGTGCGTGCGTGTGTGTGTGTGTGCGTGTGTGTGTGTGTGAAGATGTTAAGTGCAACAAGAAAAAGAGTATTGAAGTGCTATGGACAAGAGCCCCATGGAACCAGTACTTCTATGGGGATGTGGAAAATATATAATGGCAGTGGAAATGTGGGTTCTGAGGAAAATGCAAAGAATACCATGGACAGACAGAAAAACCAATGAGCAGGTCGTGCAATATATAAGAGAGAGGAAGAAGAAGAAGAAGAAGAAGAAGAAGAAGAAGAAGAAGAAGAAGAAGAAGAAGAAGAAGAAGAAGAAGAAGAAGAAGAAGAAGAAGAAGAAGAAGAAGAAGAAGAAGAAGAAGGAGGAGGAGGAGGAGGAGGAGAAGAAGAAGAAGAAGAAGAAGAAGAAGAAGAAGAAGAAGAAGAAGAAGAAGAAGAAGAAGAAGAAGAAGAAGAAGAAGAAGAAGAAGAAGAAGGAGAAGAAGAAGAAGAAGAAGAAGAAGAAGAAGAAGAAGAAGAAGAAGAAGAAGAAGAAGAAGAAGAAGAAGAAGAAGAAGAAGAAGAATATATGCAGAATAGTTATTTACACACAAATCAAGAAAGACATTGGCTGCAACGGAATTTGACAATATAAAGTGATTCTATGACGGTGCTACCACAGCCGTTTTCAAAATCATTGTTGCGGTTTACTCGTATGGATAGCAGCCGCCTCTGAAAATGCCAACAACCGTTGGATATGTCTGGCAAAGGGTGCACAATAAGCCTGTGTTTTGTCAGTTTACATTGGGTTTCGTTTGTTTGGTCTTCAGCCAATCATTATTTGACTGCCCACATTATTAATTTAACCACTCACAACCAGACCTTTAATTTAACCCATAAATGCCAGTTCTTTATTTAACCCTCGTGACCCATGCAGTTATCTTAACCCGCTATGTTCCAGTTATTATTT
>OY992876.1:445798787-445803787 GCA_963921405.1 Cepaea hortensis | reverse complement strand
CATCTGCCTGTTTATTAATCGGTATATCTGTCTGTTCGTTTGTCTGACTAAGTGTCTTCTTTCTCACGACACACTTCTGTCACCATTACCTTCCCCAAACGCTCCGTTCACACTCCCCCCCCCCCCACCCCCTCCAACACCACAACCACACACGCCTGCTAACAAATTTTGCTCACACACCTCCACAAACCACGACCATGTGCGGGAGATAGCCAATCGCAGGGAGGAGAGATCTAGATTTGAACAATAGCACAAGGATCGCTGGTCCGGATCAATACGTCTCCCGGGCCAGCAGCTTTGTGTAACGCCTGGGGGACGTCCTACCCTTTGGCCTAGTGCTCAGGTGTTGCGGAGGGAAATAAACCCTGAGCCAGACATACAAATTTAATGAGAAATATTTACGGCTTGACAATTTCCGTGATTAATGAAAGTGAGACTGGGCTGGTGAAATGTGGGTCGGAGTTATGGGATGCAAAGTGTTTTTATCGTTTATTTTTTATGTTTTGGAATGCAAAGTATTTTTATCGTTTTATTTTAAATGTTATGGGATGCAAAGTGTTTTTATCATTTTTTTTTTAAATGTTAGGGATATCAGAACTTAACCCCCCAAAAAAATTTTTAAAGGTAAAAGGCAATATAATCGACTTCATAGCACCATATGGCTAAGTTCCTTTCTGCAGGGCGGCCTGTCGAAAGCGTCAAACACAGAACGATCTCCGGAGCCCCAGTGACGACAACCAGAAGTCTCCGAAAAAATTGCACTCGTGAACCGAATGTTGCAGTTCGGAATCGAACTCACAACTTTCAGAGCGCGAGGCACGCGGCGTAACCACTTCGCTACGGAAACTCCCTGGACATCAGAAGTAGAACACAGAAGTAGAATAGAGAAGAAGTTTAGAGAAGTAGAACACAGAAGTAGAACACAGAAGTAGAATACAGAAATAGAATACAGAAGTAGAACACAGAAGTAGAACACAGAAGTAGAATACAGAAGTAGAATACAGAAGTAGAACACAGAAGTAGTATAGTAAAGTAGAACACAGAAGTAGAACACAGAAGTACAACACAGAAGTAGAATACAGAAGTAGAACACAGAAGTAGAATACAGAAGTAGAACACAGAAGTAGAACACAGAAGTAGAACACAGAAGTAGAACACAGAAGTAGTATAGAGAAGTAGAACACTGAAGTAGAATACAGAAGTAGAACACAGAAGTAGAATACAGAAGTAGAATACAGAAGTAGAATACAGAAGTAGAACACAGAAGTAGAATACAGAAGTAGAATACAGAAGTAGAACACAGAAGTAGAACACAGAAGTAGAACACAGAAGTAGAACACAGAAGTAGAACACAGAAGTAGAACACAGAAGAAGAATACAGAAGTAGAATACAGAAGTAGAACACAGAAGTAGTATAGAGAAGTAGAACACAGAAGTAGAATACAGAAGTAGAACACAGAAGTAGAACACAGAAGTAGAACACAGAAGTAGAACACAGAAGTAGAACACAGAAGTAGTATAGAGAAGTAGAACACAGAAGTAGTATAGAGAAATAGAACATAGAAGTAGAACACAGAAGTAGAACACAGAAGTAGAACACAGAAGTAGAACACAGAAGTAGTATAGAGAAGTAGAATACAGAAGTAGAACACAGAAGTAGTATAGAGAAGTAGAACACAGAAGTAGAACACAGAAGTAGAACACAGAAGTAGAACACAGAAGTAGAATACAGAAGTAGAACACAGAAGTAGTATAGAGAAGTAGAACACAGAAGTAGAACACAGAAGTAGTATAGAGAAGTAGAACACAGAAGTAGAACACAGAAGTAGAACACAGAAATAGTATAGAGAAGTAGAACACAGCAGTAGAACACAGAAGTAGTATAGAGAAGTAGAACACAGAAGTAGAACACAGAAGTAGAATACAGAAGTAGAACACAGAAGTAGAACACAGAAGTAGTATAGAGAAGTAGAACACAGAAGAACACAGAAGTAGAACACAGAAGTAGTATAGAGAAGTAGAACACAGAAGTAGAACACAGAAGTAGTATAGAGAAGTAGAACACAGAAGTAGAACACAGAAGTAGAATACAGAAGTAGAACACAGAAGTAGAATACATAAGTAGAATTCAGAAGTAGAATACAGAAGTAGAATAGAGAAGTAGAACACAGGAGTAGTATAGAGAAGTAGAACACAGAAGTAGAACACAGAAGTAGTATAGAGAAGTAGAACACAGAAGTAGTATAGAGAAGTAGAACACAGAAGTAGTATAGAGAAGTAGAACACAGAAGTAGTATAGAGAAGTAGAACACAGAAGTAGTATAGAGAAGTAGAACACAGAAGTAGTATAGAGAAGTAGAACACAGAAGTATAACACAGAAGTAGTATAGAGAAGTAGAACACAGAAGTAGTATAGAGAAGTAGAATACAGAAGTAGAATACAGAAGTAGTATAGAGAAGTAGAACACAGAAGTAGTATAGAGAAGTAGAACACAGAAGTATAACACAGAAGTAGTATAGAGAAGTAGAACACAGAAGTAGTATAGAGAAGTAGAATACAGAAGTAGAATACAGAAGTAGAATACAGAAGTATAACACAGAAGTAGTATAGAGAAGTAAAACACAGAAGTAGTATAGAGAAGTAGAACACAGAAGTAGTATAGAGAAGTAGAACACAGAAGTAGAACACAACTGCGTGGGTCAGAAACATAGAGAACAACGAACTAAACTACACGCATTCACTAATTGTTGCCTGCGCAATATAGGAAGATATGACAAATTCACCAATGTAAAGGTCACTGAGATAACTAGATAAATGCCGATGAACCAAGAGGCGGCTAAACAACGCTGGCTGTGGATAGGCCATATATTTAGAAGACTCGAGAGTAGTTAACTAGAAAAGCTTTGGTCTGAAACCGCGTGACAAAAGAAATATCATTATCATCATCATCATCATCATCATCATCCTGTGCCTTGCAGTCTGGCGTAGGCGATCATGCCTCTCCACAAATTACGATCTCCGGCGTCGTGGATTAATTCGTGTGTTGAGTCCCTTCCGTGCCATGACACAAGACTGCAATAATCTTTTTATGCTGTCTCCCTCTATCTATCTTTCCGCAAATCTTTCTGGTTGTCACAATATGTTCCAGATTTTATCTTCTCATAACGTGGCCGAAAAACGAGGACTGCCTCTTTCTAATGTTTGTGATAAGTTGTCTTTGCAACTCAGCTTCCCTTAAAACCCTTTTTGGCTGTCCAACTAATTTTCAGCAATCTTCTGTAAAACCACATCTCCAAGGCTTCCAGGGATTTTTTCCGCCTGTGTACTAATTATCCAGGACTCGTATCCGTATGTTAAAACTGGTTTTATGTAACATACAAGAACTCTTTTTCTGACTATCAAGGACAGTGACTTGTTGTGACGTCACGGTGCAAATCGCGGCACCCTTGAATTTAGTATTTTCCACCAGTAACATTGATACAGTTTTCGCGATGAAGGGATCATTTTACTAAGTTCAATTTTTCCATTTGTGATACATCAATATGTGGATGTTTGCGTTTGGAATCTGGAGCGTGTATAATCGGCTTTACTGGCATGTTCTCTTGTACATCAGATGTATGTATTGATATTGCCTTGAAATCGAGGATTGTCTGATTACGTCACGTCACTAATGGCGGCACCGATGAATTTGAAATTTCCAAGTAAAATTTATACAGTTTTCAAGTTTTTTTCAATTCTGATAAAAGAACAATACCTCAAAATTCTATGACGTGGCCATCGGAGGGTAAGGTGTAATATATATATATATATATACATGTTCTCTTCCTCCCTGCTGCCTTGCAGGGTCTGTCTCTTTAGACAAAGGTAGAAGTCAAGGGGAAACCACCGCTGTATTTTCCCAAGATAATCATGCTTCGAAAAGAAATATAGGAAGACAAAAACTCACGAAGAAGAGAAGCAGAAACAGAATGAACAATATGGGAAGGTTTATTTTAGTTTAGTTTAGTCGACGGATCAACATCACGGTACACTGGTGTAACCCACAAGTGCTCCGTTCTACTCCTAACTCCAGCCTGAGTCCGGAGAATCTCAGCTCAGTGCACGAACGCCATAGCACCGGCGAGAATCTTGAAATACTTTGGGTAGATTTTTAAGTCGAAATTTTGCCCGGGCGGCGCCGTTAGGCTACTCCTTTTCGATTTCTAACAGCCAAGGGATATTTTACGTTCGCAACAATACACACGGGCGTCCTATCTCACTACCCAGAGACAAGGGGAAATTTTGTTACTAGAAGTCCACGTGAAAGAATCCCGGCCCTCACCGGGGCTTGAACCCGGGACCTCCAGCACTCGAGGCGGACACCATATCTCGAGACGACTCAGCCTCCTAATATGGGAAGGGCATGGACATAGCTGGATGGAATAGGTAATTATAGGAGGGCTAGGAATGAGTTAGTTTCAGGGCCTATGTCCCAATGGGGGAATAGAAGGCAGAAGTAGAGAACGACTGGCACGGATGTGTCATCTTTAGGGAACATGCAGGTACACGTGGACTGGCCAGGATGTCCGCTTTAGGGAACATGCTGGTACACATGGAGTGGCCTGGGTGTGTCATCTTTAGAGAATAAGCTAGTACACACGGACTGACCAGGATATTAGCTTTAGAGAACATGCTGGTACACACGGACTGGCCAGGATGTCAGTATTAAAGATCATCCTGGTACACACGGACTGACCATGACGTCAGCTTTAGGGAACATGCTGGTACTAATGCATCTACTTACTACTACAACCACTGTTATTACCGCCACTACTACTACTACTACTACTACTACTACTACTACTACTACTACTACTACTACTACTACTACTACTACTACTACTACTACTAATACTACTACTTCTACTACCACCACTACTGCTACTACCACTACTACTACTACTACTACTACTACTACTACTACTACTACTACTACTACTACTGCTACTACTACTACTAC
>OY992876.1:445763787-445796287 GCA_963921405.1 Cepaea hortensis | reverse complement strand
ACCAATCCACAGTTACCAATCCACGGTTACCAATCCATGGTAACCAATCTGCAGATACCAATCCACAGTTACCAATCCATAGTGACCAATCCACGGTTACCAATACACAGTTAACAATCCCCATTTACCAATCCACAGTTACCAATCCACAGTTACCAATCAATTGTGACCAATCCACAGTTACCAATCCACAGTTACCAATCCACAGTTACCAATTCACGGTGATCAATCTACAGTTACCAATCCATGGTGACCAATCCACAGTTACCAATCCATGGTGACCAATCACGGTTATCAATCTACAGTTACCAATTCACAGTTACCAATCCACAATTACCAATCCACAGTTACCAGTCCATGGTGACCAATCCACAGTTACCAATCCACAGTTACCAATCCACAGTTACCAATCCACAGTTACCAATCCACAGTTATCAATCCACGGTTACCAATCCATGGTGACCAATCTACAGTTACCAATCCACAGTTACCAATCCACAGTTACCAATCCATGGCGACCAATCCACAGTTACCAATCCATGGCGACCAATCCACAGTTACCAATCCACAGTTACCAATCCACAGTTACCAATTCACGGTGACCAATTTACAGTTACCAATCCATGGTGACCAATCCACAGTTACCAATCCACAGTTACCAATCCATGGTGACCAATCCACGGTTATCAATCTACAGTTACCAATTCACAATTACCAATCCACGGTTATCAATCCACGGTTACCAATCCACAGTTACCAATTCACAGTTATCAATCCACAGTTACCAATCCACGGTTACCAATCCACGGTTACCAATCCACAGTGACCAATCCACGGTGACCAATCCACAGTGATCAATTAATTTCCTGGTCAGAGTGCCAAATCACTATCTGTAAATGCAAACACTCACTAGGCAACCTCTATAATAATGCACTCCATTGTAAGTTTTCATACGCGCGTATCGTTTGAAAGACGTATCTAGTCACAACAAGTATACAGATAAGTAACTTTTATATTTATATTTTCATGTAGTATTGTTCATTGTTGTTAGGGTTTCTTTGTTCATACCTGGACGCTTACTAAACAAGGTGGACAGCGCATAGATGCCTTTGAATATAAATGTTATAGACGAGTTTTAAGAATATCTTGGATACAGAAATGAACAAATGAATCCATACGATAAGATCTGAATATTGAAGAAGGTTGGATACTAAAGACGATAAAACAGAAAATTGATATACTTTGGTCTCTTGAAACGTCATGAAAGTTTGGAGAGAGCTTTAAAAAAAGTCGCTTAAAAGTCGACCGGGTCGACTTCATCGCACCGGGTTTTATACCATATGGCTCGGTCCCTTTCCGCAGCACGGAAAGCGTCGCACAAAGCACGAACTCCATAGCTTTTAGCGACGATCCACAGGAGTCTCCGAAACATTTAACTCGTAAATCGAAGGGTGCGGCCCGGAATCGAACCCACAACCTTCGGAGCACGAGTCAAACGGCTTGACCACTTCGCCACAGAGACTCCCGCAATATGCTCCCGCAATGGAGAGAGCAATAATGGATAATATGCCCGAGAAAAGAGGAAGAGGAGGGCCAAAGAGAAGTTGGGTGTAGGATGTGGCAGATACGGGACATCTTGCTTATGACCGAGAAGTTTTCCGTAAGATTTTTATGAGAGCGTGGTTCTGCAAAGAACATGCTGAATGAATGAAGTATTTTTCATGTAGTTGTGTCGGTTTGTGTGTGTGTTTATTCTGTGCTGATGAAGGCTTTAGCCGCAGCGTCCATTTCGTTACATGTAATCGTATTCTAGTAAACCTCACAATCTACATCTCGTTTTCTGGTGATTAGCCAAGGTAACCAGACGCTGTTCTCTCTGCACGATCCCAGTCCGTACACACAACACTCCATTTGCGTACACGAACCCCAATCCGTACACACAACACCCCATTTTGCGTACACGAACCCCAAACTGTACAATCGTAACGCCTGCGTACACCAGATCCCGTCTGTCCACATATACCTCGCCACGATAAGTATCTTACAAATGCGCCCTCAGAATCAATACCAGCCTTTATTCCACGGGTAGCCCTGGCAACTTCAGCGGCTAACGGCGTCTCTTGAGACAGAACATAACTAATTATTAGTCAGTTCGCATTTCGCTAGTGGTCTTACCATTCTCGCTACAACCCAGTTCTACAAAACTAATTACCCAACCTAATGTGCGAAAACTGGTTTCTGCCTCTGAAAAGTGGACCATGAGAAAAGATAGCGGAAAAGACCGATTTCTGTTAAATTGGGTATTGGTTGTGGCATGATGTTACTCTTGATGTGTATAGACAAAGAAACGCGGAAATTGTGATTGGCTGCAATAAAAACATAGAGAAGATAAGTGGGTGTACGTGACAGATTAGAGACATCTATAGACAGATGGAAGTAGGTGTACGTGACAGATTAAAGATATCTATAGACAGATGGGTCTTCTTCTTCGTTTGTTAATTAATTTTTTTTTTTTTTTTTGGAGTGGCGTAATTGCTTTGTTCCTTTTTAAACATCCGGTGTGCTGATGCCGAGGTAATGGGGTTCAACCCCTACACCAGACAGTTAGGCTAAACTGTTGACTTCTCGTCTTTGACTTTGGGATGTAAATTACAAGTATCTCTGAAATCGAAGTGGGTTCACCTGATGGCGAGGGACACTGATAGTAGGGAAAAGCTCATCCACAGGCAAAATTCAGCCCAATGTTACTAGAAGTGGTGAGTATGGACTACGTTTGAGTTCAAAGCGAGCGAGCGCGAAAAAAAAAATAATAATAATAACAGCTACGATATGTGCGCCTTTCGGCCGACACATCTGACTTTTCCCCGGCATTTGTTGACCAGGTATGCCTTTCCGGGTAGCATAGTTAGACAGTCTACTGTCACAGTTGGAATTTTGTTGGGTGGATATTAAAATAATTGTCACTTCGTAGATGTCATACTTAGTGCATATTATGCTCCATTAGTGATTAGTGAGGACCATCGTTATCATCACGTTCTGGGCAAGTTCATAGCTGCTCCGAACTCCTCCTGAACATCTGCACCCGGGTATATCAGCTGATCGCACCAGTTCTGTCACCGATCTCTTCCTGAACATCTGCACCCGGGTATATCAGCTGATCGCACCAGTTCTGTCACCGATCTCCTCCTGAACATCAAAACCCGGGTATATCAACTGATCGCACCAGTTCTGTGTTGGGTAATCTAATATCTTGTGCTCTTAAGAAAATATCCATGTCTGGCGGCTCCCCGCTTCACAGCCGTCTTCCTCACTCTGGACAAGGAAGCAGTTTCCCAGGTGCCCTTAAAGTAATCTATTCGTCCAGCATCTCTTATAGCGCTGATGATGTCTGGCTCATCCATTGCGCTTCTCACTTCAACCATCGCCATGTTCGCCACCCGATTGGCTCGCTTGTTGCCTTTCACACCCGAGTGCCCCGGTACATAAATGACAGCTGGACAATTTGTGATGTGCTCAGTGTGACGAGCCACTCGTGTCGTAGGAGGCCTGTAAGGACCTTGAACTTGTTCACTGAATCACCCAGTATGCATGCGTGTGAATACTTGTGCATGCCGAGCCGATTCAGGGCATCGGTTGCAGCCATTGTTCCCATCTTGAGGCTGCTTGTTGTCACGGCAAAAGCACCACATGCTTGCTTGACAGTTTTACAACTTGGGCTTTCTGGGGATGCCCGTGCACTTGGCTTGTCCCGGACTTCCGAGACATCCGTAAACATCCCTGCATCGCCCGCATCGGTGTTTTCGTGCCTTGGCGCTTTGACCTCTGTGTCTACTGGAGCAGGATGTAAACTTGTGTCAAGAGTGACACGGACAGAGATGGTAGCATGGGGGATCTGCCGGCACGTGTATCTATTCCCTTCCAAGATTGATATCTGTGGGTCTGCATACTTGGTGGATGGCTTCCTCAACACGTCCCATTCATGTTCTGCTCCTTTTCACTGAATTTCCTTCAGGTGTTGACAGGGCAGCGTGCGGTGGGTGTCGCAGATCTGCCTTCACTTAAAGGTAATCACGTGCTCTGGTCAGTTTTAATCTGCTATTCACAAGGGGAAAGACCAGAGGGTATCCCTTGTGAAACGTGAACAATGAGCAGACAAGCTGAAAAACATCTGGTGGCAGTGGAAATGTTTGTTCTGAGGAAAATGCAAAGAATACCATGGACAGAGAGAAAAACCAATGAGTAAGTCCTACAAGAAGCAAATGAAAACCGTAGACTGATTAGAGAAATTAGACGCAGACAATCAAAACATTTTTATTACGTTATGAGAAGACAACTAGAGAACTTGGTGACAACTGGCAAAATTGAAAGGAAAGAACAAGGGGAGGCAGAGAAGTTAATATCGAGACAAGAACACAGAGCTGATCCGCGACGATGGTGATCGTGTAAGACGGCAAAACATGACCGCCCACGCTTATCCACATGGCACATGATGATAATGATCCCATGGCACCACAAAATATGTTTCTGGTGCATCCGAGGATGGTCCGCGTGGCTTCATTATCTATTTCTTTGAGTCTGTGTTTTTGTTGTTTGTGTGGTGCTAATTGTTAGAATGGATAGAAATGGTATAAATATAAACATACTGGTAAATTTAATATCGAAGATATCAAAAACCGAAAAATTTAACATTGATAGATATCAAAGATCAGACAAATTTAGCATAGACAGATAAAAGACAAATATAACATCAAGAGATATCAAAGAGTAGACAAATTTAACGTCAACAAACATCAGTAAGCATAAATGTTTAACAGCAACACATATATCGAAGAACATAAATTTAACAGTGAGAAGACAAATGAACATCACAAATCTCAGTAAGCATAAACACTTAACATCAATACGTATCAAAGAGCTGATAAATTTAACACAGACCTATATCAAAGAGCAGATTAATGTAACATTAACAGACACAAAACAAATTTAACGTCAATACAGATCAAATAACAGAACTTGTAACTTCATCAGATATCACAGAGCAGACAAATTTAACATCAACAAAAATCACAGAGCAGACAAATTTAACATCAACAAATATCACTAGCAGTCAAATCTAACATCAACAGATATCTAAAGAGCGTACAAATTTAAAATCAAGAGATACCAAAGGGCCAACACATTAAAAATCGACTTATATCAAAGGGCAGACAAATTAAAGACCACTAGATATCCACACATTCATACACGGACTAAAGGCTATGGCACTTTCACAACTAATCGATGTTACAGTCAGTGACTACCCAGTCGGGAGGAAGAGGACGCGATCGACAATATAGGACACGCGTAACTTCTCTTGGGGCATCATTTAATTGAATTTGCTGATGGTCTCTGGCCTAGCGGGAGTTCGGGTGGCCAAATTTGAAATGGTTTTCCCCCCACTATAGTTGGGCGCTGACAATATTCCCTTCGCACTAACCACTAGCTCGGTAGAGAAATAATTCATACTGGATTCAAAAGTTGTGTTGTTAAAATACAGAGGGATTCTGATGTTTACCCCGTTTTTTTTATTTTTAAGGGAAAGAGGAGAGGGAGGGTCTTCGTGGTGAAGTGGTCAGCTGCCTGCCTAGCTCTTCCAAGGTTAGGTTCGATTCCGGGTTACGACGTTCGGTTCACGAGTGCAGCTTTCTCGGAGACTCCTGGGGGTCGTCGCTGGAACTACGGTGTTGGTGCTTTGTGTGACCCTTTCCGCGTGCCAACCTGCGACAAGAGACCTAGCCATTTGGGATAAAACCCGGTGCAATGAAGTCGATCCTCTTGCTCTTGTTCTGTAATGTACCATTAGTGTTCCAAATGGCTAGAATGTTCCTTTATGTACCATTAGTGTACCAAATGGCTAGAATGTTCCTTTATGTACCATTAGTGTACCAAATGGCTAGAATGTTCCTTTATGTACCCTTAGTGTACCAAATGGCTAGAATGTTCCTTTATGTACCATGTGTGTACCTAATGGCTAGAATGTTCCTTTATGTACCGTGTGTGTACCAAATGGCTAGAATGTTCCTTTATGTACCCTTAGTGTACCAAATGGCTAGAATGTTCCTTTATGTACCATGTGTGTACCTAATGGCTAGAATGTTCCTTTATGTACCATGTGTGTACCAAATGGCTAGAATGTTCCTTTATGTACCCTTAGTGTGCCAAATGGCTAGAATGTTCCTTTATGTACCCTTAGTGTACCTAATGGCTAGAATGTTCCTTTATGTACCCTTAGTGTACCAAATGGCTAGAATGTTCCTTTATGTACCCTTAGTGTACCAAATGGCTAGAATGTTCCTTTATGTGCCATGTGTGTACCTAATGGCTAGAATGTTCCTTTATGTACCATGTGTGTACCAAATGGCTAGAATGTTCCTTTATGTACCCTTAGTGTACCAAATGGCTAGAATGTACCTTTATGTACCCTTAGTGCACCTAATGACTAGAATGTTCCTTTTTGTACCCTTAGTGTACCTAATGGCTAGAATGTTCCTTTATGTACCATGTGTGTACCTAATGGCTAGAATGTTCCTTTATGTACCATGTGTGTACCTAATGGCTAGAATGTTCCTTTATGTACCATGTGTGTACCTAATGGCTAGAATGTTCCTTTATGTACCATGTGTGTACCTAATGGCTAGAATGTTCCTTTATGTACCGTGTGTGTACCAAATGGCTAGAATGTTCCTTTATGTACCCTTAGTGTAAAAATGGCTAGAATGTTCATTTATGTACCCTTAGTGTACCAAATGGCTAGAATGTTCTTTTATGTACCATTTGTGTACCTAATGGCTAGAATGTTCTTTTATGTACCATTTGTGTACCTAATGGCTAGAATGTTCTTTTATGTACCATTTGTGTACCTAATGGCTAGAATGTTCTTTGAAGAAAACTCAGAATACCAAATCCAGGTCGACATAGCCTACAGTGGGTACCAGGAATTGCCTTGGGAAGTAAGGACGGTCGGTGTAATAGTAGAAGGAGAAGATGAAGAGTGGGAGGAGGAGGAGGAAGAGGAGGAAGAAGAAGAAGGAGGAGGAGGAATAATAATATGAGGAGGAGGAGGAGGAGGAGAGGGGGGAAGAGGATGAGAAGGAGGAGGATGAAGAAATGGAAGAAGAGGATGAACAAAAAGAACAAGAAGCTGCAATATCAAAATAGAAAAAAAAAAGAAGAAGAAGAGCGAGCGAAGAAACGCTAGAGCGAACGAACGCTAGAAGAATGAGAAGGACAGGACATGCACTTTTATTGAAGAGACTGTAATAATTTCTGCTAAAAATAAGCTAATAACATGTTTTAAACACAAATTATACTCCTATCTTAATGTATGTTCCTTAAACAACCCGGCGCTCTATTCGTGTGCCACTTCAGGGAGAGGATTGCACGGCCATCGATCCAAATTTGAATAACGAGTTCGCAAATGAAAACACACGTTTTCAAATCCGTCGAATCCAAAAATAATTTGTGAAAGTCTGTTATTTGCCGGTCTCAATGCTGTGTGAACATTGGCTGAAACAGATCTAATTTTCCCTTTTTTTTTTTTACCTAGTCAGGTCATGCGGCGGTCTCGTAATTTACTGCGTGTTATCGTTTCAAACTTTGTCATTTTATTAATTAATTCATTCATTCATTCATTCATTCATTCAGTAGCATGTACTTTGCAGAACCTCGTTCCCATAACAACCGTCCGGAAAACTTCTCGGTTATAAGCAAGATGTCCCGCGTCCGATACACCCATCTGGAGATCATCTGCCACATCCTGCACCCTTCTACTCTTTGGCCTTCCTCTTCCTCTCTTCCCGGGCATATACCCCTCCATTATTGTTCTCTCCAAACTTTCGAGACGTTTCAAGTGACCAAAATATTTCAGTTTTCTTTGTTTTATCGTCTTTAGTAGCCAACCTTCTTAAATATTCAGCTCTTGCCCTTTGGATGCATTTGTTCTTTTTCTGTATCCAAGATATTCTTAGAACCCGTCTATTGCATTTATATTCAAAGGCATTCAATGCACAGTTCGCCTTGTTTAGTAAGTGTCCAGGTTTCACAGGCGTATCTTTCAATAGGAAAGATGCATGCTCTTAAAAATATATTTTCTGTAATTCTGTCTGTCCCAGTCCATAAATCATTCAATTGTTTTCGTTTTTGAAGCTCGTTTTATACAGGAGAAACTTACATTATGACTACTAATTAATGTTTGTCTCGGTGGCAATGGCCCTTACGGACGCAATTCGTAATCCCGCTTACCCACGTACGAAACAGAGCTGCGACCGATTTGGCAGCAGACCGCGTTGCTCTAAGTTTTAACGTGTTGGTATGGGAGCCGGTCGTTAAGAAAGCAATTGCAAACTACTGAACATAAACTTCCCAAGACATCAACAACAGCAGTAAAATGCTGGTGTTGACAGCGATGTCCTGTAAATAGGATATGAAAAAAAAAAATAATACTAGTAATGTTTGGAGGTGCGGTTTTGTAGTGGCCAGGCCTTTGTCTCTCAATGCAATTGTCATGGGTTTGCAGGAAGGCCAATTTTTACTATTGAACCGGGCTTCCAATTCGACCCATCCTAAAATGGGTGTCATGGTTTGTCTACGGAAGTAAAGGCGGTCGGTGTTATAGTAGAAGAGGAGGGGGAGCAAGAACAAGAAGCTGTAATATCAAAAGAAGAAGAGTGAAGGAACGAACGGAAGGAGGTGGAGGATAAACACTAATATTGACGAGACTGCAGTAAAAAATGTTTGTTGCATATCCTTTGCAAGGCGTCGCAGTCAACGCCAGCATTTTTTGCTGTTGTGATCTCTTGGCAAGTTTATGTCCAGTAGTTTGCCATAGACTGCAGTAAGTTCTGTTAAAAATAAGCTATTGACTCGTTTTAAAGAAAAGGTGGAGGAAGAACAAGAAGCTGCATTTATAAAGAAGAAGAAGAGCTACAAGCGAGCGAGCGATGGAACGAACGAATGGTAGAATGAGAAGGAACAGGATGACAAGCACCCTTATTGACCCTTATTAGTTATGTTATACAGTTGAAAATTACATTATGACTAATTTATTGATTTATGTTGTCCTTTCCGTATTTGAAATTTGAAGACTGAGCACAACCCACTGCTGGCAACGCTGATCGTATTCCGGTACGAACCGTGGGCATTGTCCACGTCAGATTGCAAGCACTAACTTTTATGTGTGTGTTTTTTTTACCTGGGCTCCCACCATAAAATTGCTACCAGGAAATGTCTTGTAAAGTAAACCAGCGAAACACTCACAGCATCAACCATCGATTGCCGACTGGTCTATGAAAATACGGGCCTAGAACCAGTAGCGGACTGGATGGCAAGTGGAACCCCCAAATGAAGAAGGTCACCTTAAACATGAGACAATATGTTAACTGATTAAGTGCCGAAGGATAATATATCGCCAAACGTGACTTCTCATTTGGACAGAAGGATGATATATCGCCACATGTGACCTCCCATTTGGACAGAAAGACGATATATCGCCACATATGACCTCTCATTTGGACAAAAGGGCGATGTATCGATCGTCTCGGCTCTTCTTTTTCCAATCAGACGTGGACAAGGCCCAAGGTTCTTACCGGAATACAATCAGCGTTGTCAGTAGTGGGTTGTGCTCAATCTTCAGATATCTAATCAATGTTTGGGAGGTGTCGTTGTGTAATTGGGGGGAGGGAGCGGTTATGCAGTGCGGAGGCGCGGTAGTGTAGTTGGGAGGTGCGGTGGTGTAGTGGAGAGGCGGGGTGGTGTAGTGGAGAGGCGGGGTGGTGTAGTGGGGAGGCGGGGTGGTGTAGTGGAGAGGCGGGGTGGTGTAGTGGGGAGGCGGGGTGGTGTAGTGGGGAGGCGGGGTGGTGTAGTGGGGAGGCGAGGTGGTGTAGTGGGGAGGCGGGGTGATGTAGTGGGGAGGAGCGGTGGTGTAGTGGGGAGGAGCGGTGATGTAGTGGGGAGGTGCGGTAGTGTAGTGGGGAGGTGTGGTGGTGTAGTGGAGAGGTGCGGTGGTGTTGTGGGAAGATGTGGTGGTGTATTTGGGAGGTGCGGTGGTGTAGTGGGGAGGTGTGGTGGTGTAGTGGAGAGGTGCGGTGGTGTAGTGAGAAGGTGTGGTGGTGTATTTGGGAGATGCGGTGGTGTAGTGAGGAGGTGTGGTGGTGTAGTTGGGAGGTTCGGTGGTGTAGTGGGGAAGCGTGGTGGTGAGAGAGAGAGGGTGAGAGAGAGAGAGAGAGAGAGAGAGAGAGAGAGAGAGAGAGAGAGAGAGAGACGAAATGGAACCAAAAGAACACCTAATTGAACTAGATGAAGAGGCCGTCCACGTAAACAATGGACAGAGGGAATAGCAGAATACATGGGCGTCTCGATATATGAAGTCCATAAACGGGAGCTCTCCCGCTGTATATGCTTCACCTGGACACCGCAAGGTACAAGAAGAACAAGATGTGATGTGATGAGACAGTATGAATATTACATTCCCAGGCGTGACTACTTCCAACCATGTCTGCCTTTGACACAGACATTTCTAGCTAGGACCATCGCTTTTTTGTAGGCCTAAGTGCACGAAAACAGTCACAATTTGTAGGCTGTTGGTAAGAATATACTAAAGTATTTGGTGACAACCGGCAAGATTGAGGGGAAGAGTGCAAGGCGAAGGCGGGGAAGTAATATATCGATGGTCGAGACAAGAACGCAGAGCTGATCCACGACTCTGGTGATCGCGTGAGATTGCGAAACATGACTGCCCAAGCTTACCGACATGACACATCATGATGATGATGAAGTGCACGGATGAATAAGTAATCAGTCCTCTCATCACTTAGCGAGCTACGAGAGCTGGCATCGAACGCTTGCACTACCGCGCACAAGCCATTGTCAAAGTATCGTCCTGTGGTTTGTTTGTTTGTTTGTTTGTTTGTTTTTTTTTTTGTTTTTTGTTTTTTTTTGGGGTGTGGGGGGGGGGGGGCGTTACGTGTATTTAGTATATGGTGCGAGCACTCATATTTTATAGACCACGTTGCACTCGAGGGCTGATGCGGTCAATATCACGCTGCCCGAGTTTATTTTCCAATATAATTCCTGGTACCGATTTTAGGTTGAGTCAATTTTAAAATTTCGCCGAATTTAAACCCTTGACCACTGCCTGGCAGACAACCATACTAGCCACTACGCCAGTCACTATGGTAACATATAGTTTGTGTCGCTTGAAAGTTATCAAGTTCATAACCCACCACATTCGTTGTATAAAGGTAGTCCATAAATAAATACATAGTATTGTGTGGCACTCATTGAAGAAGAAGGAAATAGAGATAAGAGGACGCTCTAGACAACATAAAATCTGAAAGCTATAGTTACCGGCCGGTATTCGAACCTGTCACCTCCAATTGGCGATAGCGCCTTGCTGCAGGAACAAGTGTACTTCGACGCATGACCAACTAGACACTCCAAAAAAGATGTCTTCATTAATTAGATCTATCATACAGATGAACCTACAACTATGGAATACGGACAGAATTCGTATCCTTTGATGCTATCTTTTTTTTCAAATTTTATGTTGTCTAATGCGTCCTCTAATCTCTACTTCCTTCCTTTCCTTCTATGAGCGCCAAACAATACTATGTGTGTTTATTTATGGACTGTTTTAGTGGCCTCAAAGGGTTCCCCAATTGATTTCCTGTATATTAAGTTAGTAGGACCGAAATGTGGCTGATCCGGTCACAGGAATATTAATATGAGACTGGGATGGGCCCTAATTATAACTTCTCTTCTGGGATTGAACGGGGTAGGGGTAATGGAAAAACGACGACCATTGCCCTTTAGCGGGTGCTGTGGCAAAGGGCTTACGAACGCCATTCGCAATTCCGCATATGGCGTTCGAAACACAGCTGCTGGCGATTTGGGAGCAGGCTGCCTTGCGCTGGTTTACATACAATGGTAGTACCGGTCGTTCAGAAAGCAATGAAAACTACTGGATGTAAACTTGCCAAGAAATCACAAACAGTGAAAATATTACTGGGTTGACTGTATCGTCTTGTAAAGGACATGCAACTAACTTTAAGGATGTCCTTTATTAGTAGCCTACTTCGAGAAAGTTGGTACCCAGGCAAGTCTGTCACTGTTTTACTGTCTACTTGTGCTATACAGCCTACATGTGCTTTACTGTCTGCATGTGCTTTAATGTCTACATGTGCTTTACTGTCTGCGTATGATTTACTGTCTAAATGTGCTTTACTGTCTGCATGTGCTTTAATGTCTACATGTGCTTTACTGTCTGCGTATGCTTTACTGTCTACATGTGCTTTACTGTCTACATGTGCTTTACTGTCTGCGTATGCTTTACTGTCTACATGTGCTTTACTGTCTACATGTGCTTTACTGTCTGCGTGTGCTTTACTGTCTAAATGTGCTTTACTGTCTACATGTGCTTTTCTGTATACATGTGCTTTACTGTCTACATGTGCTTTACTGTCTGAGTGTGCTTTACTGTCAACATGTGCTTTACTTCTACACTGTCTACATGTGCTCTACTGTCTGCGTGTGCTTTACTGTCTACATGTGCTCCACTGTCTACATGTGCTTTACTGTCTGCGTGTGCTTTACTGTCTACATGTGCTCCACTGTCTACATGTGCTTTACTGTCTACATGTGCTTTACTGTCTACATGTGCTTTACTGTCTGCGTGTGCTTTACTGTCTGTGTGTGTTTTACTGTTTGCGTGTGCTTTACTGTCTGCATGTGCTTTACTGTCTAAGTGTGCTTTACTGTCTTCGTATAATCGCAAATTATTCGAACACTATCTCAGTACGGATTATCTTCCCCCTTAATACAAGAAATAATAATAATAATAATAATAATAATAATAATAATAATAATAATAATAATAATAATAATAATAATAATAATTGTCGCGTAACGTATTCTACTAGGATGGAATTGGATCAAAGTAGATACTAAATAGACTTCTACAAATAGAGAATCTAACCACTGCTGAAGAAGCGATCAAATGGCTCGAAGTTCTAGAAGAATGATTAACAAAGTCCCAGAATGGATCACTACTTCTAAACAGTGCCAGGCGGAAAGTTATGACGACTAACTGTACTAACACACGAAGACAGTATGTCAAGTTATTCCTGCTAACGTGCCTGGATGAATAATGAGCCCCCACTGCCTAATGATAAGACAGAATGATACGTATAGATGTAGTCCTTTCACTCGTCACACAATCTGATGATGCTAATTCGACTACTATGATGACAGACGCAGTTGTTAAAAATCCAAATATAACATAACGTTTAATCCTACAGAACACTACGTGAGCCCCACTGGGAACTCACTGACACATAAGAGATACGCAGATCCCTGACATCTTGACCAGATAATGTTCAGCTAGATGATATAATCATAGACACTTAGCCAATAGCGGACAAATTAGGATTGCTGTGCAGTGGCAAACGGGTGGGTAGCCACTCATCTGATAATTCGTAGCCTCCTGGATGGTAAGCTGGCAGTGCTGACTGGATCGTGGTATGGACTCCACTCTCTGCTGCATCAAGTGAGTGGTTCGTAGCTCAATCACCGGTCGTGACTACGGCTACAGATGATCAGGGTGCAGGCTCCTGCAACTAGATTTTGACTGGCCTATCGGGAGTGGAGACTATCATTGGCTTTTCTATGTTTTAGAGGGTTTTTCGGCTTAACAAGAGCCAGCAATAAAATATGTTTAAACACAGACAGGTGTTCAATTTTAGCCAATTGACGTGATAGCTCCTGCTCCTTCCAGGTTGCTAGAAAAAAAAAATGGCAGATCTTAGGGTGCTACCGGAAGTTAACTTCTCATCCAGGAGAGTTCCCTTCCTGTGGCCAAATTATTTTTCATAGCCAAACCTGAATATAAATTCAGCCTGACTTGATTTCTTGGCTTGTAAACGAACTGTACCCTACATCTACTTCTAACTATAAGAAGAAATAGTATTTAACTCTCTCTATAGTTTTATGTATATAAATACACTAACCAAAGACGATTTTATCTAATATTTGAAAATATAGATAAAAATAAAAATTACTACAGGATACATAGAGGGGTTTACTGAGGGCTATCTCCATCTAGTAACAAAACGATCTGAGAGGTGGGCCAACCTGTCACAAATGCCCATCGTTCAAAAAAGTTGGAGAAGCAACTTTTTCTCCAGCCCGAACTCTCATATAGTTTTGTCAGCCCTTACTCTGACGTTTATGGGTCATTTGGACAGGTCCCCCTCTTCATCAATAGCACAATGTCTATTCACTATTCTCAGACTCTTCGTTTCTAAGACACCTTCTAAGAAACCTCCTCGCTTGATGTCGCTTCCATGGAAATCTTCTCTGGAAACTTTGCTTTCGTTGGTCGGGGTGTCCTTCGTCTGTCACTGATAAAGGTCCTACAATTCCAACATCTCTCCTTCGACCCAATTGGTCTTGATCCCTATACTTCATGCGCGTCGTCCTTACTTTCCCTTTAGACGTCTCTAAGTTGGGATCGTGTTCAGCCGCGTCATCTTCCTCACATCTGTCTGGGTTGTCCTCCCATCTGGCTTGATCCCCTTTGGATCTATTATCAACCACAGCCAGAGTCATAATATGAACTGGTGGGTTCGTGTTGTTCTCAAAATGTCTTTTGAGTAAATTCACGTGGAAGACTGTAGTTTTCCCGCGAATAGAAACGGAGTACTTGTTGCTGGACACCTTCTCTTTAATGATGAATGGTCCTTGCCAAGCAATTTCTAACTTATTATCCCCTTTGGTTAATAAGACTAGCACTTTATCTCCTACCTCTAGAGACTGGTTTCTAATAGGTTTATTATAGAAGGAAGCCTGTTGTTTTCTGGCACGACGGAGAGTGGAGTTAGCTAATTTCCATCCCGTGTGCAGTTTCTGTTTCAGTTCCTCTACATACTGTGAAGACTTGACGACACTCTCATCTGTTCCTTCATCAGTCCAGGTTCTCAAAAGAGCCTCCAGCGGTCCTTTAATTGGTCGTCCGAACAATAGTGTAGCAGGTGGAAGACCGGTGGCGACATGTGGTACTTCTCGATAGGCAAACATTGCTGCTGATAAGTACGTGTCCCAACTATCTGGTTTCTCCTGGACTAACTTGTTCATGATCGATTTGAGAGTCCCCGTATATTTGACCACAAGTCGCTTATTCTCTGTGAGACTAAAACCTGTGTTGATATGGTGCATCCTGAAGATGTCAGAGATTTCTCCCCTTAACTTCTCATTCAATAATGACCCATTATCACTTACAATAAGAATAGGGAATCCTACTCTGGTAAATATTTCTAGGAGAGCCTCTGCTACCCTAGTTGCATTGATGGAGGGCAGTACAGTAGCTTCAGCCCACATTGTACCTGTATCTACTACAGTTAAAATATAAGTATTTTTCTTCTTAGAAGTGGGCAGTGGACCAATAATGTCTATAGCTACTCGCTCAAAAGGAATGTTCAAAACTAACCCTTCCCCTATGGAAACAGGAGTAGACCACTGCTTGGGGGAGCCATGTTGACACTCCGGACAAGACTGGACGTATCTTCGTATGTCAGCAGTCATTCCCGGCCAAAAATAATGACAAGAAATACGCTGGGTAGTAACTCCTACAGTCATATGTCCACTGAAGGATATGGTATGTCCCATATGCAA
This sequence comes from Cepaea hortensis, assembly GCA_963921405.1. Taxonomy (NCBI): domain Eukaryota; kingdom Metazoa; phylum Mollusca; class Gastropoda; order Stylommatophora; family Helicidae; genus Cepaea; species Cepaea hortensis. The sequence goes on along the minus strand of OY992876.1, from coordinate 445,780,585 downwards.
TATCTGATTACGATATTGTTTCGGCACGACAAGTTGCCCGTGTTCGGTACCCATAGTTCCTGCCCTATGGTACAACAACTTGTCCTTTAAATAGAAATTTCCAGCTGCTGGAGGATTTCTACCGGTTGGCAGTTTGCCAAAACAAGAGGCTAAAGTCGGACATTCATTTTGTGCAGCCCTAATCTCCCGAGGTAGAGGGTTGATAGAGAGTATAGGTTCATGTGACTGTGCAACCTGACTCCGGGTCTCCACTGCTGCCATTATCAGTGGTGATGAGGGTTCTCCTAAATATACATACTTACGACCAAGCATGAAAGGATATACCGGATCATCGATCACTGCAGCTGAAATGAGTCCAGTGACATACTTAGACGTCACATGTACTTTGGCTATCTTAGCTATTATAGTTGGAGAGCTCCTGGTAGCCCCTTTGACTACAACTGTTTGTTTAGTTAACTGTGATGGTTTCACTAACTGCTTAGCTATTATTGCATCACACTGGAGTCCACTGTCATAGAGACATAGTACTGGACTACCGTTAACCAGAATAGTTTCAACCGTGGGTGGCCTAGTTCCATTACTTGAACATATGTTCTGTTGGGTACTTGCCCCCGTAATCATACACGCAGCATACTGGGTAGGGGGATTATTTCTGCACACGCTCGTGTGGTGATCATTACTTTTGCAGATCTTGCAGTAAGGTTTACCCCATCCACTATTGTTTGCTGGTGGTTTTTGTTTTTGAAACCCAGGATTTTGGTGTGGACCCCCAGTGTGCCCTCTGGTGTCTTTACCGTAAGAGTTGTTCTGCTGAAAACCCTTATTCTGTGTTGCAGGAGTATTTTGAGCAGTAGAAGAATTACAAGATTTAGTGGTAGCTACTTCGCCATGGGCAGTTAAATATCGTTCGGCTAGTGAGATAACCTCCTCTAGCCGAGCACCACCATTCTCTGCAATAAAGGTTTGTAGCTGTTTTGGAAGAACATCTTTAAATTGCTCAACAAGTATTAGTTCCGCCAGCCCGTCATAAGTAGCATCCAAATCACTCAGTTCTACCCACTTGTTAAAATAAGTGTGTAACCGTGAGGCGAACTGAGGAAATGATTCTCCTTGTGACCGTTTGGCTGTACGGAACTTCAACCTGTAGGCACTAGAAGTTAACTGAAATCGTTTCAAGAGAGCATTTTTGAGTGTGACAAAGTCCTTCTCAAGACCTGGAGGGAGTTTTGCAAACACGTCATACGCTGGACCGCGAAGTGCTTGGGAGAGTTTAATATTAAATTTATCCTTAGGCAGATTGTAGGCTTCACACATTAACACAAATTTGTCAAGATATTCATCCATCTGATCCTCCTTCGGGTCGAAGTGGGCCAGTGGAAAACTCATTGATCCTGGAGTAATATGTGGTCCTGAGGAAATGTCTTGGCAGTCAGTTGGAGAGCTGGCACTGCTAAATCTGGAGGCATCAGGACTTTGTAGTTCCAATCTCCTCAGTTCCAACTCGTGCTGTCTTAACTGCTCAGCTAATTTCAAGTCCTTGTCCAGTTCTGCTTGCTTCAACTGGTTGTCCAATTCAGCCTGTTTCAACTGGTTGTCCAATTCAGCCTGTTTCAACTGGTTGTCCAATTCAGCTTGTCGCATCTTCTCTCTGGATTCAATTTCTGCCATCTGGATTTGTAATTTAATTCTTTCCTCTCGTTCTTCCTTCTCTTTGATGATGTCCCTTTGTTCTCGGCGCCATGTTCTTCCTTCTTCTATTACATATTTTTCCAACTCTGCACCCTCATAACCTAACAATGTTCCTTGTTCTCGCAGTTCCTCCTTAGTAGGTGGCTTTTCAGAAGACATGTTAGTTATGTAATAATATATCTGTTGATACACCTGGATAACTCACTCACTTAATCAAGAATGTGTTTGTCGCAAAGATTCACAAATATCTTCAATAACAAGCATAAAAAATGTTACACATTGACACAACACTTACCCGTTTGCCAGCAATTCACCTTTGCCCTAACTTATGTTATCCTATATTATAAGTATGTATATATTAACTAGTATGATTAGTAGCTATCTCTATTTAGTGACTGAAAGTTAGAACTATCTATGAAGTTGGATACTCGACTGAACCCAACAATCTATAGGATTGTCATGCCCGGACCGAGCCACCAGTGTCGCGTAACGTATTCTACTAGGATGGAATTGGATCAAAGTAGATACTAAATAGACTTCTACAAATAGAGAATCTAACCACTGCTGAAGAAGCGATCAAATGGCTCGAAGTTCTAGAAGAATGATTAACAAAGTCCCAGAATGGATCACTACTTCTAAACAGTGCCAGGCGGAAAGTTATGACGACTAACTGTACTAACACACGAAGACAGTATGTCAAGTTATTCCTGCTAACGTGCCTGGATGAATAATGAGCCCCCACTGCCTAATGATAAGACAGAATGATACGTATAGATGTAGTCCTTTCACTCGTCACACAATCTGATGATGCTAATTCGACTACTATGATGACAGACGCAGTTGTTAAAAATCCAAATATAACATAACGTTTAATCCTACAGAACACTACGTGAGCCCCACTGGGAACTCACTGACACATAAGAGATACGCAGATCCCTGACATCTTGACCAGATAATGTTCAGCTAGATGATATAATCATAGACACTTAGCCAATAGCGGACAAATTAGGATTGCTGTGCAGTGGCAAACGGGTGGGTAGCCACTCATCTGATAATTCGTAGCCTCCTGGATGGTAAGCTGGCAGTGCTGACTGGATCGTGGTATGGACTCCACTCTCTGCTGCATCAAGTGAGTGGTTCGTAGCTCAATCACCGGTCGTGACTACGGCTACAGATGATCAGGGTGCAGGCTCCTGCAACTAGATTTTGACTGGCCTATCGGGAGTGGAGACTATCATTGGCTTTTCTATGTTTTAGAGGGTTTTTCGGCTTAACAAGAGCCAGCAATAAAATATGTTTAAACACAGACAGGTGTTCAATTTTAGCCAATTGACGTGATAGCTCCTGCTCCTTCCAGGTTGCTAGAAAAAAAAATGGCAGATCTTAGGGTGCTACCGGAAGTTAACTTCTCATCCAGGAGAGTTCCCTTCCTGTGGCCAAATTATTTTTCATAGCCAAACCTGAATATAAATTCAGCCTGACTTGATTTCTTGGCTTGTAAACGAACTGTACCCTACATCTACTTCTAACTATAAGAAGAAATAGTATTTAACTCTCTCTATAGTTTTATGTATATAAATACACTAACCAAAGACGATTTTATCTAATATTTGAAAATATAGATAAAAATAAAAATTACTACAGGATACATAGAGGGGTTTACTGAGGGCTATCTCCATCTAGTAACAAAACGATCTGAGAGGTGGGCCAACCTGTCACAATAATAATAATAAAACCCAGTATAACAGCCAGAACCCTTTTGGTAGACCAGTATATTCCAAATAGTTAATAACAAGTGCCACACCATTATTTAATATTACTGAGTCGCGTAGTATTGATGTTTGCATTTTGTCCCTGCCTTTATAATGCATATATTTTATACTGTTGCTGTACTCAGTTAGCCTTGAATTATGTGTGAATGAAATAATGTATGAAAGAGAGTGATAGAAGGGCAGAATGTTAGACGGGCCTTCGTGCCCAATTCTTAACCCTTTGAAAATAAAGTTTGTTCGTTCGTTCGTTCGTTCGTCCGTTCGTTTGCTTTACTGTCTGCGTGTGTTTCACTGTCAACATGTGCTTTTCTGTCTACATGTAATTTATGAAATCATTTTAACGGTTTTCATCTCTGTCCTAGAGAATTAACTGCATGCTTTGTCAGCCAAAAACAACTCGTAATAACGTATTTATCTGAGAAACCACAATGGTGCTAAATGAAATGAGAACACACGCCATCACAACAGCTACTGCACGCCATTTTTCAAGTATATAATTTACAATGGCGTGGACGTCTGCAACACACCAACGGTAATTTCCTATGACACATAGCACAGAGTGGCTCTTTCATCATGTCTGTGATTGGGATGTATGACATAAGTGGGCTTCTAATTTATATCATCTCTCTATTGATCATTCTCTCGTTTCATCTCACCTTTCTCCACCCTTTTTTTTTTGTCCGAAGCAGTATCCATTCTCCTTTTTTGTTATTGTTGTTGTTGTCCGAAGCAGTTTCGGGGTGGGCCCGAAGACAGTGGTTGGTGTCTCTGGGGCTGTCACGGATGGCAAAGATTGGTTTTATTTACGTACCATGGCATGCGATTGTCCAAGGAAATCAGCTGGCTGATAAGCTTGCGGGGATCGCGACTTTAGAGGTCGGACGAGCCATGAATCAAGGCTGATACAAGTATACTGAATGCTCTACGAGAAGTAAGACTTTTGCGAGAACCAAGTGATGACTGTGAATCTACAACCATGGTCAGACTGCGAGAACAGCAAGTTAAAAGAGGTGTGGCCAAACAAGATCACTCTGCAGGAAGCCAAAGAAGATTAATAAACCAATACAGAACTGGTGTCGTTAGCCGCTACACACTGCGGGATTTACTGAGGAAGGGATCTGAGCGCTTATGAACTGACTAACTAACTTACAAACTAATTAACTAACTTACTAACTAACTAATTACCTAGCTAACTAACTTACTAACTAACTAATTACCTAGCTAACTAACTTACTAACTAATTACCTAGCTAACTAACTTACTAACAAGCAGTTTGCAGCCTATTGTTGTTGTTGTTGTTGCTGCTGCTGCTGTTGTTGTTGTTGTTGCTGCTGCTGCTGCTGTTGTTGTTGTTGTTGTTGTTGTTGTTGTTGTTGTTGTTGTTGTTGTTGTTGTTCAAAGCAGGTTCCAGCTTTGGGTATTTGATGTGACACGGGTTTCATGAAAAACGTGTCCAACCCACAACAATAATACATATGAGTAACTTTTATATGTATGGCGAAGGGGTTAAGGACGTCTTTCGTAATCCCGTATACCCACGTATACAACACAGCTGCACGAGATTCGGCAGCAGATCGAGAAGCGCTGGTTACTTACGAAGGTATGTGAGCAGGTCGTTCAGAAAGTAATAGCGAACTATTGAACGTACAACTTGCCAAGACATCAACAGCAGCGGAAAAATGCTAGTGTTGACTGAAATATCCTGTAAAGGACATGCGAAAAAGAAAAAAAGAAAAAAAAAATATATATATATACATATATATATATATATATATATATATATATATATATATATATATATATATATATATATATATATATATATATATATATATTTACATTGGCACCTTTCCGTCTTCACAGACGATAGTTTGGTACATTGTGCTTCAAAAAGGCTTAATAACTACGATCCATGGCGGTGGCTGGTAAGGCCAATTCTTGCTGCAAATGTTTGCCCACAGTAGGTGCATGTGAAAACATGGTCATTTCCACCATTTTGCACCATCTTACGTCTCTCGCGCTCTGTGTGTGCTTTATCTGCAATCATTTTCTCCTTTGTCTTTATTCCACTTCTGATAGTTGCCCTCCATGCAACACGTTCAGCGGCGACGTGTTCCCATTGTGCATTATCAATGCCTGTATCAATCATGTCCCGCTTACACACATCTGTGTATCGTAGTAGAGGCCGACCCTGAGATCTCTTACCCATCTGTAATTCACCAAAAAAGATGTCCTTTGGTATTCTACCATCATCCATCCTCCTAACGTGTCCTATCCATCTAAGTCTACGAAGACTGAGCATGGAATACACCGTCACACAACCTGATCTTTTCAATACTTCAGTATTTGTGATTTTGTCTTGCCACTTAATACCAAGTATTCTTCGCAGACACCGTATATGAAAGCTGTTTAAACGTTTCTCTTGGCGTGAGTAAGTTGTCCAGGTTTCACTGCCATAAAGAAGAGTACTAAGGACACAGGCTTGGTAGACAAGGACTTTTGTTTTGGCAGTAAGCTTCCTGTTCTCCCAGACTCTTTTTGCTAACATGTTCATTGTTGTTGCTGCCTTGCCGATCCTGATGTTGATTTCCTGATCTAGGGATAATTTGCTATTTACCTCTGATCCTAGATATGTAAAATGGTCTACTATCTCCAGTTCGGCGTCGTCAATAAAGATTGATGGTACAACATGTGCACCTTGTGACATAATCTGTGTCTTCTTTTTGTTAATTGTTAAACCAAATTCAGAACAAGCATTGGAGAATGATGATAGTAGATGTTATAATTCTTCCTCAGAGTGGGTCGTAATCGCAGCATCATCCGCAAAAAGCAACTCTCTGATAAGTACCCTGCTAATTTTGGTCTTGGCCTTCAATCTCTGAGCATTATAGAGGCCACCATCTGAGCGAGAGTGAATGTATATACCGTCATCCTGATCACGAAAGGCATATTTCAGCAGAAGTGAAAAGTATATCCCAAAGAGGGTGGGGGCTAGTACACAACCTTGCTTAACTCCACTCTTGATTTCAAACTCTTCTGAAGTTGAGCCATCAAACTTGATTATACCCTTCATGCCTGTGTGGAACGATTCCACAATGGACAGAAGAGTTGGTGGGCAGCCAATCTTCTTTAGTGCTTTGAACAGACCCTCACGACTGACCAAATCGAATGCCTTTGTGAGGTCGATGAAGGCAATAAACAGTGGCTGATTTTGTTCCCGGCATTTTTCTTGCATCTGTCGATAAGTAAGTCACAAATGGCTGTAGAAAAATAACTAAATATGATAACAACTTGAAACCAGTTTATTTTTATACACACATTGTCCATTTATTTCTCAACATAATTTCCACCAACATTGATGCACTTATCCCATCGTTTTATCAGTCCTCCCAAAGCGGCTGCATAGAACTGCGTGCTCTGTTTTCTAAACCACGTTTTTAGTTCACATTAAACTTCGGCGTCATTCGCGACATGTCTCCCGCCAAGGTGGTTTTCATTAGACCAAAAAGGTGGAAATCGCTGGGGGATAAGTCCCATATCTGGCTTATTGGTGTGCAGACTGGTGGATCCTCGCCGCGCAGGCAGATACTCTCCAATTTCGGAATATCTCTTTGAATTAACTTCTCTCAAGATATTTTCTCTCATATATTTTCGCTGATCTTTCTATCCATCCACGGTGTTCTCGTCATTTTTTTTTTTATAAAGCCACATCTCCACAGCTTCCACACCACTCTTCACGTGTCAGCTAACAGTCCTTGATCGCTTTCCTGCATCAGATCTGGCTCAATATAAATCTAAAGAGCTTTTCCCATCACCTCGATTGACAAAGATACATTACAGAGAATATACATAGTGATGCTCATACCTTTAATGTATCGAATTGGTCACGCAATGCCAGGACACAGCAACTACGGCTATCGAATGGCGGCTTGTGTTAGAATCATCGATCAGAAGGTGATATCACTAAGATGTTAGTCGAATATGCATGCCGTGGTATCGCTAACGGTGAATAACCTTATCAATTCTGCATAAGTCGAGGTCGGCGGTCATCAATTAGTGGTTTAGGTCGTCAGTTTGTGGTTTAGGTCATCAATTTGTGGCGAGTTGGATGTGTGTACGGGGCAAGTGGTTGGAAGTGTTGTTGTGGGGTTGATCATCATAAGATAAGATAACATAAGAAGAGCAAAACATACGATCTAGGGAAATACTTTTGCTCCCTTGCATGACGTATTGATGGACTGATGAGGTTGGTTGGTAGGTGGGTGAGTTGGTTGCTTGGTTGGTTCATGGATTGGAGGACTTATGAGAGGAAAAGAGGCAGGGAAAGATACTGGACAGTTCGACATCATGGCATGAAGTAACGTCGGTTTAAGAAAAGACTGGCATCATCAGAGACAAAAGATTGTAGACAGACATAATCACCAACGATACACGGCATGGAATATAAGGAGATATTGACCCCCAGCCTTCTGCCCTTCCTCCCAAAGCCATGTAGTGATACCTACAAGTATTCGTCAACCGTTATGTTGTCCCGTATAAAATACAACAGCACAGCAAGTTGTAAATTAAATTGATTGTATTGTTGTCAAGCTCCAATGAATAAATGATGAAGAGTAATGCAGAAACAATGAAAACACAGTAAGGGGTAACAGACTGGGTGGTAGTTGCGGTGAAACAACATTCATTGGCAAATGAGTTGAATTAAGAATCTACATCTCAGCTTTCTGGACATTCCCATATGTGCTATGTCCTCTACTTTAACAGCCAGCGAAGAGTCCCAATACTAATGGTACAGTTGTAGTCTGATTATGTGCCCGTCTGACCTTTCCTTTGAGTCCTGGACGGACGAACTAACTTTATTTTCAAAGTGTCACAAATTGGGCGCACAGACGTGTCTTATATTTGTCCCTTCAAGTCACTCATCTTTAATTGATTGTCGGCCAGATCATCTGGTCACTCCCTGCCGATCCATTCGCTCCAGATTATGATGATTTATAGTTTCATCTACGATATCCATCTGATCCCAAAATACCCTGTCCACATCTTCATTAACACGTACAAATTCGCCACTCAGCTTTCCAGAATCACCTAACCTGCCCACCTGCTCGTTTCCCAGCACACCAACATCAGCAAGTAAATGCATACTCAAACAAGATGCCACAAATATAACTACATCAGACTTTGAAGATAACATATTCCAATCCCCAGGTGCCTAAGGAGCCGTAGTGACATAGAATTTAGTGCTCTTGCCTACCAAGACAATAATACCCAACTGTGGCAGAATAGTTTTTTGTCCGACCAGGACAGCCAGGGGCTCGATCCAATCTCATACAATGGGCACCAGACCATTTTCTGAGAATTGTCTGGGAAGACATGTTACGATGAAGAGAACTAGCCACCTTATATCGTTTTCGTGATCTAACATGTGTGAAGGCTAGCATTTCGCCACATCATAACGGCGGTAGTGATGGCGGTCGGCTCGTCGCTTAGACTTCACTGAATTGCCTTTTCGGTTCACGAGTGCATTTTTCTCGGAGACTCCTGGGGGTCGTCACTGAAGCTACGGTGTTCGTGCTTTGTGCGATGCTTTCTGAGGGCCGTCCTGTCGAAAAGGACCGAGCCATATGTGATAAATCCAGGGGGAATTAAGCCGATCCTCTCGACTTGTAATGCAGTAATGTGTGGCTGCTGGTTTTCTAGTGACTGCCGCTTCCATCGACGATGAACTGTATTTTCCGTGGAGGACTTTTGTGTTGACATTCTGACGGCGACATTATGCACAGTGTCCCTGTGCGGGCTGTTGACTTGTCGAGACTCCTGTCTATTCCACTTTTCATTTAGGGCATGAGGAGCATTTCGTGTGAAATGCACTGGCACGGGAACGGAGCATATGGGGACGACCAGTTGCCGTGAAGTTGGAACTGCGACTAACTAACTAACTAACCAATCACCAACCAACCAGCCAACCAGCCAACCAACCAACCAACCAACCAGACAGCCAGCCAGCCAGCTAACGAACTAACTAACTAACAAACCAACCAACCAACCAACCAACCAAGTAACTAACTAGTTAACCACCAACCAACCAACCAACCAACAGACAGCCAGCCAACTAACTAACTAACTAACTAACTAACTAACTATAACTAACGGCAGTATTGGCTATAGTACTAGGTTTGACTTGTATATGCTTATGGTCTCCAATAAACGCTGGCCTGCCGGCAGGTTGGGCTTGGGTTCCATCCCCATCATGGTAGTTTCGAATTTTAGAAATTGTCCTGGGCTGCAAGGTCGGTCCCGCCTAAAAAGGGTACCAGGACACGGTTTGGGAAATAAAACCGGTTGGCAGGATACTGGCCGCATCAGCCACCGAGTGCCGGTTGGTCAAAGGAAATATGGTTCTTGCACCATACGTCCAATGCCCATTAACAAATTCAGCGTTGAAGGAAAACATATCGCCAAATTTGAAATCTTATTTAAACAGAAAGACGATATATCGCCATACTTTGGCCGTATGTTAATTGTTTTATTTCGTGGTATCTTCCTCAGTTTAAATGCTCAGTGATCGTAAATTTACATTATAATACTTGTTCATTTGATTGTGTACCATGTTTGGTCCAAATCTACTTTTTATTGGACAATTAATCAGTTAAGGGTGCAAAAGGATCCTTCACTTTACCTTCTTTCGCTTTATCGCTTCCAGTCTTTCTATCGTTTAGTGTATCTTCTTACATCTACTTCCACCCTTCTGTGTGTACCAGTCAATATCTGCCTATTTATTTCTAGCACTTTGTTAACCTCGTGGAGGATTTCCCCCGCCACAGACATCTCTGAGAGTCCCTCCGATGCTGTACTTTTCCACAGTAATTCACCCCTCCACGCGGAGTAATGGATGATAATTATAATAAGGGAACTTCCATTATTCGACGGGGGGGGGGGGGGGGGGGGGGGAATCCACTTCAAGGAGCGAGAGATTCGACGATAAAAATTAACAGTATGTGCCCCAGGAAATGGACCAGCCCAGCACTCACTCGACCATTATGGAGAGAAGCTCGATCGAAGATGCTTAATGAAGGCGCATTATGAAAAGAATGCAGGGATTATATTCCTGGCCAGATGTTAATAAAGCCTGCTGCCCTTTGTGGCTGATGCGGCACGGATTGCGTTAGGACAGACAGAGAGGCGCGCTGGGGGAGATATTAGATGGCAGGATGACAAGATTTGATAAAATAAAGAACAGAAGAGGTGCATGGAAAAGGACGCTGGGATTTGTGACAAATGGATGTATGACAAGATAGCGTTTTTCTTGTCGTGCGGATTTCTGTGTTGTGTTCATAATAAACGTAGGAAATTAATAGCTGTTTCTTTCTTTCTATTGTTATCACTATCTATCACTATCACTATTTTCTATTCGTTATCATTATCCTCAAGAGTTTTGCGCTGCAATGTTTCTCCAAGCGTGTGGCCTAGTACATCGGATTTCGACACACAATATTTTGTCGAGTTTGCTTTTCCTAGCCTTCGACTGTGTCCTGTCTACCTGCAATGCAACAGGTTTATGTATCTCTTCGTCAGACCCCTATCCATTGACCTGTTCGACATGGGCGACCCTACCAGTAGCTACGCTACGGTCGGTATAACTTTTGTGGTCATTGGAACACGCAGATTAATCAAATTCATGGTGGATACATAGCAGAAGGGAAGGGGGCCTTCCCATTTTAAAATATGCATTTCAGTTGTCATTGAACAGATACCACCTGTACTAAAGAACAAACACGCTGATATAACAGCTATTACCCATACTGAAACATCCAAACATACCTATGTCCGCAAAACGACAGATAATAAACAGCATATTCATACCAATCCTATGCTGCCAATGTTAAACTTCTACATTATATAAATCACACCAACGCAAAATCAACACCTGCAAGATGAGATTCTTGAGAAGAGCTGCCAACTTTATCTATCCGAGACCGACTAATAAATGATGTTATAAGACAGACTGTGGGATAAACACCTTGCGCCATATATATTGAAAGGCAGAAGATCAAATGGTTCGGCCATCTCGCTAGAATGCAACACCAACAACTACCAGCACTGGTCCTGCATCAAACAAGATCTGCTACGAGAGCAAGAGGACGCCCGAGAAGAAAATAGATTGACGACATCAAAGACATTGTACAATCAAACGGAATGACTCTATCCAGTGCCAAGCATATGTCGCTTGAATGATAACTATTCCTCCCCACGCCGCTTGGAGGCAAAAGATGATGATGCACCTGCAATTGAAGTAAAACATTCAAGTTAATCGCATCTGCACGTGATTCGCATTGAGGCTGTGGTGTTGGCGCTTTGACTTCCTAATTTGAGACGAGGTGAGATGTACGGAGGTTTAGTTCTTTGAACTTATCAGATTCTAGTGTTGGTCTAATTTTGCTAAGAAAAATAGAAATTACGGTGTTTCCCCAAAAATAAGACAGGGTCTTATATTTATTTTAGCTTTAACTTTAAAAAATGCACTAGTGCTTATATTCGGGGGTGTCACACACACACACACACACACACACACACACACACACACACACACACACACACATATATATATATATATATATATATATATATATATATATATATATATATATATATATATATATATATATCCAACTATTTCAGTTGGATCCGTGGGAGTGAGAACAACATCTGTACAAAATTTCATCTCAATCGGATGGACCGTTCGGGAACGCATAAAGGACACACAAGGAAACACACATTCTCTTTTACATATATATATATATATATATATATATATATATATATATATATATATATATATATATATATATATATATATATATATATAGAGAGAGAGAGAGAGAGAGAGAGAGAGAGAGAGAGAGAGTCTCTGTGGCGAAGTAGAAGATATGGCGAAGTGGTCAAGCCGTTTGGCTCGTGCTCTGAGGGTCGTGGGTTCGATTCCGGGCCGTGTCCTTCGGTTTACGAGTTAAATATTCGGAGACTCCTGTGGGTCGTCGCTAAAAGCTACGGAGTTCGTGCTTTGTGCGACGCTTTCTGTGCTGCGGAAAGAGACCGAGCCATATGGGATAAAACTCGGTGCAATGAAGTATATATATAGTAGAGGACAGTAGAAGATATGGAAATAAGGTATATGGCCAAAATATTGGAAGAGAATTATCTTCATTCCAATAACTAAAAAGGGCAACCTGAAACTACTGAACGTAACACCCAATAAATGGTGGGTTGACTGCGGCGTACTTCAAAGGATATGCAACTAACTTTCTCTCCCCAAAAAAAATTACATTATTCAGTGTAGTAATAGAAGAATAAAACATTTAATGTGACGTCGAAGAGAAATTTTTTTTTAAAAATGAGTTAGAAAATTTTCACGTATCTAAAATGTATGCATTATTTTTATGGAAACTTTGAAGATGCCTTAAAGTTTATATCACTTTGTTTTTACGCATATGACTTAGATAACTTCTTTAAACATTTTATAAAACTTTAAGAAAAATACAAAAATTGTTTAAATTTTTCAGATACAAAAATATACATGTGTTCGTGTACAAATATATTATTCAAATACAACCATGTCATCTTCTTCTGGGACATCGTCATAACTCTCCAATTCCCGAATTCCGGTCTGAATTTCTTGCGACTCCAATTCCTGTAGAACCATTGGTTGCAGTCTCTCATGCAAAGCAATAAAGCTTTCCATAAATTAGCATTTCTTGTCCATGTTATCTACTCGTGGTGCATTGGTAACTTTATTTCACATGAGTTTTTTTTTTTTTTTTTTTCCGCGTTTCCATCCTGTTACAGGATATTGCGGTCAACACCAGCATCTTTCAGCTGTATGTTGATTTCTAGGCTAGATTACGCTCATCAGCACGCAACGACTTTCTGAGCGACCGGCTCCATACTCTCATATGTCACTTTTGCGATTCGAACCACTGCTAATTCTCGTCGCGTCACGTGACGAGAGTATTCGGGGTTAGCGGAGAAAGCTGCTAACCTCTCGGCCACGGAGCCGGCTATTTCACACGAGTGACGTATTGAATTATGAACACATCCGTTCATTATCAAGTGCGCGCCAGTGGCTCCTGTAAACCGACTGGCCATTCGGCAGCAAGTCTCTCATTCTGGCTGACGATATTAAAAATAAAAGGTAAATAACACCCAAAGAAACCTTGTCTAAGAGTTTTTGTATTCCTGCATGGGTTTCAAGACAACATGTATCAGGAATTAGAATGATCGCTTGGGTAATACATGGCGATCAGAATTACTGCAGAGTATGGCCATTTGGATGTCGACTAGCTAGCTAACTAACTAACTAACTAACTAACTAACTAACTAACTAACTAACTAACTAACTACCTAACTAACTAACTAACTACCTACCTAACTACCTAAATAACTAATTAACTACCTACCTAACTAACTAACTAACTAACTAACTAACTAACTAACTACCTACCTACCTACCTACCTAACTAAGTTACTAACTAACTAACTAATTAACTACCTATCTAACTAACTAACTACCTAACTAACTACCTAACTAACTAACTAATTAACTAACTAAGTAACTAACTACCTAAGTAACTAACTAACTGACTAACTAAATAACTAACTAACTAACTAACTAACTAAATAACTAAATAACTATCTAAATAACTAACTAACTAACTACCTAAATAACTAACTACCGATCTAACTACCTAACTAACTAAATAACTAACTACCGATCTAACTACCTAACTAACTAACTACCTAACTAACTAACTAACTAATTAACTAACTAACTAACTAACCAACTAACTGAATAACTAACTAACTAACTAAATAACTAACTAACTAACTAAATAACTAACTAACTAACTAACTAACTAAATAACTAACTCACTCACTAACTTACTAACTAACTAACTAACTAACTAACTACCTAACTAACTAACTTACTAACGAACGAACGAACGAACAAACTTTATTTTCAACTTTATTTTTTTAGCCTAACTAACTAACTAACTAACTAACTAACTAACTACCTAACTAACTAACTAACTAAGTAAGTAACTACCTAACTAACTAACTACCTAACTAACTACCTAACTAACTACCTAACTAGCTGACTAACTAACTAACTATCTAACTAACTAGCTAATTAACTAACTAACTAACTAGCTAACTACCTAACTAACTAACTAACTAATTAACCAGCCAGCCAGCCAGCCAGCCAGTCAACCAACCAACCAACCACCCACCCAACTAACTACCTAACTAACTAACTAACTATCTAACTAACTAACTAACTAAATAACTAACTAACTATCTAACTAACTAAATAACTAAATAACTACCTAAATAACTAACTAACTAACTACCTATCTAACTAACTAACTAACTAACTAACTACCTAACTAACTAACTAGCTAACTAAGTAACTACCTAACTAACTAACTACCTAACTAACTACCTAACTAACTGACTAACTAACTAACTAACTAACTAGCTACCTAACTACCTAACTAACTAACTAGCTAGCCAGCCAGCCAGCCAGCCAGCCAGCCAGCCAACGAACCACCCACCCACCCAACCAACCAACCAACTAACCAACCAACCAACCAACTAACTAACTAACTAACTAACAAGCTCTTAAACTTCCTGTTTCCTAATGCTGAGGTAGTGGTTTAACCCCGACACCGGTCAGCTGGACTAAAATGTTGATGTCTCGTCCTTGACTTGGGGACGTAAATTACATGTACCTCAGAAAATAAAGTAGGTTCATCTGATGGCGAGGGAAGATGCTAATAGGGAAAGCTGATCCACGCGCAAAAACATCAGTTCAGTGCTACTAGAAGTAGTAGCGTGTGTATGGACCAGACTTGAGTTCAAGGCGAGAGAACGAAAGAAAATATCAAAATTGCAGATATTTACAATTAAACTGTATCATTCATCATGTGCCATGCCGGTAAGCATGGGCGGTTATATTTCGCCAGCTCACACAATCACCAGAGTCGTGGATCAGCTCTGTGCCCTTGTTTCGACTATACAACATGGCCAAGCCATTCAGATATTTACTTATCAGCCTTCCCCTAGTTCTTTTCCCCACAATCTTGCCAGTTGCCACCAAGTTCTCTAGTTTATTTATTCCCATAACGTGTCCAAAACATCTTGACTGTTTACTAAACTGTATCACTACAGAATTCAACTGAAAGAGTTCAACTGAAAGAATTCAACTGAAAGAGTTCAACTGTGGCGTATTTGGTAAAAAGGTTATAAGCAAGAGTTAATTTCATTGCACCGGGTGCTACTCAAAGTAATTTTAAAAATGAGCCTGGGTGTCCAGGTAGACCCACCCTAAAATGGCTACCAGGAAATGTCTTGGCAAGTAAAATTGGCTAGTGCGACACTAACCACATCACCGACCGAAAGCCGAGTGATCTGAAAATATGGATCTAGCACTATACGCCTAACAAATTAAAGGAGGGTAAAAGCCTCCTGTACTTTGCGAAACGAAATCCTGACGAGACCACTATTTTCCTTGACAGGACAAAATACACGCAATAAAACACTAAATCACTTTGGGAAAATATCTTTTCTCGTCCTCGGTTTAATGTCTTAAGCTCTAATAATAACAGGCCCTTACGTCTGGCCTACAGACGATCATCGACACGTGATCTACCGCCAGGCGATTCCCCCATGTGTTATTGACGTAACCCGCTTCGGACAGAGCGCCAATCATGGCTCTTCCTGTAATTATGGCCCTGCAATTGTTTTGTGGCCAGGGTGTTCTGATCGGCGTCTCCGCTGTGTCTCTCCTGGACGTGCCCATTAATCATGACAGGACACTGTGCGGTTTTAGCTCTTCCGTGCTCACCTCATACTGAAATATGAGAAGACGGCTGACAAGTTTCGAGTGGAAGAGAATGAGATACCGTGTCAGCAAAACAATCATTAAAAATATCTTGTGCGTCCAGGAGACAATAATTTAAACGCGGCCATATCCGTGGTGGGAGTTAGTTAGTTAGTTAGTTAGTTAGTTAGTTAGTTAGTTAGTTAGTTAATTGGTTGGTTGGTTGGTTGGTTGGTTGGTTGACTGGCTGGCTGACTGGCTGGTTCGTTGGTTGGTTGGTTGGTTGGTTGGTTGGTTGGCTGGTTGGTTGGTTGGTTGGTTGGTTGGTTGGTTGGTTGGTTGGTTAGTCGACAGATCATCCTCATTGCACATCGAACCATTCAGTCCATAAGTGCTCCGATCTCTTCCTTAGTAAATCCCCCCACCGTGTAGCGGCTAACGACACCAGTTCTGTGTTGGT
>OY992876.1:445621287-445758787 GCA_963921405.1 Cepaea hortensis | reverse complement strand
AAACAATTCACTAACTTTAGTGCGAAATGCTGTATTAAGAAAGCCATATAATTCTAGTAAATGCAGCATCGTTAATCCTTTAAACCACATATGTCTTGTGTAGTTTATTACGATACGACCAAATACTGAAGTTACACGACCAAAGATTGAAGTCACACCACCGAAGATTGAAGTCACAAGACCAAAGATTGAAGTTACACGACCAAAGATTGAAGTTACACGACCAAAGATTGAAGTCACACCACTAAATATTGAAGTCACACCACCAAAGATAGAAGTCACAAGACCAAAGGTTGAAGTTACACGACCAAAGATTGAAGTTACACCACCAAAGATTGAAGTTACACCACCAAAGATAGAAGTCACAAGACCAAAGATTGAAGTTACACGACCAAAGATTGAAGTCACACCACCAAAGATTGAAGTCACACCACCAAAGATAGAAGTCACAAGACCAAAGATTGAAGTTACACGACCAAAGATTGAAGTCACACCACCAAAGATTGAAGTTACACCACCGAAGATTGAAGTCACAAGACCAAAGATAGAAGTTACACCACCGAAGATTGAAGTCACAAGACCAAAGATAGAAGTCACAAGACCAAAGATTGAAGTCACAAGACCAAAGATTGAAGTTACACGACCAAAGATTGAAGTTACACGACCAAAGATTGAAGTCACATCACCAAAGATAGAAGTCACAAGACCAAAGATAGAAGTCACAAGACCAAAGATTGAAGTTACACGACCAAAGATTGAAGTTACACGACCAAAGATTGAAGTCACACCACCGAAGATTGAAGTCACACCACCGAAGATTGAAGTCACAAGACCAAAGATTGAAGTCACACGACCACAGATTGAACTTACAATCACTCGCCACCTAGAATAAAAATATGAAACCCCTTGCCCGTTACCATAGCAAGTTCTCTGTTTATGACAATAACCGGAAAGACGTCATTGGTTATTGTGTTAATTTTAATCGATTGGCACGGCGCACATCCGCAAACCATTTTCCAGACGAGCACAGCCAAGAAAAGACGATCATTTCTATTTCTATGCTAGAATATTTAATGTCCCAAAATTGCCTATTGTTTCCGTTGTCTAATGTGTTTAAGGAAACTAAATGTAGAATGGCTCAAGTGAATGTATCATTTCACAACATGTAGAATAGAGTTTGCAGTTTATCTTTTAGGATCGAGGAAAGGATAAGAGTCGAAGCTATATTGATCTAATCATATTGTACTGAAGCGAATCATGGTTAATTAGCTAGACAAATGAGGAATTATGTGGAATTTAAGCACAGAAGCTATAAACTATATGTTGCTCGAATTATTGCCTGGCATATTTCGCTGCATCTCCTCAGGTGCATACTGCAGAGTTATATATCATATGAAGTGAATAAATGAATAATACTTAAGCTGAAACAATTAAAACCCATAAAAACAGGGGTACTTTTGCTTTCTTTCACCCCAAACAAACTTTGCCAGCTATATTTAGAGTCACCAGGTATATTTAGCGCTCACAGTGATCTCCTCTGTGTTCGGGTGGAGTGCGTGTCAGTGCGTTTCAATTGCCCCACACCACAATGTTGTTTCTTTGCGCTGTGGCAACCGTTTCTGTCTCCCTTCGATCCTCATTTGCATCGGTCCTGCAATCACTTTCCGGTTAGGGTTAGGATTAGGGGGTAGGGTTAGGATTAGGGTTAGGGGTAGGGTACACACACTAACCCTAACCCTAACCCTAATCCTAATCCTAACCCTACCCCCTAACCCTAACCCTATCCGGAAAGTGAAAGAATAGCGCACCACCGCCGCCGCATAGAATTACGCACCGAGCTACGGCGCAACACACGGAAACCCCCTGAATGTTCCGCGCAACACAGGGAACCCCTGGATGTGACGTCATACCCTGGGATTGCCTTTTGTTTGGGGTGAAAGAAAGCAAAAGCACCAAAACAGGTGTTGTTTGAATGTGGCGCATCTGCTATCCCCACGGTAATTTCACATTTAACACGAACTCTGTCTGTTTGCATAAAACCGGCTTGATCAGCTGCTTCTCTTTGGTGCGTATTAAAATTGGGGCGGCCATCTTTACACTGTTCTTATGACGTCACCGCATTCGTCTACATCGTGATGCCACGTGCTTAACACTCTTGAAATCCTTAACAACAATGCTGACATGTTACAAGGCAGCGGCATGTTTATTGTAATGTCTATCACATTTTTATGGTTTTCATTTGAATCCCCCTGGTAAATGATAATTGTGACATGAATGATGTCATCGCGTATAGTCCCATCACGTTCAGTGGATCTGCTAGAGTGTCCGTTCATCCATCTATCAATTTATCTTAGCAAGAAATGGAAACTTTCTCAGCAATTTCCATGATTATTCCCTGTTTAGTCTGTTGAAGGGAGAGATATTGATCGCATTTCTGATTCCTTTCAAATTGCATAAGAATAATGGCGAGTCTGCGTCGGTACAATGGCTTCGGTTTGTGGTACTGCCAGTTCAGATGACACGCAAGTTTTCAAGTTGTGCTGTGTAGTTGTTTTCTAGCCTTTTTCGTGCTCGCAGTTTGTAAAATAACAGGTGTCTTCTTCTTCTTCTTCTTCTTCTTCTTCTTCTTCTTCTTCTTCTTCTTCTTCTTCTTCTTCTTCTTCTTCTTCTTCTTCTTCTTCTTCTTCTCCTTCTTCTTCTTCTTCCTCTTCTTCTTCTTCTTCTTCTTCTTTTTCTTCTTCTTCTTCTTCTCCTCCTCCTCCTCCTCCTCCTTCTTCTTCTTCTTCTTCTTCTTCTTCTTCTTCTTCTTCTTCTTCTTCTTCTTCTTCTTCTTCTTCTTCTTCTTCTTCTTCTTCTTCTTCTGTGTCTGTGTTTATTATCTCTCACTTTTTCGCATGAGTTACACACACCTAATTGTTTTTTATTTCGAATTTGTTTATGAACTGTCTAAGTATCCTCAAAGAGTTCCTCCTGTTGATATTGCTATGTGTTTCTTTCACAATGGCAGCATGTGTTTCCGCACCACTTGTTTCACAAGTTCTCGTGTTTCCCATTACCTGTTGGCTCAATTATGTATGAAAGAAACCATTCATGCATGTTTTTAGGAAATCACGAAAAGTTAATTGTATATTTACATTGTTCTGTCGTTTTTTTATCTGTTGCTAATTTATGGCCTTAGTCAGATATAACAGCTACTGTATGACAGTAGGCAGTACTACCTGCTTTCTGTTAGCACCGAATGTTGGATCTTAGTCAGATATGATTGAGCTACTGTATGACAGTAGGCAGTACTACCTGCTTTCTGTTAGCACCGAATGTTGGATCTTAGTCAGATATGACTGAGCTACAGTATGACAGTAGGCAGTACTACCTGCTTTCTGTTAGCACCGAATGTTGGATCTTAGTCAGATATGATTGAGTTACAGTATGACAGTAGGCAGTACTACCTGCTTTCTGTTAGCACCGAATGTTGGATCTTAGTCAGATATGATTGAGTTACAGTATGACAGTAGGCAGTACTACCTGCTTTCTGTCAGCGCCGAATGTTGGGCGGCTCTTACAAACCCAACACCCCACATTGTACCAACGGCTTTGGGCGGAGGAGTGCAATTGGGAGGTTCAAACTGACCCTCGTTCGAGGAAATGCAACCTAAAGACTCTAACTGCCATGGAGGGCAGACCAAGCCCTAAGCCTCGGTCGGAAACTGGTCTAGGATGGAAGCTTTAAACCATTGCTTTGCTGATCCGGCAACTTCTGCAGCATGTCTTGTTCCAGATGTATCGGTGTTACATTTACTCCAGAGTAAACTAGGCAGGCCGAGAGAAGGATCACGCTGCATGGGCAACACATGGCCTCTAAATTCAGCCCAGGCTTTGTGTTATGGGGAGGTATAACTCCATTTTACAAACTATCGTCTGTCAAGACGGCAAGGTGCCAGTCAGTTTTTGTGAAATAGGAACGAGGGAGACTATAATAATCGATGATTGTGTTTATTTTGCTTCCTTACCTGTTGAATTACTACCTTTTTTTTAAAGTTGCATATCCTTTACAGGATTTTGCAGTAAACACCAGTATTTTACTGCCGTTGTTGATGTCTTGGCAGGTTGTTTTTTTTTTACGTTCAGTAGTTTGTCATTGCTTTCTGAACGACCGGCTCCCATACCAACACGTTAAAACAAGCGCGACACGGTCTACTGCCAAATCGGTTGCCGCTGTGTTTCGAACGCGGGTAAGCGGCTTTACGAATCGCGTCCGCAACGCCATCGTCACGGGGACCCGCGGATTTACTACTTCTTGTGCTTATTACTACTTCTTCTTCTTGTGTATGCCGAGTGACAGTGGTGATCTTGTCTGTTGACGGTCTTCTGTCTCTTGTGCTGCCAATCTTTTTTTTTTTATATTGACGTTTCTCCAAGCCATGATGTCAATCTGTCTATCATATTCTCTCTTTGTCTCCCCTTCTCTCTCCTTCCCTCCAGCTTTTCCGTTGTCACTCAAGCTTTCCCTTTTTCATAACACACCCAAAGAATGTGGACATGTCTTCATCCGATGCGAGTAACCAGTTCTCTTTGTGAGTTAACTTCTTTCAAGATACTTTCATTGCTCTTTTTATCTGTCATCTCTTCATCATTCTTCTATAAAACCACATCTCCGATAATTCCTCACTTGTCTGCTAATTGTCAATGATTCGCTTTCCTACATCAAGATTAGTTCAGTATAGTTTTAAGAACTCTTTTCCTCTCCTCGATTGACAAAGATAAATTGTAGATAATATTTTTCATCCTTACCTTTAGCTTGTCCATATTTAATATCCTGAATAAATCTTCCGTCTCTTGTTACTACAGTAACCAAGTACCCTTCCGGATCGACAATACTCTAACTGCCTGCCTGCCAGAGCTTTTATCCTAGACCAGTTACCGACCAAGGCTTAGGGCCTGGTCTGAAATGACATTTAGTCTTTAAGATGCATTTCCTCGCACCAGGCTAAGTCTTGTATCCTCCCTATAGGGCCCCTACGCCCAAAGACGTTGGCACGCGTTTGGTATGGAGTTTGGTGAGCGCCACCCAACATTCGGAAAATCTATCTCACTATCCGAGGTACAGTAATAAATAATTGATTATTTCTGTTTCGGGTAAGAATACCCAGTCTTACGCCGGTCTCAAACCAGATCATATGGGGTCAGCATGGCCGAATGGATAAGAACGTTCATTCTTAACCCTCCAGTGTGCTGGTGCTGAGGTAGCGGGTTCACCCCCAGCATCGGTTAGTTGGACTAAAATGTTAACTTTTCGTCTTTAACTTGGGGACGTAAATTACAAGTAACTCAGAAGTCGGAGTGGGTTCGCCTGATAGCGAGAGACACTAGTAATAGGGAAGGCTAATCCACACGCAAAAATCAATCCAGTGTACTAGAAATAGTAGCATATGTTTGAACTTCGCTTGAGTTGAAAGCGAGCGAGCCAACGCGCACACACGTACAAAAATCAGATAACTTCAGCTCCGAAACCTCGACCACATCTCCCTAAGTAATTTAATTTACGACATGATGGGGATCGGCAGGGGTTCTGGAAGAATCTCAAAACTGAGAGGGAAGACAATGAGAACATTCAACCAGATATCGATGGGGACGATTAGTAGTGTGACTCTTTGCTGATTGTTGAACGAGGGGACGGAGCGCGTATGGGAATGTCCTGAGTGTGGTGATGTCGGTTCTTAGCTCAACTCAACTTACGACATGATGTTCGAACCCATTTACTTACCTCTGGCCCTGTGCTCTATCCGAATCAGTAGTAGACCGCCCCGGAAACGTAAACACTCCCGCCAACATGTCCTGGACGTTGAGCAAACAGTTAAATGAGTCAGTCTGATTCCGTGTCAACCTCGGGCCCTGGTGTTTGAGCTGGACGTTGGTCCCCGGAGCACGTCGCTCATTAATGCCGCTGCCTGCAGGATGTGATCGTTACAGTGTGTGGCGTACCGGAACGTCGAAACTACCAGTCGAAGACATGATCATTATCAAGTGTCTTGCCGAGTGGCTTGTGGAGAGTTCATGATTCTCCACGTCTTGCATGGGTGCCCCGTGGCACAGTGATTATGTCACTTGCCTCGCGTTCCGAAGGTTGCGGGTTCGAATCCGGACAACGACATTCGGTTCACAAGTGTAATTTTCTCGGAGACTCGGGGCTATGGAGTTCGTACTCTGTGCGATGCTTTCGATAGGCCGCTCTGTGGAAAGAGACCGAGGCGTATGGGGTGAATCCCGGTGCAATGAAGTCGGCCCTCTTGCCTTTTAATTCCTTTTAAACATCTTGCCATTTCCAACGGCATGAATTAGTGCTGACACCCTACCCTGCCATGACACAAGATTGTCAAGAATTTTCTTCCTCTGTCTATCCTTCCGCAAATCTTTCCAGTTATCATAATATGCTCTAATTGTCTATTCATCGTTAGTTGTGTATCCTTTACACACCTCGCAATCAACCATAGCATTTTTCTTTCTTTTACTGTTTGTGATTTATGGCACAGTTTTACTTTTAGTAGTTTGCCACTGCTTTCTAAATGATCGACGCAAGGCGGTTTTCTTATAATGTGACCAAGAAATGATGACCACCTCTTTCTGATGTTTGTGGTAAGTTGTCTTCGTGAGCCCTAGCATCCCTCAAAATATCCGGATTACTCTTTTTGGTTGTCCAAGGAATTTTCACCAGCATTGGCGCCAATATTAAAGTACAAACGTGTATCAATAGCTACCAAGAAAGCACTTTACAAAACAATCTTCCTGCCAACTCTATGCTACCAATGCCAAACCTGGACAATTACAGAAAAAGATAAAAGAAAAATCACAACAGAAATGAGATTTCTAAGAAGAATACTCAATGAATCAAGAAAATATAAGATCAGAAATGAAGAAATCAGGACTAAAGTGGGGGTTATAGCAGCGCTAAATTTTATTAGAAGGCAGCAAGTCAAATGGTTTGGCCATGCAATTAGGTTACCAACTAACAGTATACCACAACAAGCAATGATGTACAGACCAGATGGAAGCAGAGTAAGAGGCCGAC
Organism: Cepaea hortensis; assembly: GCA_963921405.1. Taxonomy (NCBI): domain Eukaryota; kingdom Metazoa; phylum Mollusca; class Gastropoda; order Stylommatophora; family Helicidae; genus Cepaea; species Cepaea hortensis. Next base: position 445,751,724 of record OY992876.1, on the reverse strand, counting down.
CACGGAGGGAATAGCAGAGTCCATGGCAATATCGATACATGAATCCCATAAGCGGGCACTCTCCCGCTGTTTGTACTTCACCTCGACACCGCAAGGTACAAGAGGAACATTATGAGTTGAGATAAAATGAAATGAGATGAGATGAGATGAGATGAGAAGCGATTTTCAGTGGTCTTCTATAAAACCACATCTCCAACGTTTCTAGGGATTTTGCTTGTTCAATAATTGTCCAGGATTCGCAGCCTTATATTTGAACTGGTTCTATATAACATTCAAGACATCTTTATCTAACTTCAAATGACAAGGATTTATTGTATAAAATGTTCTTCGTTTCTGAAAATTACCGTTTTGTGCTAGTCCTATTTTGTTCTTTATCTCCGAAATGCATCTTCCAAATGGTATTATCCTTGTGACTAGATCTTTTTGAATGTCAGCACTTGCCCCAAAATAACACCATTTACTTATCTAAGAGCATTGCTTTGCTGATCCGGCAGCTTTTGCATCTTGTCTTGTTCCAGATGTATTGGTGTTACCTTTCCTCCGGAGTAAACTACACAGGCCGAGAGAGGGATTATGCTGCATGGTCAACACGTGATCTTTACAATTCAGCCCAGGCTTTGTGATATAGAGAGGTTTGACACCATCACTGGTCCCCGCCATGGGTTCTAGTTATTATGCATTTTTGTTTGAAGCAAAATAGAACAAACTATCGTCTGTTTAGACGGCCAGGTTCCATGTACTTGTCAAAGGCAGATGTTCATTGTTGTAATTACGTGGGGATTTTTGTCGAGGTAATCCCGTTTCTGGGTTTCGTTTTTGGTTTTTCCGTTCGCTCGCCTTAATACCAAGCAAAGCCCTTGTCCTTAAACGTGCTGCTGCTTTAATGCGCTGGACTGCTGTTTGCGTGTGGATAAGCTTTCTCTATTACCAGTGTCCCTCGCCATCAGGCCAACCCACTCCGATTTCTGAGGTACTTGTAATTTACGTCCCCAAGTAAAGGACGAGAAGTCAACATTTTAGTTAAACTGACCGGTGTAGATCTTTGCAACATACGCCTGAAATACCTGGACACTTACTAAACAAGTTGAACTGCTCATAAATGCCTTTGAATATAAACGTTATAGACGAGTTCTAAAAATATATTGGATAAAGAAAAGAACAAATACATCCATACTTCAAGAGCTGAATATTTAAGAAGGTTGGCTATTAAAGACGATAAAACATAGAAAATTTAAATATTTTGGTCACTTGAAACGTCATGAAAGTTTGGAGATAACAATAATGAAGGAGTATATCCCTGGGAAGAGAAGAAGAGGAAGGCCAAAGAGAAGATGGATGCAGGCAGTGGCAGATGATCTCCAGATGAGCGTATCTGATGCAGGACATCTTGCTTATCAGCGAGCGATTTTTCCGGAAGGTTGTTATGGCAGCGAGGTTCTTCAAAGGACGGACATGCTACTTAATGAATGAATGAATGAATGATCAGTGTAGGGGTTGAACCCGCCACTTCGCCATCAGCACACCGGAAGTGTTAAGAGCAAGCGCTCTGGTCCATTCGGCCATGCTATCTTTAGTGTTTAATTAACTATTAAAGAACAAGATCAACCAGCGGCTAGCCACTTCTACACGAGTCAGATATCAGGCCATCCAGGAACAAACCAACGAACAAACTTTATTTTCAAAGGTTCACAAATTGGGCACGCAGACCCGTCTTACATTCGGCCCTTCCAATCACTCATCTTTCGTTCATCAATTGTGCATGTTAAATTCACGTAGGAATGTTTTTAAACTTTGTCAAATGAATGCTAGGAAGAGTTTGCTAGATGGAGTAAAAGACACAGTGAAGAAATCACCTATGACATCGGGGTCAGCATGGCTGAATGGTTTAGAGATTTTATGCCAAGTAGCAGAGCTCGCCGATATTTTATCCTGGCCTCCCATCGGGGCATGTAGAATAACGATCCACTTTGGAACCCTTCCCCCAGAGGGATCGGGTTGATGACGTGATGGGTTAACTCATTACCGGCATCGCGGACTCACCTTGTACGTTGAGCACGCCATCAAAGAGCATGGCAATGACATCAAAGAAATGTATTGTATAGGAACTCAAAGAAGCGTGGACAACAGAGGAACGGGCTAGTATGGCAGACATAATGAACACATGACAAAGAAAGAGTAAATAGTTGTAATGATAAATGGAAAGGCGGGCAGAAAGCAATAAAGACAGGTTAAAATGGAAAAAAAAAAACGTGCGAGTTGGAATGAAAATACATGACATTACTTTAAAGAAATAATGAAAGAGAGTTTTGAAAGAAATGAGTTAGAGAAGATAACAAAAAGAACGGAAGAAAAAAAAAGTAAAAAGTACTCGAAAGAAAGATAGACACTATTATGAGAACCACGGAAACGAAGGGAGTGAAAGCAGTCAAGACAGACAGACAGACAGACAGACAGACAGACAGACAGACAGACAGACAGACAGACAGACAGACAGACAGACAGGCAGGCAGGCAGGCAGGCAGGCAGAAAGAAAGAAAGAAAGAAAGAAAGAAAGAAAGAAAGAAAGAAAGAAAGAAAGAAAGAAAGAAAGAAAGAAAGAAAGAAAGAAAGAAAGATTGCCAGACAATAAGCGGATCAAGTGGAAGACAGAATTAGTAATTTTTTTAAATCGTAACAAAATATGTTCCACGAAGCATCGTTAATTGGAAACACCGAATGTAAGACGGGCCTACGTGCCCTATATGTGACACTTAGAAAATAAAGTTCATTCTCTCTTTCCTCCGTTTCGTTCGATATAGAAGTAGCTGGGTTGACTTGAGTCAAGAACTGACACTCGGAATATTCCCATACGTGCTCCGTTATCAACTTCAACAACCAGCGAAGAGTCCAATACTAATGCTACCACTTAGAATCTGATTACATGTCCGTCTGTTTCTTTCCTGGAGTGTCGGCCAGATCCTCTGGTCAAAAAGATATGGAAATAAAACCGCATCAACATGCAGAAGAAGAGACAACGAACCAGAAACAAATTAATATGCAAATTCCTAGCCTGTCAAGATTACAAGCACAAAGAACAGAATAAAAGTTGCGGTCACAATGTCTTCATCAGCAAACATAAACAAAGACACATAAATACACATTTCAGGTAAAAGTCAAATAAAAGACAATTTTTCGCATCATGGGGTGAATTAGTTGTATCGTTCTAGCTTCTTATTTTAGTTCAATGGTGATTTTGTCGATAAAGTTGATACACCATATATACAGGGGCAGATCAGGAAATTTCACGGCCATCCCGAGTTCTGAATTACTTAACGGTAAACTGCGTCGTTATACCAATACAGGGCGTATTTTTAATGACTGTGCAGTTTTTGAAAATATTGCCGTTCCAAATTAAGTATGTACCTATTATCTTGCATGAACTCCACAGAGGCCGAATACAAAAGTTAGAACGAAAATATTTAAAAAAAAACTGCAGTCATTAAAAATACACCCTGTACTTAATCATGAATTGCCTCGTTATTCCAATGCTTGAGAGAGATCAAAGAGACGCCAGGAATACTAGTTGGGGGTTATAATATAAATAATATACGCTATGCAGATGACACAGTATTGGTGGCAGATAATTCTACCTACAGATCTACAACAATTGTTGGACATTGTAGTAACAGAGAGTGCAAGAAAAGGACTCTCCTTGAATGTCAAGAAAACAGTAACAATGGTGATATCAAAGAAAATGGTGACACCAAAATGTGAAATAGAAATAGAAGGGAAAATTCGTAACCGAGTGGATAATTTTAAATACCTAGGGGCATTTATAACATCAGATGGAAGATGTACAACAGAGATTAATAGCAAAATAGGGCAAGCGAAATCCGCATTTCAGAAAATGAAGAGTATCTTATGCAATAAGTCATTGTCACTTAATGTAAGAAAGAGAGTGCTGAAATGCTATGTAGAACAGTTTTGCTGTATGGCAGTGAATCTTGGAATGTAAATGAAGAAATTAGGAAGAAATTAGAAGCAACAGAGATGTGGTTCCTGAGACGAATGTTGCGAATTCCATGGACTGCCAGAGTAACTAACAATGACTGCCCGAGACAGGCTAATGAAACAAAAACATTATATACAACAATAAGAAAAAGACAAACAGCTTTCTTCGGTCCTGTGATGAGAAAAAAGGCAGTGGAGAACATCGTGACAACTGGAAAGATCGAGGGGAAGAGTGGCAGAGGTAGACCAAGAGAAATAATGCTGGATGGATTGAGACAGTGGCATGGAGGAATATCAGCAGCAGAGTTGATCCTGAACACCAAAGACGGAGATCTGTGGAGAGCCATGAACACCTACGCCAGCTGGCAGGGCACTTGATGATGATGAACCATGAATTGCCTCGTTATACCAATACTTAATCATGAATTACCTCGTTATACCAATACTTAATAACAAATTGCCTTTTCACCAGCAGTTTTAAGACCTTTGCAAGTAAAAACAAAAAACCAAGCAATTCGCCATTCATTACTGAACTAAACACCAAAGCACTTGAAGTAAATTAGTTGGGGATCTCTCTCATCTAACAATTATCCCTCGACGCTGCTCTAGGAATTGTGTCCTTATCCTGCATGATTATCCCACAGATCCACCAGCTGACCACGAAGTGGACTGGTTGGTCCGAGTTAATCCACAGACTTTTCAGGGTTTATCCACGATGTACCCTCAAGAAAGGTCGTTTTCAAATGAAATAAATGCGTGAGTGATGCCCGGGAGAGGTGGCAACGCAGTGACTTAACGCTTGTCTGCCGTCTGGGTGAGTATGGCAGATTTGAAATTTGATCTATCCCCCCCCCCCCCCCCGGGCCGACCTAGACTAAAATGGGTACCAGGCATTATTTGGGACGTAAAGTGGGGCCTGACTCAGCTGCGACCAATTTGGCAGCAGACAGCGTTGCTCTGGGTTTGAACGAGTTGGTATGGGAGCCGGTCGTTCAGAAAGCAATGGCAAACTACTGAACGTAAACTTGCCAAGACATCAACAACAGCTGTAGAATGCTGGTGTTGACAGCTATGTCCTGTAAATTGGATATGCCAAAAAAAAAGGGGGGTGGGGGGGGGGGGGCTGGGTGTTATTGATTACATTACTGCTGAAGTGAGGTCAGCATGGTTGAATGGGTAAGATCGCTCGTTCTTAAACTTCCGGTTTGTTACTGCTGGGGTAACTGGTTCAACCCCTACACCGGTCCCTTGGACTAAATATGTTGACGTCCCGTCCTTGACATGGGGACGTAAAATACAAGTACCTCTGATGTCGGGGTGGGTTCGCCTGATGGCCAGGGAGACTGGTAATAGGGAAAGCTAATCCACACACAAAAATCAGCCCAGTGACAAGAAAGTAGTAGCACGTGTTGGACTATGCTAGAGTTCAAAGCCACAAAGAAACGAAAAAAGAAAAGAAAAAAAAACTGAAGTGACATAAAAATATTGTTAATGTCCTTTGGAGGAGTTTGCAATCAAGCCTAGTACATCAACAGCAGCTGAAAATTGCGGGTGTTGACTGCAACGTCCCGTAAGGGATACGCAACAAAATTTATATTTATAAGCTTGCCATTGCTTTCTGAACAAAATGTCAGTAAAGATAAGAGAAATTGTAAAAATAACAATGATAATAATTGATTTATTTTGTTTCGGTATTTGGGTTTGGAAGATTGAGCTTGAGGATGATTGAAGATTGAGATCTGACGTGGACAAGGCCAGTGATTCGTACCGGAATACGATCAGCGTTACCAGTAGTGGGCTGTGCTCAGTCTTCAAAATAATAAAAATAACGTAAAAATGAGATAAGAATATGTTATAATACAAAGAATCGACATTTCCATTTTGATGATCTGCATGCGGATTTGCGTTCGTTGTAAGGAGTATAAACTGCATCTGTTATTATATCTCACTTTTTCGATGGAGGCACACATACCTAATTTCTAAGTGCGCTCATTGTTTATGTTTATGTCCAACTGACCGGTGTACAGGATGAACCCCCATGTCCTTGCTTGTTTTTGTTTGTTTGTTTCAAAGCAATGTTTTCCTGTAGTGAATTTGTGTAATGAAGACACAAACAATAGATTGCACGATTTGTTGCCTGGCATATTTCGCTGCAACTCTTCATGTGTATACTGCAGACATCACACAACATAAACTTAACAATATAAAATGACATCTTTTTGTTCTTCTCATCCCGTCGTCACGCCTCTATATAGTTACCGGAGGGTCTTCTCCACGGCTATGTGTTGTGTTTTGTGTGTGTGTGTGTGTTTTGTTTGCTGATGAAGGCTAATCGCCGCAACGTCCTGTATGTGTCGTAATTTTGTTATGTAAAGCTGCACTACTTTGTGTCATTTTATATTGTTTACATTTTCACAGCTTTACCGTAGTTCCACCAAATTGTAAATATAAACTAAAGAGTTAGATAACTCCTTCAAACTGAAATATACAGCACACATATTCACACAGTAACTTCAATTGTCTACCACTGTAATTTTAAACCAACTATCATATTTTTTTCTGTTTGCACACAACTGGTCTATGGAAATTAAAGGCGATCGCTTCTGCCATCTTTAACTTGCGTTCCCATCATCAGCGCGAAAAATGTTAAAGATCGAGATCCCTTAACCTTTCGGCTACGCTGAACTTCGGAGAGCCAATTGGTTTTTAAACATATGAGTGTATGTAGTACAGTAAGCCGTCACGGTGCTTCGCACGACTTTTACTAACTGATGATGTGCACGCTTAGAATGTTCAGCCATGGTACACAACCTGTGGTGATATTGACAGATGCAAAATCCGTCTGGGAAATTGTCAGTTCTAAGGACACTACTTTCTGAACTTAGCAGTCAGTGTAAGATCACCATACAGTGGATACCATCACACTGTGGAGTCCCCGGAAACGACAGAGCTGATCGATTGGCTAAGGAAGGAGCAAAAGAAGAACAACCTGATGTGCCCATTACATACCACCAAAAGAAAAGAATGACCAAATCAGTCAGGCCACCAAACCCTACTCAAGACGACTACCACGTTATGGACAGACCAGAACAGGTCATTCTTCTGCGCCTCAGAACAGGACACAATAGATTACACAACCACGTGTATATAAAATTGAAGATGGTGACTCAGCCATGTGCACATGTGGTTTGGCGTCGCAGACACCAGAGCACATACTCCAGGATTGCCCAAACTACAACATATCCAGGCGAACCTTCTGGCCTAGAGAGACAACAGTGGAAGATAAACTCTATGGACCGCTGAGTGAACTAAAAAAGACTGTTAGATTCATACAAGAGACAACATTGCAGTTATAAACATATTTCAGGCGAACGAAAGAAGAAGAAGAAGAAGAAGAAGAAGAAGAAGAAGAAGAAGAAGAAGAAGAAGAAGAAGAAGAAGAAGAAGAAGAAGAAGAAGAAGAAGAAGAAGAAGAAGAAGAAGAAGAAGAAGAAGAAGAAGAAGAATGTTGAGCAAACGATGTGCGTATCCAAAGATTCACAACACAGTCTATAACTGGGAACTAAAGAGAATACAAAATAGGGTATTCCCTTAGTGAATTTAAACACAGGCGCCACAAACGAAATACTGCATGATTTCTTGCCTGGCAGACTTCGTGATATCTTAACGGGTGCATACTGCAGCCATTTCATGCCTGGCAGACTTCGCGATATCTTAACGGATGCATACTTCAGAGTTATGTATCAAGCAATGTGAAAAAATGAATGCTACTTTGGCTGCAATATGATGTACATCGTCGCTTACAACGCGGGAATGTGAAGAACGTAATTTCCACGGAAGTATTACACTTGGCAGGAAGTCCTTCTGTTTATCTATTATTAGTCGATTCAAGCCGTTACTATGTAAACCGAGGGACTTCCTGCTAAGTGTTAGATGTCCCAGGATATATATTATAACCTTCTACACATTCACGCAATATCAGCGACGGTGTACAGCATATTTCAGCCAAGGGGTCATTTATTTTTCCAAATAACAAGATATATAACTATGCAATATGCACCTGACGAGGTGCAACGAAATATGCCAGCCAAGAAGAAATCGTGGAATATTTTATTTAAGGTGTGAATTAAATTGGTGAAACTGCGGTAAAGCTGTGGAAATGTAAATAGTATAAATAATACAAAATAATGCAGTTTTATACAACATAATATCTGAAAATACAGGACGTTACAGCGACTAATCTTCATCAGCAAACAAATACATTCACAAAACAGAACATATAAATACAGGGAAGATACTCCACTGACTAAACTAAGGCATCAGAACGAGATGAGAAGAATGAACAGGTGAAAAACTGAGAACAATTGTTTATTGATTGAGTATTTGTTTTTGTTTAAAGATAAACCAAATTCGAGCAACACTTAGCAACACTGCGTTTTCTTCGGGCAGAAGAGATGCTGGAGATGATGGTTCAATACGGGGGAGGAAGATTGGATGAGGCACGTTTTGTGAGACAGCACGTCGCCAGGGGTGACAAGCTGTTTCATCTCGTTCGCCTAGAGATTCTGTCAGTCAGCGTTCAATCAATCAGCCACAATGAAGGTTGGCTGCAATGGATCTCCAACATTGTTTGTCTCTCGCCTTGATTGTACATTCTGTCTGCCTGTTGTTCGTCCATCTCTTGATGTTATCTTCCCGTTTGTATCGTTGTCTGCCTCTTGCTCGCTTGAGGTATAGCTTTTATAAAAGTGCTCGTCTTTTACCGTGGCAGAAATATTTCACTTGCTTCTTTTTTATTTCCTTTCGTTTTTTTTTATATTGCTATCTTTGGGATATTGCGTGGTGAGGTCACAAGCTCTTCCACGATAGTGGAAGCGTTAGATCTTGGTGACTTCGATTCGATGATTGATTTAATTGAGTATATTGTTGAGTAACTTAATGATTGCCACTGTCCTTGTGATTTATACCTTGGTGATGTCGTCGCGTGATTGATTGATTTATTGAATTGAGCAATTGGAAAATTGATTTATTGCCACTATACTTGTGCGTTATATCTTTGTGGTTTCGAGTCACGGACTGAGTGATTGTTAACAGATTGCTTCATTTAGTTTGTTGATTTATTGATTGAGCGGCAACTTATTGATTTATCGACAGGAGTATCTAACTGGTTGATTGACTGATTGATTTATTGATTTTGATTGATTAATTAACTTTTTATACATTGCGAAGGATAAAATAGATGATTGTCTCGTCTGTAAATTGTTGTCAACTGAACACAACACACGGACCCCCATGTGTTTGTTTGTTTGGTTGTTTTTGTTTGTGTGTTTGTTTCAAAACAATGTCTTCTGTAGTGAAGTAGAATAACGATGACACCAACAATAGATTGCATGATTTATGGCTTGGCATATTTCGCTGCATCTTGTCAGGTGCATATTGCAGAAATCACACAACATAAACTAATTAGATAAATTCTTCAAGCTGAAATATACAGCCCATACATTTACACAGTAATTTCAATTTTCTACTACAGTAATTAAAGCACAAAATTGGCGTAATTAATGGCGATCGTTTCTGCCATCATTAACATGCGACCATTTTGTTTGTTAAACAACATACGAAAGCATTGTCCCTATCAATCACGTGATCGGTTTTAAAATGTGCCCTCCAATCGATGACGTAGGAGGTTTGTGGTGTGTCGTTGTCTGTTTATGTTTGTTTGAGTGTTTGTTTGTTTGTTTGTTTGGTGATTTATGCTTGGCTATTATACATTTGAGAGACCAATGGTGCTTTTTCAATCGTTGGTCACGAATTCTGTCCCCATTCCGTTGTTAAAGACGCTTGTAACAACAATATGATATAATCAAACAATATAAGTGATCAGCGTATTGGCATTTGTCAATATGGAATGAATTACGAAAGCAAAGAATGAACTAAGACAGCTAAACATTAACTAAGGAAAGCTATGGATGAGCTAAGAAATTAATGTGGTGATTTCCCTTACCTTCCGCGAACAGCTAAGGAATTGATAAAGTAGTAAATCACGGCCTTTGTATTGTTTTCCACATTGATATTGTAGAGACTGTTAATGTACACAAGTGTACGCATGGCATGATTATTCCACTATAATATTGAATAACTTATCATCATGTACTGATGTATGTATGTATGTATGTATGTATGTATGTATGTATGTATGTATGTATGTATGTATGTATGTATGTATGTATGTATGTATGTATGTATGTATGTATGTATGTATGTATGTATGTATGTATGTATGTATGTATGTATGTATGTATGTATGTATGTATGTATGTGTGTGTGTGTGTGTGTGTGTGTGTGTGTGTGTGAGTGAGTGTGTGTGTGTGTGTGTGTGTGTGTGTGTGTGTGTGTGCGTGCGTGTGTGTGTGTGTGTGTGTGTGTGTGTGTGTGTGCGTGCGTGCGTGTGTGTGTGTGTGTGTGTGTGTGTGTGTGTGTGTAAAAAGGATGAATTAACTACGAAAACGTATAATGGTTTCATCATATTGAATACCTGATTAATGTATAGTGAAATGCAAATATGGAGTGATGTAAAAATGCAATAATAGAACATCCATCCATCCATCATGTGCCATGCCGATAAACGTCGGCACACATATTTGGCCATCTCACACGATCACCAGAGTCGTGGATCAGCTCCGTGTTTATGTCACAACTATGCCACGTGGGCAAGCCATCCAGGTATTTACTTCTCAGTCTTCCCCTTGGACTTTTCCCTTCTATCTTGCCAGTTGTCACCAAGTTCTCCAATTAATTTCTTCTCATACACATGCCCAAAAATGTTGACTTTCTACGTCTAATTTCTATAACAGAACAACTTATAGTAATTTGTGAATATGGTATGAAATAAGATAACTATTTTTTTTTTTTTTAAGTTCAAGGCAGTTTTCTTTTATGGATCTATGCTGTGATAGCGTCATCACGTTTTCTATTACCCAGGAAATCAATTGGGGAACCCTTTGAGGCCACTGAGACAGTCTATAAATAAACACACATAGTATTGTTTGGTGCTCATAGAAGGAGAATAGGGAAGTAGAGATTAGAGGACGCACTAGACAACATAAAATTTGAAAGCTGCAGTTACTGGCCGGGATTCGAACCTGTCACCTCCAAATGACGACAACACTTCGCTGCAGCAACAAGTGTACTTTGTCTAGTTGGTCGTGCGTCGAAGTAACTTGTTCCATCAGCGAGAGGCGGTCATCGTTTAGAGGTGACAGGTACGATCCCGGTCGGTAACTATGGCTTTCAAATAGTATGTTGTCTAGTACGTCCTCTAATCTCTCCTTCCTTCTTCTCCTTCTATGAGCGCCAAACATCACATGTTATAGGCCGATAGCAAGGTGGAATAGGTGCTAGTCTTTCTCTTAATTTGGCAAGCGACCAGTTCGGGAGTTAAACCCGCGTCCGATGGTGCTCCTATAAGGCCGAGTTCGCTATCAACATCGCTAGTGCGTTACATGCTTTGATAATATACTATAACGAACAACATACAGAGATTTGTGAATATGGAATCTGAAAAAAATATATAATGGCAGTGGAGATGTGGTTTGTGAAGGAAATGCAAAGAATACCATGAGCAGACAGAAAAATCAAAAAGCAAGTCCTACAAAAAAAAACAAATGATAACCGTAAACTGATTAGAGAAATTAGACGTATACAGTCAAAATTTTCTGAGCATGTTATGAGAAAAATAAACTAGAGATTGAGGGGAAAAGAACAAGGGGAAGGCAGAGAGGTAAATTTCTAGATGCCTTAGCCACATGGCATGGCCAAGACAAGAACACAGATATAATCTCTTAAGTCATCTTTTAACTAGTGATCGTGTAAGATGGCAAAACATGATTTTCGACGCTTATCGGCTTGGCACATGATGACTGTGACATTTCCTGTCCAGCCCCCTGATAAATCCCGAAACACAGCAAAGATACAGAGAGACAAATACTTCAGTATTAAAGGGTACCCCAAACAGAAACACCTGTGGTTTTAAACTTTAACTTTAGTCCACCTCTCCTCTTCACCTTGTAGAAAATTGTCAACGAATGGAGTTGCAAACAACAGCTCAAAATAGCTCTGAAACCGAACACCTGGCGTTTTATCATCGGCAAGAACATGGGAGACAACCGGGGATATTATTCTCCTTTGCCTCGGATTATCCCCCTTTGTTTCTGCAAGACCTGAACCGTCAACCTCTCTACCCCCAATTTCTAGAACATCACACCCTCTACTCCCAATCAGAGTGACGTCATGTTCGCGCGGAAATTGAGCTTTACCATTGGAAGCGGCAAAGGTACTTCCTATTAACATAATATATGAGCTCAACAATTGCCGGCAGAAGTGGTGGGTCGAGATGCAGTCACCAGAGTTGAACTGACGGAACAAGACGTGTGGCCAGTTCAGCTGTTGTCGTCGTCATCGTCGTCGTCGTCGTCGTCGTCGTCGTTGGTGTTGTTGTTTTTGTTGTTGTTGTTGTTGTTGTTGTTGTTGTTGTTGTTGTTGTTGTTGTTGTTGTTGTTGTTGTTGTTGTTGTTGTTGTTGTTGTTGTTGTTGTTGTTGTGCAATTTAAATTCATGATTTTTTTGTGGGGGGGGGGGATAGGTTGGATGAGAAAGTAAACTTAAGACTAGTATATTTAAATTTATATTTCTTTGTGCATGTGTCTAAAGAAAACCCTCGAAGAATTAAATGCATTTTCTTGGACTTATGGAGATAGTGAAGAGATGTCTTTCTGATCAGTTCATGCCATTTATAAGGAATGATATTCCTGTTTTCTAGTTATTCAGTCTTCCTGTGTAAATAATGATTGGGAAAAGCTCTACCTTGCTACTTTCTTGTATCGAGATACTTTTCTGGAGAATCTCATATAATCTGTTTGTCTTTACGGTCAGAGGAGATTTTACTTATACGGGAGAAGAGAATAAATGCCACGACGGAGAAATGACATCACTCTTGCTGATGGCCACCAGATATTCTCAGAGGCAGGGCTTGGAGAGCATGAGAATGATTCTCCTCTATAAGGCAGGAGTAAGAGAGACATATGTCAATGTAGGGAGGAAGGACTGCATCAGATGTTGAGGTGATGGGGCCCGATTGGGCCAGTTCTAAGTGACCCACCCTTGCGTCATAATCACTTCGCCTTCCCCCTCCCCTCTCTCTCTCTCTCTCTCTCTCTCTCTCTCTCTCTCTCTCTCTCTCTCGCACTCTATATTTCTATTTCTTTTCCTTTCCCTCTTCCTCTTTTTCCATTTTCTTTTTCACTTGTTTCTGTGGGTATGGCTATATTGTTTGGCACATATTTTCTACAGGAATCGGAGGTTTCTTCATTGGGCTGGAAATTTTCTTCATCAGGATAAAGATGGAGTGTTTCATAAATAATGATGAATGGCAACAGGAGGGTCATAAACCTCACGGCAGAAGGAGGCGAATGCCTTTCAAATGCGGGAAGAGTGATTTTTCCTTAATCATCACTGGCCTCTCAATTGTTCGAACATCAACCCCAGCATGATAAACGCAGCTGGGCCTCTTTTATTACTGCTTCAGATTTTCCCCGTGCCAACACCAGCAGGTTTCTGAACCCAGTAATTCTATCCCTGACTCTTACATAGGAATAAACATTCATACTCCTATATGGAAAGGAACACCCTTGCGTGTTAAAAATGAACATTTGCCCCCTGTGGTTTACGAATGAACATTTGCCCCTATGGTTTAATATTGAACTGTTCGCCGGCGTTATTTAATAATTGACTATTCTCCAGTATTAGTTACCAATGGACTGTTCACCAGTGTTATTTAAGAACATGGACGTTTTCCAGTGTTTGGTTAATAATGGACTTTCACTTTGTTTACGGTAAACCATGAACTTTCCCTGTGGGATATAGAAAACCTGTAGCATTTCAATGGAGCTATGAAGGTGTTGATTTAATTCCTTCATCAAGACAATATCTGGACTGTTAACTGATTAATTAGATATAACTGCCATATCTTTTATTTATGTGTTATTGTCCTTTTTTATTGAGGTTTTGTATTATGACGCCATGTCACTTGAATACACACACACACTTTCCCCTTCGCCCAGGTTATCCCAATATAATGTTATCTGTGGTATTTGGGAGTTGTTTATTTGTGTGACATTTAACGTTTAAGTCTTTTCATGTATGTTCTCATTGATAATATTTATGAAGAGACAACACTACGATGGATTTGAGTGTTGGTTGGATAATCACACGGACCCTCGGTTTACAAAGAGTGAGTGATATCCTCTCGAAGGTTCGGTAAATTCCCAGTGCTCTATTGGCCACTGTTAGGAAACATCACTTTATAATTAGTCTATACCCCTAGAATGTCTTATTGGGCCATTTCAAGTTTCTTACATAGTGGCTATTAGGATCTGGGGATTCATTTCCCTATATCTTCATTTACTACCCCATAATGACAAATATGAAATTAATTAAGTGATCATGGTAGAGAGATTTATGTAGATAGAATGAGCTAGAAACAATTAAAACTCGCCGGTTATGCATGTAGAGAATAAGTGAGCAACATACGGTAATTTGCTCGTATTGAATGAGCTAATCATTTGACCCACAACTGGGAGAGATTAGTTGCATATCCTTTACAGGACGAAGCAGTCAACTCCAGCATTGTTTTGGCTGTTTGTGATTCCAGAACACGTTTACTTTCAGTAGTTGACCATTGCGTTCTGAACGAGCGGGACTCATTGTTTGGTAACCAACGAAAAGCGGTTTGCTGCCAAATCGCCCGCAGCTGTGTTTCGAACGCGGTATGTGGGATTTACGAACAGCGTTCGTAACACATGCGCCACAGCGCCGGCATCCGGTAGAAAGGGGAGATAAATTAATGACGGAACTAGATAATGAACGCAGGAAAGGGAGGAAACTTGATGAAAGAAAGGAACTCTTCTGCAGCCGGTCGTAAAATGCCGGACTGCTTCCATCGATTTCGGGAATCTAATGGGCTCTAAGTGTTGAATAGGGCACGTGTTGTGTGTGGTGTTGGGGCGGCAGCTGTTGTGTGTGTGAGATTGTTGCGTAAGATAGAGACGGACAGATGTTGAGGGAATGCGAAGGAGACAGAGTGAGTGAGAGAGAGAGAGAGAGAGAGAGAGAGAGAGAGAGAGAGAGAGAGAGAAAGAGAGAGAGAGAGGGGGGGGAGAAATAGTTAAAAGATGACTTCAGACGCCATGAGAGTTGTGGAAAAAGTTAATTTATATGTTTCAGGAGGTGAGAGAAAGAAAGTTCGAAACAGTGTTTGAAAAGATATTTCTGAAGTGGTTCAATGTGTAAGAGTGGGGCGGGTGAAGAGAGAAAGGAAGAGAGAGAGAGAGAGAGAGAGAGAGAGAGAGAGAGAGAGAGAGAGGAGAGAGAGAGTGAGAGAAAAGGAAGAAGAAAAGAGAGTGAAGCGAGAGAGAGAGAGAGAGAGAGAGAGAGAGAGAGAGAGAGAGAGAGAAATGAGAGAGAAGAGAGAGAGAACATTGAGAAAATTGAGTAGATAAAGAGTGAGAGAGAAATAGAGAAGAGAGAGAGAGAGAGAAAGAGAGAGAGACAAAAGGAAGAAGAAAAGAGAGTGAGCAGAAAGAGAGAGAAAGAAATGAGAAAGGAGAGAGAGAGAGAAGATTGAGAAAAATGAGTAGATAAAGAGTGAGAGAGAAATAGAGGAGAGAGAGAGAGAGAGAGAGAGAGAGAGAGAGAGAGAGAGAGAGAGAGAGAGAGAGAACAAACGAACGAACTTTATTTTCAAAGTGTTAAGAATTGGGCACGCAGGCCTGTCTGACACTCTGTCCGCATATATTATGACATTCATACATCACTTATGAGAGACACAGAGACAGAGAGAGAGAGAGAGAGAGAGAGAGAGAGAGAGAGAGAGAGAGAGAGAGAGAGAGAGAGAGAGAGAGAGAGAGAGAGATTCCAGCCTGATTATTTAGTCAGAAACCCGATGTTAAATCTTCCTGAACCCCTAACCCCATCATAAATCTCCCTGTATAACTGCTCACACCAGTGTTCTGGGGAAATTAATGTGGTGATTTCCCCCGGCGTTCCCCGTCCATATAAGACATCCATACAGCCGTAACTCATGGCCTGCTGTTGGCCACATCCATATAGCCAGGAATCTCTCATGTACGCAGCGTGTGCATGGAACCCCTCATTATGCTGCTCTTGCATGGGTTTGCTCAGGAAGCTTAGTGCATTCAATCCTAGACCACCGAGCTCGGTTCTGCAGGCAGTAAAGACCATTGCTCAGTCAACATTGGGAAAGTGGAAAAGCCACCAAGGAGAGAGAATGGTTGTGGTATTTCTGAATCTGGAATACACCACACAGTGGATCTGATTAGTGCTACCGAGTTTTCCACCGCTGTGCGGAGTTTCTCATGTGACGAACACCGAAAAAAACACTCGGGTGAACTTGATGCGAGATCTAAGAATTAGCAAACTGTGGGTGAACATTTGTGTGGGTGAACATTTGTGCGGGTGAAAATTTCAGTGGGTGAACATTTGAGTGGGTGAACATTTGTGTAGGTGAACATTTATGTGAGTGAACATATGTGTGGGTGATTTTATACTCTGGGGCTTACACTCGGAGAGTATGCAGATGACACGTTATTGGTGGCGGATAATGCAAAATATTTACAACAATTGTTTGGCATTGTAGTAACAGAGTGTGAAAAGTAAGGACCTTGATTATCAATAAAACAGTAACAATGGTGATATAAAAAAAAAAAGGTGACACTAAAATGTGAAATGGAAATAGAAGGGAACATTCTTAACCAAGTGTACAATTTTAAATATCTAGGGGCATTTATGACACCAGATGGAAGGTGGACAACAGAGATTCAGAGCAGAATAGGGCAAGCCAAAGCTGCATTTCAGACAATGAAAAGTATCTTATACAATAAGTCACTATCATTGAATGTAAGGCAACAGGTCCCTTCGGGGTCCTGGCTAAAGTCAGTAGGATCGCTGATTCTTCCGAAGTCGGAGAGTGTCTGCCTGTACGGCGAGGAACCACCAGTCTGCACACCAATAAGCCAGACATGGGACAACGGATACTTACGCAAAACTCAGGTCCTGTATGACATCACACTGATGTTGGACAACAGGATGCCTTCATCCGACATACAGGACTTCGCGTTGGAGCTCAAGCCAACGAACACAAGCAAGCAAGCATTGAATGTAAGAAAGAGAGCACTGAAATGCTATTAGAACCGATTTTGCTGTGTGGCAGTGAATCTTGGAATGTAAATGAACAAATTAGGAAGAACTTGGACGCAACAGAGATGTGAATCCTGAGACGAATGTTGTAAATTCCTTGGACTGGCAAAGTAACTAACGACGATTACATGAAAGAGACTAATGAAACTAGAACATTATATACACCAATAAGAAAGAGGCAAACAGCTTTTCCTTTTTTTTTGGGGGGGGGGGGGGGGGGGGTCATGTGATGAGAAGAGAGGCATTCGAGAACATAGTGACGAATGGAAAGATCGAGGGGAAGAGAAGCAGAGGCAGACCATGAGACGGATTGAGACGGTGGCATGGAGGAACATCATCAGTAGAGTTGATCCAGAAAACCAGAGACCGAGATCTGTGGAGAGCCATGAAAACCTACGCCAGCCGGCATGGCACTTGATTTTATAGATATACTGTCGTAACCTGTTACTCAAACCCCGGCCAGGGGCATCGGTAGTGTAGTGGCTAGACACTCGCCTGGCGATTCCGAGGTTGTGAGTTCGATCCGCGGCTGGTCGAATTTGAATTTTTGAAAATTGATCTAGACTCCCAAGTTGAACCAGCCTAAAATGGGTACCAAGAATGTCGTGGGAAATAAAAGCGGACGGCATGATACTGGCCTCATCACCCACGGTGTGCGGACTGGCCACATTCAATTAAATATGGGTTCAGCACCAAATGTCAGATGCGCCTTAAGATGTGATAGGTGTCCTTTACTTACTTTACAAACCCAGCTAGACGCCAAATATATCCAATAAACCTACTTTAACATCCACAGAAACCAAGAAATATATCCCCCCCAAAAAAACCACTTTAACACCCACAGCAGCTAAAAACTATATTCAACAAACCCGCTTTAACACCAACAGCAACCAACAAATATATCCAATAATCCCACTTTAACATCCACAGCAACCAACAAATATATCCAACAAACCCACTTTAACACCAACAGCAACCAACAAATATATCCAACAAACCCACTTTAACA
Organism: Cepaea hortensis; assembly: GCA_963921405.1. NCBI lineage: Eukaryota > Metazoa > Mollusca > Gastropoda > Stylommatophora > Helicidae > Cepaea > Cepaea hortensis. Next base: position 445,733,454 of record OY992876.1, on the reverse strand, counting down.
CCCACAACGATCAACAAATATAGCAACGATCTCCCAAATTCACTGTTAAACCCCGAAAAAAAAAACTGATTTGTTCCGCCAATAAATCTTGATTTACAATTTTCACAACTCATAACGCAGTTCATGTCTTCCTCCCTTGACATGTATAAGTGAGAATCAATACGTATAAAGTTACTTCACTTGTTGTTTCCGCCTTATCGCCTTGTCTACACAATCCCCCAGTGAATGGCAGGACAATTTGATTGCCGCAGAGAATCTGCATTACAATTCTAGACAAGTGGCTGCACAATATAGTGGTGACAAAAAAATCGATCAGTGCATGTGGCTTTCTTCATGGGATAGTTAGGGGCGACAAGATTAATTCTGGGGTGCATGCTGGTAGTTGTAGTTGTTGCGACAGAGATTGATGTGGACTGGACTTTACAGGGTTAACTTCATTGTAGTTGAGAGAAGTAACGGCAGGATTTAACAATATAATATTAAAATAGTTTGGTATGTGTGATTCGTGCGAAAAAGTTATAGATAATTCTGATAATAAACACAGTCAGTTTACGTAGTTTACAACGAACGCAAATCTGGGAAACGGAAATTATAGTGTAACAATAACTGTGTTGATAATAAAGTAAAAATGAGATTAAAATAAGTTACACCACAACACAACTCAACGTTTCGATCTTAGTGGTCTTCATCAGGAACAAGACAGATCGAAAGAAAAACACGAAATTAGAACATTTAATTAAAATATTAAGTCCTAAACAGACAATACCATTTTTTTTTCTGTTTACGTTTTATGTTGACATTTTTAGTTAAATGTTATAATTTCTTGGTCAGGTAGGTTGAAGGGGTGGTACAGAGAAAGATTGCTAGAGGTGGACAGGGGAGATGAAGGAAATAATGATGGTTAGAAGTGGGCTGTTGAGGTGATGGAAAGAAGGATGGGTAGGGGTGGACGATGCGGTAAGGGGTGGGTGGGCGGATAAGGTCAGGAGGAGAAGGATGCTTAGCGGCTGGCGAATAAAGTGAGTGGGAAAAGGATGGGTAGAGGTAGGGAGGGTGGAGTGATAGAAAAAAGGATGGGTATGACTGGTCTTTTAACTTGACCTCAAGAACCCCTTGCCACGGTTTAAGACGAACTGGACATATGGTGCTAGAACCATATTTGTATTGACACATCAGCACTCCCTGGGTGGTGCTCAGTCTCACATAGGTACCAGGAAATGTCTCGGGAAGTAAAGGTTCTCGGTGTGAAATTGACTATATCACCCATCGAGTAATGATTGATCTATAACAAGCACCATATGCCCAATACGCTCAAGGCATGTAAAAGTAAAGTTAGTGATTATATGAACATCATCGTCATCGCAGTCCGGACAGTTCGTTATAGTGCGTTCACAAATGTTTGCATTCATTCACGTTCAATATATTTTAAAGTATTTGTTGCATCATTATGAAATTTTTCCTGCGTCTTATATTTAACTCCATGGAAGGAATATGTCTTTGATATGTATAAAGGCAACTGAAATCATGGTAAGGATGCAGGGGTGTTTCCATGGCACCAGGGCTAGGTTCTATACTGGCCAAGACCTACTAGCACGTCCTAGTCGTACGTCCTGGGTAGCAGGTCCCTTCGGGGTCCTGGCTAACGTAGTAGGATCGCTGATTCTTCCGAAGTCGGAGAGTATCTGCCTGCACGGCGAGGAACCACCAGTCTGCACACCAATCAGCCAGACATGGGACAACGGATACCCACGCAACCCTCAGGTCTAGTATGACATCACACTGATGTTGGACAACAGGATGTCTTCATACGACATACAGGACTTCACGCTGGTGTTCACAGCCAGCGAACACAAGCAAGCAAGCATGGTAAGCGGCAAAATTTCTTTGGTGTTTTGGCGAAAATGTCTTGAATTCATGCTAACAAACTTGTTTTACAATAATGCTTTCAACACTTCCGCTCCACTGTGTGACATGCTTCTCATAAGGAAATTCTCGTGCACCAAGGAGAATATTCATTATTGAACACTGATGTTTGCTTGTGAAGATGTAATACATTTCATACTATGCACTTCATTTCTGACCCGTAAATTATATACCGTATATAAACAAACATTGAGATGTGCTGTACATCTTCAGAACAAAAAACATTGTTTTGTTCGATGTACATAATGATAAGGTTATATGCTAAATCTCATCTTTTCCCCTCAGTTGGTTACTGAGTTATGGATTTTTTATACGGGGGCAAACAATGTATTGAGTACATAATGATAAGGTTATATGCTTAATCTCATCTTTTCTCCTCAGTTGGTTACTGAGTTATGGATTTTTATACGGGGGTAAACACACACACACACACACACACACACACACACACACACACACACATATATATATATATATATATATATATATATATATATATATATATATATATATATATAATTTACTGGTCTTTTCCTTGTTGAGGACTAGACACATGTATCGTTGAATACCCTGCGTATGATTATAACAATGGGGAAATAACTGGAAATAGATTTAAAGACTAATATTGACTATAGTGATGTGATGGGCTAATAGTGATGTGCTCAGTGTGTCGAGCATTGGTAATATGCATTACGTTCTCAACATTCATTTGACTATGTTTGATTTTCATATGTGAATGCAACATGCACAATAGATAATTGTTGTGCGAAAGAAGAGTGATAGGAAGGGCCGAATGTAAGGCGGGCCTGCATGCCCAATTTGTGACCCTTAGAAAATAAAGTTCGTTTGTTCGTTGGATCGAGCCACTCGTGTTATTAAGTTCAGTTTGGCAACTGATGTGGCCAAAGATGACATCCGATCTTATCTACTGCAGCGGGAAAGTGAAGAATGAGGACAATAGAAGCAAGGGGTCAATAGCACAAAGGAGGTTCCTAACCCGAAATCCCTGAAACAACTGTAGAGTGTTGATCTCTGTGAAGCCATTATTGTGACAACCATTTCACCGACTCTGTGATTTCCGCATCCCCAAATACCAGACACTGGAATTCACCAGACTGAGCCAGACAGCGCTAAAAGCCTTTAGTAGTTGCTAATTTGTGTGTTTTTGTGCCGAACGAGCTGAAAACACAGCGCCATTCCGCAGACAGAAGGAAATGTCGCTTTCACTAAAATCTGTCATCTAGTCAAAATGGTGGTGCGTGGACAATGTATCGTTTTTCTGTTTGCATTCACTTGTTCGGTTAATTATAGAATGTCTTTGATGCACTCGAATACCTCTATAAGTGCGGCAGACTCTCTCTATAGGCCACACTAGGAAAATCTGAGTACAGCGCACAAACTCTATTGTATCCGCGGTGTTTCAAATGATTAATTACCAAAATCATACACGTTCCTTATTGTTAATTTTCATGGGTAGGCTCTCTAACGTTTCTAGATTAGCCACCTCATATAATTTAGCTTTCTTCTTCTTCTTCTTCTTCTTCTTCTTCTTATTGTTCTTCTTCTTCTTCTTCTTCACCTCCTCCTCTCCTTCTTTTTCTTTTTCTGCTTCCGGTAATGTTTGATTGTTTTGGACGTAATTGTGATAGAGCGACTTTGTTGCACTCAGATACCTTCATAAGTACTCTATACTCTCTCCGTAGATCACACAAGGAACATCTCAGTACAGCGCATGAAATCCATAGTACCCATAAGGATCCAAATTGATCATTATCAGAACCACACATTCTTATTATTGTTATTTGTTGTTAGTAGGTTCTCTAATGTTTATTATTGAGACACTTTAACAGTTCTAGACCACTGTGGTGTGGCCGACATACAGGTCACGGCGATCAAATCGTGCGCATCTCACGAACGTGATCGTAAGACACTGGGAAACCGTCTCATCTTCCAGATGGGTTCACTCCACCCTCACGGCCTTAGTGTCCAACATAGTTTCATTTAACTGGAAAATCATATTTCTTGAGCCCACAGGACAAATTAAAAAAAAAAAAAAAACAGAGGGATATCTAAAACAGATGGAGAAGAGAAATAGAGTCCGAGATGAATAATATGGGAGGTCGTGGAGGTAATACAAGAAGAGATAAATATTGTTGAGATATGCTGTCGCTGGCGCATTTCGACATAGCACATGATGATGATGATGATGATGATGATGATGATGATGATGATGATGATGATGATGATGATGATGATGATGATGATGATGATGATGATGATGATAACGACGACGAATTAAACGATGCTGATGACTCAAATTCCCCAAAGCAAAGTCTGCAGCCTCCCCTGGTACCCCATTCCCCAAGACCGACCCCATAATCCCAACCGAATCCCCGAGTCCACACAAGAACACAGCTCGGGTCTACAAATAAACGTTTATTCCCAAGAACGTTCTGTAAGATTTAAACCCCTCTATAAGGTCACGTAATCTATCAGCCTTTGAGTCGGCGCTCAGAACTTAACGCTTACACAGTATACTCTTGGGCTTACACTCGGAAACTCTAATGATGGATGGATACTGTTAGGCTACAGACATCCGCGCATAGAGATTCCTTGAAAGGGCAATGAGTTTCCAGACTTGCCCGTTGTCGTATTTGTTGGGGCTGTCGCTGTCGTTTAGCTGACTGGGTACTTAACTTTATTTTAGCAGATGGCAGCTGTCTTATATTTGTACGTAAAATCTGTATAAAGATTCTGATGAAATACTTGTTGTTTTAGGGACATAAGATTGTGTTTTGCTTAATTTCAGTGAAATGTTATGTGAAACTGGACGCTGTGTGAATTTGACGATGTTTATCATCTTCATCAACATCGTCATTATCATCATCATTATGCAGGTCAGCATGGTGGAATGGATAAGAACGCGTGTTCTTAAACATCCGGTGTGCTGATGCCGAGGTTAGCGGTTCAGTCCCTACACCGGACAGCTGGACTAAAATGATGACCTGTCGTTCTTACTTGGGGACGTTAATTAGAATTACCTCTGAAGTTGGAGTGGGTTCACCAGATGGCGAGGGACACTGATAATAAGGAAAGCTAATCCACACGCAAAATTCAGTCCATCACTATTATAAATAGTGTGTATGGACTACGCTTGAGTTCAAAGCGAGCGAACGCCCCAAAAAAAATCATCATTATCATTATCGTCATCATACAATCATCACATTTGGGTCCAGGTGTATGAAGACCTCGATTATCCAAACACATTGTTTTTGGTTTGCTGTTGTTGTTCTTGTCTTTTTCTTTCTTTCTTGTCTTTTTTTTTGGGGGGGGGGGGGGTGTCTAGTTGGCCCAGCGTGGAAGTACAATTATTCATCCAGCAAGGCTTTGTGGTCATTTGGAGGGGACAGGATGGAATCTCGTTGGGGCCTCTGTTAAAGGAACCTGCTGTGGTTATGCGAGGTCTTCGGGCGATTTCATTTTTGCAGACCGCAGAGCACGGGGGGAATAAGTGGTCAGTCTTTCCTCTAGTAGCGAACGTCGAGAGTTGGCATCTAACCCTTATTCATGCCACTGTTTGCTTAGCTTTCTGGCAGTTCTAAAGCCTCGCCCGCTTTGTGGTCACTATAGCTTTATGTTATATTGTTTAGTGTGTCGCTGTGAGTGATGATCCTTCTGTCATCTACTGCCCATAGGTCGTCCTCTTTCTGTTGTCCTTCACCACTCTATGCCGTTAGGCGTTGCAGGCTTGCTTGATGATTGGTTGACGAACTAAGGCTCGCTCCGTCGCTGGGTATGGTAAGATTTTGTCGGTTTTAAGGTGTTGATACTATACCCAGGTACTTGTTACTTTAACTATATCCAGGTAGTTGTTACTTTAAGTATATACAGGTAGTTGCTACTTTAATTATATCCAGGTAGTTGTTAATTTAAATTCATCCAGTTAGTTGTTACTTTAACTTCATACTGCATGACTGTCGCAGAATAAACTTGTTAGTTCGATCGATGACAAACTAGACCCGACCTTAGTCTGCAAAAACAGCAACCCTTTGATGTTGTAGGGGATGAGAAGAGTGAGTCGCGTCGCGATGTCTACACACGGTCGACATTTTGTTGGCAGGTTGTTGTTCGAGAGACGTGCACTGGCGTCATCTGTCTGCGCGGCGGGAGTCGGCCTTTGAAAGTGATAGACGGAATGTCTGCCAGGAGTCGGAAGGATTCTGTGATGTGGGGGGGGTCTCTGGCTCACAGACAGCCAGGATCTTTGTTGTATGAGACAAATAATTTCCCAGATGAAAGTGAACTTGACAGCGGATTGACTCCAGTTAGTCTAAAAACAGGAGGACAAAACCAGATTCTGGACTGATTGGCGTCTGGACTTTTTGGTGACGTCACTCAAGCACCAATATAAAACCCAGTTGCGGTAAACAGGTGGGGGGAGTCGGCCAAAAATTCTGAAGTGTTAAGATCGGTGCATTATTCCGAGTTGTGTTCCATGAAAGAAACTAGGGGTGTCAAATTGTTGATAGTTATCGGCGGACATAGATCCAGTCTGTGATCGCCTAGTTTCGATTAGCAACAGGAATAGGCATATGGTAGGCTATTAATTATATCTAACTTAGAGTATGATTAGGAATAGAGTACAGTACTGTGCAGTGATATAATGTATTATAGGTGCGGTGATAGAATGTTCTATAAGTGCGGTGCTAGAAAGTATTATAGGAGCGTCGGCACTAGTGTCCTATTGTATGGCTTTAACTTGCTTGTGTGATATATCATTTTACTCAGGGAGTTGAGGACAATGTAGTGGAATAATAATTAGAGAGATTAAGGATGGTTGAGAGGGAGGAGGGGAATGTGAAATGGTAGGATCTTCCAGTAGGGCATCTGCTGGGTTTCTACCCGTTCCTTTATTCTTTCCTGGTGTTGCCATGTATAAGACCAATGTGACGCACGATTTGGCCGTATGACAGAGATCGGATCTCTGTTATAGATCTGAGTGCTGCTATTGGCCTACATATCACCTAATTACGGTCAGGATTGAGTTGCCCTCACCATGATGTTCTCTACTCTACAGGTTCCATTTACAGTTCCCCTTGAGTGTTCCACTTGAGTGTGAGATGATTTATTACGAAGAAGCAGTTTCAAAGTTTTATACAATGATGGCTCATGTAAAGAAGACAGAGGTTACTGAGAGGGTTTTACACGGGGCTCAGAACCTAGTTGGTCCGCCGAAACCTGGCTTCTGCTGAGCAGGACTTAATGAACATAAGTGTTGTGTTTAATGAGTGATAAGCTTCATCACCGAAGATTAATAACTCACATACCAAGGATATATATATATATATATATATATATATATATATATATATATATATATATATATATATATATATATATATATATATATACACACACACACACACACATCTACCTAACAAACATTAATAGGTTGTGTTCTAAAAGAGGGGGAAAATGTTATAATCAGAGACTTATGAACATTAGATTTTCCCCAAGTGACATTTCAGTTAATTGGAAGATTATCAGTTCAACAAACATTATGAAACAGAGTAACTTCACCGTGTGGTAGAGTGAAGACCAAGATTAACAGTGTCTATCGGATGACCAGCATCCTGTTTGTTCGAGTGATTGGAGAAAGTTGTCACGTGGACGGAGAAACATCTTCTGGGTGAGGTTCACTGTCCGGAATGTATGGTGCTGTTGTGTGCTAAGCACTATGATGTTACTAACTTTGCTTCTAAGTCACTGGTCTAACATTAGAATATTCGACACACATTCTACCCATTACACACACACCTCTCACACACATGCTCTTTGTTTTAATAAATTGATTGTTGTATTTATTTGTTAAGGCGAGAGTTGAGTATGTTGTGTTGGGGAAGAATGAGAGGGGGCATGATCCAGGGGTGAGTGAGAGTAAGAAAGGGGTGTCTGCTGACTGAGGGAGTTTGTGGGCGGATTCTGGTGGTTTCTCTAGGACAATAATGTCACATAATGGTCCAACATGATTTAACCAGTGATGAGAATAAAGGGCGATCTGAATTAGCGGATGTTCGAGGCCAAAGGTTGTTTCAACTAATCCAGGAAATGTAACTGCACGTGTTTACATCTGGTCGACGGATCGGGAACACTCAGTGGTGAGGGAGACAGGTCCCGGCATCGCTTTGACAGTTTGTCAACATTTGAATACAGATGGAACCCGTCGGATCCTGGTTGCAATCGGATGTCGGCCATCACATGTCGGGCAAAATTAACAGTTGCAGGTGTGTAGGGAAGTGAATGAGCTGAATCATACATCGCTTTGACAGTTCATAAACAAGTTGGATTGAGAGCGGAAGTACTCAGCATGGAAGATAACAGTACATCTGTCAATTTATAGTTTCCGGAACATCAAGAAGATTGGCAGCTTGTTGGGGAAAACTGTTGTTGGGATCATACAGTAACTCGTTAGTTTGTTGGGGGAGTCTAAACAAGTGATGACAACTTTGACAGTGACTAGGCAAGGGAAAATCGATTCTTGACAATGGATGATTGCCCAAATAACACCTGCAGGACAACAACCATGTCACGTGACCAATTTTAGAGGTTTGGCCAAAAACCATGATTGGAGATGGGGAGTTGAACGCAAACCTTGGATTGTAGAAGACGTGCTTCGGCACTGTGGTTCTGATGGGAAAACGTCTACCGTGTGCGAATTAGTGATTTAATTTTACACGTGCCTGTCATGGCAAGAGTGGATGTAATTTGATCTAACTGCAGTGTTGCCTAAGGTAGAACCTATTATAATTAGTTCTAATTAATATAGGCTGTAGCCTTGTTAAAACTAAAGTGTGATGATTAGCACTGTTAGTGGAAAACTAGCTAGAGTAGGGAAGTGATACTTGACTCTGTTAGTTGAAAATAGATTAGTGAAGTGTGGATAAGCTTTACTAGTTGAGAATTAAGTAATGAGGGATAATTGGGATATTCCCGTAGTGTCCCTGGTGGGCGGGGTTCCGCATTCTGTTTGTTGATTTTTTTTCTTGTCTTGGCCTGATGATAACATATGTGTTCAGTCATCTGTCTATGACAGAGTAGGTTCATTATATTTTCTGAGCGAGGCCGATGGCCCACGATCATCTAATAGAGATCAGTGACGGGGAGACTATCACCGGTTATATGATTTATGTTACAGGTTTCCTCTGGTTGGAATGAAGAACACGGAACCCAGGAAAAATCCGATCCCGGATAAAGTTTGGCGCAGGAAGATTGGCCAGCAACTTTACAACAGAGATTATGCTAGAGGAAGATGATCAACATTGCTCAGTGGAGCTAAATGGTATATGTATCCTACAGGATAAATACCGAATGAGTTTAGGTCATACCAGTTTTAACACACCAGTAGTGATGGATATTCAGTTCACTTATGACTAGAACAAAAATAAAGGACTCTATTGGAGTATAGACAATAATTTTTTAAACGTGAGAACTAGTGAACATTTATCAAGAGACAAAAAGTCTTGTTCATAGGACAGTGTTCCAGGTTTGTTTCACCGCGCCGGAATTATGAAGCCGAAGTTTCTATAAACTATTAGGAACAGTTGCGTTAGGAGCAATATTAGTTTTTTCCACGGATTATATATTTACATGGGATTCAGATCTCATGGTCATCAGAGTTCCTGGAGGAGGACATGTCTGGAGAGAAGGATACGACTTCGGTGAGGTTTATCGTACTGACTCGAATGATGTCGTGTAATCCTTGCCATGATGTGTACACTATGATCCTGAACTTTGAAGGCTGACACATACATTTATGTTATAATACACGACACACATTGTCTTCGCATACACGTCTCATATACGTTACACTTTTCTTGTAATAAATTAATCTTTATTAATTTTTAGAAGCAAGAGTTGTTGAGTATGTTGCGTTGGGGAAGTATGAGAGGGGGCATAGTACGACAGTGAGAGAGTGATAGGAAGGTGTCCACGGGCTGATGGAGTGTGTTGGACGGAAGCTGGTGGATTCTCCGGGATATTGATAAGGGAAAAAAATATTATAATGTGGGTGTTGACTCTCTTCACTCCTGGGACGACACTTTAAAGGAGGACACGACAAATAATCTTGGGTTAAAAAATTGTGGGTGTTGATTCCCCTCACTCCAGGGACGACATCATAAGTAAGTAAATAATTACTTACGACAATGACAAGAACATGGAAGAAGAACCATCTGCTAATCTTACCATAAGAGAACTCCTGTTTGCGGACAACCAAGCACTAATATCAAAATCAGAAGCTGAATTACAAGACCACGTGAAAATTCTAAACGAAATGTGTAGGGAACATAACATGAAAATTAGCACAAGCAAAACAGAGGTAATGACTGTAACTAAAGAAGAAAAAGCAACAACAATTCACCTAAACTAACATCCCTTGAAACAAGTAAAGAGTTTCAAGTACCTAGGAAGTATAATATCATCAAATGGCAAATCAGAAGACGAGATCGAAAATAGATGCAATAAGGCAAACCAACTCATTGGACAAATGGCACCAATACTAAAGAACAAACATGTATCAATAACTACTAAGAGAACACGTTACAACATAATCTTCCTACCAACTCTATGTTACCAATGCCAAACATGGACAATGACAGAAAAAGAGAAAATAAAAATCAGAACAACAGAAATGAGATTCCTGAGAAGAATACTCAATGTATCAAGAAGAGAGAAGATCAGAAATGAAGAAATCAGGACTAAAGTGGGGGTTACAGCTGCACTAGATTTTATTAGAAGACAGCAAGTCAAATGGTTTGGCCATTTAACTAGGCTACCAACTAACAGTATACCACAACAAGCAATGATGTACAAAGCAAACAGAAGCAGAAGAAGAGACGGACCACGGTGGGCAGAGACAATAGCAGAGTCCATGGGAGTCTCGATACATGAAGCCCATAATCGGGCACTCTCCCGCTGTTTATACTTCACCTGGACACCGCAAGGTACAAGAGGAACAAGATGAGAGGAGATGAGATACTCCAACAATCCATCTTTTTCGTGGTTTTCCCCTGCCTCTAGATGTTTCCATTTTCATGTTTTATGCTCTTGCCGCGGGCGATATTGGGGTTATTCTTACTGGTGGTCGAACCAGTTAAGTCTTTGTCTATCAACGAATTTAACAACTAGTGTTGCTTCAACTGTTTTAAAGATCTGCTCGTTTCTAATATGCTCCTTTCTTGATTTGTTCGCTGGTTTTCCCAGGCATCCCATTTACAAGTAGTGAGTTTTCTTTCTTGTTCTTTAGCTAGTGCCCATGTTTGACATTGATAGCGCAACGTTGGTATAAAACTTACCATTATTTATGCAATTCTCATTAATACTTGTAAAATGCAGGCCCAGGCGACGAAGCCGCGTCCGATCATTCTCTGGATATTATCACCACAGTTTCCCTTTCAACTTCGCTAACGTGTCCACTAGAATTTATTTTACTTTATCCTTGAGTTGAGCTAAGAATCGACATCTCTGCACTCAGGACATTCCCATACGCGCTCCGTCCCTTTGTTCAACAGCCAGCGAAGAGTCACACTACTAATCGTTCCCACCGCTATCTGATTGAAAGCTCTTCTGGTCTTCCCTTTGAGTGATGAGATTTTTCCAGAACCCCTGCCGATCCCCCCAAATATCATTATTTCCATATAAATAATAATCTTCCATATACCGGTTCTCAATCTGTTCCACCAACTTCTCCGCCTGGTCCCAAAGGCGCTCGACCGCCTCTCCCTTGTAGTTTTACTGTATCGTTACAACCGTGCAGATGACGTCAGTGACAGACTGCAGCGCCACCCCCGGAAACTCCCAGAAATCAATACTCGCATAAGGTGAGTTTTAAAGTATCAGTCACACCGACGCTCTGATGCGAACTGGAAGGCCAGGTGAGCGGTATTGATGCAAGTTCCAGCTAGCTACCTGTCTTAGACCGACGTCCTCAGTGGCACAAATAATGATCGAGGAGCCTATTGATTTCCTCCCGTGTGTTCTCACGGCTGGGAGACCCGCGCCTTGCGAACAGCAGGGGAGGATGAGTATGGTATTGATTCGCGTTAACTCTTGCAGGTGTCATGTTTTCGTGTAGAAATAGAAATCCTCTCTGGGTTATTATGTACTCTTAAACATCAAGACACATGGTGTATTTTTAATGACTGTGCAGTGTTTGAAAATATTGCCGGTGCAAGTTTTGTATTTACCTATTATGGTGCATGAACTTTACAAAGGGTGAATACAAAACTAGGACGGCAATATTTTCAAACACTGCACAGTAATTAAAAATACATCCTTCATTACTCAAATGTTACATGCATTTTTTAAAAAAAAAAAATTTTGCATTTGCTCGCTTTTAACTCAAGCGTAGTCCATACACGTGCTAATACTCCTAGTACACTAGACTGATTTTTGCGTGTGGATTAGATTTCCCTATTACTAGTGTCCCACGCCATCAGGCGAACCCACTCCAACTTACGACGTACTTGTAATTTAAGACCCCGAGTCAATGACGAGAAATCAATATTTAAATCCAACTGACAGGCATGTGGCTTGAATTCACTATCCTGCTTGCTATCAGCGCAATGGAAATTTCAACGCGAACGCTTTAATTCTTTTGGCCGAGTCGACTGCTTTTTATGACGATAATAATCCAGACTTGACGACAGGGGACAGCAGGGCGATACATTTTGAGACCAATCGATTGCATTCAGCACAGCGCACATTGCGTCAGATCGATACCAGCACATCGCGATAAAAATCACTGACTGTATGACTCGGCCAGACTTGTTCTTGTCAACTCTTTAAGGCTGTGTGGAGGTGTAATGTAGGATTGCCCGCTCTGTTTCAATTTATTGGTAAAGTAAAGTAAGTAAAGTACCGGACACTCTATGGTATTACACCTGTAGTTCTCTCCAAGTACAGCCATATGGTGCTAGTACAATATTTTTATAGACCAATCGGATCTCATTGTTATGTTATATTAAATCAATCAGGTGTCGTCTCCACAATGAAGGTTGGCTACAATGGATCTCCATCACTGTCTGACTCTCACCCTCATTGTACATTCTGTCAGACTGATGTTGGTCCATCTCTCGACCTTATCTTCCTACTTGTATCGTTGTCTACCTCTTACTCGCTTGCCTTCAACCTAACCCTTTTAAGAGTGTTATGTCTTTTAACGTGGCTGAAATATTTCACTTGCCTCTCTGTTATTTATTTCTTTGTTATACTATATTACATCGAACAATGTCACTGAACATTGAGCATTCCCGTGCGAGCTCAGTCCTCCGATCCCTCGGCCATCCCAAAGTATTCCTTCTCGCTGCTCCCATGAGGAGTTAATTATGGTATCTCTTCTCTTTCCCATGGAGGCGGCATTTTTTGACCAGGCTTTACTCCCAGTTCTTACAGTCGGGCTGGAGCCGGTGTCACGGTGGTATTTGCCAAAAGAGTCCGTACAGCACTGATTAAATCATTGGGTGGTGTAGTCGTATCACACAGGAAGCAATTACTTTCCAAGACATTTCTAGGTATCCATTTTGGGCTGGGTCGCCACTGAAAGCACAGATCAAGTTTTAACATGTGAATCTGCTCTGATTGGTATCTGTCCGTGCTCGGGCTTTGTGTCAATATAGACATTGAATAAATCAAGAACTGTAAGTAACTCTGTTTGACGCTAGCTATTGTTTAAAGTTTAACGAGTTGACAACTGTTGGCCTGAAAGGATTAAAGACAATTTCTGGTTGTCGAAGTCTTCTTCTGTTCGTTCTGCTGCTGCTGTTGCTGCTGCTGCTGCTGCTGCTGCTTCCTCTTCTTCTTCTGTTGCTTCTACTTCTTCTGTTTCTCTTCTTCTGTTTCTTCTTCTTCGTTTTTTCCTCTGCTCCTCCTTTCTCCTCCTCCTCCTCCTCCTCCTCCTCCTCCTCCTCCTCCTCCTCCTCCTCCTCCTTCTTCTTCTTCTTCTTCTTCTTCTCATTCTTTCGTTCGTTTGTTCATTCTTTTGTTCTTCTGCCTTTTATCACTAATAGAACCCACAAAAAATGTCCACAATCAGTTTACAACCCACATCTCTAATATTTTGCTATCTGCTGCAAGCCGCTTCCCATGTCATTCATTTCTATCGCTAATTCTTTTCTCTGTGTATTTATTCCCCCTTCTATTTCTTTGACCCTTCGGGCTCCAGGGAGTGCACTTTCCAGTTGTACTATTAACCTCATGATTCGACAGAATGTGTTCAGTGCTCTCCATGAACTTCACAGCTTGTGCAGATGCCGTTACTTATATCTCACACGACAGGATACAAGTAACGACGGGTGATTATTAGTTTAGTCTTTAGCTTCCCCGGAATATTAGATTGTAGTCTGCTGACAGTCATCACCATCTCATCTTGTTCCTCTTGTATCTTACGGTGTCGAGGTGAAGCAAAGACAGCGGGAGAGTGCCCGTGTATGGGCTTCATACGTCGAGATTCCCACGGACTATCTTATTCCCTCTGTCCATCTTCTACATGGCCGGCCTCTTCTTCTGTTTCCATCTGGTCTGGACATCATTGCTTGCTGTCAGTTGGTGGCCTAGTTATGTGGCCGAACCATTTCACTTGTTCTTTTCTATTGAAATCTAGCGCTGTTATTACTCCCACTTTAGTCAGATAAGTCACACACCGAGCGTGTGAGACGTGATGGTGCATGATGGTGGAAACGACCACGTGTTCACATGCACCCACTATGAACGAACACTTACAGTGCGAATTGGCCTTATCAGTCACATTCGCTACCGCCATGGATAAAAGTTATTATGCCTTTTTGAAGCACAAACTATCGTCTGTCAAGATGGCAAGGTGCCAATGAAAGTCTTGATTTCATCATTTCTGATAATCTCTTTTCTTGATACGTTGAGTACTCTTCTCAGACATCTCATTTGAGTTGTTGTAATTTCTCTTTCCTCTTTTTCTCTCATTGTCCAGGTTTCGCTCCGCTGGCAAAGACAAACCTGAAATCCGCAGAAGCAACATCACCAATATAGGCCTACCTGAGCCGGTCCTCGGGTGATCCAGATCGCGGCCCCGCTACATCCTAATCATGAAACTACTGGCCAGCTGAATAGTTTTTAAAGTGTTTATTTTCCCCTATGTGAATATAGCATGCACAATAAACAATTGGTGTATGAAAGATGGGTGATTGGAAGGGCCGAATGTAAGACCGGTCAGCGTGCCCAATTTGTGACACTTTGAAAATAAAGTTCGTTCATTCATTCGAAGACGAAGAAGGAGAAGAAGACGCACAACAACATCAACAATAACAAAACAACAACAACAACAACAACAACAACAACAATAACAACAACAAACAGAAGAACAAGAGAAAGAAGAAACAGAAGAACAAGAGCAATAGGGAAAAAAAAAGAACAAGCGAAAGAATAAGAGGAATAACGAGAGGAAAAACAAGAACCTGTCTGCAGATATCAGAGAGACAGTATGGAGGCTAGATGCTTGCATGTCGGCACGGTAATAATGGGTTTGAATCTGCTCATGTATACAACTGACCTGCAAAATTGCTTCCTATCTTTATTACCATCATGTGCCTTGCCGGCTGGCGTAAGCGTGCATGACTCTCCACAGATCTCGGTCCTTGTGTTCTGGATCAACTCTGCTGATGATATTCCTCCATGCCACCGTTTCAGTCCATCCAGCATCATTTCTCTCGGTCTGCCTCTGCTTCTTTTCCCACTGATCTTTCCAGTTGCCACGGTGTTCTTGAATGCCTCTTTTCTCATCATATGACCAACGGATGATGTTTGTCTTTTTCTTACAATTGTATGATACATGTAATGTCCTAGTTTTATTAGCCTCTTTTATGCGGTCGTTGTTTTTATGCTGTGTGTTTAATCATTTGCTCAAATCATCGATCGACAACTGAGTGCTTATATTCTTTCACCATTTAAGCATCTTTACCCCCACACCCCCACCCACACGCGCTATGTCGGCGACATGACAAATCAGAAATGACAGCCTCTTCTATGACGCCGTCCCCAAAGTTCGTTTGTTACCATAGAAACAAAATGTCCAAGCAAGGCTCGCGGCAAAAAAAAACACAAATAAGGCGCGACAATTGGTGACAGGGAAAAATGTCAAATATTAATTATTCTGAGTACGACACGGAATAATTGAAAAACTATTTCTGATTAATCGAATACTGTTTCTGACTAATCCAATACTGTTTCTGGCTCTTAATAGGAAAACTATTTCTAACTAGTAGGAATATTATTTCTGAAGAGTAGGAATACTATTTCTGACTAATCGAATACGATTTATGACTAGCAGGATTACTATGTCTGACTAGTATGCATACTATTATTGACAAGTATTCATACTATTATTGACCATTATAAATAATATTTCTTACCAATATGAACACTATTTCTTACTTGTACGGGAAGCCATCCTTTAAAAGGGCAGCAGTAAATGCAATTCCATATCAACTCTTGTTTTCGTCTGAATTGTTTTTTTTTCTGACCCCCAAAATAATGAGCTAGAAAATTAGATAGAGATTCCGTTTTTGCAAATGTTCTGTTTCATACATTTCGCATACATTTAATTTTTTTTTAAATGTCTGTACCAATTTAATGAAGCTGTATCCATCTCAGAGCTGTGCTCATCATTGCCATGTGCCGTGTCGGTAAGCGTGGGCACTGAAGTTTCGCCATGTCACACGATGGCCAGTATTGGGTCAGGAATGTGTTCAGGCTTGTGATTATGCCAGGTGACCAAGCCATCCAGTTATTTATCCCGCTGTCTTCCCTTTGCTCTTCTCCTCACTTATTTTGCAGGTTGTCACTAATTTTATTTAGTTTATTTCTTCACATAACGAGCAAAACATTATTGACTGTCTACGTCTCTAAGCCTCAATTTTCTAATCAGTCTACGGTTGTTATTTGTTTCTTAACGAGCTGTTTCGTAATTTTTCTGTCCGAAAATGGTATTTTTCGTAATTTAGTGAAAAAGCACAAATGTTTACAGAAATTATATTTTTCTCAGCTTGCCTGCTTATTGTCCATGTCTCAAATGCTTGCAACAGTATTGGTTCAATATTGCACATCAATATTTTTATCTCTCTCCAATTTCCAGCTTTTCATTAGTATATTTTCCATACTGCAAAAGGATAATTTTGACCTGGCGATTCTTTTTCTGATGTCTACAAGACATCTCCTTTGAGACGCTGTATCTGTTTCAAGATATTTACACTGCAAGGATTAAAGCCTCGGACCACTGTGTTAGGTGACAAGCAAGAGCGTTAGCCACTCTGCCAAACCAGCTCTTAAAAAACAACACAAAATCCTTTCCCCGCGGATTTAATTCTATGCAACAATACTTCCTGTCCAGAATTGGAAATTCCTCCGCCATTGTCTGCTTCTGCAACCAAAAGGGGGGACTTTCGCGGCTTTGCAGTTTCTTGTTCTTTCACTGCACGCTCCGGAAAATATAAATCGAGTGTTCCATCACAATCAAGCTAATGAATTTCCACAACGTCAGAATCTAAACACAGGGCGCGATGGCTCCGACGATTGATGCCCGTGTACCGGGGAGTTTTTGGGGGGGGGGGTTTTTTTCATATTTCTTCGCGGTGATTGGGTTGTTGCGGGCGTATGCAAAATGACATGCACGAAAGATGACGTAAGCAGTCCGTGCCCAAATCCAACGCCCACCGCACGTCAGACTTTGGTATCAATTGGGGAACTCTTTGAGGCCACTAAGACAGTTCATACATAAACACAAATGCATTTTTGGCGCTCATAGATGTATACGAAGGACATGGAGACTAGAGGACGCATTTGACAACATAAAAGTTGAACGCTATAGTTACCGGCCTGGATTTGAACCTGTCACCTCCAAATGACGACAGCGCCGCTCTGCAGGACCACGTGTACTACGACGCATGACTAACTATACACACCGGAAAGGTGTTTTCATTAGCCATGTCTATCACCCACATGAACCGACAACTATGGTTGGGGATCCGTGGCGAAGGTGTTACGGACGCAGTTCGTAATCCCGCATACACGCGTTCGAAACACAGCTACGTTGGTTTTTTATGACATGGTGTGGGTGCCGGTCGTTCAGAAAGCAATGCCAAACTACTGAGCGTAAACTTGCCCCTTAATCACGAACAGCCAAAAAAATGCTGGGGTTGACTGCTACGTCATGTAAAGGATATGTATCTAACATTTTTTTTTATATGTAGTAATTTAATCTCGCTTACGATACAGGTAAGAACAACGTTTATCTAACTGACGATAACAGACCTACGAACCACGAACGAACAATCTTTATTTTCAAAGGGTTAAGAATTGGGCACGCAGGCCCGTCTGACAATCTGCCCCTCTTCTCTAATTCCTCTCATACATTATTTCATTCAACATCACTTATCAATGCAGAGATAAAATGTGTTTATAAAAATATGGGTTTAGCACCATATGCCCAATTGGCATACAAGCCTGTAAATTGGTCCTTGACTAATAATTGACTTTTATGCGGTGCTGCACGAGAACGAGTGGGATGAATTGGGTCATGGCCTATTCTTCAATTGAAGATAAAGAACGAAAGTAGAAGAAGATACCTGGTAGTTTATGCACCGATTATTCACCAGAAGACTGCGTGGTTAGTTAGTTGCATATCCTTTGCAGGACGTCGTAATCAACACCAGCATGTTTTGGCTGTTAGTGATTTCTTGGCAAGTTTACGTTCAGTAGTTTACCATTGCTTTCTGAACGTTTTCCTGTGCTGACGAAGGCTTTGGCCGCAACGTCCATTCTGGCATAGCCTCCAATGTATATCCTAAATATATATATATATATATACACATATAAGAGAGAGAGAGAGAGAGAGAGAGAGAGAGAGAGAGAGAGAGAGAGAGAGAGAGAGAGAGAGAGAGAGAGAGAGAGAGACTAATTCGTAACTCTGAAAATGACTAGAGCAGGGCATGTCCTCCCGACAGCAGACAAATTGGTGTCAGAGGCGGCGGTCACAAACCAGGCTTGTCGATGTGGAAGTCAAGGGAAAACCACTAATGGATCTTCCACAAAATAAGCTCGCGAACATTGATTTGGAATAGAGAAGCCACACTTTGAAAATGGTAACACCAGGTTTTGGGATACCTGTGCTTTGCAAGGGTTTGTTATAGAAGCACAGTGGGAGAATGGAGGAGTTAAAGAATTGGTGAGTGAGAGAATGGAGGAGTTTAAGGGATTAGTGAGTGAGAAAATGGAGGAGTGAAGAAATTGGTGAGTCAGAGAATGGAGGAATTTGTGAGTGAGAGAGTGGATGAGTGAAGGAATTGGTAAGTGGAAGAATGGAGGAGTTTAAGGGATTGGTGAGTGAGAAAATGGAGGAGTGAAGAAATTGGTGAGTGAGAGAATGGAAGAATTTGTGAATGAGAGAGTGGAGGAGTGAAGGAATTGGATAGTGGGAGAATGGACGAGTTTAAGAAATTGGTGAGTGAGAGAGTGGAGGAGTGAAGGAATTGGACAGTGGGAGAATGGAGGAGTTTAAGAAATTGGTGAGTGAGAGAGTGGAGGAGTGGAGGAATTGGACAGTGGGGGAATGGAGGAGTTTAAGAAATTGGTGAGTGAGAGATTGGAGGAGTGGAGGAATCGGCGAGTGAGAGAGTGGAGACGTGTAGGAATTGGTGAGTGAGAGAGTGGAGGAGTGAAGGAATTTGTGAGTGAGAGAATGGACGACTAGAGGAATTGGTGAGTGAGAGAATGATGCAGTGAAGGAATTGGTGAATGAGAGAATGGAGAAGCTAAAAAGAGTCGAAGGATTGACACAATGGAGACGTGAAGGAGCTCAGTTAGAAAACGAAAGAAAGAAAGAAAGAAAGAAAGAAAGAAAGAAAGAAAGAAAGAAAGAAAGAAAGAAAGAAAGAAAGAAAGAAAGAATAACAAGAAACAGAAGACATGGGATTGGATTACCTGTAGTGCCCAGACTACACACATTACAATCACTCCCATACTGGCATATACCATAAAGAAGCAGGAACGAGTTTCGTATCTCCCTACTGTTTAATTTTACCCTTCCTTCTCTCCGCCTCTCTCTCTCTCTCTCTCTCTCTCTCTCTCTCTCTCTCTCTTTCTCTCTTCGTGATTCTGCATGTCATTGCCATCCTGTCATTTACGTCTGGGATCCTCTGCCATAAATTACAGCAGCCTGTCATTATGTCAAATAGTTGCTTGCCAGCACCGCAGACAGGAGTGAGGCTGCCGGTTGGATTCTAATTAAAAAAGAGAGTAGGTGCCAAATTGCTGATTTTCGTCGTTGTCTTTCCTGGCAATGTGTGAGGTGGAATCTATGGTGGATGTCAGTTATTATATTTCTGTCAATCTTCTTTTGTTTTTATGCAAGTGTGTGTGTGTGTGTGTGTGTGTGTGTGTGTGTGTGTGTGTGTGTGTGTGTGTGTGTGTGTGTGTGTGTGTGTGTGTGTTGTGACAATGGGGGAGAGATATAGAATGGGAGTGGAAATAATAGTGAGTGGGTTGGTGGGTTTGGAAGTGAGTGGGTGTGTGTGTGTGTGTGTGTGTGTGTAGGTGAGTGGGTGGGGGTGATTGAGTGAGTGGGTGAGTGAGTAAATCAGTCAGTCGGTCAGTGGATGAGTGAGTAAGAGACTGGGGAAAGTAAAGAGAGTGCGAATGAGAGAAGGGGACAACTCAAGAGAGGGTGAGTGACAGAATTGAGAAGAGTGATAAAGAGGATTAGTGAAATAAGCATGAGCGACAGAATGGAGGCGTGAAACAGATAGTGAGTTATTGAGAAAATTGAAGTGCGATGGAGAGCACGAATTAGAGAAATAGATGTGAATGATTGAGACAATGGAGAGGTGAAGGAGGGCAATTAGAACCAGAAAGATAGAGGCAAACAATAAAGACAGAAAGAAACAGAAGAAGCAGGTGATGGTGATGATGATGATGATGATGATTTTGATGATTTTGATGATGATGATGATGATGATGATGATGATGATGATGATGATGATGATGATGATGATAGTGTAGACAGACAGACAGACAGACAGACAGACAGATAGACAGACAGACAGACAGACAGACAGACAGACAGACAGACAGAGAAGAAGCAGGTGATGATGATGATGATGATGAAGATGATAGTGTAGAAAGAAAGAAAGAAAGAAAGAAAGAAAGAAAGAAAGAAAGAAAGAAAGAAAGAAAGAAAGAAAGAAAGAAAGAAAGAAAGAAAGAAAGACAGACAGACAGACAGAAAGAAAGACAGACAGACAGAACGACTACAACTACAACAATATCAACAAGATTATGACATCCCTTCTAGCAGCTTTTCCACTCCAGACATACCCCAAACAATACTTTAAAAGAATCAGGACCTCATCATAAAGCTGGATCGACCCCATAATAAACAAACCTATAAAAAGACTTTCTTACTTCTGGGAATTCAACTTACACCTGTAATGTGCCACACTAAAGCAGAACACACACAGTTCAAAGTTTGTTAGTTAGTTAGTTAGTCTTCCCTCTTGAGCCTCAAGCGGCGCATAAGGCGGAAGCCTTGGCTCTCCATGTCTGGCGGTTCGCTGCTACCTGTTGTAGATCCTGAATGTTCACTTGGCCGTTGAATGAGCCTTCTCTGATGATGGTTATTCGCAGGTCTCTCTTGGTCTTCCCCGTTTGTTACCTGTGTTTAAAGGCATTTCTTTCGTATAGCTAGAACACAAGAAGGTATATCAGATAAATTCGCGGTGAATACAGAAGTGAGACAAGGATATGTGCTCTCCACCTGCTATTTAATATTTACATAGGCAGAATATCCAAAGAAGCAAGCCTTGGCAGAACAAGTTCAGAACATTTGGAACTCTTTTCTGCAGATGAAATAACAGATCCGCCCGCAATAAATGAGCTGTTATTTGCAGACGACCAGTGCCTGTTTTATATAGACGAGGGCAGACTGCAAAATCATATTAATAAACAGTTCAAGAGGCAGCAGGTACACTATGAATATAAATACAGCCAAACCTGAAGTAATGCAAGTTACCAGATATCCTGATCGTCTAACAATTTAAATATCTAGGAAGTATGATCACAGAAGATGGCAGAATAGACAGAGAAATCCAAATAATGTTTCAAAAATCAAGGACACTTATATATCAACTATTACACACATTGAAACATCCAAATATACCCATGTTCGCAAAACGACAGATAATAAATAGCTTATTTACATCTATCTGTGCTAAAATGTTAAACTTGGACATTATCAAAATCACATTAACACGAAATCAACACCTGTGAGATGAGATGCCTGAGGAGAGCTACCAACGTAACAATCCGAGACCGAGCAAAAAATGCTGTTATCAGGCAGACATTGGGACCAACACCTTGTGCCACAGATACTGAAAGAACGAAGATGGTTTGGCCATCTCGTTAGAATGCAACACCATCAACTAACAGCACTGGCGCTACATCAAAGAAGATCTGCTACGTGAACATAGAGGACACCCGAGGAGAAATTGGATATAGGACATCACAGACATTGTACAATCACACAGAATGACACTATCCAGTGCCACCCACTAGACGCTGGAACGCCAAATATTTCTCCCCACGACGCATGACGGCAAAAGTGGAAGATGATGATGATGATGATGATGTTCACTTTCGTATCATATCAATAGGCTGAACGGGGTGGGGGGGGGGGGGTGGAAAACTCCATGGCAAAGTGACAAAGCCATCTGTCTGGTGTTAGTTTTCAGACTGTCATTCGTTTCACCAGCGCATTTTTTTCGGAGATCCTTAAGGGTCGATGCCGGAGCAAAGGAGTTCGTGCTCTGTGCTACGCTTTCTGTAGGCTGTTAGCTGCTCTGCACAGAGAGACTGAGCTAGATACGGTAGAAAACTCCGCCACTGCCATGAATTGTAACCTTTTCAAAACAATGTGTTCCCTCAGTGAATTTAAACACTCTAGCCGCAAACAATAAGTAACGCGATTTCTCGAAGAAACA
Organism: Cepaea hortensis; assembly: GCA_963921405.1. Classification (NCBI taxonomy): domain Eukaryota; kingdom Metazoa; phylum Mollusca; class Gastropoda; order Stylommatophora; family Helicidae; genus Cepaea; species Cepaea hortensis. The sequence continues at coordinate 445,710,475 of OY992876.1, read as the reverse complement.
AATGAAAACCGTAAACTGATTAGAGAAATTAGACATAGTTAGTCCAGATTTTTTGGGCATGTTATGCACAGAAATAAACTGTTGAACTCGGTGACAGTACATACCTGGTTGGCTTGTCCACGTGGTATAATCGAGACAAAACACAGAGCTAATTCACGACTCTGGGGGTTGTGTAAGCTGGCGAGACTTGACCACCCAAGCCTATCGCGTGGCACATGATGATGATATTTCGCTGCATCTCATCAGGTGCATACTGCAGAGCTTTATATCATATGACGTGAATAGATGATTATACTTTGGTTGAAAGACTTAACAAGGCTGATATTATTCAATGTGAAACAGTTGTTATCACCAGGGTAATCGCAAATGTTACACGAAGTCTTTCTGTCACTCTTTTGTACAAGACATAACATAAAGGTGACACAACTGAAATTAGTTCAAAGTTCGGCATCACAGAAAAACTATAACAGGACAGACAGTCTCTGTGGCAAAGTAGTCAAACCGTCTGCCTAGCGATCCGAATGTCCGGGATTCGATTCCGGAGTGTCGTCGCTGGAGCTACGGAGTTCGTGCTCTGTGCGAGGCTTTCGGTAGGCTGTACAGACAGACAGACAGACAGACAGACATTAGTAGCTAGCCAGGTAGGTAGAGACAGACAGACAGACAGACAGACATTAGTAGTTAGCTAGGTACAGACAGACAGACAGACAGACAGACAGACAGACAGACAGACAGACAGACAGCTATTGTAGCTAGCTAGGTAGGTACAGACAGACAGACAGACAGCTATTGTAGCTAGCTAGGTGGGTACAGACAGACAGACAGACAGACAGACAGACAGACAGACAGACAGCTATTGTAGCTAGCTAGGTAGGTACAGACAGACAGACAGACAGACAGACAGACAGACAGACAGACAGACAGACAGACAGACAGCTATTGTAGCTAGCTAGGTAGGTACAGACAGACAGACAGACAGACAGACAGACAGACAGACAGACAGACAGACAGACAGACAGAAGTCGCAGTCAGCTCCAGCATTTTTTGCTGTTTGTGATTTGCTAGGCAAGTTTTATATTCAGTACTTTGCCATTACTTTCGAAGCGAACGACGCCTCAAACAATCGAATCAACGCAAAGCTGCCTGCCTCCAAATCGCTGCAGCTGATTTCCAACCCTCGGCTCGATATGACGGAGAATTCTGAAACACCATCACCGCCCCAAAAACCATAGTGCGGGTCGCTTACATCTAATTACCCATACATTCCAGATATACCCATTTATTAATTACATGCGTCCTCCCCTTTTTATACTTCTTTTTTTTTTTAAATCTTTTTCTCATATTCTGATTGCCTCATTGTACTGTGATGTATCGTGAAGCAATTTTATCCAGACATCATTCCAGGCAAATGATAAGATGTAATCAGGCAAGTTACAGGCGCCCTAATGTCGCACAAATCAACCACGCAGTCTCTTCTATTGGTGGCGGAGAAATGTTGAAAAAGGCAGTACAGGGTTTAACTTTTGGCACCATCCCAGAATGTTTCATCGCTTCAATGGGTATTATTGATTTATTGTGCACTGTAAATATTACATGCAGGGGCGTATGGCCCAGCTGTGTGGTATCTTGTTGGTGAAGTATTCAATAAACGTTATAGGGGTTTGGGAATAAAAAATTCAGCGATGGAGGTCATAGTTTCTGTGAGAACAGACAGGGGTTCATCAGCACGAAGATCGACTCAAGACATTGGAGACTTGAGCGTGGAAATGCATGAGGCAGGGGAGTGGCCGGCTAGCATGGGCATTCATGCCCCTTCATATCTCTCGATTTTCTACAGAAGTTTCTGGTGATGGTAACTTTCCCTTGCAGGTGTGTTTCAAATATAGAGTGTATTTTTAATGACTGTGCAGTGTTTGAAAAAATTGCCGGTCCAAGTTTTGTATTCACTATCTGTAAAGGTCATGCAACATAATAGGTAAATACAAAACTTGGACCGGCAATTTTTTCAAACACTGCACAGTCATTGAAAATACACCTTGTACTAAAGCTGTGAGCCAGAAAAGTTTAATTAAGAGCTGTCTGCCATTGAAGGAATTAAGGTTACTACGAATATGTGGCGAGGGGTTACGGACGCAATTCGTAATCTCACTTAACGCGTTCGAAACACAGCTTTGGGCGATTTGGAAGCAGATCGCCTTGCGTTGATTTTCATACAGTGGTATGAAGTTCCGCAGCGCTGACTGGACATCTGACTGGACATTGGATATCTGACTGGACATCTGACTGGACATCTGACTGGACATCTGACAGGACATCTGACTGGACATCTGACTGAACATCTGACTGGACATCTGACTGGACATTGGACATCTGACTGGACATCTGACTGGACATCTGACTGGACATCTGACTGGACATCTGACTGGACATCTGACTGGACATTGGATATCTGACTGGACATCTGACTAGACATCTGACTGGACATTGTACATCTGACTGTACATTGGACATCTGACTGGACATCTGACTGGACATTGGATATCTGACTGGACATCTGACTGGACATTGGACACCTGACTGGACATCTGACTGGACATCTAACGGACATCTGACTGGGCGTCTGACTGAACCTCTGACTGGACCTCTGACTGGACATACAGACAGATGAGCAAAAGAACGGATTGCTTCTTGCGCCTCTTATCCCGCATTGGGGAATAGTCCCTCAGAACCACTCACTCCAAGCCACCCTCACGTTGGCTATCCCATCCAGCTCCATCCTTGTTCTCCCCCACACTATTCATTTCTGGCTCTACTTCTTATATTCGTGTGTTTTAGGTCTTCTTCTCCTGCTTCTCCTCTTCCTCCTCCTCTTCTTCTTCTTCTTCTTCTTCTTCTTCTTCTTCTTCTTTTTCTTCCTCTTCTTCTTCTTCTTCTTCTTCTTCTTCTTCTTCTTCCTCTTCTTCTTCTTCTTCTTCTCCTCCTCCTCCTCCTTCTTCTTCTCCTTCTTCTTCTTCTTCTTTTTCTTCTTCTTCTTCTTCTTCTTCTTCTTCTTCTTCTTCTTCTTCTTCTTCTTCTTCTTCTACTTCATCATCGTCATCATCATATCACTCCAGCCGCCTTTATTTCCCACGACATTTCCTGATATTTTAAGTTGAATCAACCTGGGAGCTTATGGCAATTTTCTAATAATCCACCTCCGTGGAGATTCGAACACGTCTCCATCGGACCACCACTCAAGCGTGCTACCCGTTGCGCCCCTGAAACAAGCCCAGCACAAAAAATTCTGCTTCATGAAAAACTAAACACATACATAAGCAAGTCTGAAGCCCCCAAAGAACGCCTAATCGATACGTGCTGACATCATCCATTGACATCTCGAGCACGTCTTTGACGCCAATTCTCGCTCAGAAACACCCTCACCCTCACCCTCACCCTCACCCTCACCCTCACCACCACCAGCATCATCATCACATGTGCAATCCTCCAGGCGACCCAAGATGCATGGATTCAACATTTGCGTGACAACCAAGTCACAGGGCTTGCGGGAAATCCCCACACGGAGGCTGCCAGGGACTTTTCTCAGATTATTATAGCTGGAGTGACGTCACTGTCTAAGCTAGAAATAGCTTTTTTGCCGACTCCAGTTATCAAAGTCTTCTGTAATATGTAGAGTTATTTACACTGGTTCGTTTCTTCAAGTCTCGAGTTCTTCTCCTTCTGTCGTTTATGGTCAAGTGGAGCATGGTCTCTTAATCGACTGGGGAACCCTTTGAGGCCACTGAGACAGTACATAAATAAACACTCACGGCATTTCTTGGCGCTTATAGAAGGAGACGAAGGAAGTGTGGATTAGAGGACGCACTAGACAACATAAAATTTGAAAGCTATAGTTACCGACCGGGATTCGAACTTGTCACCTCCAAATGACGACAGCGTCTCGCTGCAGGAACAAGTATACTTCGACGCATGACCAACTAGACACTCCAGAAAAATGTCTTCATTAGCCATGTCTATCATACAGAAGAACCTACAACTATGGAATACGGACAGAATGCGTATCAAACCATTGAGATAGCACCATAGGTCTCATAATTTTATATTAAACCAGCATAGGTCAAATAACAAACACACAAACACGTCGAACCGTAACGCTGTGTCCAGTATATTCACAAACATTTAAAGAAGAGAAATGATTGGTCGGTTCCAATGTTGTACACGTATTTCACAGAACATCAGTTGGGGAACCCTTGAGGCCTTTGTGTTTGTTTACCCATCAGAGCCCAGGTACATTTTTTAAATCCCCCTGCATGCGCAATCGAACCCATAATCATCGGCCGGAAGTTGGACGCCTATCCACTACATTACAGTGATTATCCTCAAGTATGAACAAGAAGAAATGTCTACAACAAACCAGGCTGTGATTATGTCAGTGTAAGATACACTTTTTGCACTGCCAGATAAAAACAGCTTTCACATTAAATACATGAACAGCGACAAACGTGTTTTGTGATATAAGATATACTTGTTTTCTCATGTCACGTTTTAAAATACGTGTGTTTTCGCGCGCTATGCACTAATCAAGTTCCAGCGGAGGATAATTAAATTCTCGTGCTATTTGCGCAATGGTGTCTTTGTCGTCATCTTGTCAAAGGTGTTAAATATTAATAAATTATCCCGAAGCAATTTACTACTGTCAGTCTGTGATGTGACAAGCGTCATCATAATGTCCCCCGTGCCTGAGGGCACGAAGAAATATGTTGCAACTCATCCCCTCAGTTTGACAATCAGTCAATGAGGTGCTGTCTTCGCAATAAAGGTTGGCTGCAATGGATCTCCTACACTATCTGTCTCTCGCCTTCACTGTACATTCTGTCAGACGGATGTTCGTCCATCTCTTGACGTTATTTTCCCACTTGTATCGTTGTCTACCTCTTGCTCGCTTGCTCTCAACCTTGAACGCTAGTATGGTTTTTAAAGAGGTGACTTAGAAAAAAAAGTTAGTTGTATATCCTTTACAGGACGTCGCAGTCAATCCCAGCTTTATTTGCTGTTTGTGATCTCTTGGCAAGTTTACGTTCAGCAGTTTGCCATTGCTTTCTGAACGATCGGCACCCATACTATTTCGTAAAAAAACCAACGCAAGGCGGTCTGCTGCCAAATCGCCCGCAGCTGTGTTTCTAACACGGTATGTAGAGGTACAAACTGCGCCCGTGACACCTTCGCCAAGGAGCGGTTGGCTAGGGGTCACCCCATAATGCTACGTTCCTGTAACAGTGAATACTACACAATATGCTCCTCATTGCCCCATGCGATAAGTGGAGCAGACAGCACTCGCGACAATACCAACAGCACGCACACGCAGGAACGCATAAGGCCGCTGCCAGATTTCCCACACAACAGTCTGCCACCAGAATTACAGAATGGAAGCAGCAGTCACTAGACCCAGCCTAACATTACTGCCAGGAAATAAAGGCGGTTAGCGTGATACTGATATCGAGTGCTGACTGGTATTTAAAAATAGGAGTCTAGCATCATATTATCAATGCTATTTAATGGGTTAAAAGGGATCCTTTACTTTTAATTACTTAGTTCAGTCCAGAGGCGGCGTGGTGGTGGGGTTACGGGTCAGCCTCTGGCTCACATGATACCAGGTTTTATTCTGTTAAAGAATTGCAAACTGCTACAGTAACCTTCATTTTCTAACGATATTACTCGCCCCTTTAACTCGTGAATGGTGGATCACATACCTAGCTGTCTTAAATAAGGGCGAATGTCTAGTGTGCATGTGGCGCGTTAAAAATCCCACGGCAGAAATCTTAATGAGAGGGATGTAAACTCGCTGCCTGGGCGAGGTGTTAAATGGAAGAGGACGAGTAAAGCATGATTAGATCTGGCTGATTATTTTTGGCGGAGGATGAGTGGGGGAAGTAAATCTTGCACAAATGCATGCCGAAGTTCAGGACACTGACCTCAAAACTGGAGAGGTCAGTAAGTAGCTGTGGTATACTTCCCTACAATAAAATGGGGGTGCTGGAGAGGAGGAGGTGGAAGAAGAAGAATGGGTAAGAGAAGGAGGAGGAGGAGAATAATAAGCAGAAGCAGAATCAGAAGAAGAACATTTAGAAGAAGAAAGGTGTTGTTGTTTTTGTTGTCGTCGTTGTTGTGTTTTTGTTGAAGCAGATGTTGTTGATATTAATAATGTTTTTGCTCATAATGATGTTGTTGCTGCCGTTGTTATTATTGTTGTTAGTTTTGCAGATGTTGTTGATGTTGATAATGCCGTTGTTGTTGCTGTTGTTGTTCTTCCCTTTGCTACTGTTTATGCCTGATAAGATGATGATGATGATGATGATGATGATGATGATGATGTTATATTTTCAGTGATATGACTATCGTAATATCTTTTGATCTGAAGAGGATCACCATACCTCTACCCGGACAGAACCCCTTAAATAAACACAATTAAAGAACACATTAACGCTCTGTACGGTTCTTTACGAAACCCCACACGCTTTACACAGCTCTTGCAAACTCTTATCATTTATCATTCCTACTGTTATCCTACGGCTTTTGGAATCTCGGTCCTGCGATTCCAGAAAGTTCGGTCTCGTTATCTGAATAATTAATGGGGGAAACCGAGGATAATGAACTGATAAATGAGAGAGCAAAGTATATTTAGATCCTCGAACCTAAGTAACAGGAGAATGTATGTTATAATACTTTACAGGTTCTATTTTTCCTTGACAGATTCAAATAAAAAGTAGGTTTAGACCAAACAAAAATGGATGGGGGAAAATGGGAGGTGGGGGTGTCTCACAGTTATGACTTAGAAGTTGCAAAATGTGGTAGCAGACATACTGTATCATCATCATCATCATCATCATCATCATCATCATGCAGTGCCTAGCCAGCTGGATTGAGCGATGATGCCTCTCCATAAATTGCGATCTCCGACGGGATGGATCAATTCGTGTGTTGACTCTCTTACGTGCCATGACAAAGACTGTCAAGAATCTTCTCACACTGTCTTCCTCTATCTCTTTTTCCGCAAAGATTTCCGATTGTCACAACATGTTCCAGTTTTTGCCTTCTCATAACGTGGCTAAAAAACGATGACTGTATCTTTCTGGTGATAATTTGTCTTTGCGGCTCAACTTCCCTTAAAACGTCTTGATTGCTCATTTTGGCTGTCCAATTAATTTTCAGCATTTTTCTATAAAATTAAAGGGGATTGTACATGGAAAAGTACTGAATATAAGCCCATGGCAGATATGGGAAGAAGTTTCACATGATTAATCATCCCATGACATTTAATCAGTTACTATGATGAACTTCTATGACTGTAGGATGTCTAGGACATCATAAACCTCTGTAACTGTGAAATGTCTATGAAGTCAGGCGCGCGCGCGCGCACACACACACACACACACACACACACACACACACACACACACACACACTGGTTCAGCTCTCACAGAATATTCGATGACATACAGATAAGTGACCAAACCCCATGTAAGCGATCAAGCATTGATTTCTCTTGCATAACAACACGTTGTGCAGAGATGTCCTCATACACTCCCAGGCCTGGCATCCACCACTCTGATGATGAGTGTACTCTGGACCATCCAGCCTGCTAACCTGGGCAGACTGTGAATCCATTCTCTTATCACCAAGGAACAAACTAATATGGCAAATAGGTTATGTTGTCGTTTTGTCTACTTCAGCAGTGTGATCGCCTCATCCAGTAGGGCACTATAGCCTCTATAAATATTCTTGATCTATTTCTAACAGTCTACATCATTGCTCTATATCTAACAGCCTTCATCGTTGCTCTATTTCTAACTGTCTACATCGTTGCTCTATTTCTAACTGTCTACATCGTTGCTCTATTTCTAATAGTCTACATCGTTGCTCTATATCTAACAGCCTTCATCGTTGCTCTATTTCTAACTGTCTACATCGTTGCTCTATTTCTAACTGTCTACATCGTTGCTCTATTTCTAACTGTCTACATCGTTGCTCTATTTCTAACTGTCTACATCGTTGCTCTATTTATAACTGTCTACATCATTGCTCTATTTCTAACTGTCTACATCGTTGCTCTATTTCTAATAGTCTACATCGTTGCTCTATATCTAACAGCCTTCATCGTTGCTCTATTTCTAACTGTCTACATCGTTGCTCTATTTCTAAAAATAGTCTACATCGTTGCTCTATTTCTAATAGTCTACATCGTTGCTCTATTTCTAATAGTCTACATCGTTTCTCTATATCTAACAGCCTTCATCGTTGCTCTATTTCTAACTGTCTACATCGTTGCTCTATTTCTAACTGTCTACATCGTTGCTCTATTTCTAACTGTCTACATCGTTGCTCTATTTCTAACTGTCTACATCGTTGCTCTATTTATAACTGTCTACATCGTTGCTCTATTTCTAACTGTCTACGTCGTTGCTCTATTTCTAACTGTATACATCGTTGCTCTATTTCTAATAGTCTACATCGTTGCTCTATTTCTAACTGTCTACATCGTTGCTCTATTTCTAACTGTATACATCGCTGCTCTATTTCTTATAGTCTACATCGTTGCTCTATTTCTAACTTTCTACATCGTTGCTCTATTTCTAATAGTCTACATCGTTACTCTATTTCTAATAGTCTACATCGTTGCTTTATTTCTAACTTTCTACATCGTTACTCTATTTCTAACTTTCTACATCGTTGCTCTCTTTCTTCTTCTTCTTCTTCTTTTCGTTCATCCGGAGTGTTTTTTCAGATGTGATTGCGGTGTGTCTGTTATGTGCCCTTGGGCCGAAACCCGTAGGCCAACACATCGACTTTAGCGTGCTTTTTTGACCAGGTAGCATTCCTGGGAGACTCTCACTTTTGTGGTGCCATCTACAACCATGCTGGCCAAGTTAGAACGGTCGAAGACAACGGTCATCCCTCAAAGGAAGGCAGGGACAGTCCATAGCATTTTCCGCCATCCAAGGTTGCTTCCATAGTTGCAGGGCCGACACATAACGCCCTGGTTCTGGGCTAGCCGAGGGAATCGTCACGTCCTGCTCATGGCTGCTTTAAATCCTCACTTCAATATATTGGTCATTTCGTTTGCCCCGGGCCATTCCCGCACAAACCAGACAGGTTTGCAGACGGTATCCACTCAGCGAGGTTTCGGACATGTGCTTGTCGTTGCGCCCGTCAGAGCTGTTCCAGGCACGACAGACATTCGGAAAACTACCTAGTCAGAGCTGTTCCGAACAAGAGCGGCATTCGGAAACTAGGTAGTCAGAGCTGTTCCTAGCACGAGAGACATTCGGACGAGACATTTCACTCGGACGTAAATGCGTAGTGTCAATTTTTAGTTTGCCACCCGTAGGATGACACTTCCGGCTTCCGGCGGGCATTTTTTAATGAGGTTAGCCTTCCTCGGGGCTCTCTTTCTAATAGTCTACATCGTTGCTTTATTTCTAACAGTCTACATCGTTTCTCTATTTCTAACTTTCTACATCGTTACTCTATTTCTAATAGTCTACATCGTTGCTCTATTTCTAACTTTCTACATCGTTACTCTACTTCTAATAGTCTACATCGTTGCTCTATTTCTAATAGTCTACATCGTTGCTCTATTTCTAATAGTCTACATCGTTGCTCTATATCTAACAGCCTTCATCGTTGCTCTATTTCTAACTTTCTACATCGTTGCTCTATTTCTAACTGTCTACATCGTTGCTCTATTTCTAACTGTCTACATCGTTGCTCTATTTCTAACTGTCTACATCGTTGCTCTATTTCTAACTGTCTACATCGTTGCTCTATTTCTAACTGTCTACATCGTTGCTCTATTTCTAACTGTCTACGTCGTTGCTCTATTTCTAACTGTCTACATCGTTGCTCTATTTCTAACTGTATACATCGTTGCTCTATTTCTAATAGTCTACATCGTTGCCCTATTTATAACAGTTTTCATCATTGCCCTATTTATAACAGTCTATATGGTTGATCTATTTATATCAGTCTACATCGTTGCTCTATTTCTAACAATCTACATCGTTGCTCTATTTATAACAGTCTACATAGTTGCGCTATTTTTAACAGTCTACATCGTTGCTCTACATTTAACAGTATATATCGTTGATCTTGTCTTCTGTCCGTCCATGGCCTCCATCCAGCCAGCTTGTTTCACACCAAGTCCTTCCTTGACCTGACAAATCGCCTCTTGCTTCGGTCACGCAGGGAATATATGTTAATTTCTGTGGCGATTTTACTGCTAAAGGCAGATCATGGGGAAACGTTTCCTCCAACACATGGGGGAGGCGCTCGAGACTGCACTTGAAACCATTGACCTAGTTTGTACCAACAGTGGCTGTGTCACCAGGACAGCAAGTCGTCCAGGTGATGAGGACAGTGCATTTGATCTAGCGCTTCTTTCTCCTTCACTCACTAGGGTACCATGGCAGCGACCACCACCCTTGCAGCATATTGGTAAAGAAAGGTAGAACCAGGCAGCACAAGTCAACGGTCAAGTCTTTCCAGTATGACAGTATAGGGCAAGATGTGGTGAGTAAAATAAGGAGCGACAAGCGCACAAAGCTTCGGGGCAGGAAAAAAAGCTGGGAGCAGCCACCTTGGTGGAATTTTGAGGTGGAAAAGGCCTGCGTGGGATAAGCGTAGTGCTGAAAGGAAATGGCAAAACGCCAAGAAGACTAGACTTGCCCATTCTAATCCCTGCATGCACTTAGAAAGAAATATGCACACAAATATCTTGATGGTTCCGTCGCCCTGCTACTGAGTGAGTGTGTGGCGCGACACTGTGAGCTGTGAGTTTCGTGTGAAGTGGTTTTGAATCTGCCCAAGTTTTTTTTTTTTTTTTGGAACGTGACTGCATGTTCGGAGCGATGGCAGGTGGCTATGTCCCAGAGTTGACCAGTTTTTACCTTATGCAGAAATGCGTAGCTGCTGGGCTTCTGGGTGACTGCCACTGTCGTCGGTGATGAACTGTATTCGTGGACTGTGTGGGTGAACATCTAGGAAACATCCAGATAGGAAAATGACTGCCGATTCCATCAGAGATGAATTGGGTGTTTTGTGGGGGACTGGTGTGTTGACATTCTGGCGGCGGCATTATGCACAGTGTATCTGTGCGGGCTGTTGTTTGTCGAGACTCCTGTCTTTTCCACGTTTCACATTGGGCTGTGGGGAGCGTTTTGTGTGATATTCACTGGCACAGGAACGGAGCATAATGGGGACGACCCGTTGCTGTGAAGTTGGAACTGCGACTAACTAACTAACTAACTAATGCACACAAAAGTAAGCTTCTTTTTTTTTTTTAAATGGTTAAGGTGGTTAAAAGTGAAAAATGGGCAAAGATATGTCAAAGAGTAAGCACAGACAAGTCACTGAAATTGTTCTGGCAACTACATAAAAGCATGAGTGGGGCAGTCAAGAATAAGAGTATTCCTGACTTCCAAGGTGCTGACCTCATCTGGCAGAGAACTGACGAGAACAAGGGCAACGCCCTCTTCGAACGCTATCTAGAGCAGAGCAACCAGACAGACACGAGAGGCCGAAATCTTGCCAAGGAGGTCACCTCAGATAGGTGCAAGGCCCGGAACATTTTAATGAAGACACAGTGACACTGAAAGTAATCAAGGCTATGCTTCGACGATTTTAAAAAAAAAAAAACGCGCTTTGGGGCCAGATGGCATAAGATATGAAGACATCAATGGGTGTACGGACAACGAGCTAGAGAAACTAGCAGACATGTACAACAACGGTATAGGGAGTGCTAGCATCACAGAGGAGTGGTTACACAGCTATCTGATTCCCTTGCCGAAGCCTGGCAAAACCACACAAAAATTCAAGAATATCGAGTAATAATCATGCAGAATACAATAGGCAAGCTGCTGGAGAGGTTAACTGCCAGAAAAATATCCAGCCAGCTAGAAAGCAAGGTGTTTTCCCACCTACCCTTGGAGGGTACCGTCCAGAAAGAGAAACCTGAACCAATGCAGCAGTTTTTGTCCATGATGTCTATGAAGGTTTCCACTCAGGCACTGAAACATTTGCTGCAGCTATTGATCTGGAGGACGCATACAACAGAGTACCAATGGATTTTTTAATGCTTTAATTTCTTGATAAGTCCTTTCCTCCTTAGTTGGATCGCTGCAGCCCTCTTCCAGCGGAAAGTTGTTTTTAGATGTAGCAGTTGAACCAACAACAGTATAACCTGGCCTTCCACAGGGATCACCATTATCTCCGATGCTGTTCAACGCCTACACTGTGAGAATCACCAGCGAGCAGATCATAGGACCGAGGAGGACATTGTCTTATGCAGACGATGTTTTAGTTTATCATCAGGGTAAGGATAGAGATCAGGTTGCTGTGGAACTACAAACCGAACTCAATCGCATAAGTACTTGGTGTGTTAAAGCTGGGGCAATGGTCAACCCAACAAAGGCAACAGTGACATGCTTCTCTTTGAATAGCCATATTGTCAACACACCAACGCCAACTGTAAATCTAGGTTCTGAGACGGTGGAAAGAACGCAGGCAACGAATTACCTGGGGATTCGATTTGATCGAAGCCTAGCTTACACTGAGCACGTAGACCAGGTGATAACAAAGGCCAAGCGAGGTTTGGCTGCGATGCGAGTGATGGTTTCAGCAAACTGTGAGCAGCGCCATCTATGTCTTCTTTACAAGGGTCTGGTCCTTTCTGTTTTGGAGTATGCGATCCTGACTCTCAGCCATAAGCAGATAGAAAGGATGGAAAGGATACAGAACGAAGCTAGGCGCATTATTCTTGGATGTACAAGAGATACAGCATGCAGGGCGATGCGCTACCTTCTTGATTTTCCAACCATGAGGGACAGAATACAAATTTGCCAAGCACGTGCCTATCTCAGAGCCATCGCAAACACACAACATCCGCTGCATAGCGAGATTAAGAAGTTAAATGGCAGCAGGTTAAAAAGAGGAAAGTTGTGGATGGGTCAAGCCGAAGAGATTCTTCAGCAGGTGTGTTCACTTGAGGTATTAGGACCTGGCGATGAGTGGGTACAAGTGCCAACAGAGTTCTGTACATCCTTTTCAGTGTGCATCCAACTAGACAGGAAATGCAGACAAGAAGATCCACCTGCTGTGGGGGCAGAAGTACAGGCTTTGATCTTCGAGAAGTCTTTAGAGGATGTTTCTGTCAACACGGATGGGTCGGTCGTCCGAGGAGTGAGAAGTTCATGGGCTTTTACGGCTCAGGCCGGGGGGTGGGGGGGGGGGGGGAGGAAGAGAGAGAGAGAGAGAGAATTGTGAAGGAAGAGTCTGGCGCGTTTGCATTGACCACAAGTAGCCTGACTATGGAAGTCATGGTAGTAAGTAAAGCAATAACATGGCTCGAGACACAGACATTCACTAGGGCATGTGTCCTTAGTGACTCAATGAGCATGCTCAAGAGGATAGAGATGGGGTGGGTTCGAAGAGAGTGGCTGCTGTCTCTGGAGCTGTCTCGGCTGGCAAATATTAGTTTCATCTTCGTGCCAGGGCATGCAGGTGTGCAAGGAAATGAGCAGGCTGACTGGAAAATATGCCGGGCAATTAATTGTGCAAACTATTGTTTGAATTTTCATTATTTAAACTATAAGGATTTGCAGACCAGAGGTGCCATTTTTGAGACTTTTTGTTGGTAATGTTTTGTGGCAATTTCTTTATTGAAAGTTCTGTCATTGTAGATTGCTTGATTTCTTAATGTCCATATGAGGTGTCTGTACTCTACCAGAAGAAGTGTGTTTGCACATATGGGTGCGTGTATGTCATTATATATCCGTATTCATGAGAGAGTCTTCTGCTATGTATATGTGTAGCCATGCACATTTTGCACACATGCATCTTTGTTTCGAATACACTGTTCCTTTCATTTTCCGTTGGTTTCTTTACCTTTTCTTTACCTTTATATATATATATTATTGTCAGGTCTTAGTCACATATGACTGAGCTACCGTATAACAGTAGACGGTACTACCTGGTTTCTGTTAGCGCCGAACGTTGGGCGGCGCTTACCAAACCCGACACCCCACATTGTGCCAACGGCTTCGGGCGGAAGAGCGCAATTGGGAGGGTACAAGCCTTACCCTGGTGCGAGGAAATGCAAGCTAAAGACAAAATTGTCATGGCAGGGCAGACCAGGCCCTAAGCCTTGGTTGGCGACTGGTCTAGGATCGAAGCTCCGACAGGCGGACAGTTAGAGCATTGCTTTGCTGATCCGGCAGCTTCTGCAGCTTGTCTTGTTCCAGATGTAGGGGTGTTACCTTTCCTCTGGAGTGAACTAGGCAGGCAGAGAGAGGGATCATACTGCATGGGCAACACATGATCTCTATATTTTAGCCCAGGCTTTGTGCTATGGAGAGGCAATAACTCCATCCCTGGTCTTAACTGGTCTCGGAATCAAAGCGAGAGGCAACTGTTACGGGTTATAAGTCCTTGTCAGTTGGCGTCGACGTTGGCGTCGACATGGGGCGCTACGCGTTGCCTCTGACGGTGGGAGACACCTATAGGTGTCACTGATCAGCTACCGCCCGCCTCAAGCTGGGCAGCCCCCAGCCAATTGGGTGCTGATCCGCCACAGCCTGCCTGCTTCAATGGGTGCTTCGGGCTAGGACAAAATCTGAATCGCAGGCTGTAAAACCAATGCACCATGTACAAATAAAAATAGAAACCTCAAGCTACGGCTTGCAACCTGGAACGTGAGAACCATGTGTCCAGGATTTTCCACTGACTTGACCAATATTGACGATGTGAGAAAAACGGCTGTGATTGATGCCGAACTCAATCGTCTTAACATTGATATTGCTGGCCTGCAGGAGACTCGCCTCGCTGAGGAAGGGTCACTCAGGGAAAACAACTACACCTTTTTCTGGAAGGGTAGAGGGCAGGCAGAAAAAAGGCAACACGGTGTGGGCTTTGCAGTGAAGAATTCGCTACTGGGAATGATTGAAATTCCAGCAGGAGGAAATGAAAGACTATTGTCCCTGCGCTTGGCAACCTCTTGTGGGTTTGCCACCATTATTACTGCATATGCACCGACACTCGATTCCTCTGATGATGTGAAGGATTTGTTTTATGAGGAGTTAGACTCCGTGATCAAGGCAGTTCCAAAATCTGACTACATTTATATGCTCGGTGATTTCAATGCTCGTGTGGGCAAGGACTCGAGTTCATGGCCAGTGTGCCTTGGAAAATACAACATCGGTCGCATGAATGAAAATGGGCAAAGGCTGCTGGAGCATTGCACCAGTAATGACCTATGTATTACAAACTCTTTTTTTAAAACAAAAGAGATGCATAAGGTCACATGGAAACATCCAAGATCCGGCCATTGGCACCAGCTGGACTTCATCATCACACGGAGACAACATCTGAACCATATATCATTGACTCGTAGTTACCACAGTGCTGACTGTGATACGGATCATTCTTTGGTTGTTGCAAGGGTTAGACTGAGACCAAAGAGAATCTACACAGCTATACACAAATCTAGCCCCAGGATTAATATTATTAACACTCATGATCCTGAAAAGTGCTTTCAGTTTCAACAGCAACTTGAAGACGCTTTCACTGATACACCAGAAAATTGTACAGTAAATGAAAAGTGGGGTCAAATTAAGGAAACTCTTTATAAAACTGCAGTAGGGGTTTACGGCACTGTGGATCATAAGAGGCAGGACTGGTTTGCGGCCAATAGCGAGACTCTGCAGCCCTTGATTGATAAGAAGAAGAAAGCTCTCTTAAGAAACAAGGAAAGCCCAACGCGTAACACTCTGAGTGAGCTAAGGCAAGCTAGGAAGGATGTGCAAAAGGCTGCCAGGCAGTGTGCAAATGATTATTGGATCAAGTTATGTGAGTCCATTCAAATCGCAAGTGATAAGGGAGACATAAGAAGCATGTATGAAGGAATAAAGAAAGCCTGTGGTCCAGTGATCAAAAGAAGTGCACCATTGAAAACCTTGACTGGAGAAATCATCACTGACAAGAAACGGCAGATGGACAGATGGGTAGAGCACTATTTGGAGCTTTACTCAAGTGAGACCAAACTAGCGGATGGTGCCCTCAACGCCATAGAGGCTCTACCAACTCTTGACCACCTGGACACACTTCCCACCATAACAGAAGTTAAGTGTGCTATAAATGAACTTGCATCTGGCAAGGCTCCAGGTAAGGATGGGATTCCAATAGAGGTTATCAGGAGTGGGCAAGACACACTCACTATACAGATCCACCAGCTAATAGAGCTATGCTGGCGTGAAGGACAAGTCCCACAGGATTTCAAAGATTCAAGCATCATAACACTGTACAAGAACAAGGGCGATCGGAGCGACTGCAACAACTATAGGGGTATCTCACTTCTGTGTATTGTTGGAAAAGTATTTGCCAGAATTGTTCTGCGAAGACTTCAAGTCCTAGGAGATCAAGTCTACCCCGAATCACAGTGTGGCTTTCGACAGAACCGGTCTACCACTGATATGATATTCTCATTGCGACAAATGCAAGAAAGATGCCGTGAACAGAATCAACCACTGTTTATTGCCTTCATCGACCTCACAAAGGCATTTGATTTGGTCAGTCGTGAGGGTCTGTTCAAGGCACTAAAGAAGATTGGCTGCCCACCAACTCTTCTGTCCATTGTGGAATCGTTCCACACAGGCATGAAGGGTATAATCAAGTTTGATGGTGCAACTTCTGAAGAATTTAAAATCAAGAGTGGAGTTAAGCAAGGTTGTGTACTAGCTCCCACCCTCTTTGGAATATACTTTTCACTTCTACTGAAATATGCATTTCGTGATCAGGATGGTGGTATATACATTCACTCACGCTCAGATGGCGGCCTCTACAATGCTCAGAGATCGAAGGCTAAGACCAAAATTAGGAGGGTACTGATCAGAGAGTTGCTTTTTGCAGATGATGCTGCAGTTACGACCCACTCTGAGGAAGAATTGCAATGTCTACTATCTGCATTCTCCAATGCTTGTTCTGAATTTGGTTTAACAATTAGCAAAAAGAAGACACAGATTATGTCACAAGGTGCACATGGGGTACCATCAATCTTTATTGACGACGCCGAACTAGAGATAGTAGACCATTTTACATATCTAGGATCAGTGGTAAATAGCAAATTATCCCTAGATCAGGAAATCAACATCCGGATTGGTAAGGCAGCAACAACAATGAACAGGTTAAGAAAAAGAGTCTGGGAGAACATGAAGCTTACTGCCAAAACAAAAGTCCTTGTCTATCAAGCCTGTGTCCTTAGTACTCTTCTCTATGGCAGTGAAACCTGGACAACTTACTCACACCAAGAGAACAATTTAAACAGCTTTCATATGCGGTGTCTGCGAAGAATTCTTGGTATTAAGTGGCAAGACAAAATCACAAATACTGAAGTATTGGAAAGATCAGGTTGTGTGACAGTTTATTCCATGCTCAGTCTTCGTAGACTTAGATGGATAGGACATCTGAGGAGGATGGATGATGGTAGAATACCAAAGGATATCTTTTTTGGTGAATTACAGATGGGTAAGAGATCTCAGGGTCGGCCTCTACTACGATACAAAGATGTGTGTAAGCGGGACATGATTGATACAGGCATTGATAATGCACATTGGGAGCAAGTCGCCGCTGAACGTGTTGCATGGAGGGCAAATATCAGAAATGGAATAAAGTCAAAGGAGAAAATTATTGCAGAAAAGTCACACACCAAGCGTTTGAGACGTAAGATGGTGCATGATGGTGGAAATGACCACGTGTTCAGATGCACCCACTGTGAACGGACATTTACAGCGCAAATTGGCCTTATCAGTCACACTCGCTACCGCCATAGTTAAATGTTATTATGCCTTTTTAAAGCACAAACTATCGTCTGTCAAGACGGCAAGGTGCCAATGAATGAATGAATATATATATATATATATATATATATATATATATATATATATATATATATATATATATATATATATATATATATATATTGTTTCGCTTTTTTGTTGCTCCGCCAGTCGATAAAGATTTTGAAGGAAATGATCGCCTGTATCTAAAGCCTTCTTCGCCCTGTGGTGCTACATGGAACCTAAAGAGTCCTCAGAATAATGACACTGGAAATTTACTATGCATGACGTAAGAGCCGACCAAGCCGGATACTGCCCCTTTGAGTTTTTATTCAGAAGAACAAGTAGTGTTTTGTGTGTTTGTGTTGCGTGGAGTCAAAGAAAGAGTTGATCCTGATTACTTTGTAAACATGTGTTTCGTTTCGTGTGTTCATAACTGTTACTCGTTAAGCATTTGACTGTACATTGATGGTTAGGGGGGAGGGAGGGGGGGAAGATGGTGGGTGTATCCATGGTAGAGTGGTTAAGACATCTGCCTTATGATCCCAAGGTTGTGGCTTCGTTTCTCGAAGATTGCTGGGGGTCGTGGATTGGAGTTAGGAGGAGTTCGTGCTCTGTACGAGACTTTCGGAAAGCCACTGTGAAAAAAGAGACTGAGTCATGCTGGATACAACTCGGTGCAATAAAGTCGATTCTCTTCTCTTCTTTACTTAATTGTGTTAGTTAATTAGTCAGTCAGTCGGTCGGTCGGTCGGTCAGTCTGTCGGTCGGTCAGTCGGTCGGTCAGTCGGTCGGTCGGTCGGTCGGTCGGTGGGTCGGTCGGTCAGTCGGTCGGTCGGTCGGTCAGTCGGTCGGTCGGTCGGTCAGTGAGTGAGTGAGTGAGTGAGTGGGTGGGTGGGTTGGTTGGTTGGTTGGTTGGTTAGTCGCGGTTCCAACTTCACGGCAAAGAGGGACCCATATTATACTCCGTTCCTGTGCCAGTGAATATCATACAAAATGCTCCTCACTGCCCTATGTGAAAAGTGGAACAGACAGAAGTATCGACAATCTAACATGCAAGTACGTGTATAAGGCCGCCGCCAGAATGCCAACACAACATTCAGCCACACAAATTACAGTTCATCATTGATGGAAGCGGCACTCACTACAAATACAGCAGCTCTACGCACATTATTGCATAATGCAAAACAACATCGTCTCAGATTAGTTTTGACTATTGTGTGTGAATATCTATTGTTTCTCACCAGCTGCGAGCGATTTGGAGGCCGACTGTTTTGCGTTGATTTCTGTGATATAAGGCTGGGATTGGTTGCGACGTCATGTAAAGGACATACGGCTTGCTTTCCCGCCAATAGTCCGATAGGGGGTGGAGGGCTGGATGAGGGTGGGGCCCCAAGGCGCATGAGGTCATCATGGCGCCATGTTGGTTAAACCATACTTTAAAATGCAGACACAGGAATTGCCAGGCGACCCCGACCATCGACGGCGCGTCATGCCAGGTTCATGGTCGTTTCAGATAATGGGATAGTCTCACGAGATTTAATATCACGTTTTCCGGAGTGAATCATCGGTAAGTGACGTGGTAGTTCTGGTTCACTTTTGATGGGGTTTAAGTTAGTTAGGGTGGTCTCTGTGACAAAGACTTTACGCCGCCTGCCTCACACTCCGAATGTAGTGGGTTCGATTCCGGGCTACGACTTTCGGTTCAAGAGTGCTATTTTCTCAGGAGATTCATGGAGATCGTCGCTGGAGCTACGGAATTCGTGCTTTGTGCGAGGCTCTCGGCAGGTCGTCTCTACAGAAAGAGACCGCGGCATGTGGGATAAAACTTGGTGCAATAAAAGTCAATCTTCTTCTCTTTTACACCCTATATGTAAGTTAGTTGCATATACTTTACATGGAGTTGCAATCAATCCCCATCATTTGCATCAATTTTGTTTGGTGAATTGCGTTGCATTATTTCGTCAAGCGTGTGGCTCAGTACATCCGACTTCTAAAAGCATTCTTTTTTCGGGTTTGCTGTCGATAGCCTATGACTGTCCCCACTCTACCTACAAGACAGCAGGTTTGTGTCTTTCTTCGTCTGGTCCCTAACCTTTGACTGTCCCCACTCTACCTACAAGACAGCAGGTTTGTGTCTTTCTTCGTCTGGTCCCTAACCTTTGACTGTCCCCACTCTACCTACAAGACAGCAGGTTTGTGTCTTTCTTCGTCTGGTCCCTAACCTTTGACTGTCCCCACTCTACCTACAAGACAGCAGGTTTGAGTCTTTCTTCGTCTGGTCCCTAACCTTTGACTGTCCCCACTCTACCTACAAGACAGCAGGTTTGTGTCTTTCTTCGTCTGGTCCCTAACCTTTGACTGTCCCCACTCTACCTACAAGACAGCAGGTTTGTGTCTTTCTTCGTCTGGTCCCTAACCTTTGACTGACCCCACTCTACCTACAAGACAGCAGGTTTGTGTCTTTCTTCGTCTGGTTCCTAACCTTTGACTGTCCCCACTCTACCTACAAGACAGCAGGTTTGTGTCTTTCTTCGTCTGGTCCCTAACCTTTGACTGTCCCCACTCTACCTACAAGACAGCAGGTTTGTGTCTTTCTTCGTCTGGTCCCTAACCTTTGACTGTCCCCACTCTACCTACAAGACAGCAGGTTTGTGTCTTTCTTCGTCTGGTCCCTAACCTTTGACTGTCCCCACTCTACCTACAAGACAGCAGGTTTGTGTCTTTCTTCGTCTGGTCCCTAACCTTTGACTGTCCCCACTCTACCTACAAGACAGCAGGTTTGTGTCTTTCTTCGCCTGGTCCCTAACCTTTGACTGTCCCCACTCTACCTACAAGACAGCAGGTTTGTGTCTTTCTTCGTCTGGTCCCTAACCTTTGACTGTCCCCACTCTACCTACAAGACAGCAAGTTTGTGTCTTTCTTCGTCTGGTCCCTAACCTTTGACTGTCCCCACTCTACCTACAAGACAGCAGGTTTGTGTCTTTCTTCGTCTGGTCCCTATCCTTTGACTATCCCCACTCTACCTACAAGACAGCAAGTTTGTGTCTTTCTTCGTCTGGTCCCTAACCTTTGACTGTCCCCACTCTACCTACAAGACAGCAGGTTTGTGTCTTTCTTCGTCTGGTTCCTTTCTGTTGACTTATCCGACATGAAAGACTCTACCAGCAGATGCGGCACAACTCTTAGGGGTATATGTGTGTGTGTGTGTTGTTTTTTTGTTTTTTTTGGCACTCGTATCGCTTTGAACTCATGCGTAGTCAATACACACTTCTATGGTGATTGAAAGATGCAAGCCTGGAGACTACTACAAGGTGGAGGAACATTAGAGAGGCGAAGCCCGGCATTTATTAGCTGTTGGTGACTTTTAGACAATTTTAAGTTCATTAGTTGACTGACGCGGGTCTTAGATATGACTGAGCTACCGTATGACTTTAGACGGTACTACCTGTTTTCTGTTAGCGCCAAATGTTGGACGGCGGTCACCAAACTCGACACCCCACATCGCGCCAACGGCTTCGGGCAGAGGAGCGCAATTGTAAGGGTACAAGCCTTACCCTAGTACGAGGAATTACAACCTAAAGACCTAATGTCATGACAGGGCAGACCAGGCCCTGGTAAACAAATTTACTTCGAGGCATGATCAACTAGACTGTTGTCTAGTGCGTCCTCTAATCTCTACTTTTGTCTTCTACTTCTATGGGCGTCAAACAATACTTGGGTGTTTATTTATTAACTGTCTTAGTGGCCTCAAAGGGTTCACCACTTGATATTTCTAAAGAAAACCTGATTGTTTGTTAAATCGATTATGCAAACTTCTCCAGCTGTGTTTTTGGCATGAGGGTATTAATGATGATTGATGAAGCCGCCCGGATGAAAGCCATTGTAACTATAAACGTCTCGGGATCACAAATTGACACTCGACTCCGGGCTCGGTTGGAGACTTTGTTCTGGGAGACTTCAGCGAGATGTTTGACTTTAGGGCCAGGGTGTAAAAACTAGGATATTGTGATGTGAAATACACACGGTCACTTGCTGGGATAGTGTCACATTTCTGTGGTTTTTGCCGTTGTAGTTTTTGTAGGTGTTGTAGTTGTTTATGTTGTTCTTGTTGTTTATGTTGTTGTTGATATTTGTGTTATTGTCGTTGTTGTTTGTGTTGTGTTTGCTGTTGTTGGTATTGTTCTTCTTGTTCTTCTTGTTGATGCTGATAATACAGTTGTTGTTTGTGCTGTTCTGTTTGTTGTTGTTTCTGTTGGTATTGTTCATATTTTTGTGTTGTTGATTGTGTTTGTGTTGTGTTTGGTTTTGTTGTTGTTGGTATTATTGTTGGTGTTGTTGATGATGATGTTGTTGATAATGTTGTTGTTGATTATGATGATGTTGTTGCTGTTGATGATGTTGTTGATCATGTTGATGATGATGTTGTAGTTAGTATTGTTGTTGTTGGTGTTGTTTATGATGTTGTTGTTGATGATGGTGATGCTGTTGATGATATTGATGATGATGATGATGATGATGATGATGATGATGATGATGATGATGATGATGATGATGATGATGATGATGATGATGATGATGATGATGATGATGATGATGATGATGATGATGATCTTATTGGTGGTGGTTTTTTTTTTAGTTGCCTGGGTTGTTGGGAGTAGAGGTGCAAGCATTTTTATTTCTATAGTATGTTCAGAAATGAATGCCGTCATTCACGATCAATTATTTTGAAAACTGTCTGTTGCATCATTACGAAACTTTTCCTGCCGTCTTATATTTACCCCCACCCAAGGAATATGTCTTTGATAGGTCCAAAAGCAACTTAAATCATGAAAAGCGGCGACATTTCTTTGATGTTTTGATGGAAAACTAGTGATTTCTCGCTTACAAACTTGTTTTACAGTAATGCCAATGCCTCCGCCAGTTCGGATGACAAACACAAGGCGTATCCAGATTCGTATGGGAGTGGGTGCATTGTCTGCTATGCTAAGACGGAACATGATTACATGTTTTGCACTAAGGAATATAGCTGTGAATGTCTCTGTAGTGGGCTTCCTTCTTAACGGTCAAGATGTTGGGCCTCATTTCATTGAAGTTTATAGAATGATTCGTATGTTCGTGTGTTGTCCCCTCATTTGACAACATGTTTCTTCTCACGTTTCTTGTTATGCCACAATATGTCAGTTCCCTCCACAATATTACTCTTCGGTTGGTATTCGATGCGTCTAGAGCTTTTTGTTTTTTCAATGTCAGTTGTTTGTCGCCGTTGAGGGTTCACGGAATTGAAAATTCATCACTGTGGAATACAAATTGTTGCCATTAACAAGATGTATTGTTTATGCCGATGCTGTAATGTTTAGGGCCTGCAATTCTTCTGAATATTTGTAGAAAATATCCCAGTTGGTGTGCACGTGGATTAAGGTCTGCGATCTATGTCGGACGATTCCAGTAGGTTGATGACTGCTCTCGGTTGCATAAAATTCAATCCATCCTTTCTCCAATAATCCTCTTCCTCTTTGAACACATGGTCCTCACATTTTCCCAGTAACTTTTATCAATATTTACTAGCGCGGACAGGATTAGTATCCTGACGTCAGACAATTTGAATATAGTATTGTCAGCTGCCACCTGTCCTTTAATTTTAGCCCACACTAGTTCTATTGGGTTAAAATGATAATGGTACGCCGGAAGTCTCAAGCACCCATGACGATGCTCTTCTGTCAACTTGTCGATTTGATATTTCTTGCTTTTTGGCGTCTGTTTTACAAGGGACAACAATTCTAGCTAGAAATATGTTCCTGGAAATGGTATGTTTTCCATTCGGAGCCATATCTTTATTGCTCCCTTTGTGCTCGATGCTGTAGGTATTTTGTCTTCTTGGGCAACAACATTGATATCATGCATTGTCCATAATTTGACACGACGGTCTATCTAGGGATGGAAGCACAGTATTCTCGAGCCAATCTCTAAATACATTACCATTCATCTTATTATGATAATCCCTATTGTCTGTATGCTTTGATACGAACACGAGCTCAGCATTCTGATGTAAGCCATTATGCGTATTACCAGCATGGGCCATGACCAAAAGCTGTCCTATACTACTGGGCACATATCGCTTTATCTGTCCATCCACTTGTGTGGTGCGCATTGATCCACATTTCATCCAAACACACTATGCCATAATTTTCTTTGCGCATTTCCCTTATTTCACATAGGTATCTGCTTCTCATGGCTCCTAAATGCGATTGCTCGCAAAGAATATTTCTACCGCCCTTGTACTTTCTAAAAGTGAAGACAATGTCATTATAATTTTCCACAAAGTTGTCTTGGATAGTTCTATTTTATTGTTCTTTCTCAACCAAACCCTAAGTTTTCTTACAGTCGCTGTTTCTTTGGCATCCAGCATTTTTATAATGCTGGATAATCCTGGATATACAATCAAAATTTTTTATAATTTTAGGAGTCTCCGTGGCGAAGTGGTCAAGCCTTTTGACTCGGGCTCCAAAGGTTGTGGGTTCGATTCCGGGCCGCATCCTTCGGTTCACGGGTTAAATTTTTCGGAGACTTCTGTGGGTCGTCGCTAGAGCTGCGGAGTTCGTGCTTTGTGCGATGCTTTCCGCGCTGCGGAAAGAGACCGAGCCATATGGGTGCAATTAAGTCGACCCTGTCGACTCTAAAGCGACTTTTTAAAGCATTTTTAGAATAGCTCGCCTTATGACATCTTTGTCAAAGCTGTCTACAATAACCTTTCTACCTACCGTTTGGTTATTGCGTGGTGGTTTAATTCCAGATTCTTGCACCCATCGACAAAATGACCGTTTACTCAAACCCAATGCATGCACTGTTCTTTTTTCGGAATTTGTAATGGTATAAAACAGTTTCCTGCGATCAGCTTCTTGACAAAAATATGTGTACAACTTCATAGCGATGCTTTGAAGTGTATACACAATTTCGCATTCAATCCCATTGAAAAATATTCACACATTTCAATGTTAGCGATAAGTGGTAAGATTTAAAAAACAACAAAAAACATATTAATCAGGTTTCATGAAATAACCCACATTTTGAGACACCTCTGAACAGTCCCAGTTTAAGCAACGCGGGGTTCTTGGCATAAGGCCAATCCCGTGAAACACGTAAAATATTCAACATTGAACGCTGATTGTCTGGCTACGCTGTAATATATTTAAAATTATGAACTTCATCTCTGACCCGTAAATTATATACCGCATATAAACAAACTTTGAAATCTGCTGTAAAATCTCCAGAACAAAAAAAAATTGTGTTGGGTGGACATAATGATAAGGTTATATGCTAAATCTCATCATTTTCCTTCAGTTGGTTACTGAGATATGAAATTTTATATTGGGGCAGACAAAAGTAAACACACTATAGACCAATATTTCTATAGACCAATCAGCATTCAGTGGCTGGTGTGGTCAGTTTCCCACTGGCCACCTTTACTACCAGGTCGGCGGGCTAGCGTCCAGCCACTACACCACCGCGCCTCCCGCCACCTCACGGGGCTGGCAATAAATGAACGGTCACTGACATGGTAAACAGGTTTAAACAATGACAAGGACACGACCCGTACTTGAGCCCGACTTGTGTATATGATGCCAGCGCCATGTTATATCTTTTTTTTTAATATCACACTGGGACGCAGAGATGTTTCCAAGGCACCAGGGCCAGGTTCTATACTGGCCAAGACCTACTAGCACGTCCTCACCGTGCGTCCTGGGCAACAGGTCCCTTCAGGGTCCTGGCTAACGTAGTAGGATCGCTGATTCTTCCGAAGCCGAAGAGTATCTGCCAGCACGGCGAGTATCTGCCAGCACGGCGAGGAACCATCAGTCTACACACCAATAAGCGAGACATAGGACAACGGATACTCAAGCAAACCTCAGTCCGGTATGACATCACTCTGATGTTGGACAACAGGATGTCTTTATCCGATATACAGGACTTCGCGCTGGAGTTCACAGCCAGCGAACACAAGCAAGCAAGCAAAACCCACTCGGTGACTGATGGGGTTAGTATCTCCCGGACCGTCCTATGAAAATCCCAGAGGTTAAACTTATTCTTTCATCTTGTATCTCCCATTGAAGCACGGACTGTCAACCAACGCACTCTAAGCCCCTCTCATCCATAGCTTTCCCATGCAGCTCCGCCCATGTCCTCTACATATTTTTCATTTCTGTTTCTACTTCTTTTCTTCGTGTGTTTTTACGAAGGGGATTCAAATGAAAACCATACAAGTGTGATAGAAATTACAATAACCATGCCATTGTCATGTAACCTGTCAATATTGTTGTTAAGGATGTCAAAAGTATTAAGCACGTGACATCATGATGCAGACCAACTCTCCACTTTTGACATGCACCAAAAAGGAGCAGCGTTCTGTTATACGTTTTTATTTTTATCAGTAAAAGGTGAAACTTTTCTTTTCTACCTTTCTTCTTTGCTTCCTTTCTTCGTTTCTTAGTTCCTCCTTTTTCTGATTTGCTTCTCCTATAATCTCAAGATTGGTTAGAGATACACAGACTTGAGTGGACAAACTCTTGCAGGTGTCGCTACATGGCAGTAGACTAACGGGAGGAGATCTCCCAGGTGTCGCTACATGGCGGGAAGCTAACGGGGGGGGGGGGGGATCTCACAGGTGCCGCCAAATCTAAACTAAAAAGGCACAAGAAGAAAGACCTATTAAAGAAGATTAATAACTTATTTTCAAAGAAAATTTGCAATAGAAAAACTGACAACTGACGCCACAAGCAAAGAACGAGTTGTAGTAGACAATAAATTCGAAGACAGCAAAATAGAAGACAACTAAGTAGAAGATAACAAAATAGAGGACAACAAAATAGAAATCAACAAAGTAGACGACAACAAAATAGAAGACAAGAAAATAGAAGGAAACAAAGTAGAAGACAACAAAGTAGAAGAAACAAAATAGAAGACAACAAAATAGAAGACAATAAAATAGAAGACAAGAAAATAGAAGACAACAATGCAGAAGACAAGAAAATAGAAGACAACAAAGCAGAAGACAACAAAATAGAAGACAACAAAGTAGAAGAAACAAAATAGAAGGCAACAAAGTAGAAGACAACAAATTAGAAGACAATAAAATAGAAGACAACAAAGTAGAAGACAATAACATAGAAGACAATAAAATAGAAGACAACAAAATAGAAGACAACAAAATAGAAGACAATAAAATAGAAGACAATAAAATAGAAGACAACAAAGTAGAAGACAATAAAATAGAAGACAATAAAATAGAAGACAATAAAATAGAAGACAACAAAATAGAAGACAACAAAATAGAAGACAATAAAATAGAAGACAATAAAATAGAAGACAACAAAGTAGAAGACAATAAAATAGAAGACAATAAAATAGAATACAACGAAGTAGAAGACAATAAAATAGAAGACAATAAAATAGAAGACAACGAAGTTGAAGACAACAAAGTAGAAGAAACAAAATAGAAGACAACAAAGTAGAAGAAACAAAATAGAAGACAATAAAATAGAAGACAACAAAGTAGAAGAAACAAAATAGAAGACAACAAAATAGAAGACAATAAAATAGAAGACAATAAAATAGAAGACAACGAAGTAGAAGAAACAAAATAGAAGACAACAAAGTAGAAGACAACACAGTAGAAGAAACAAAATAGAAGACAACAAAATAGAAGACAATAAAATAGAAGACAACAAAGTAGAAGAAACAAAATAGACGACAACGAAGTAGAAGACAACAAAGTAGAAGACAAGAAAATAGAAAACAAGAAAATAGAAGACAAAAAAGTAGAAGACAACATAGTAGAAGACAACAAAGTAGAAGACAAGAAAGTAGAAGACAAGAAAATAGAAGACAAAAAAGGTAGAAGACAACAAAGTAGAAGTCAACAAAGTAGAAGACAAGAAAATAGAAAACAAGAAAATAGAAGACAAGAAAATAGAAGTTTAGAAAATAGAAGACAACGAAGTAGAAGACAACAAAGTAGAAGACAAGAAAATAGAAAACAAGAAAATAGAAGACAACATAGTAGAAGACAACAAAGTAGAAGACAAGAAAATAGAAAACAAGAAAATAGAAGACAAAAAAAAAGTAGAAGACAACATAGTAGAAGACAACAAAGTAGAAGACAAGAAAGTAGAAGACAAGAAAATAGAAGACAAAAAAGGTAGAAGACAACAAAGTAGAAGTCAACAAAGTAGAAGACAAGAAAATAGAAAACAAGAAAATAGAAGACTAGAAAATAGAAGTTTAGAAAATAGAAGACAACGAAGTAGAAGACAACAAAGTAGAAGACAAGAAAATAGAAAACAAGAAAATAGAAGACAACATAGTAGAAGACAACAAAGTAGAAGACAAGAAAATAGAAAACAAGAAAATAGAAGACAAAAAAAAAGTAGAAGACAACATAGTAGAAGACAACAAAGTAGAAGACAAGAAAATAGAAGACAAGAAAGTAGAAGACAAGAAAACAGAAAACAAGAAAATAGAAGACAACAAAGTAGAAGACAAGAAAATAGAAAACAAGAAAATAGAAGACAACATAGTAGAAGACAACAAAGTAGAAGACAAGAAAATAGAAAACAAGAAAATAGAAGACAACAAAGTAGAAGACAACAAAGTAGAAGACAAGAAAATAGAAAACAAGAAAATAGAAGGCAACAAAGTAGAAGACAACAAAGTATAAGACAACGAAATAGAAGACAACAAAATAGAAAACAAGAAAATATAAGACAACAATGTAGAAGACAACAAAGTAGAAGACAACAAAATGAAAGGCAACAAATTAGAAGACAACACAGTAGAAGACATCAAAACAAATGACAGCAAAGTAGAAGACAACAAAATGGAAGACAACAAAGTAGAAGATACCACATTAGAAGACAACACAGTAGAAGACATCAAAACAGATGACAACAATGTAGAAGACAACAAAGTAGAAGACAATAAACCAGAAGACAACCAATTCCACAAACATACGGACCTGCACCTCCCTTCACTACTTCCGATGAAACCCTATTACAATGCTCGCCATTACTTAAAGACACCGGTTGCCTTTTCGACAGTTAAATTACTCAACATCCCGGCCTCCGCCCCGACAGACTGCCTCTAGCTATATTCAACTGGTCGGCTGGATACAGAAATGTCCAAAGACAGATGTTTCTCGACATTCACTCATTGAGGAATTGCATTGCCGGAAGGCTACAAGACGTACCCGACATTGCAGATTGTGACAGAAAGCGTTGTCAAATCCGGCCTGAGATTATTGTCCTGGGGTCATAGCTACTCACCGGAAGTGGGCTGATTTTGTTGGTTGTAACAGCCAAATTGTATTACAGTATTTTATACATAAAAACAGGGTGTCTGTACTTTTTTAGCTTACGTAAAATGGTGTCTGAATTTACACAGAATTTACGCGCCTTAAGAAGGTTTCTGCATATGGTGCGAACACTATATTTTTGTACTGTTGTTTGTTCATCAAAAGTGATGATGGCCATTCACTTCATCTAGTGGGGTTGAAACTATTTTAGCTCGAAATGTTCTTTGACAATGTGGGCAAAGAATGCTTGACGTTCCAGGAGGAGGATATCCTGCAGTGATTTTCTGTCCAGCCTTTTTTTTTTTTTTTTTTCAAAGCTCTTGCAGTTCTGTTTGCTTCACAAGTGACTACACCCTTGCCTAATGATGTACGCCACGAATTTCGGTCCTTGGCAGCAGTCTTCCAAGTGTCGTGATGAATTCCAAAAGCTTTTAGTGAGATCTTCAGAGTGTCTTTAACGCGTTTCATCTGACCGCCTTGTCAGCATTATTTTTTATGGCAAGCTGCATTGTGGTAAACGCTGCGTTTACCACAATGCAGCTCGCCATAAAAAAAAATCGTTTAGGGAGCCTGTGATCTGGCATTATATGAATCACCAAAAAAAAAAACATAAATAAAGTAGATTGTGAGCTTTACTAGAACACGTCTACAAGAAACAAAATGGACGTTGCGGCCAAAGCCTTCGTTAGCATAGAACAAACCAACACAAACAGACACAAAACTATCGAAAAACACGACATGAAAATACAGAAGTTACTTATCTTAATCCTGTCTGGGTTGAATGCGTCTTAAGCGCTAACCGTTTGATGCGGGTGGGAAGGACCGGGTGTGTGGCTTAAAACGGGTCAGTTAGTAACAAGGATTGGTTAAGCCGCCAGATGGGAGAGATGGTGGGGGGGGGGGGGGGGGGGTGGGGCGACCGGTGAAAAGCGAATTAGCAATGAACTGTAACCGGCTCTCTGGCGAAGGTTTTAGTTCGCAATTCCGCGTGTGATCTGGCATGCGAGTCAAGTGACCAGCCCTGCGAATCTGATTCTTAATTAATATAATGTGGATAGAACCAGCTGGTAAAACACATGTTTAACCAATTGGCACACAATAAGGAAGTGGTCAATACCCCACTGGTTGCCTTGGCTTCCCTAATGGTTTTCTGGTACCCATTTTAGGCTGAGTAGAAATGGATGCTGGGAAATTTGCTGGCAAGTAAAGGTGGCGGACGTGATGTTCCGATTGGTCTAGCACGGGCGCTCTAGAACCGTATACCCACTATCATCCATGGCGTGTAAAGCGGCCCTTTACTTACTTTACATACATTATTTAATAATAATTTTTAAGGAGGTCAGCATGGTCGAATTAAAAAGATCCCTCGCTCTTAAATGCCCAGTGTGCTGATGTCGAGGCAGCGGGTTCAACCCCTACACCGGTCAGTAGAGCTAAGATGTTGAATTCTCGTACTTGACTTGGGGAGATAAATGACAGGTACTTTGAAGTCGGGGTGGGTCCTCCTGGTGGTGAGGGACACTGGTAATCAGGAAAGCTAATCCACATCCAAAAACCAGTCCAATGCACTAGAAGTTTTAGCATGTGCGAGTAGCCAGCTCTCTTTGTCAACCAATCAGTTCAGATCAGGAGAAATATTGAAGCAAAACACCAAACTGGCAACTGACAAAATCACTGTTACAGCAATTAGGAAAGTTTACGTTGGCTGGAGATAATCAAGGGAAATATTCCATCCCCGCTGGGAATTTAATTTTGGCTGTCTGCGCTGATCAACTCTGGCATATATGTCTGTCGGTTATACCCAGGAATACAGCATGAGAATACAATCTGGCAGATTACCGCTGTCGACATTTTTGTTCTTCGGGACATAATCTACCAGTTTCATTCACATTTCCATTAATTAATACAACTTTAAAATAAAAAGTTAGTTGCATATCCTTTACGGATGTAGCAGTCAACCCTAGAATTTTTTTTTTTTTGCTGTTCGTGATTCCCGGGAAGTTTACGTTCAGCAGTTTGCTATTGCTTTCTGAATGGCCGGCACCCATACCATTTCATAACAAGCCAACACAGCTGTGTTTCGAACGCGGTACTCAGTATTACGAACAGCGTCCGTAACGCCTTCGCCACGGAGCTGGCTGCTAGTGAAGTGGCCGCGAACTGTGCAGGTCAGAGATTTCTTTTTAACCGTGAAAGAAAAAAACTCCATTCGTTACCTAGGATTCGAACCCGGGTCTCACGAAGGAGAATCTGGCATTCTATCCACTCGGCCAGCCGCTCCTGAATACAAGGTACGGGCGAATAAATGGCAGGTTTGAGTTCACTCTGCACACGTTAGAGCTGAGTTGAGCTGAGTTGAGTTGAGTCAAGAACAGACATTACAGCGCTCGGAACATTTCCATACGTGCTCCGTCCTCATCTGCAACAGCCAGCGAAGAGTCCCAACATGAATGGTACCAGTTGCATTCTGATAATGTGTCCGTCTGGCCTTTCCTCGGGGTGCTGAATGTCGGTCAGATTTTCTAGTCACTCCCTGTGGCACCATTCACTTCAAGCCATGATGATTTCTCTGTTCTTTCGTGTTATTCGCATGATCCCAAAGGCCTTCTGATCATACCCGCTTTATTGTGCACCAATACCTCACCCAGCGGTGAAGACCCAGCCAAACTGTCCGCCTACTAGATTCCCGACACACCAGTAGGTTCAACGGATATCTCCGGTCTTTTGAGTTTGTTTATTTTATCGAAGCATACCACGCTCTGCACGATTCGTACCTGTTCTCAGCCTTCACAGCATGCCTCGTGTGTCCGTTATATTAACGACATGTGTGTGTCGTTTGTCCTCCATCCAGCGAAATGCCATAATTCAGGTTAAAAACAAGAGGTTGGATTTCATTGCATCAAGTCTAACCCCAGCTGACCCGGTCTCTCTACACTGAACAACACGCCTTCTGACAAGAGCATCACAAGAAAGCACGAACCCCGTACCAACAGCGACTTCCCTCAGGAGCTTCTGGAAAACTGCATATCGTGACAGATGGAATTCGAAAGATATAAAAGATGATAATAGTTAAGACTTAACTGGTTCGTCCATCTAGTGATAATGAACCCAATGTCGCCAGCTGTGAGAGATAAAACGTGAATTTGGACCATTTTGCGGACTCATTCGCACAAGATAACAATATCGAAATTAATCCAGAGAAACAACAAGAGATTCGAGAGAAATGGCAATATACAGGACAGAAGGAAATTGTACATGAGGTTATGGAGACACCTATCACATTCAGTGAACTGGAGCTAGCCATATCAAAACTGAAAATGAGAAAGTCAACAGGAGCTGATGGTATCTCCAATGAAATTATCAGGAACCTAGGAACAGAGCCCAAAGCAAAGCTACTACAGATCTTTAATAACACATGGATCTTAGGCAGTGTTCCACAAGTCTGGAGAGAAGCAATCATGATACCCCTCTTAAAATCTGGGAAAGACAGTTCCATTGCCTCCAGATACAGACCAATTAGCCTCACCAGTTGTCTCTGCAAAACAATGGAACGCGTCATCAATCACAGACTACAGTGGTACATTGAAAGTGAAAACATCCTTTTGCCACAATAGGCTGCCTTTAGGCAGTGCTACTCTACGGAAGATCAGACAACCTACCTCTCTCAAGAAGTTGAGGATGCATTCCAAGAGAAGAAGCTGGTACTTGCGGCTTGGATAGATCTGAAGAAAGCCTTTGACAAAGTCTGGAAAGAAGGTCTAATGAAGAAACTGAGAAACTGTAAAGTCAATGGAAGAATGTACAAATGGGTGAAAGCATACTTGCACAACAGAAGAGCCCAGAGTACAGATAGAAGGTCTCAAGAGCAAGAAAGTACTATTGCGTCACGGTATTTCCCAGGGCGGAGTCCTGTCCCCAACACTTTTTCTAATCTTCATCAATGATCTTGTTGCTAATCTGCCGTATGGAATTAAAGCGGCAATGTACGCTGATGACCTAATTTTGTGTAGCGCAAATGAACATGCATCAGTGGCCACCATATTGCTACAGAGAGCAGTAGATACATTTGTTGCATGGGCGGATAGATGGTGTATCAGCATAAACACTGACAAGTGCAGCACCACTCTATTTACCTTTTCTCCGAAACAAAAGGCAGGGATTATTCAGATAAATAGAATAACCATAAAAGAAGATAAAGAACCATCATACCTTGGTTTAACATTCGACGACAGGCTGACATGGAGAAAACACATAAAAAAAGCAGTAGCAAATGCCAGAAGGAAAATAGCCATCCTGAGAAAGCTAAGTGGAACCACTTGGGGAGCCAGTGGGAAAATACTTAGCAAAGTTTATCAACAGAGTATACGACCACACTTGGAATACGGGTCAATTGCGTGGTGTTCAACATCAAAAATCACATAACAGGAGCTGGCAAGGTGCAAATTCAAGCTTTTAGAGTCATCACAGGAGGGATGAGATCAACCCCTATAGTAGCAATGGAGAAAATGGGGAGGACACAAGCTTTAAGAGAACGCAGAGATACAAAAACACTAATACAAGCAGAAAAGTTCCTCAGCTTGCCGGGCCACCCTATGAAGAACCGATTTGAAAACTTAGCTATGGGGCGGTTGAAAAGAAGTAGTTTCATCCACCAGGCCAAACAACTCGAAACCATCGATCTTCCCACAGTTGGTATCCCCCTGACAACTATTCCAGAGCGAACCCCGTGGAAAGATGAACATAGACTATCGCTACAAATCCAGACAAAAGTGAGAGGAATATTTGACAAGGAAGAACAGAACAGTGTACATCGCAGAGCAGCCACTCTTAGCTTCCTTGATGACAAATACCCACAGGATCTCTGGATCCGAGTCTACACAAAATGAGTCAGCACAAAATGCTGTTCGAAATGGACGAGCGGGAGTGTACATAGAATACTCAAATAATACTAGAGACACGGCCAGAGTTCCAACAGGAAAGTACTCCCATAACTATGATGCTGAAATTGAGGCAATCAAGATAGCCACAGAGAAATTACAAAATACCAGCCATGGTACACAACCTGTGATGATATTGACAAATGCAAAATCCGTAATAGAGGCGCTCCTGTCTGGGAAATCGCCAGTTCTAAGGACACTACTTTCTGAACTTAGCAGTCAGCGTAAGGTCACCATACAGTGGATACCATCCCACTGTGGAGTCCCCGGAAACGACAGAACTGATCGATTGGCTAAGGAAGGAGCAAAAGAAGAACAGCGTGATGTGCTCATTGCATACCACCAAAAGAAAAGAATGATCAAATCAGTCAAAGGCCACCAAACCTTACTCAAGACGACTACCACGTTATGGACAGACCAGAACAGGTAATTCTTCTGCACCTCAGAACAGGACACAATAGATTACACAACCACATGTATACAAAATTCAAGATTGGTGACTCAGCCATGAGCACATGTGGTTTGGCGTCGCAGACAGCAGAGCACATACTCCAGGATTGCCCAAACTACAACATATCCAGGCGAACCTTCTGGCCTAGAGAGACAACAGTGGAAGATAAACTCTATGGACAGCTGAGTGAACTAAAAAAGACTGTTAGGTTCATACAAGAGACAACATTGCAGTTATAAACATATTTCAGGCGAACGAAAGGAGAAGAAGAAGAAGAGGAAGGAAACATCTAAAGGCAGGGTAAGACCACGAAAAAGATGGATCAACGGAGTTATCATCTTAAAATCCCATTACATAGCATATTAAGCGACCGAGCGAGCCCTAGTTCGGAAACCAATCATCAAACAAACCTGCGAAGCCTAACGGCATTGATCAGCGAAGGACACAAGAAGAAGACGAATAGTAAAATAAAACTGTAGCGTGCTTTAAAACATCAGGGACGGTAACACCCCTTGTGTAAAATAACGTACAAGCAATAATCTCGCAATATCTTTCGACAGAAGTGAATGCCGAGAACCGCTGTCCACATGCACAGCATAATCCTCTCGACTCACTGGTAACATTGTCAAGTGATGAGATTGTTTTACTTTTCGCCACTGACTCTGAAGAGCAAGTTGGAATTGATTCACTACCCCATGTTGTGCAACCAGCGGCAGTGCCGGAACAACCTCCTACATCTCGTGGGACGGCTCAATAGATGTGCCAACGTTTGAGGCCATCTCCTGTCATTTTGTTGACGTTTCATTTTGGCCAAAATGAGGTGTATGGGGGGAATCCGCAATCAAAGGCTGATTGAAAACGGTTTGATTCTGTAGTCCATCCTGCATTCATCTGTTTAATTATCGCTGTTGTTATCGAACCAGCGAGTTATCTTCCCGTCAAATTAGCGCCTATTGTTAACGGAATTGTTATCGTCGCACTCTAGCCATATTTATTAATGCTCAAGCTCTCTGTATAGAAAATGAAGGGTGCTCCTGATAATTGTTCCAGAGAGATGCAAGTGCTGGGATTTTGACAACGGGAATGGATGTTTGGACCCTGTGTTACAGAATATTCTTCTTCAGCGATCACTGCTAGTTAAACTGCGATTTGGGGCCTCCGTGGCTGAGAGGTGACTATATCCATCTCGGAATACATCGGGCTAAATCTCAGCATAGGGCTGGACATTTTTTTTTTCAAGAACCATTGATATGCAGTAATAACACAGGCAATGAATGAATCACCAAACAACGAGAAGTAGATTGTGAGCTTTACTAAAACATGATTACAAGAAACAAATTGGACGTTGCGGCCAAAGTCTTCGTCAGCACAGAACAAACAGACACAAACCGACACAAACCTACAAGAAACACACTACATGGAAATATTAATAAACTACATGACAATATTAAGGGTAACATTTTAATATTAAGGGTAACATTAAGTAATAACACAGGTTTTCCTTGGGCAGCGTGGACGGAGACCTTGTCTTCTAGGATAAGGGCGAAAAACTATAGGTCCTGCGTTCAAGTTGTGCCCGTTACACATACAGTTGTAGTTGACAATTACACAATGTAGGCCGTAAGACAGATGCTCTGGTGAAACTGGTGTAGATAGAGGCCGTGACCTTGAATGGAATCTGTCTATAGGAAGCATACCTGGATGTATGTCAAGGTCAGACGCACAGACCTGGGAGGTGCATGACTAAGTGGGACGCAGACTTCTCGAAAGAAGAAGGAGAAGAGAAGGAGAAGGGGGAGGAGGAGGAGGAGGAGGAGGAGGAGGAGGAGGAGGAGGAGGAGGAGGAGGAGGAGAAGGAAGACTGGCAGGAGGGAAGGAAAGAACGAAATAAGGAAAGGCCGAATGAGTAGAAGCAGAAGAAGAGTAAGAGAAGGACGAAGAATGTAACTTTGCGTTCTAGAATAAGAGAAGATATGAATGCGTGAATACACAACCGCCGTGACAACCACGAGTATCACGCAACAGCTGTGAAAACCACAAGTATCACACAACAGCCGTGGAAACCACGAGTGTCACACAGCCGTGGCAACAACAAGTATCACTCAACAGCAGTGGCAGATACCAGTTTCACACAACAGCCGTAGCAGATGCCAGTGTCACTCAACGACAGTGACAAAAACAAACAACGATAGCCGTGGCAATAACAAGTACCACACAACAACAACACGCTTGATAGCGATAGAGCATGTCTCAAACACGTGTCGGCACCAGCACGGAGGTAGAGCCCAAAGATAGAGAGAGAGAGAGAGGGGAGAATCTGTCGCGACAGAAGGGGGCAGCGATCGATACCTCTGAGTAATATTTATGTGTCATTGTCCTGATGTTGGCGGCTTCCTCTTAGATTAGGTCCTGTTTGCACATACACAAACACACATTTACATGCTCGCAGACTTCAATATTTACTCACATAAACACCCATGACCCTCTCACACCTGCGTCTACAACCCCCCCCCCTTCCCCACACACACACACCCAGAAGCACCTACCCACCTACATAAAAGAGGCATTTGGAGCCACAAGATTGAAGTAAAGAAGAGTTACACTGTAAAAGTGTAACACTGTAAAACAGTAACAATGTAACATCTTGTGTGCATATCGTAACTCAAGAGGCTGGCTGTTTCACACTTTTGAAAAAGTCACCCAGCATCCTGACAATAATGTACTGGCCTACAAAGAGCTTGGTGTGCCAGCAGCACCAATAGGAGCAGCAGCAGTAGCAGCAGCAGCAGCAGTAGTAGTAGTAGTAGTAGTAGTAGTAGTAGTAGTAGTAGTAGTAGTAGTAGTAGTAGTAGTAGTAGTAGTAGTAGTAGTAGTAGTAGTAGCAGTAGTAGTACTAGTAGTAAGTGTAGTACTAGTAGTAGTACTAGTAGTAGTAGCAGTAGTAGTAGTAGTAGTAGTAGTAGTAGTAGTAGTAGTAGTAGTAGTAGTAGTAGTAGCAGTAGTAGTAGTAGTAGTAGTAGTAGTAGAAGTAGTAGTAGTAGTAGTAGTAGTAGTAGTAGTAGTAGTAGTAGTAGTAGTAGTAGTAGTAGTAGTAGTAGTAGTAGTAGTAGTGTTAGCAGCAGCAGCAGCAGCAGTAGTAGTAGTAGTAGTAGTAGTAGTAGTAGTAGTAGCAGTAGTAGTAGTAGTAGTAGTAGTAGTAGTGTTAACAGCAGCAGCAGCAGTAGTAGTAGTAGTAGAAGTAGTAGTAGTAGTAGTAGTAGTAGTAGTAGTAGTAGTAGTAGTAGTAGTAGTAGTAGTAGTAGTAGTAGTAGTAGTAGTAGTAGTAGTAGAAGTAGTAGTAGTAGTAGTAGTGTTAGCAGCAGTAATAGTAGTAGTAGTAGTAGTAGTAGTAGTAGTAGTAGTAGTAGTAGTAGTAGTAGTAGTAGTAGTAGTAGTAGTAGTAGTAGTAGTAGTGTTAGCAGCAGCAGCAGCAGCAGTAGTAGTAGTAGTAGTAGTAGTAGTAGTAGTAGTAGTAGTAGTAGTAGTAGTAGTAGTAGAAGTAGTAGTAGTAGTATTAGTAGTAGTAGTAGTAGTGTTAGCAGCAGTAATAGTAGTAGTAGTAGTAGTAGTAGTAGTAGTAGTAGTAGTAGTAGTAGTAGTAGTAGTAGTAGTAGTAGTAGTAGTAGTAGTAGTGTTAACAGCAGCAGCAGCAGTAGTAGTAGTAGAAGTAGTAGTAGTAGTAGTAGTAGTAGTAGTAGTAGTAGTAGTAGTAGTAGTAGTAGTAGTAGTAGTAGTAGTAGTAGTAGAAGTAGTAGTAGTAGTAGTAGTGTTAGCAGCAGTAATAGTAGTAGTAGTAGTAGTAGTAGTAGTAGTAGTAGTAGTAGTAGTAGTAGTAGTAGTAGTAGTGTTAGCAGCAGTAATAGTAGTAGTAGTAGTAGTAGTAGTAGTAGTAGTAGTAGTAGTAGTAGTAGTAGTAGTAGTAGTAGTAGTAGTAGTAGTAGTAGAAGTAGTAGTAGTAGTAGTAGTAGTAGTAGTAGTAGTAGTAGTAGTAGTAGTAGTAGTAGTAGTAGTAGTAGTAGTAGTAGTAGTAGTGTTAACAGCAGCAGCAGCAGTAGTAGTAGTAGTAGTAGTAGTAGAAGTAGTAGTAGTAGTAGTAGTAGTAGTAGTAGTAGTAGTAGTAGTAGTAGTAGTAGTAGTAGTAGTAGTAGTGTTAACAGCAGCAGCAGCAGTAGTAGTAGTAGTAGAAGTAGTAGTAGTAGTAGTAGTAGTAGTAGTAGTAGTAGTAGTAGTAGTAGTAGTAGTAGTAGTAGTAGTAGTAGTAGTAGTAGTAGTAGTAGTAGTAGTAGTAGTAGTAGTAGTGTTAGCAGCAGCAGCAGCAGCAGTAGTAGTAGTAGTAGTAGTAGTAGTAGTAGTAGTAGTAGTAGTAGTAGTAGTAGTAGTAGTAGTAGTAGTAGTAGTAGTAGAAGTAGTAGTAGTAGTAGTAGTAGTAGTAGTGTTAGCAGCAGCAGCAGCAGTAGTAGTAGTAGTAGTAGTAGTAGTAGTAGTAGTAGTAGTAGTAGTAGTAGTAGTAGTAGTAGTAGTAGTAGTAGTAGTAGTAGTAGAAGTAGTAGTAGTAGTAGTAGTAGTAGTAGTGTTAGCAGCAGTAATAGTAGTAGTAGTAGTAGTAGTAGTAGTAGTAGTAGTAGTAGTAGTAGTAGTAGTAGTAGTAGTAGTAGTAGTAGTAGTAGTAGTAGTAGTAGTAGTGTTAACAGCAGCAGCAGCAGTAGTAGTAGTAGTAGTAGTAGTAGAAGTAGTAGTAGTAGTAGTAGTAGTAGTAGTAGTAGTAGTAGTAGTAGTAGTAGTAGTAGTAGTAGTAGTAGTAGTAGTGTTAACAGCAGCAGCAGCAGTAGTAGTAGTAGTAGAAGTAGTAGTAGTAGTAGTAGTAGTAGTAGTAGTAGTAGTAGTAGTAGTAGTAGTAGTAGTAGTAGTAGTAGTAGTAGTAGTAGTGTTAGCAGCAGCAGCAGCAGTAGTAGTAGTAGTAGTAGTAGTAGTAGTAGTAGTAGTAGTAGTAGTAGTAGTAGTAGTAGTAGTAGTAGTAGTAGTAGTAGTAGTTGTTGTTGTTGTTGTTGTTGTTGTTGTTGTTGTTGTTGTTGTTGTTGTTGTTGTTGTTGTTGTTGTTGTTGTTGTTGTTGTTGTAGACGAAGAAGAAGAAGAACGTATACACTATTTATATTTTGTGAAATTGCCATTTTCACACCATTCCACTTCCCAAACACATACCCCACATATCTCACCCCCAGCTAATGACAGACGTGAGACCGGAGCAAAACCAGCCCACACGAACCAAACCACGTGCGTTACGAAAAGCTAATCGCGTGACGTTTGAGATTTACCAGTGTCTACAACCACTTCCGCATCTTCATCAGGGATCAACATTTTCTATCCGGATATTCCCGCATGTGTCATGAACGGGACACCTCAGGTTTTCACCGGTTCAAAACAATCCGTCTTGCTGCATTTCTCGGGGAGGTAGATTTGGTGCTTCACGGCTACAAACTACAAGCGGTAGAATCTCTAAAACAGTTCGGTAAAGAAATGCTCTAAGTCCACAGTATCCCGTTCTCAGTCTAAAAATTCTGGCCTGCTGGTTTCCGTATTAACATATCCTGTACATGATGTTGTATTCAACCCCAGCATGTATTGGCTGTTTGTGATTTACTTGGTAAAGTGTATGTTCAGTAGTTTGCCATTGTTTTATCAATGGTCCATGCCTCATACTATGAAATTAACCCAGAGCGATCTGCTTTCAAAATCGCCACAGCTTATTTCGAATCCTGAAGTCAGTATATCACAGAACTGGGAAACACGGGTATCACTATCGCCTAAGCCACATAAGACGGTGTTTTCTGCATAACAAAATATAACCACAAAGTATACGACAGCTGTACACAACAAAATTACGGAAAGCAAAGGGCGTTGCGGTAATATCCTTCATCAGCAAGCAAACACAAGAAAACCCAACGATATACAAACCACGGAAATGACATTACAATGACAACATGAAGGCTTAACAAGCAGAATGAGCAGACATTTTTTTTTATGACGAAAGAAAATAGATACTATTTATCCCAGAGTAAAACAAACGAACCAATGGATGCTACTTGTCTCAGAGTCATGAAATAGATGCTGCTTGTCTCAGAGTCATGAAATAGATGCTGCTTGTCTCAGAATCCCAGACTGTGAAACAATTGGTTTCTTGATAGTTTGTTGGTGCTTTCACGATCGGGTCTGTAATCTTCATTTTCTGTAATTTTCTATGGCTTCTTTTAGAAGTGATTGTGCCTATGTAAAGCTGTGGGAAGGTTGCAGCTGGTTAAGTTTCCCTCCTCCCTTTGGAAGCTCATAATCTTTCTGTTCCAAGCGATGTTATGTTATGTCTTACGTCACTGCACTATGGGCGTGCCTAGTCCTCCGATGCAACAGCCATCCCAAAGTACATCTGCCGACAGTCTCCGTGAGGAGTTGCTTATGAAATATCCTCTTTTCACCTCGAAGGCGGAACTGTCGTGCTTTGACCAGAACTCATTCCCAGTTCGTGCAATCGTCGGGCTAAGGTCGGCGTCTCCTCAGTATCCGTCAACAGAGTCCGTACTGCATTGAAGATATCAGCCTTGTCCATGCTTCTTCCCGTGTGTATTAGTGCCGTGTTTGCCAGCTGGTCTGCGCGTTCATTACCTGTAACTCTGGCATGCCCCAAGGATGTCATCGTGAGCTGGCGTCCACATCAGCATTGCTACTCTTTTATTTATTTATTTATTTATTTATTTATTATTATTATTATTATTATTATTATTATTATTATTATTATTATTATTATTATTTTGGCATTCTCTCGCTTTGAACTCTTGCGTATTCCATACACGTACTACTACTTTTAGTGACCTGTGCTGAATTTTACATGTGGATTCATTCATTCAGAAGCATCTCCTTTGCAGAACCTCGCTCCCATAACGACCTTCTGGAAAACTTCTAAATCATAAGTAAGATGTCCCGCGTCCGATACACCCATCTGGAGATCACCCGCCACATCCTGCACCCATCCTCTCTTTGACCTTTCTCTTCCTCTCTTCCAGGCATATACCCCTCCATTATTGTTCTCTCCAAACTTTCATGACGTTTCAAGTGACCTAAATATTTCATTTTTCTTTGTTTTATAGTCTTTAATAGCCAACCCTCTTCAATATTCAGCTCTTAACGTATGGATGCATTTGGTCTTTTCTGTATCTAATATATTCTTAGAACCCGTCTATAACAATTATCTTCAAATGCATTTATGCGCTGATCAGCTTGTTTAGGAAGTGTCCAGGTCTCATATATGTATGTTGCAATGGGAACGATGCATGCTCTTAAAAATCTAATTTTTGTAGGTCTATCTGTCCCACGCCACAATTTATTCAGTTGTTTTAGTTTTTTGAAGAACAATAGCTATTCGTTTTTTTTTTTTATTTCTTACATTGTGTCACCATTGTTGGTAATTAATGACCCAAGATTTTCGAAATTTTTCACCACCACCAATTTTTCCTTATTAACGTGTGGATTAGCTTTCCGTAGTACCAGTGTCCTCGCCATCAGGCAAGCCAACTCCGACTTCAGAGGTGTGGTATAATAAAACGTCCTTACCCTTTCCTATTTATGGACTCCCTTAAAAATAAACAAACCCTTACAATTACTGTTTAAGTAACTTACTTAATGTAGGAGAAAATAAAACAGCGATAGACTGACCGTGGCACAGCTAAATTTATTTTGGCTTGTTTTCTCTCCCTTATCTGGCCAATCCTGGCGAGGGGGAAAACAAAGACTGAAGCGGCCATTTCTAGTCAAGAGAACACACAAGAAAGTCGACCTTTCCCTTCGGGGAGAAGGTAGTTTGCCTTAAAAACATGATTCTATTCAAGCTATTGGTATGTTATCTACATTATTAAGATATATTTATGTATTACATAAACCAGTATGTTTAATTAAGAATTAGTTACAATTCTCTTAAACCAGGCTGGATGATGTTTACTAAGGAAACACATGTGGGTGCCACGCTGTAATTTTTCCTATGTCTTACAATTTCAAATCTATATGTTAATATCTTGTATAGGCATTATGAACTTATATCTCACTAGTAGTGCTATAATCTATGAATATTATGTGTACTGTAAAGTATCAACTCTCATGTCTGAAACACATTCTAGAGATTTTCTCAATGTAGGAGCAGACCCCTGATTCATGCTTCATAGTAAAGAACTAGTGTCTGTCAATTTCATATTCCTATGTTAA
Source organism: Cepaea hortensis (assembly GCA_963921405.1). Lineage (NCBI taxonomy): Eukaryota > Metazoa > Mollusca > Gastropoda > Stylommatophora > Helicidae > Cepaea > Cepaea hortensis. The sequence goes on along the minus strand of OY992876.1, from coordinate 445,667,578 downwards.
AACTTCTAGGCACTGTGAACAATATCTCACTATTTATGCTTAGAAATCTGCAAATAATCTATGTACTATAGAAAGGTGTTTTATCCATGCGGGGACATAATAATGATTACGCGTATTCCTGACTCTTAGTCAGGGGATAAAATGCTTCGCCACATCATAATCTGTAACTTGGAACTATAGTGTTAAATTTTAGTACTATCCTTTTGTTAACAGATTAGTAACCACTCCATATGAGGGTGAACATATAATCATTTCATAAAATAGTGTTAGGGACAGGCCATGTTTGAATATAAATTCATGAAGAATTAAAGTAAACGCGTGATGTAAATGCATGTTCGGATAGGATTCACTCCGCATCGCCTCACCGTAGTAGAAACAGAAGCGAAGATTGATGTGAATAAATTGCTTGCAATATTCAGAAGACTGGACCATGCGGCATAAGTTATTCTTATAAATACCCTCCGAATAATAGCAGTCATTGGCAAAACATATCACAGCGATTACTATCCTCATGTGCTGTACGCAGTGGGGGAAAACAATGGATGTTTTAGTTCATGAAGATAATTCAAAAACCTAGGCTCCCTGCATCATCATTATGATTATTATGTATGATTATCATGTACTTAATATCAGAGAAATGTACATGTATGTTTTATTTTGGTATGAGAATTTTCTTTGTTCTGATTGTTACTTTTTACTGTGGGAATATACATTTTAAGGTTGCACCTTGGGATTAGAGGATGTTGATGTAAGAATACATATGTATGTCAGTACTTAAGAAGCCAATGGTGAATAGTCTTGACCTAGTGATGATTATAGTGCCGAAATGAAGACGCGGCATTAGAAACCACAGGGATTCTGTATAGGCTATTCTCTTCAAGTAATGAGAGAGACAATATCAACATGTTGGATGGACAGAATGACTTCACCCATCCAATAGTCCCAGTAACAACAGAACAAAATATAAGTGAGAAAATACCTTACTCACTAAGAAGGGTCAGAATGGCTCTACTCAGCAATGAGGGACAGTGGAACGTGGACACCCACTCCTTTCCCCTTCTCCCCTTGTTGTTTTGTATTTGTGTTTGTAATTGTGTTGTAAACCTTTTATCATAACACAGTAGGTTAATGCTAGTGTTGTATTCTTTGTCATCCCTTTTCTGTAGAAGAGAAGCAGGTGGTGGTTGAATTTGGTGGGACTATATCACTAACACTGGATCCTGGGTCAACAGCCATAAAGTGAATGTCCAAACCATAGTCTGGATCTAGCAATACCTCCATGTTTACTGCGGCGCTCAATAGCTCCATAGCGAGTAACAGATAAATTAGAAGACAACTGATTGGGTGAGTGATTAAGTCCTAGGTTAGTAGGAAGATCCAGGATGGACTTCAAGATCTAATAATCTACAAAGATGAAGATCAACAAAGTAACTGACAACAGTGACTCGTCAGTTATACGTTTGAGAAGTATCACCTATGGCCTCATCATTCAACCAAGTCAGTGAAACTGGGACAATCCTTCTAGCAAGTTACTAAAACTAACAACAGTGAGTAACCTTCAACTGTCGGTTGGATTACCAAGTTAATATCCACAATGGATAAGTCTTCGAAAGAACATCTCACAGCTGCAAAAGTCAAACATAAGGTTCCAGCCATGCAACACCAAGTTCTAGCTATGAACACCAACTCAAACAAATGGGAAAAAGACATTGAACCAATACAACCAAGGTGCCAACTGAAAACCATACCTACACCAGATTACCTCAAGGTTCCCAAACCTGAACACATTAAAAAAAAAAGACCATATGAAAGCAGCTAGCGGAGTAAATGCCTCTACGCCTGCAACCACAGGAATCACCTGATGGCTTGCAACCCTGGATATGTGGTGGAGTCAATATTCTTCAGTTCCATGCCTGCAGCAGAATCCTGGAATTAATTCCAGATGAACCAAATGAATAACAAGCAGAATTGTATGTCTACACTGAAAGTAAATAATGAATCAGAACTCTGTGTTGGTCCCATGTCAGCCTAAATGCCAATAACGGTGGAATAGGTTACAGACTGATGACTAGGTGGGTGAAAAATCTGTGGGAACAAAATTGAGATTCGGATATTATAAGCCGAGACGCTGAAAGGTAGGCATCCTTTTCATCAGATATGGTGATATAGGGAAGAACCTTAGTCCAAGACCAAAGATGCATCTCCTGAAGGTATGACCAACCCAGGCCTCAATTTCACACTGACACCGAGCCGTTCGCAAAGAAGATTCTTGAATTCAGCTCCACGGAGGAGATATGTGGTGAATTTATTTCCTAAGGATTATAAGTAGTTCCGCAATCAACTTCAGTGGACATTAAACATGACTGTGAGTATTTATTGCTGTCACGGGTAAATATGGACATTAACTGCTGTGCACTGGAGAAGAATACCCATCCGCAATGCCTAAATGAACACTATAATTAATTAATTTAATTATTAGTATCAACTGTTTTCATGTGTGTGTTTTTTTCTTCTATGACATATAAAGAGTGTTAGTGTGTAATGAGGTATAACCAATGATGGTTAAGGTAAATAGTATTTTGACATCAACTCATTATTTTTAAATATGATAATTGTACATGGTGTCAGAAACAAAAATATATATGTTGGGTTTCTGCACCTAGACCAATGTGATTTTATCTAGGTACAATGAGTCGAGTAAGCAGAACCAATTTGTGGTTGTTGTGTTGTTTGTAATAACCTGGTTTTTTTCTGGGGTCACTGGGTACTATGTTGTAATACTGCATATCATTCCCATGCCTGTCTGAAAATGCATAGTGTTTATTACACATCTATATATGTAATTGCAGATCTTGAGTTAATACCTGAACTGTTTGTCCAAAAGTGGTGTGTACATCAAGTAAATGTGGTGTCACATAAGTGGTTGTTTATATGTTGTGAGCAATCAATATCCTTCTAGCATCTATAGTTAATTTAAAGGGTGATGAAGTGGGAAGGGAAACCTACACACAGATGCCATTGTTTCAAGGATTGAGCTCTTTCTTCCTGGGATTTATGGTAAATATCCCTGATCACCCTGCATTCTTACCAGTGACCAGAGAATCAATAATACCCCCTAGACATTTTAACGAATTATTCTCAGGAATTAAAATCCACATCCCACAAGAGGTTCTTGTAATTTGCGTCCCCACGTCAAATAAGAGAAGTCAATATCAATGTTTAATAGCTTGCGCTACGTCCCCCAGGCCATAGATTTATTCATAGACAAGGAATGTGATGTTTTCCCTTGACTTCCACTCTCGTGTAAGAGATTTACGTGATGTCTATTATAGTACCTTAGAATATATATATATATATATATATATATATATATATATATATATATATATATATATATATATATATGTGTGTGTGTGTGTGTGTGTGTGTGTGTGTCTGTGTGTGTGTGTTTGTGTGTGTTTTATTATGTATGTATGTGTTTTTTTATGAGTGGGTTTATGTGTAGGTGTGTGTGTTTTGTATGTGTTTTATTTTTCATGTCTCTGAGTGTTTTATGTGTGCATGTGTGTCCTTTTTTCTGTGTGTTTTATGTATAGTAGTAGCAACAAGATCACAAACGCCCATTAGACGGAGTCATATGGGATAAAACCGGGTGCAATAAAGTCTAACCTCTGGCCTTTGACTTGGGGACGTAAATTAAAAGTACCTCAGAAGTCGGAGTGGGTTCGCCTGAAGGCGAGGGACACTGGTAACAGGAAAAGCTAATCCACACGCAAACATCAATCCAGTGCACTAGAAGTAATAACATGTCTATGGACTACGCTTGTGTTCAAATCGAGCGAACATAAAAATGACTGGCCTGTTCAGTCTTGTCATGCGTTATTTGAGCCTACGTGGCGATTCTTAAGGCAACAGAAGCAAATGCAGCCTTGAGTTTGGCTTTCTGTTGTCAAAGAGTTAACAATCTAAGACCTAAGACTGATGATGTTATTTCCGATTTTATGAAAAGCCAACAAGGCAGAATCAATATGCCGTCCTCAGTTTCCCGCGGTTTTCATCACAGTACCAGTCTATCCAGAATGTCAGATTGGCTGTCTGCAAGTGTGGAGATACTTCTAGTGAAGATAGCATCGATTGTTGGGGTAACTAACACGGGTCTCGTCTCAAGGATTGATGCACTGCATCTTCTGGAAGATGCGATGGGCGTTCAATATTCCCGGTTTGGTGTGGTTGAAGGTTGGTGGTGATGGGAGTTGAGAGTTTGTAGCTCTTAGTTAATTTGGGGATGTGTGAGTGAGTGGGTGGGAGCTTGCTTGCTTGATTAGTTGGTTGGTTGGTTGGGTGGGTGGTTGATTAATTGGTTGGTTAGTTCGTTGGGTTGGTGGTTGGTTGGTTCGTTGAATGGGTGGATGAGTGGGTGGTTGGATGTTTGGTTGGTTGGTTGGGAGGTTGGTTGGTTGGGAGGTTGGTTGGTTGGTTGGGTTGGTGGTTGGTTGGTTCGTTGGGTTGGTGGTTGGTTGGTTCGTTGGGTGGGTGGGTGAGTGGGTGGTTGGATGTTTGGTTGGTTGGGTGGTTGGTTGGTTGGGTAGTTGGTCGGTTGGTTGGGTTGGTGGGTGGTTGGTTCGTTGGGTGGGTGGGTGGGTAGGTGGTTGTTTGGTTATTTTGGTGGGTAGGTGGGTGGGTGGTTGGTTGTTTGGTTGGTTGGTTGGGTAGTTGGGTGGTTGGTTGATTTGTTGGTTGGTTGGGTGGTTGGTTGTTTGGGTAGTTGGGTGCTTGCTTGCTTGCTTGATTGATTGGTTTGTTGGGTGGGTGGTTGCTTGCTTGCTTGCTTGCTTGATTGGTTGGTTGGTTGGTTGGGTGGGTGGGTGGGTGGTTAATTGGTTTGGTGGGTGGTTGGTTGGTTGGCTGGCTGCTTGGGTGCAGATAGGTAATGATAAAAGTGGGGATGTCAAACGGATAGATAAGACGCACCGATCAGATACAGACATAGAGACAGGCATACTTACACACAAAGAGACTAACAGACGAATAGACAGACTGATAGACAGATAACCAGAGATATGGGCATACAGAGAAACAGACTTATTGACTTACAGACTCACGTGCAAAGAAACAAACAGACGGCGAGAGAGACATATTAAGAGACAGAAAGACCAAGAGGCAGATATACACACCAAGAGACATACTAAGATACATGCAGACAGACATACAGAAGACCAAGAGACAGACATATCAAGAAAGAAAGACAAAGACAGATAGACAAACTAAAAGACAATGAAACAAACAGACAGACCACGAAATAGATTGAGATACAGGCATATTCAGACAGAAGATTAAGAAACAGGGCGACTGATGAAGAGACAGATAAGACAGACCAAAAGACAGGCTGACCTAGAGGCAGACAACCCTACAGACAGACCAAGGAAGAGACAGAAAGAAAGACAAAGACAGATAGACAAACCAAGAGACAGTCAGACAAACAGACAGACCAAAAGACAGACAGACCAAGAGACAGACAGAAGATCGACAGTCAGGAAGACAGATGAAGAGACAGACAAGACAGACCAAACGACAGACAGACATAGGGACGGACAAAACTACAGGCAGGCAGACAAGCAGGCAGACAGACATGCAAACACACAAATGACTTAACTAAAACAACGACACATCAGTTTGCAGGGAGCTATCTCAGCGTTCAATATGGCAGCCGTGGATCTAGCAGAAGTCAGCTACAATAAACACTCCACGTATAATACGTTCTGTCAACGCCGAGTCGGGTGGATGCCGTCGGCAGCTAGTCAATAGTGTGCAGACTGGCCGTGCTCTGGTAATTTGTTGGCCACGTTCAATATATGATATGATGTCAGATACAGGTGGCTGGATCGGTTGGGTTGGTTGGTTGGGTTGGTAGGGTTGGTTGGTAGGGTGGTGAGTGGGTAGGTGGGTGGCTTGTTAGTTGATAGGGAGGATTGTTGAAGGGTTGGTTGGTTGATTCGTTAGATAGTTGGGAGGCTGCTTTGTTTATTGGTTGATTGGTCGGCTGGCTGCTTGGTTAGTCGGTTAATTGGTTGGTTGGTTTGTTGGTTGGTTGGTAGGTAGGTTGGTTGGTTGGTTGGTTGGTTGGTTGTAGTGACTAGACGCGGCAGTGTAGTGACTAGACCCGGTATTTTTGTGGCGGTAGTGTAGTGACTAGACGCTGTAGTGTAGTGACTAGACGCGGTAGTGTAGTGGCTAGACGCGGTAGTGTAGTGGCTAGAAGCGGTAGTGTAGTGGCTAGACGCGTTAGTGACTAGACGAGGTAGTGTAGTGACTAGACGCGGTAGTGTAGTGACTAGACGCGGTAGTGACTAGACGAGGTAGTGTAGTGACTAGACGCGGTAGTGACTAGACGAGGTAGTGTAGTGGCTAGACGCGGTAGTGTAGTGACTAGACGCGGTAGTGGCTAGACGCGGTAGTGTAGTGGCTAGACGCGGTAGTGACTAGACGAGGTAGTGTAGTGACTAGACGCGGTAGTGACTAGACGAGGTAGTGTAGTGGCTAGACGCGGTAGTGTAGTGACTAGACGCGGTAGTGACTAAACGCGGTAGTGTAGTGGCTAGACGCGGTAGTGTAGTGACTAGACGCGGTAGTGACTAGACGCGGTAGTGTAGTGGCTAGACGCGGTAGTGTAGTGACTAGACGCGGTAGTGACTAGACGCGGTAGTGTAGTGGCTAGACGCGGTAGTGTAGTGACTAGACGCGGTAGTGACTAGACGCGGTAGTGTAGTGTCTAGACGCGGTAGTGTAGTGGCTAGACGCGGTAGTGTAGTGGCGGTAGTGTAGTGACTAGACGTGGTAGTGACTAGACGCGGTAGTGTAGTGTCTAGACGCGGTAGTGTAGTGACTAGACGCGGTAGTGTAGTGACTAGACGCGGTAGTGTAGTGACTAGACGCGGTAGTATAGTGTCTAGACGCGGTAGTGTAGTGACTAGACACGGTAGTATAGTGTCTAGACGCGGTAGTGTAGTGACTAGACGCGGTAGTGTAGTGACTAGACGCGGTAGTGACTAGACGCGGTAGTGTAGTGACTAGACGCGGTAGTGTAGTGACTAGACGCGGTAGTGACTAGACGCGGTAGTGTAGTGGCGGTAGTGTAGTGACTAGACGCGGTAGTGTAGTGGCGGTAGTGTAGTGACTAGACGCGGTAGTGTAGTGACTAGACGCGGTAGTGTAGTGACTAGACGCGGTAGTGTAGTGTCTAGACGCGGTAGTGTATTGACTAGACGCGGTAGTGTAGTGACTAGACGCGGTAGTGTAATGACTAGACCCGGTAGTGTAGTGGCTAGACACGGTAGTCTTGTGGTTATACTCTAGCCTGCCTGCAAGGTGGTCATGAGTTTGATCCCCATCGGGGCCGATTCGAAATTTTAAAACTTGACCTCCCAGGTCAAACAAACCTAAAATGTGTACCAGGAAATGTTTTAGGAAGTAAAGGCGACGGTGGGAGACTGACCACATCCGCCACGAAATGCTGATTGGTATATACAAATATGAGCCTTGTATCATATGTCCAGTGCCCCTAAGGCGGGTATAGGGGATCTTTATTTTACTTACCTTATTTCTGACATGGAATACCCCATCGTGAACTCTTGGGAACAGGAGAAGACTAGGCGCCGACCATGTCAACGATGGAAAAAGGGAGTCCATGGGAATTTCGATATATGAAGCCCATAAACGGGCAGTCTCCCGCTGTTTATGTTTCACCTCGAGACCGCAAGGTACAAGAGGAACAAGATGAGATAATGATGATGATAATGATGATGATAATGATGATGATAATGATGATGAAAGCTTGTAACCAGAAGAAGAGTCCGACCAAGTAAACGATGGATACACCGAATTCCATGGGAATCTCGATACATAAAGCCTAGAAACGGGCACTCTCCCACTGCTTATGTTTCAACTCGACACCGCAAGGTACAAGAGGAACAAGATGAGATGATGATAGTGATGGCGATGATAGCGATAATGATATTGCTGTTGAACACTTGGAAACAGCGGCCCCCGAAATCCGACCTCCCAAGCGTTGAGTTAATAAACGAATGAGGTGCCAGGTTTGGGAAAGAGATACATTAAAGCAGGGGTAAATGCATATCACGTTTGACACGACGCTGAAGCGATGCCCGCCTCCATCTCCCGTTATAACGTGATTAGATACAACACTTTAGTCTCTCCAGCCGCCCAAAGGGTACGATCATGTCACCAAGGAATGCCCCGTCCGGACAGTGCAATCAATACCTAGACCCGATGTAGGGACATTATGCTGCAGGAAATAGAAATTCCGTGGCTTTGTTGCCAGGGAAGTGGAGAGATTTGCGCTAATGTTGCTTTTTGCTGGGAGATTTTCCTTGGGGAAAATTGGTGATTATCTGTTGTGTACTGTTTTTGATACTTAGAGGATTCTTTTGGGAGACGAGGGGAGGGGTGAGGGAAGGAGAGAAAGGGATGAGACAGGAAGTATGAAGAAAGTCTATGAGAGATGAGATAATGAGATGAAATGAGAGAATGAGATGAAGTGAGAGAATAAGATGAAGTGAGCGAATGAGATGAAGTGAGAGAATGAGATGAAGTGAGCGAATGAGATGAAGTGAGAGAATTAGGTAGTACGAGAATGGGATGAAGTGAGAGAATGAGATGCAATGAGAGAATGAAATGAAGTGAGAGAATGAGATGAAGTGAGAGGATGAGACGAAGTGAGGGGATGAGAGATGAGTTAATGAGATGAATTGAAAAACTGAGAGAGAGAGAGAGAGAGAGAGAGAGAGAGAGAGAGAGAGAGAGAGAGAGAGAGAGAGAGAGAGAGAGAGAGATTAAGAAGATGAGAGGAGGGACTCGGGAGAAAGAGAGGATGAGAGAAAAGAAATGAAGCAGAAAAGATAAAGAGGCAAATGGGTAGCAGATTTGAGGGAAAGGTGAGAACAAGATATGAACAAAAAAGTGATCAGGTAGCAAGATAAAGAAACATACAAGAGGGCAAGAATAGCGAAGATGTCAAATTAAGAAAAAGAAATGAGGAAATCAGATTTGAGAGATGCAGTGAGGACAGTAGAGTTTCCTGAAGCAAATTATGAACAGAGGGACGAGAAACAAAACATGAGGACAATAAATAAGAATACGGAAAGGTAAGGTGAAATAAAAAGCAGGTCAGGAAATGTGAGGTGAAGAAAAAGGGAAGGTGAAGAGTTGAGAGGCGGTTAAACGAAAAGGGGAAATAATACGAATAAAATAACAATAAGGGAAGATGATGAAGATCAATTAGATCAGAATTGGTGAGGGGGGGGGGGAGAGAGAGAGAGAGAGAGAGAGAGAGATGGGTAGAGAGTGAGAGTGAGGGAGTAAGAGGGAGATGATGGAGAGAGGGAGGGATGTCAGGATGAGGGAGGGAGACAGGAGATAGAAAGGGGGTGTGGGAGAGAGAGGGAGAAAGAGAGAAGGAGTTACAGATGAAAAGGGAGCAAGAGAGGGAGAGGGAGAGAGAGATACACGATTAAAATAAGCACAGTTAAAGAGAAAAATGACAGATAGAGAGTTATTGTTATTGCCTCAGACTAATCTTATAAATGATATGTGCAAGAAACACTGAATGAAAGCTCGGAGATAAGAAAGGCAGAATGTTAGACGGGGCTGCGTGCCCAATTCTAAACCCTTTGAAAAAAAGTTCGTTTGTTCGTTTCTTGGTTATCTTCTCTCTCTCTCTCTCTCTCTCTCTCTCTCTCTCTCTCTCTCTCTCTCTCTCTCTCTCTCTCTCTCTCTGATTAAGATTACGTACCGTGTACTGTAACCTTTGGCCATGGGCACCAAGCAACGCATGGTGAGTTACAATATCGTCTGTTTGGTCTAATAATACTACAGAAATCTGACTAGATATTTTCACATGCAGTACGTTTTATCATTATCGTCGTCGTCCATTTCTCCCTACCATAAGCCTGGTGTCCTGTCTCTGTTGCTGTCATGTGATCTATAAACCAGATGTCTTGTCTGCCTCTGTTGCTATCGTGTGATCTATAAATCAGATATCCTACCTCTATTGATACCATGTGATTTATAAACCAGATGTCCTACCTCTATTGCCATCGTGTGATCTATAAACCAGATGTCCTACCCCTGTTGATGCCAACGTGATCTATACGTCAGATGTCCTGTCTCTGTTGATGTCATGTCTACATTATCTTTCACATCTTGAACCAATGTGCATTGTGGTTCTCCTCTTCTTGGTCTCCCCAGTACACTTCTCTCCATAATTATCTTTACTAGACTTTCATGTATTTTCACATTTCCAAACTATTTTGCGTTCCTTATTTTTGTTTGTTTTAATAACAGTTCTTCTTCAATTTCGTTAAATATTAAATGTACTTACTGTACATTCACGATAGCGAGAGTACGCGATCATATTCTATACATTACATATAATTAAGTATATATATATATATATATATATATATATATATATATATATATATATATATATATATATATATATATATATATATATATATATATATATATATATATATATATATATATATATATATATATATATATCGTTTTTCAGCATACTGTATGTATAATGAAACTCTGTTTATTGTAATGTTGATAAAACTGTGCTTCCAGTTACCAACAATGATGGATCTATAAATTTCAGATTTGTCCAGTTTTGGAGAGCCATTGATCAATACTGATTGATATATACATCACACATTTGCCGAGTTTTGGAGAGCCATTGATCAGCATTGACTGATTTGTAAATCACATATTTATCCAGTGGTGGAGAGCCATTAATAAACACTGATTGATGTATACATTTGTCCAGTTTTGAAAGGTTTTATAGAAGAATGCTGAATATCCAAGATAAGTTATCGGGACATGTTTGAGGGAGGCTAAGTCGCAAAGACAACTTATCACAATCATCAGAAAGAGGCGGTCTTCATTGTCTGTGGTCACATTATGAGAAAACAAACGTGACCGTCCACGCCAGTCGGCAAAGTATTTGATGAGTACAACGAGGACATATGACAGAAGTCTTGCTTGGCACTCACTGAAGTGAAGGACAGAAGTAGAGAAGTAGAGACTAAGTTGCATATCCTTTACGGGACGTCGCAGTCAACCCCATCATTTACGGACGCAGTTCGTTATCCCGTATACCGCGTTCGAAACACAGCTGTGGGAGATTTGGCAGCAGACCGCCTTGCGTTGGTTTTTTTTTTATAAAATGGTATGGGTGCCAGTCGTTCAGAATGCAGTGGCAAACTATTCAACGTAAACTTGCCAAGAGATCACAAACAGCCAAAAAGGTGGGGTGTTCTGTAAAGGATATGCAACTAACATTTTTTTTATATTAAAGTAAAATAAAGTAAACTAAAGTAGAGAACCTATATACACGCCTTAAGCCCATTGGGCATACGGTGCTAGGCTTATATTTGTATAGACCGATCGGCACTGGATGGCTGATGTGGCCTGGAACTCTCTGATGTGGACAGAGAGATAGAGAAAGACAGCGAGAGAACATTCTCGAGTCCTGTAGCATGGCACGGAAGAGATCAGCACGCGAGCTGATACATGCAGAGACCATCAGATGATCTCTTGGATGTTGTCAAAGAGATAGAAGAAGACAGCGAGAGAACATTCTCGATTCCTGTATCATGGCACGGAAGGGAGTTAGCTCACGAGCGGATACATGCTGTGAGAGACAACCTGTATCATGGCACGGAAGGGGTTCAGCTGAGACATGCTGTCAGAGACCATCAGATGATCTCTTGGATGTGGCCTTGACTTGCCCAGACATTTCCTGGTAGCGTATGGTAGACAACATAAACATGGGGGTCTCTGTGGCCGGATGGAGATGTGCGCTCGTTCTTAAACATCCGATGTGCTGATGCAGGGGTAGCGAGTTCAACCCTTACACCAGTCAGTTGGACTAAAATGTTCACTTCTCGTCCTTGACTTGGGTACGTAAATTACAAGTACCTCTGAAGTAGGAGTAGCTTCGCCTGATGGCGAGGGGCACTCTTAACAGGGAAAGTTAATCCAATAAATTAGACCAGTGCAAGAGACTTCTTATGGACTACGCTTGGGTTCAAAGCGAGTGAACGAAATTTAAAAAAAAAAAAAAAAAATGTTAAGCTATAACGCCTACATCAGTTGTCGAACCTGGTGTCACCAAATGACGACAGCGCCTCGCTTTAGGACCAAGAGTGCATTGACACACGGCCAACTAGACAGCCCTGAAAGAGATGTCTTCATTATCTAGATCTACCATTAACTCGAACTCACAACTGTGAAATATTTACAGAGTTCGTATCTAACCATTGAAATACACCATAGGTTTCGGAAATGTATATTACTCAAACATGCGTGAAATAACACACACAAACACAGCGAATAGTAACACTGGGTCTAGTTCATAACGAACAATCAAAGACGAGTCATGATTGAAACACGACAAGACAATCTATCCGTTTACAGTAGCGTTACGACACGATAAATAAACTATGGATAAAGAATTTGTTAAGAAAACATGTACAGCAATACTCACCACAGCATCCTCCAACGTACAGGCAAACCACGAATAATAACAACATGATGAATTATAACAAAACGAGAAATTTGCTGATCCGTTATGAGTCTTCGGACATCTTTCCCTTGTGGAGAAACAAGTTTCTGGATTCCCGATGCCAATGGCTTTGTCTGGCAGAGCTGGAACGCATGTGCCAACGCCAGCTTCTGTCGCGCCCATCAACAAATGGCGAGCGAGAGATTTGCAACGGGCGATCAATAGGATAATTTGGCGCAGCCACCTTCCTCAGTCAATCGATTATTACAGAGCTGAGTAATGCACTTTATAAACGCGGACATTTAATTACGGCAATCATTCATTACGATTAATTTGAAAGGAACAGTGATAGGACAAATTTAACTTTATAGATATAAAGTCTAATAACAACGCCTTGACAAAATGAGGGTTTATTTGGCTGTGTGGCGTTTGACAATGACATCAGCGTTACTGTTGCCATGGTAACCTGTGTGTGTGTGTCAGCTGCTGGCATTTTTTTTACGCACAGGTTGGTGTGGTGTGCTGTTGACGCACCGGTTGCTGTCGTGCGCGTTGTTTCAATGAAAGCGCGATTTTGAGAATGGATATCTCAACTTTCAAATAAGGATGTTTTATTTTTAGTAAGTTCTTTTTTCGTTCCCTCGCTTTAAACTAGACCGTTGTCCACACTGGACTGATTGGTGGGTGTGGATCAGCTTTCCCTATTACCATTGTCCCCCGACTTCAGGCGAACCCTCTGACTTCTAGGGTACTTGTAATTTACGTCCCCAAGTCAAGGACGATAACTCAACGTTAAAGTCCAACTGACCGGTGTAGGGAAAGAACCCCATACCTCGTCATCAACTCACTGGAAGTTTAAAAGTTAGCGCCTCTCTCTCTTCTTGCATATACTGTGCATATGTCCACATACACTAGCATTTTGTCTGTTGAAGTGTGTCTATGTGTGTACGCGTGTTCATGCACACCAGTCCACCCAAACCTTAAATAACACAATGGGGTCTTGGTCAATACCAATTTTACACGCCTCCTACCCCGCCCCCTTCTTTCTATGTGCTCACTGAACCGTAACACCCAGCACTGTATATAACTACACCCGAGATTTTCGTAGTCATTTATAGATCCGTAGGTGAGGTGAGTATGCAGTTTTTTTCTCTATTAACAGTTTTTTCTCTATTAACAGTTTTTCTATTAAACATTTTCTTCAACTAACATTCTTTTCAATTAACATTTTTTTCAATTCTCATTTTCTCTTCATTGCTTCTATTTTTCCATGCATTTGTTCCTCTCGTCCTGTCATCACCTTCTAATGTAGTCACAGGAGTTCTCCTTGACTGCATGTTGTGTTTGTGAATGTGTTTGTTTGCTGATGAAGGCTAACCGCCGCAACGTTCTGTATGTGTCGTAACTCTGTTATGTAAAGCTGCACTACTTTGTGTCATTTTAAATTGTTTATTATTTCGGCCACACGACTACCTTTAGTAAAGAGTGTATTTTTAATTACCGCAGTGTTTGAAAATATTGCCTGTCCAAGTTTTGTATTTACCTATTATATTGCACGAACTTTACAGAGGGTGAATACAAAACTTGGACCGGCAATATTTTCAAACACTGCACAGTCATTAAAAAATGCACCCTATATTTACTAATCAAGCTTTGTGGAGTCACGTGATGTCATTCAGTCTGAAGATGTAAAGAAGTGTCCCAAAACGCGGCATGTATAGTGTAGAGTATTATAGAGCAATAATAATATAAATGTATAGTGTTGTCGAACATGCGGCATGTATAGTGTAGAGTATTATAGAGCAATAATAATATAAATGTATAGTGTTGTCGAACATGCGGCATGTATAGTGTAGAGTATTATAGAGCAATAATAAAATAAATGTATAGTGTTGTCGAACATGCGGCATGTATAGTGTAGAGTATTATAGAGCAATAATAATATAAATGTATAGTGTTGTCGAACATGCGGCATGTATAGTGTAGAGTATTATAGAGCAATAATAATATAAATGTATAGTGTTGTCGAACATGCGGCATGTATAGTGTAGAGTATTATAGAGCAATAATAAAATAAATGTATAGTGTTGTCGAACATGCGGCATGTATAATGTAGAGTATTATAGAGCAATAATAAAATAAATGTATAGTGTTGTCGAACATGCGGCATGTATAGTGTAGAGTATTATAGAGCAATAATAATATAAATGTATAGTGTTGTCGAACATGCGGCATGTATAGTGTAGAGTATTATAGAGCAATAATGATATAAATGTATAGTGTAGAGTATTATAGAGCAATAATAATATAAATGTATAGTGTTGTCGGAGACAACTGGTCCCATAAAGCGTTTTCTAATGACGCACGTTCCGTAGCGAAGGTGTTAAGGACGCAGTTCGTAATCCCACATACCCGCGTTCGAAACATAGCTCCGGGCGATTTAACAGCAGACCGCCTTACGTTGGTTTTTTACATGAAATAGTATGGGTGCATGTCGTTCAGAAAGCAATGGCAAACTAGTGAACGTAAACTTGCCCTGGAATCACGAACAGCCAAAAATTGCTGGGGTTGATGGCTACGTCCTGTAACGGATATGCAACAAACTTTAAAACTGACGGCACACCATACTCCAATTTTCTTATCGTGTAGAGGCGCTTCATGAAATGCATTGGGATTAAAATCGTGGTAAAAGCTCCCCGCTGAGCAAGCAGGACAAGGCACTTCTGATTATCAGAAGTTGTAGCACCGAATGTTTCGGTCCCTTTAACTTCATACCTACTACGGCCTCCACCATGAGAATGAAGGTGGAAGCAGCAACAGCAGCATTCCGTTGGTTAGAGTTGACCACTGCAACACACATTGCATTCATTACGGACTTAAAGAGTATGCCTAGTAAGTTAGAGAAAGGAATGTTTAGTGTGGAATGGCTATCCTCGCTTCAGAGGTCACAGATAATGAGAATTGTGTGGATTTTTTGCCCTGGCCGTGCAGGAGTGAGGGGGAATGGACATGTTGATAGGCTGGCAGGGAATGCACCTCTTGGTGGTAGATTACCCATGGACAAGGGAGAGGCGATCGAGCGCTTGTGGGACCAGGAGGACAAGGCCAGGGAACATATTGAGAACCCGTATGTGGACACAATATTTCGGGGGATCGACAGGGGTTCTGAAAGAATCTCAAAACTGATAGGGAACACCAGGATAACCTTTAATCAGATAGCGGCGGGAACGATTAGTAGTGTGACTCTTCGCTGGCTGTTGAAAGAGGGGTGGAGAGCGTATGGGAATGACCTGAGTGCAGTGTTGTCGGTTCTTAGCTCAACTCCACTTCATACCAGGAGCTCTACAATGCCAATGCTTATAAGTCACACGACAAAGTTGTTACTGATAATAATCCTGAGAGGAATAAGAAACACGATTATACCAGAAATAGTGATGGACAGTGTGGATTTTTAGAGGGAAAGAGCATAAGTAATGTGATATATGCATATTAGAAAGAGCTATAGAAGTACAAACAGATATGTACTTATGCTTCACAGACTACACAAAAGCATGTGATAAAGTGAAACATTAGGAAATAATCAAACTACTAGAGCAATTCTACATTGACGAAAAAGATATGCGAATAATAAGGAACATATATTGGCAGCAAGCAGCAGCCATAAAAATCAAAAGCCATTTAGGAACATTTCCGTACATAAATAAGGGTGTCAGACAAGGATCTGTGATATCTCCTTAGTTGTTCTCATTGTACAGTGAACATATACGATCTACAGAAAATACGCCAGGTACCCTGGTTGGCCGACACAATATAAATAACTTACGTTATGCTGATGACACCGTCTTGATATCAACAATTCAGAATGAACCACGGGAAATTACAGATACAGTGGTTGTAGAAAGTGAAAAGAATGGGCCTTAGCTTGAATAATAATAGAAAGACAGAAGACACGTTGATATCGATGAAACAGTGTGTGTCTAAATGTAAAATTTAGGTAAATGACGTTATTCTGGGACAAGTGCAGAAATTCATATCTAAGCATGTGGATACCATCCGATGGGAGATGCATCTAACACCTAACATACACATGTAGTCAGGTAACGGAACTAATATAAACATGTAGACAGGTAGAGGAACTAACATAAACATGTAGACAGGTAGAGGAACTACCATAAACATGTAGACAGGTAGAGGAACTAACAACAACATGTAGACAGGTAGAGGACCTAACATAAACACGTAGACAGGTACAGGAACTAACATAAACATGTAGACAGGTACAGGAACTAACATAAACATGTATACAGGTACAGGAACTAACATAAACATGTAGACAGGTAGAGGAACTAATATAAACATGTAGACAGGTACCGGAACTAACATAAACATGTAGACAGGTAGAGGAACTAACATAAACATGTAGACAGGTAGAGGAACTACCATAAACATGTAGACAGGTAGAGGAACTAACAACAACATGTAGACAGGTAGAGGAACTAACATAAACATGTAGACAGGTACAGGAACTAACATAAACATGTAGACAGGTACAGGAACTAACATAAACATGTATACAGGTACAGGAACTAACATAAACATGTAGACAGGTAGAGGAACTAATATAAACATGTAGACAGGTACCGGAACTAACATAAACATGTAGACAGGTAGAGGAACTAACATAAACATGTAGACAGATAGCGGAACTAACATAAACATGTAGACAGGTAGAGGAACTCACATAAACATGTAGACAGGTAGAGGAACTAACATAAACATGTAGACAGGTAAAGGAACTAACAAAAACACGTAGACAGGTAGAGGAACTACCATAAACATATAGACAGGGAGAGGAACTAACAAAAACATGTAGACAGGTAAAGGAACTAACAAAAACATGTAGACAGGTACAGGACCTAACATAAACATGTAGACAGGTAGGGGAATTAACATAAACATGTAGACAGGTAGAGGAACTAACATAAACATGTAGACAGGTAGAGGAACTAACATAAACATGTAGACAGGTAGAGGAACTAGCATAAACATGTAGACAGGTAGAGGGACTAACAACAACATGTAGACAGGTAGATGAACTATCATAAACATGTAGACAGGTAGAGGAACTAACATAAACATGTAGACAGGTAGAGGAACTAACATAAACATGTATACAGGTAGAGGAACTAACATAAACATGTATACAGGTAGAGGAACTAACATAAACATGTAGACAGGTACAGGAACTACCATAAACATGTAGACAGATAGAGGAACTAACATAAACATGTAGACAGATAAAGAAACTAACATCAACCAACATGTAGACAGGTAGAGGAACTAACAACAACATGTAGACAGGTAGAGGAACTAACATAAACATGTAGACAGGTACAGTAACTAACATAAACATGTAGACAGGTACAGGAACTAACATAAACATGTAGACAGGTAGAGGAACTAATATAAACATGTAGACAGGTACCGGAACTAACATAAACATGTAGACAGGTAGATGAAATAATATAAACATGTAGACAGGTAGATGAACTAACATAAACTTGTAGACAGGTAGATGAAATAATATAAACATGTAGACAGGTAGAGGAACTAATATAAACATGTAGACAGGTAGATGACTTAATAACATGTAGACAGGTAGAGGAACTAACATAAACATGTAGACAGGTAGAGGAACTAACATAAACATGTATACAGATAGAGGAACTAATATAAACATGTAGACAGGTAGAGGAACTAACAACAACAACACGTAGACAGGTAGAGGAACTAACAACAGGTAGACAGGTAGAGAAACTAAAATAAACATGTAGACAAGTAGAGGAACTAACATAAACATGTAGACATGTAGAGGAACTAACATAAACATATAGACAGGGACAGGAACTAACATAAACAAGTAGACAGGTAGATGAACTAACATAAACATTTAGACAGGTACAGGAACTAACATAAACATGTAGACAGGTACATGAACTAACATAAACATGTAGACAGGTAGAGGAACTAACATAAACATGTAGACAGGTACATGAACTAACATAAACATGTAGACAGGTACATGAACTAACATAATCATGTAGACAGGTAGAGGAACTAACATAAACATGTAGACAGATAGGGGAACTAACATAAACATGTAGACAGGTAGAGAAACTAACATAAACATGTAGACAGGTAGAGGAACTAACATAAACATGTAGACAGGTACGGGAACTAAAATAAACATGTAGATAGGTACAGGAACTAACATAACATGTAGACAGGTAGAGGAACTAACATAAACATGTAGACAGGTACAGGAACTAACATAAACATGTAGACAGGTAGAGGAACTAATATAAACATGTAGACAGATACCGGAACTAACATAAACATGTAGACAGGTAGATGAAATAATATAAACATGTAGACAGGTAGAGGAACTAACATAAACATACAGACAGGTAGATGAAATAATATAAACAAGTAGACAGGTAGAGGAACTAACACAAACATGTAGACAGGTAACGGAACTAATATAAACATGTAGACAGGTAGAGGAACTAATATAAACATATAGACAGGTAGAGGACTTAACAACATGTAGACAGGTAGAGGAACTAACATAAACATGTAGACAGGTAGATGAACTAACATAAACATGTATACAGGTAGAGGAACTAACATAAACATGTAGACAGGTAGAGGAACTAACAACGACATGTAGACAGGTAGAGGAACTAACAACAACATGTAGACAGGTAGAGAAACTAACATAAACATGTAGACAAGTAGAGGAACTAACATAAACATGTAGACATGTAGAGGAACTAACATAAACATATAGACAGGGACAGGAACTAACATAAACAAGTAGACAGGTAGAGGAACTAACATAAACATGTAGACAGGTACAGGAACTAACATAAACATGTAGACAGGTACATGAACTAACATAATCATGTAGACAGGTAGAGGAACTAACATAAACATGTAGACAGGTACATGAACTAACATAATCATGTAGACAGGTAGAGGAACTAACATAAACATGTAGACAGGTAGGGGAACTAACATAAACATGTAGACAGGTAGAGAAACTAACATAAACATGTAGACAGGTAACGTAACTAACATAAACATGTGGACAGGTAGAGGAACATAAACATGTAGACAGGTAGGGGAACTAACATAAACATGTAAATAGGTACAGGAACTAACATAACATGTAGACAGGTAGAGGAACTAACATAAACATGTAGACAGGTACAGGAAATAACATAAACATGTAGAAAGGTAGAGGAACTAACATAAACATGTAGACAGGTACAGAAACTAACATAAACATGTAGACAGGTACAGGAACTAACATAAACGTGTAGACGTACAAGACCTAACATAAACATTTAGACAGGTACAGGAACTAACATAAACAAGTAGACAGGTACAGGAACTATCATAAACATGTAGACAGGTAGAGAAACTAACATAAACATGTAGACAGGTAACGGAACTAACATAAACATGTAGACAGGTACGTGAACTAACATAAACATGTAGACAGGTAGAGGAACTAACATAAACATGTAGACAGGTACGGGAACTAAAATAAACATGTAGATAGGTACAGGAACTAACATAACATGTAGACAGGTAGAGGAACTAACATAAACATGTAGACAGGTACAGGAACTAACATAAACATGTAGACAGGTAGAGGAACTAATATAAACATGTAGACAGATACCGGAACTAACATAAACATGTAGACAGGTAGATGAAATAATATAAACATGTAGACAGGTAGAGGAACTAACATAAACATACAGACAGGTAGATGAAATAATATAAACAAGTAGACAGGTAGAGGAACTAACACAAACATGTAGACAGGTAACGGAACTAATATAAACATGTAGACAGGTAGAGGAACTAATATAAACATGTAGACAGGTAGAGGACTTAACAACATGTAGACAGGTAGAGGAACTAACATAAACATGTAGACAGGTAGATGAACTAACATAAACATGTATACAGGTAGAGGAACTAACATAAACATGTAGACAGGTAGAGGAACTAACAACAACATGTAGACAGGTAGAGGAACTAACAACAACATGTAGACAGGTAGAGAAACTAACATAAACATGTAGACAAGTAGAGGAACTAACATAAACATGTAGACATGTAGAGGAACTAACATAAACATATAGACAGGGACAGGAACTAACATAAACAAGCAGACAGGTAGAGGAACTAACATAAACATGTAGACAGGTACAGGAACTAACATAAACATGTAGACAGGTACATGAACTAACATGATCATGTAGACAGGTAGAGTAACTAACATAAACATGTAGACAGGTACATGAACTAACATAATCATGTAGACAGGTAGAGGAACTAACATAAACATGTAGACAGGTAACGGAACTAATATAAACATGTAGACAGGTAGAGGAACTAATATAAACATATAGACAGGTAGAGGACTTAACAACATGTAGACAGGTAGAGGAACTAACATAAACATGTAGACAGGTAGATGAACTAACATAAACATGTATACAGGTAGAGGAACTAACATAAACATGTAGACAGGTAGAGGAACTAACAGCGACATGTAGACAGGTAGAGGAACTAACAACAACATGTAGACAGGTAGAGAAACTAACATAAACATGTAGACAAGTAGAGGAACTAACATAAACATGTAGACATGTAGAGGAACTAACATAAACATATAGACAGGGACAGGAACTAACATAAACAAGTAGACAGGTAGAGGAACTAACATAAACATGTAGACAGGTACAGGAACTAACATAAACATGTAGACAGGTACATGAACTAACATAATCATGTAGACAGGTAGAGGAACTAACATAAACATGTAGACAGGTACATGAACTAACATAATCATGTAGACAGGTAGAGGAACTAACATAAACATGTAGACAGGTAGGGGAACTAACATAAACATATAGACAGGTAGAGAAACTAACATAAACATGTAGACAGGTAACGTAACTAACATAAACATGTAGACAGGTAGAGGAACATAAACATGTAGACAGGTAGGGGAACTAACATAAACATGTAGATAGGTACAGGAACTAACATAACATGTAGACAGGTAGAGGAACTAACATAAACATGTAGACAGGTACAGGAAATAACATAAACATGTAGAAAGGTAGAGGAACTAACATAAACATGTAGACAGGTACAGAAACTAACATAAACATGTAGACAGGTACAGGAACTAACATAAACGTGTAGACGTACAAGACCTAACATAAACATTTAGACAGGTACAGGAACTAACATAAACAAGTAGACAGGTACAGGAACTATCATAAACATGTAGACAGGTAGAGAAACTAACATAAACATGTAGACAGGTAACGGAACTAACATAAACATGTAGACAGGTACGTGAACTAACATAAACATGTAGACAGGTAGAGGAACTAACATAAACATGTAGACAGGTACGGGAACTAAAATAAACATGTAGATAGGTACAGGAACTAACATAACATGTAGACAGGTAGAGGAACTAACATAAACATGTAGACAGGTACAGGAACTAACATAAACATGTAGACAGGTAGAGGAACTAATATAAACATGTAGACAGATACCGGAACTATCATAAACATGTAGAAAGGTAGATGAAATAATATAAACATGTAGACAGGTAGAGGAACTAACACAAACATGTAGACAGGTAACGGAACTAATATAAACATGTAGACAAGTAGAGGAACTAACATAAACATATAGACAGGGACAGGAACTAACATAAACAAGTAGACAGGTAGATGAACTAACATAAACATTTAGACAGGTACAGGAACTAACATAAACATGTAGACAGGTACATGAACTAACATAAACATGTAGACAGGTAGAGGAACTAACATAAACATGTAGACAGGTACATGAACTAACATAAACATGTAGACAGGTACATGAACTAACATAATCATGTAGACAGGTAGAGGAACTAACATAAACATGTAGACAGATAGGGGAACTAACATAAACATGTAGACAGGTAGAGAAACTAACATAAACATGTAGACAGGTAGAGGAACTAACATAAACATGTAGACAGGTACGGGAACTAAAATAAACATGTAGATAGGTACAGGAACTAACATAACATGTAGACAGGTAGAGGAACTAACATAAACATGTAGACAGGTACAGGAACTAACATAAACATGTAGACAGGTAGAGGAACTAATATAAACATGTAGACAGATACCGGAACTAACATAAACATGTAGACAGGTAGATGAAATAATATAAACATGTAGACAGGTAGAGGAACTAACATAAACATACAGACAGGTAGATGAAATAATATAAACAAGTAGACAGGTAGAGGAACTAACACAAACATGTAGACAGGTAACGGAACTAATATAAACATGTAGACAGGTAGAGGAACTAATATAAACATATAGACAGGTAGAGGACTTAACAACATGTAGACAGGTAGAGGAACTAACATAAACATGTAGACAGGTAGATGAACTAACATAAACATGTATACAGGTAGAGGAACTAACATAAACATGTAGACAGGTAGAGGAACTAACAACGACATGTAGACAGGTAGAGGAACTAACAACAACATGTAGACAGGTAGAGAAACTAACATAAACATGTAGACAAGTAGAGGAACTAACATAAACATGTAGACATGATGAGGAACTAACATAAACATATAGACAGGGACAGGAACTAACATAAACAAGTAGACAGGTAGAGGAACTAACATAAACATGTAGACAGGTACAGGAACTAACATAAACATGTAGACAGGTACATGAACTAACATAATCATGTAGACAGGTAGAGGAACTAACATAAACATGTAGACAGGTACATGAACTAACATAATCATGTAGACAGGTAGAGGAACTAACATAAACATGTAGACAGGTAGGGGAACTAACATAAACATGTAGACAGGTAGAGAAACTAACATAAACATGTAGACAGGTAACGTAACTAACATAAACATGTAGACAGGTAGAGGAACATAAACATGTAGACAGGTAGGGGAACTAACATAAACATGTAAATAGGTACAGGAACTAACATAACATGTAGACAGGTAGAGGAACTAACATAAACATGTAGACAGGTACAGGAAATAACATAAACATGTAGAAAGGTAGAGGAACTAACATAAACATGTAGACAGGTACAGAAACTAACATAAACATGTAGACAGGTACAGGAACTAACATAAACGTGTAGACGTAAAAGACCTAACATAAACATTTAGACAGGTACAGGAACTAACATAAACAAGTAGACAGGTACAGGAACTATCATAAACATGTAGACAGGTAGAGAAACTAACATAAACATGTAGACAGGTAACGGAACTAACATAAACATGTAGACAGGTACGTGAACTAACATAAACATGTAGACAGGTAGAGGAACTAACATAAACATGTAGACAGGTACGGGAACTAAAATAAACATGTAGATAGGTACAGGAACTAACATAACATGTAGACAGGTAGAGGAACTAACATAAACATGTAGACAGGTACAGGAACTAACATAAACATGTAGACAGGTAGAGGAACTAATATAAACATGTAGACAGATACCGGAACTAACATAAACATGTAGACAGGTAGATGAAATAATATAAACATGTAGACAGGTAGAGGAACTAACATAAACATACAGACAGGTAGATGAAATAATATAAACAAGTAGACAGGTAGAGGAACTAACACAAACATGTAGACAGGTAACGGAACTAATATAAACATGTAGACAGGTAGAGGAACTAATATAAACATGTAGACAGGTAGAGGACTTAACAACATGTAGACAGGTAGAGGAACTAACATAAACATGTAGACAGGTAGATGAACTAACATAAACATGTATACAGGTAGAGGAACTAACATAAACATGTAGACAGGTAGAGGAACTAACAACAACATGTAGACAGGTAGAGGAACTAACAACAACATGTAGACAGGTAGAGAAACTAACATAAACATGTAGACAAGTAGAGGAACTAACATAAACATGTAGACATGTAGAGGAACTAACATAAACATATAGACAGGGACAGGAACTAACATAAACAAGCAGACAGGTAGAGGAACTAACATAAACATGTAGACAGGTACAGGAACTAACATAAACATGTAGACAGGTACATGAACTAACATGATCATGTAGACAGGTAGAGTAACTAACATAAACATGTAGACAGGTACATGAACTAACATAATCATGTAGACAGGTAGAGGAACTAACATAAACATGTAGACAGGTAACGGAACTAATATAAACATGTAGACAGGTAGAGGAACTAATATAAACATATAGACAGGTAGAGGACTTAACAACATGTAGACAGGTAGAGGAACTAACATAAACATGTAGACAGGTAGATGAACTAACATAAACATGTATACAGGTAGAGGAACTAACATAAACATGTAGACAGGTAGAGGAACTAACAGCGACATGTAGACAGGTAGAGGAACTAACAACAACATGTAGACAGGTAGAGAAACTAACATAAACATGTAGACAAGTAGAGGAACTAACATAAACATGTAGACATGTAGAGGAACTAACATAAACATATAGACAGGGACAGGAACTAACATAAACAAGTAGACAGGTAGAGGAACTAACATAAACATGTAGACAGGTACAGGAACTAACATAAACATGTAGACAGGTACATGAACTAACATAATCATGTAGACAGGTAGAGGAACTAACATAAACATGTAGACAGGTACATGAACTAACATAATCATGTAGACAGGTAGAGGAACTAACATAAACATGTAGACAGGTAGGGGGACTAACATAAACATATAGACAGGTAGAGAAACTAACATAAACATGTAGACAGGTAACGTAACTAACATAAACATGTAGACAGGTAGAGGAACATAAACATGTAGACAGGTAGGGGAACTAACATAAACATGTAGATAGGTACAGGAACTAACATAACATGTAGACAGGTAGAGGAACTAACATAAACATGTAGACAGGTACAGGAAATAACATAAACATGTAGAAAGGTAGAGGAACTAACATAAACATGTAGACAGGTACAGAAACTAACATAAACATGTAGACAGGTACAGGAACTAACATAAACGTGTAGACGTACAAGACCTAACATAAACATTTAGACAGGTACAGGAACTAACATAAATAAGTAGACAGGTACAGGAACTATCATAAACATGTAGACAGGTAGAGAAACTAACATAAACATGTAGACAGGTAACGGAACTAACATAAACATGTAGACAGGTACGTGAACTAACATAAACATGTAGACAGGTAGAGGAACTAACATAAACATGTAGACAGGTACGGGAACTAAAATAAACATGTAGATAGGTACAGGAACTAACATAACATGTAGACAGGTAGAGGAACTAACATAAACATGTAGACAGGTACAGGAACTAACATAAACATGTAGACAGGTAGAGGAACTAATATAAACATGTAGACAGATACCGGAACTAACATAAACATGTAGACAGGTAGATGAAATAATATAAACATGTAGACAGGTAGAGGAACTAACACAAACATGTAGACAGGTAACGGAACTAATATAAACATGTAGACAGGTAGAGGAACTAATATAAACATGTAGACAGGTAGAGGACTTAACAACATGTAGACAGGTAGAGGAACTAACATAAACATGTAGACAGGTAGATGAACTAACATAAACATGTATACAGGTAGAGGAACTAACATAAACATGTAGACAGGTAGAGGAACTAACAACAACATGTAGACAGGTAGAGGAACTAACAACAACATGTAGACAGGTAGAGAAACTAACATAAACATGTAGACAAGTAGAGGAACTAACATAAACATGTAGACATGTAGAGGAACTAACATAAACATATAGACAGGGACAGGAACTAACATAAACAAGTAGACAGGTAGAGGAACTAACATAAACATGTAGACAGGTACAGGAACTAACATAAACATGTAGACAGGTACATGAACTAACATAATCATGTAGACAGGTAGAGTAACTAACATAAACATGTAGACAGGTACATGAACTAACATAATCATGTAGACAGGTAGAGGAACTAACATAAACATGTAGACAGGTAGGGGAACTAACATAAACATGTAGACAGGTAGAGAAACTAACATAAACATGTAGACAGGTAACGTAACTAACATAAACCTGTAGACAGGTAGAGGAACATAAACATGTAGACAGGTAGGGGAACTAACATAAACATGTAGATAGGTACAGGAACTAACATAACATGTAGACAGGTAGAGGAACTAACATAAACATGTAGACAGGTACAGGAAATAACATAAACATGTAGAAAGGTAGAGGAACTAACATAAACATGTAGACAGGTACAGAAACTAACATAAACATGTAGACAGGTACAGGAACTAACATAAACGTGTAGACGTACAAGACCTAACATAAACATTTAGACAGGTACAGGAACTAACATAAACAAGTAGACATGTACAGGAACTAACATAAACATGTAGACAGGAACTAACATAAACATGCAGACGGGTACAGGAATTAACATACACATGTAGACAGGTAGAGGAACTAACATAAACATGTAGACAGGTAGAGGAACTAATATAAACATGTAGACAGGCAGGGGAACTAACATAAACATGTATTCAGGTAGAGGAACTAACATAAACATGTAGACAGGTACAGAAACTAACATAAACATGTAGACAGGTACAGAAACTAACATAAACATGTTGACAGGTTGAGGAATTAACATAAACATGTAGACGTACAGGACCTACCATAAACATTTAGACAGGTACAGGAACTAACATAAACAAGTAGACAGGTACAGGAACTAACATAAACATGTAGACAGGAACTAACATAAACATGCAGACGGGTACAGGAATTAACATACACATGTAGACAGGTAGAGGAACTAACATAAACATGTAGACAGGTAGAGGAACTAATATAAACATGTAGACAGGCAGGGGAACTAACATAAACATGTATTCAGGTAGAGGAACTAACATAAACATGTAGACAGGTACAGAAACTAACATAAACATGTAGACAGGTACAGAAACTAACATAAACATGTTGACAGGTTGAGGAATTAACATAAACATGTAGACGTACAGGACCTACCATAAACATTTAGACAGGTACAGGAACTAACATAAACAAGTAGACAGGTAGAGGAACTAACATAAACATGTAGACAGGAACTAACATAAACATGTAGACAGGTACAGGAACTAACATAAACATGTAGACAGGTACAGAAACTAACATAAACATGTAGACAGGTAGAGGAACTAACATAAACATGTAGACAGGTAGAGGAACTAACATAAACATGTAGACAGGTACAGGAACTAACATAAACATGTAGACAGGTACAGGAACTAACATAAACATGTAGACAGGTACAGGAACTAACATAAACATGTAGACAGGTAGAGGAACTAACATAAACATGTAGACAGGTAGAGGAACTAACATAAACATGTAGACAGGTACAGGAACTAACATAAACATGTAGACAGGCACATGAACTAACATAAACATGTAGAGGAACTAACATAAACATGTAGACAGATACAGGACCTAACATAAACATGTAGACAGGTATATGAACTAACATAAACATTTAGACAGGTACAGGACCTAACATAAACATGTAGACAGGTACAAGAACTAACATAAACATGTAGACAGGTACAGGAACTAACATAAACATGTAGACAGGTACAGGACCTAACATAAACATGTAGACAGGTACAGGAACTAACATAAACATGTAGACAGGTACATGAACTAACATAAACATGTAGAGGAACTAACATAAACATGTAGACAGATATAGGACCTAACATAAACATGTAGACAGGTACAGGACCTAACATAAACATGTAGACAGGTACAGGACCTAACATAAACATGTAGTTAGTTACAGGACCTAACATACATATCCTTTCAAACAAATGCCTAACAGAAACATCAAATGAAAAACAGGAGCACATTTCAAACGCCGATAAAACAAACAAAGTGGAAATATTTTGGTCGCTTGAAATGTCATGAAAGTTTGGCGAGAACAATAACGGAGGGGTGTATGCCTGGGAAGAGAGGAAGAGGAAGGCCAAAGAGAAGATGGGTGCAGGATGTGGCAGATGATCTCCAGATGGATGTATTGGACGTGGGACATCTTGCTTATGACCGAGAAGTTTTCTGGAAGGTTGTTATGGGATCGAGGTTCTGCAAACGACTCACTATTGAATGAATGAATGAATGAATGAATGAATGAATGAATGAATGAATGCATGAATGCATGAAAGAATGAATGAATGAATGAATGAACTGGGCATGGCATGAATGATGAGAACCCAGCCAGTAAGGAGCCTGACAAGCGAACACAAGGGTTGCCATTTTTCTTTGACTGAAAACATCTAGAAACGGATGTATAGACATCTAGAGGCAGTTGATTAATTTGGTTATTTCGGGATTTGAATTTTAAATATTGAGCACAACCCACTACTGGCAACGCTGATCGTATTCTGGTATGAACCTAAGGCCTATCCATGTCAATATATGCACTACTGACGAGCTCAAACGAGGGCGAAACTCGAGTATAGTGCTTCCATATTGACATGGATAGGCTCTAGAGGCAGGCAAAAATATCTAAATCTAGATGTGAAACATCTAGAATGGCAACCCTGGCGAACACTGACATCAACAGACCATCAAGTGACCTTGCAAACAGCAAAGGAAATAATACTGAACAGATAAATAGTCTGGCGGCAGCATTATGCACAGTGTATCTGTGCGGGCTGTTGTTTGTCGAGACTCCTGTCTTTTCCACTTTTCACATTGGACAATGGGGAGCGTTTTGTGTGATATTCACTGGCACAGGAACGGAGCATAATGGGGACGACCAGTTGCTGTGAAGTTGGAACTGCGACTAACTAACTAACAGATAAATAGTCGGGGTAGTAAGATATAACGAAATACGCGACATATGAAATGTAGCAAAAGGTTAAATTATGTGGGTGTGTAAGCAACTACTTTAAGATGACAATACAGAAAAACAATGAAAGAAAACGTGTGTCAGATAACTGTGAAGATAGAGCAATTGTTGCATTTTGATCGCACAGAAAATAATGTTAAAATGTTGAAAAGAGGTAGACAAAAACCAATAACGGTTTCTTAATAAGATAGTGGGGGATGAGATGGTGGTGGAAGAATAAGGAGAGTAGGAAGAGGAAGAAAAAGAACAACAACAACAAAGGAGGACAAGAGAGACGATGAATGAGAGAAACAGTAGTTTTAACATTGGTAATAATTGTAGTAGAAGTAATTACAGTAGAGTCACAGCAGCAGCAATGGTTATAGTAGTATTGGTGGTGATGGTGGTGGTAGTAGTAATTGTGCTGGTTATAGTAGTAGTAGTAGTAGTAGTAGTAGTAGTAGTAGTAGTAGTAGTAGTAGTGATGATGGTGGTTGTAGTAGTAGAAGTTGTAGTGATACTGGTGGTAGCAGTTGTGGTATTTATGGTGGTGGTGTTTGTAGTAGTAGAAGTAGTAATGGTGATGATTACCACATACAGACAGGTAGATGAAATAATATAAACAAGTAGACAGGTAGAGGAACTAACACAAACATGTAGACAGGTAACGGAACTAATATAAACATGTAGACAGGTAGAGGAACTAATATAAACATGTAGACATGCTGGCAGCAGCAGAATCAGCACTAGTAGTAGTAGTAGTAGTAGTAGTAGTAGTAGTAGTAGTAGTAGTAGTAGTAGTAGTAGTAGTAGTAGTAACACCAGCAGCAGCAGTAGTGGTAGAGTAGTAGTAGTAGTAGTAGTAGTAGTAGTAGTAGTAGTAGTAGTAGTAATAGTTGTAATAGCAATAGTAGCAGCAGCAGCAGTAGTAGTAGTAGTAGTAGCAGCAGCAGCAGCAGCTAGTAGTAGTAGTAGTAGTAGTAGTAGTAGTAGTAGTAGTAGTAGTAGTAGTAGTAGTAGTAGTAGTAGTAGTAGTAGTAGTAGTGATGGTAGTTGTTGAATTAGTAACAGCAGCAGCAGCAGATGTAGCTTCAGGAAAAGAGCAAAAGAAAAAATGAACAACAAACACAAGAACCAGATGTATAGAACACCAGGCTACTGCAGCACTCCACTCTCAGAACGCCACACAAAGAAAGCAGGACACCACACAGAGACAGCAGGACACCACACAGAGACAGCAGGACACCACACACAGACAGCAGGACACCACACACAGACAGCAGGATACCACACACAGACAAAGCAGGGACAGCAGGACACCACACACAGACAGCAGGACACCACACACAGACAGCAGGACACCACACACAGACAGCAGGACACCACACACAGACAGCAGGACACCACACACAGAGAAAGCAAAACATGACAAGCAGCAGCAAGAAATTAACATGAAATATATTTTATATCTTTATGTACAAGTCTTGGAACATCCATTCATAGCATTAACATGATCATATAAGATAATATGTATGGTATACGGTCAATGGTAACTTGTATGTGGACAGTGGTAATGTGTTGCTATATGTGGACAGTGGTAATGTACTGTTACATGTGGACAGTGGTAATGTATTGTTATATGTGGACAGTGGTAATGTAATATTATATTTGAACAATGGCAATGTATTGTTATATGCGAACAATGATAATAAGGCATCACACTACCTCATGTAGTGAATAAATATTAATGAGGGCACAAGAGAACTGGTTCCTGATCCAGTACACTTATACATGACAGCTACACCTGGCACATACACAAGGCAAATTCATGTTATTTCCGTACTAAAACTTGAGTCTGCCTTAGAGGACAACAACCCACAAGATAGGGTGAGAGGGGGATGCCATGGAGAAACTCGGGGGGGGGGGGGGGGGGGGGGAGTTTGGGGTATATGAGAGGAGGTATTGGCAGGTATGTCATAGTATCATCATCAAGTGTCTTGCTGAGTGGCATGTGCAGTCATGCTTCGCCCCAGCTCGTGTTCTTCAGAAGACTATCAATTCATGTATTATCTTCGCCGGCCATGAGGAGCAGCTATCAATCATCTCCTCTCATGCCTTGTGTCCTATCTCTCTGTCTATTAATCTTCTTTGTTTTTTGCAATGTGTTTCTTTGTTTATTTTCTTACACTATGGCCAACTAGTTAAACATGTTCCTGAGTTTGTCTAGCACTCTAGTAACGGAGATTACTGGAGAGACTACATGTCACATGGGAATATTGGAGAAATCACATGTCACATGGGATTACCGGAGAAACCACATGTCACATGGGATTACTGGAGAGACTACATGTCACATTGGATTACTGGAGAAACCATATGTGACGTGGGATTACTGGAGAAACCACATGTCACATGGGATTACTGGAGCGACTACATCTCACATTGGATTACTGGAGAAACCACATGTCACATGAGGTTACTGGAGAAACCACATGTCTGATGAGATTACTGAGGAAACCAAATGTCATGTGGAATTACTGGAGAGACTACATGTCACATTGGATTACTGGAGAAAGCACATGTCACATGAGGTTACTGGAGAAACCACATGTCTGATGAGATTACTGAAGAAACCACATGTCACATGAGATTACTGGAGAGACTACATGTCACATTCGATTACTGGAGAAAACACATGTCTGATGAGATTACTGAAGAAACCACATGTCACATGAGATTACTGGAGAGACTACATATCACACTGGATTACTGGAGAAACCACATGTCACATGAGGTTACTGGAGAAACCACATGTCACATGAGGTTACTGGAGAAACCACATGTCTGATGAGATTACTGGAGAGACTACATGTCACATTAGATTACTGGAGAAAGCACATGTCACATGAGGTTACTGGAGAAACCACATGTCTGATGAGATTACTGGAGAAACCACATGTCTGATGAGATTACTGAAGAAACCACATGTCTGATGAGATTACTGGAGAAACCACATGTGACATGAGATTACTGGAGAAACCACATGTCACATGGGATTACACCTTTTGGATTTCGATGACAAAATTATTTATAAGCAATTTAGGAAACAGCAAAAATTCCACAACAGCTTCTTATGGGATAAAATGTACAAAAGACAGCCCCTGAACATATGAAAAATAATGTTTATCATCAGCTTTCACTGCAAGAACAGGTCGTACGTTCTAGACTGAAGATGACACCAGAGATTTAAATACCATTTACATCACAAGTGTGAGTTGGTTCATTTTTCTTTGAGAATGTGGCAATAGCCCAAAGACAACCAGACAACTTCACTCCACCAGAAACTTCATGAATGTCCTGAGCCAGACACTGAGGACCACTTTCATCAGACAGATTAACGCTGGGATCTGAACATGAGCTGATAGAAGATGAATACCCTTTACAACAGGTATTATTGTTTGGGATGTACAGAAGCCTCAAACTGCAGCTTTATATTAGATGTGCCAACAGGCGGGCATACAAGAGAAGCCACACAAGCATGTGGGCCTACAAAAAGCCACATAATGTGAGCTTACATACAGGTCTCAAAACAGGTGGACTTTCAAAGAAACCACAAAACATCTAGGCTTACAAGAGAAACCTCAAAACATGTGGGCTTAGAACAGAAGCCATAAAACATGTGGGAATACAAAAGAAGCCACAATAAATGTGGACTTACAGGAGACACATAAACCTGTTAAATGTTAAAGGTGAGATTGATTTCATTGCACAAGGTTTACCCCCATATGGCTCGATCTCTCTGCGCGGAACAGAAAGACGACAGCCCAAACACAAAGCTTAAACTCTGTCGCTTCAATGATGAGCACCCCACTCACTCTAACAATCATAAACAGTTGATGAAACCAAAGTTTGTGCAGTTGAAAAATAAACAATGAGACACAACTCGTCTAAACTTCTCAAATATCACAAAGTGCTGGACATTAACAAACTAAAACTGAAATTACAGATACTTTCATGAGCGGCAAAGAAATTAACAAACTGAAATTATAGTGGTTGGGAAAGAAATTAACTTATATTCAATTTATAGTGGTCGGGAAAGAAATTAACTTATATTCAAATTATAGTGGTCAGGAAAGAAATTAACTTATATTCAAATTAAAGTGGTCGGGAAAGAAATTAACTTATATTCAAATTAAAGTGGTCGGGAAAGAAATTAACAAACTAAAATTGAAATTATAGACACTTTCAAGCCCGGGAAAGAAATTAACACACTAAAATTGAAATTATAGACACTTTTGTGGTCAGGAAAAAAAATTAACTAAAACTGAAATTGTAGGCGGTCTCATGGTTGGGAAAGAAATTAACAAACTAAAATTGAAATTATAGAGCTTTTGTGGTTGGGAAATGTATGTAAATTCATTACGCCACAGTATGTTTTTTTTTTAAATTCTATAGTTAACAAGTCAACTACACATTGAGAACATATGGCTCGTGTGATTAACAAGTCAATCCATACACTGAGAACATATGATTCATGTGATTAACAAGTCAACATATACATTGAGGACATATGATTCATGTGATTGCCAATATCCCACATGCTTTATTATTCCCCAAAATACAGAACAACATATATACTGAACAAATTATTTATGAGTTCTGGAACATGGCAAAAATATTTGTAATTACAAAACATGGTTAACAAGGACTTCCATATAAAACATATGTTCACAAAATATGATTGTGAGACGTGTCTAGCAGCATATGCATTCATAAAATGTTATTAATGAGGACTTCCGTATGATACATACATTTTTGGAAAACATGATCAATGAAGCTTCCATACAAGATACGATTTCACAAAATATTCTTAATGAGGCCTTTCATAATACATTCATTTTTAGAAAATGTGATTCACAAGGCTTTCCAGATAACACAACCATTCACAAAACATGATCCATGAGGGCTACCATACAACAACAAAAGCCCACCTACCCACACACACACACACAAGACTTCAGAGGTCCCAATCAAACAAGATTATGAAGATCAATCATAATCCAATCGTGTGCAGGACCTCCCTGGCTCCTATTTACAGTATATTTATATTTGATCCAGCAAGATACAAGGATATATCATTTGTCCATACCTGAGGACAAAATCGTTCTATGCGAATCAAATTGGTATGTAAATGAACCATAATGTATATTTTTTTCAATTGTTAATTCAAAACAAAAAAATGAAAATAAAGCCATAATGGAATCTAAAACAGAAGAGATTGCATGGATGTACTTTAGTCTGAGAGGGAGAGAAAGGGAGAGAGGGGATGAGTAAACAAGATGGAGAGAAGATAGGACAAAAAGAGGAAGGGTAAGCTAAAGTGTGTATGGGGGACAGAAAAAGAGAGATAGACATAAATATGCAATGAACCATGAGAGATAAATCTGAGATTTAAAAAAAAAACATGTTAGTTGCATATCCTTTACAGGAGGTAGCAGTCAACTCCAGTATTTTTTGGTTGTTTGTGGTTCCTGGGCAAGTTTACGTTCAGTAGTTTGCCATTGCTTTCTGAACGACCGGCACTCATACATGGAAACCAACACAAGGCAGTCTGCTGCCAAATCGCCCGCA
This sequence comes from Cepaea hortensis, assembly GCA_963921405.1. Classification (NCBI taxonomy): domain Eukaryota; kingdom Metazoa; phylum Mollusca; class Gastropoda; order Stylommatophora; family Helicidae; genus Cepaea; species Cepaea hortensis. The sequence goes on along the minus strand of OY992876.1, from coordinate 445,632,277 downwards.
GCTGTGTTTCGAACATGATTATGCGGGATTACAAATTGTATCTGTTACCCCTTCACCACACTGCCATCCAAGATGAATAAAATTAGATAAAATGTGAGGTGATGAGAGATAGATTTAAGAAGATGAATCATTAGAGGCAGATCTGAGATAAATAAAGAGAGATAGATCTGAGATTAATAAATATAGGTAGATCTGAGATGAATAAGAGAGATAGATATGAGATGAATAAAGAAAGAGATCTGCGATGAATAAAGAGAGAGAGAGAGTGTCTTAAAGTGCCTGTCCGCTAAACGCAACTGGAGCAAACACAAAAAACATCATCGAAAAATCGGAACTTGATAAGAGAACGATTCAGAACAGCATACTCAAGTGAAGCGAACGATTTTCCAGACGTTTATTTCCACCACCGGTAACAGGATTAAAACTCTGGCAGAAAAGCAGGCTGATCCCTAACCACAGGATCGGCACCTACTCAAATACATCCACCCCTGAGCTCCCAAACCAGCTCGTCGCCCTTGAAGCCTTCCTATCCATTCTTCAGCTCAATTTCTTGGATATTCAGTCTAGGTGGATTTCCATTCCCGATCCATTCACTGTTGTCGCCTCAATAAATTCCTCTCCGGAGTCCCAGCTGTTTCATCCTGAAATCACGGCATCCAGGTGTCACCTTCACAGCGAGCCTTTCAGAAACACATCTTATCCGTATCACCAAGTCTCAGCGTCTCCTGTTGCTGTCTCATGATGTTGTCCACATCGGCCTTAGTTTCTCATGTGGTCATCTAGTTTTCTGGGAAAATCCAGTTTCCTAATTGGTGGCGTGCCGCTATGTGGCAGAGAGATCTGAGGTGAATAAAAAGATATAGATCTGAGGTGAATAAAGAGAGACAGAACTGAGGTGAATAGAGAGAGAGATCTGAGATGAATAAAGAGAGATTGATCCAAGCTGAATAAAGAGAGATAGATCTAAATGAATAGAGAGAGAGAGAGAGAGAGAGAGAGAGAGAGAGAGAGAGAGAGAGAGAGAGAGAGATCTGAGATGAATAAAGATAGATGGAGCTGAGGTGAATACAGAGAGATAGACCTGAGATGAATAAAAAGATATAGATCTGAGATAGAGAGAGAAAGAGATCTGAGGTGAATAAAGAGAGAAACAAGACCGAGACATGGGGAGGTAGGGGTGGAGGAGGGCGCACAGTGCAGAAACAGAAAATCAGTCTGATACAAGACAGCAAGAGAGATGAGATCAACACAAAACAAGCAAAACATTGTACATCGTAGCAAGAAAACATAAGTTAATAGCAACATCAAATACAAACAATAGGCAATGATATATCATAGCATCAACATCTGGGATTCAGCATATATATATATATATATATATATACATCACTGTTGATGAGTAATTATCTTGGTACATACACACAAATACTCGTACACACACAAAACATACAGGTATATAGACATGCACGCTGATACTCGTACACACACAAAACATACAGGCATACACACTGATACTTATGCACATACAAAACATACAGGCATCCAGATATATATACTGATACTTGCACACATACAAAACATACAGACAGATATTTATGCACATACAAAACATACATGTATATAGAAAAACACATATGTGTGCATATTAATGTACACACACATACATGCTTTTATTTGCACTATGTGAAGAATTTACTTTAATCAATATTTAGGAAAGACAAATACATCGTTTTTCAATATAACCTTCCTGCTGTTCAATACATCTTGTCCATTTGTCAACAAGCTTTCAGATTTCCTTATTAATATTGAGTGATGGTATCTAGACCAACCTTAGAGAAATGAAGACCAACTTGCAAAGAGGACTGGAAAGAGCGCATGAAAGATCTTTACATCAACCCCCAACACTTCACTGAGGTAAATGTGGAGGAAGAGAAGAGGAAGAAATGACAATTATATAATTTTCCAACATAATCTCCTTGCTTTTAAATAAATTTTATCCGTGTGAACGGGCTTTTGTATTCCTTTATTAAAGAATTTTTAGGCCATGCTGGGAGCCATGAGTGCACCGCTGTCTTCATTGCTTCATCAGAGGTGAATCTTTGTCCTCAAAAAGCTGTTATTTTCATTGCTTATTTTCATGTTGTTTCTGACAATTTGTGTTTCCTAACAGGAGATTACAATTTCTACAGTCTGAGTGCAAATAATTTCTTGTATTTACTGTTATATGTGTGTGTATATATATTCATTGGCACCTTACCGTCTTGACAGACGATAGTTTGTGCTTTAAACAGGCATAATAACTTTTACCTATGGCAGTAGCGAGTGTGACTGATAAGGCGAATTTGCATTGTAAATGTCCGTTCACAGTGGGTGCATGTGAACACGTGGTCATTTCCACCATCGTGCACCATCTTACGTCTCACACGCTCGGTGTGTGACTTATCTGCAATAATTTTCTCCTTTGTACACACACACACACACACGCGCGCGCAAGTGCAATATCTATGTACATACAAATGCATTGCTTACACAATCATACAAATACATACATATACATATATACATTAATTGCTCATAAAACCATATATGTACAAACATAACACATGCATGCTCATACAATGACACATATGCAAACACATACACAATGCACACAAATACAGATACACACTTTATATTCTTCCACAGTCACACATACACACCATACATAGATAGAAACAAACACGCATTAAGAAAGATGCATTCAGAAATACATAAATACAAACTTACACACATACATATGTATGTATGTTTACTCACATGCATATGCATGAACAAAGACATGCGTGCATACATATTATACACACGTGGATAGGCATGTACGTATAGAGACACACGTATGGGACAGTCGGCCAGACAGTAGCAATGCCAGGAATGTAGCAGAATGTTCCAGGTTTGGTGTCAATAACACGGTCTGACATCAACAAGGCTGGGCGAAGTCATGGTCAGCTGGGCTGGACACCTCAATCAACAACTCACTCACAAACATTCCCATTCTCTCTGTCTCTCTCTCTGTATGCAAGTGTGATGGAGAGAGAGAGAGAGAGAGAGAGAGAGAGAGAGAGAGAGAGAGAGAGAGAGAGAGAGAGAGAGAGAGAGAGAGAGAGAGAGAGAAGAGAGAGAGAGAGAGAGAGAGAAGAGAGAGAGAGAGAGAGAGAGAGAAGAGACATTAAAAAGGAGATTGAGACCAGACAAAAAATATAGAAGACAGATAACACAGGATAGGCAAACAATAGACAAAGAAAAGTAGGGGGAGGGTGGAGAAGGAAAAGCAAGAAGAAATAAAGACGGGGAGACAGAGACACAGAAATAGTCATGGAGGCAGGGGAAGACAGAAAGACAGAGGGAAGAGAAACAGACAGGGGGGGGGGGGGGGGGGGGGGGGGGGGGGAAAGAGAGAAAGAGATAAGGAAAAAGAAGACAAAAGAAATGCAGCAATAGATAAAGAAAGAGAAGAAGGACTGAGAGGGGAAGACAGAAAGAGAGAGAGAGAGAGAGAGAGAGAGAGACAAGCAGACATGAAAATACAGAAAGTAAGAAGAAAGAGAACAAGAGAAATGGAGAACTTCCAAACAATAACACTCAACATTTCAAACAATGTTAGCAAGGGAAGCAAGTTGCTTCAGCTTCAACACGATTTCTCACAAGTACTGAAGAGTTATCTACATGAAGCCCTTCTCAATACTCAATCATAACAAATAAAAATAACACATGAGAAATAAGAAAGAAAGAGGGCGTACACAGATAAATATTGATGATAAAGGTGTTAATGTAATAATAATAATAATAATAATAATAATAATAATAATAATAATAATAATGTAAAAAAAGTAACATCTAATAAAATTAACAAAAAAGATTGTGTGTGTGTGTGGGTGAAAATGGACAGAGAGGATATACTTAGAAACATCACAACAAGAAGACAGATAGAGAAATTATAACAAATAATAATAATAATATAGCAACACAGCAAACACACACTGTAGAAAATCAAAAAATAGTATCAAAATTAGGAAAAAACTGCTGATGAAATGAAACCGAAAAAAGAATGAGCACAAATCAACTAGGAAGCGCTACAAAAAGAAAGACTCACACAGACACAAGTAATCCTGTCAACAAAAGTCAAGTTATCAACAAACAAAAACACAACAACACTTAGCTAGAAACGGAAATATCGCCGTCTCAAATTATTCACATACCTGAATGAAAAAACATAAGACTTGCTAATGAAAGCTGTCAGAACTTAGCGCAGAAATAAGTTTACATACTTTCAAAAATATAACACAATCACAAACATGTGACAGAAAATGTCAAGAGCACCACAAGGAACACAATCACAAACATGTGACGGGAAATGTCTAGAGCACCCCACACAAGGAACACAATTACAAACATGTGATGGGAAATGTCTAGAGCACCACAAGGAACACAGTCGCAAGCATGTGACGGAAAATATCTAGAGCACCTCAAGAAACACAATCATAAACATGTGACAGAAAATGTCTAGACCAACACAAGGAACACATTCGCAAATATGTGACAGAAAATGTCTACAGCACCACAAGGAACAGTTGAAAGCATGTGATGGAAAATGTCTAAAGCACCCCCACTAGGAACACAATCACAAACGTGACAGAAAATGTCTAGAGTACCACAAGAACACAGTCGAAAGCATGTGATGGGAAATGTCTAACATCAGCACATGTCACCATAACATGCTAAACAAAAGGATGAGACAGGAAAAGTGTCTAACATCAGCACATGTCACCATAACATGCTAAACAAAAGGATGAGACAGGAAAAGTGTCTCCTTCAGCTGCTTGCCTGTTCATCTTTTGTGTGTTTGTCCTTTCCTTCTCTACCCTGGATGTTGAGGTATGGTATCATTTTATTTAGTCTTTCCTCTCTAGCCCTCAGTGTTAAGGTACCATACAACATTGTTTAATCTTTCCTCTTCTACCAAGGCTTTAGAGGTATCCTACATCTTTTAATCTTTCCTGTTCAACCAAGACTTAGAGATATCATACAACATCTTTTAGTCTTTCCACTTCTACCAAGACTGTAGAGATATAATACAACATTGTTAAATCTTTCCACTTCTACCAAGACTGTAGAGGAATCATACATCTTTCAGTCTTTCCTCATCTACCAAGTATGAAGATATATTATACAACATTGTGTAGTCTTTCCTTGTCTATCAAGACTGTAGAGGAATCATACAACATTGTGTAGTCATTCCACTTCCACCAAGACTGTAGAGTAATCATACACATTGTGCAGTCTTTCCTTGTCTATCAAGACTGTAGAGATATCATACAACATTGTGTAGTCTTTCCACTTCTACCAAGACTGTAGAGGAATCATACAACATTGTGTAGTCTTTCCACTTCTACCTAGACTGTAGAGGAATCATACAACATTGTGTAGTCTTTCCACTTCTACCTAGACTGTAGAGGGAATCATACAACATTGTGTAGTCTTTCCACTTCTACCTAGACTGTAGAGGAATCATACAACATTGTGTAGTCTTTCCACTTCTACCTAGACTGTAGAGGAATCATACAACATTGTGCAGTCTTTCCACTTCTACCTAGACTGTAAGAGGAATCATACAACATTGTGTAGTCTTTCCACTTCTACCTAGACTGTAGAGGAATCATACAACATTGTGTAGTCTTTCCACTTCTACCTAGACTGTAGAGGAATCATACAACATTGTGTAGTCTTTCCACTTCTACCAAGACTAGAGGAATCATACAACATTGTGTAGTCTTTCCACTTCTACCAAGACTGTAGAGGAATCATACAACATTGTGTAGTCTTTCCACTTCTACCAAGACTGTTAGAGGAATCATACAACATTGTGTAGTCTTTCCACTTCTACCTAGACTGTAGAGGAATCATACAACATTGTGTAGTCTTTCCACTTCTACCAAGACTGTAGAGGAAATCATACAACATTGTGTAGTCTTTCCACTTCTACCTAGACTGTAGAGGAATCATAACAACATTGTGTAGTATTTCCACCTCTACCAAGACTGTAGAGGAATCATACAACATTGTGTAGTCTTTCCACTTCTACCTAGACTGTAGAGGAATCATACAACATTGTGTAGTCTTTCCACTTCTACCAAGACTGTAGAGGAATCATACAACATTGTGTAGTCTTTCCACTTCTACCTAGACTGTAGAGGAATCATACAACATTGTGTAGTCTTTCCACTTCTACCTAGACTGTAGAGATATCATACAACATTGTGTAGTCTTTCCTTGTCTATCAAGACTAGAGTAATCATACAACATTGTGTAGTCTTTCCACTTCTACCTAGACTGTAGAGGAATCATACAACATTGTGTAGTCTTTCCACTTCTACCAAGACTGGTAGAGGAATCATACAACATTGTGTAGTCTTTCCACTTCTACCTAGACTGTAGAGGAATCATACAACATTGTGTAGTCTTTCCACTTCTACCAAGACTAGAGGAATCATACAACATTGTGTAGTCTTTCCACTTCTACCAAGACTGTAGAGGAATCATACAACATTGTGTAGTCTTTCCACTTCTACCTAGACTGTAGAGGAATCATACAACATTGTGTAGTCTTTCCACTTCTACCAAGACTGTTGAGATATCATACAACATTGTGTAGTCTTTCCACTTCTACCTAGACTGTAGAGATATCATACAATATTGTGTAGTCTTTCCTTGTCTATCAAGACTAGAGTAATCATACAACATTGTGTAGTCTTTCCTTGTCTATCAAGACTAATCATACAACATTGTGTAGTCTTTCCACTTCTACCTAGACTGTAGAGGAATGATACAACATTGTGTAGTCTTTCCACTTCTACCAAGACTGTAGAGAAATCATACAACATTGTGTAGTCTTTCCACTTCTACCTAGACTGTAGAGGAATCATACAACATTGTGTAGTCTTTCCACTTCTACCAAGACTGTAGAGGAATCATACAACATTGTGTAGTCTTTCCACTTCTACCTAGACTGTAGAGATATCATACAACATTGTGTAGTCTTTCCACTTCTACCAAGACGTAGAGGAATCATACAACATTGTGTAGTCTTTCCACTTCTACCAAGACTGTAGAGGAATCATACAACATTGTGTAGTCTTTCCACTTCTACCTAGACTGTAGAGATATCATACAACATTGTGTAGTCTTTCCACTTCTACCTAGACTGTAGAGGAATCATAACACATTGTGTAGTCTTTCCACTTCTACCAAGACTAGAGGAATCATACAACATTGTGTAGTCTTTCCACTTCTACCAAGACTGTAGAGGAAATCATACAACATTGTGTAGTCTTTCCACTTCTACCAAGACTGTAGAGGAATCATACAACATTGTGTAGTCTTTCCACTTCTACCTAGACTGTAGAGGAATCATACAACATTGTGTAGTCTTTCCACTTCTACCTAGACTGTAGAGATATCATACAACATTGTGTAGTCTTTCCTTGTCTATCAAGACTAGAGTAATCATACAACATTGTGTAGTCTTTCCACTTCTACCTAGACTGTAGAGGAATCATACAACATTGTGTAGTCTTTCCACTTCTACCAAGACTAGAGGAATCATACAACATTGTGTAGTTTTTCCACTTCTACCTAGACTGTAGAGGAATCATACAACATTGTGTAGTCTTTCCACTTCTTCCAAGACTGTAGAGGAATCATACAACATTGTGTAGTCTTTCCACTTCTACCTAGACTGTAGAGGAATCATACAACATCTTTCAGTCTGTCCTCGTCTACCAAGATTGTAGTAGATACCATACAACAGCTGTCCCTTCTATCAATCTCTCCTATTCTCCCACAATGTAACACCAAACTGCTGGAGATCAAACACTGCCCAACTTCCCCGGGGTGACCGGCCTGACCTACCTCACCCACCGAGTGCTAACTGGTCTATACAAATCTGGATGTGACACCATATACCAGTCCACCTTCAGGCGTGTAGAAGGGTTCTTGACATTGTTCTACTTACTTTAGTAGGGAGTTTGTCCACCTTCAGGCGTGTAGAAGGGTTCTTGACATTGTTCTACTGACTTTAGTAGGGAGTTTGTCCACCTTCAGGCGTGTAGAAGGGTTCTTGACATTGTTCTACTGACTTTAGTAGGGAGCTGGCACTAGATGATGCTCTACCAAGTAATGTAGAGGTATGTACACTTTTGTTGAGTTTCCTATCCTACCATAAGATATAGAGTTACGATAACATTCCTTGCTTTGTGTGTTACCTTACCTCTAATTGCTGTCTTGGCTGTGATAAGTGCCAATAAATACCTGTGGATTATTTCCTAGAATGGAGGTCACCATGGCCAAATGGATAAGAACTTGTGTTCTTAAACACCCGGTGTGCTGGTGCTGAGGCAAGGGGGTTCAACCCCTACACCGGACAGTTGGACTACAATGTTGACTTCTCGTCCTTTATCTTGGAGGCGTTAATTACAGGTACCTCTGAAGTCGGAGTGGTTTCGCCTGATGGTGAGGGATACTGTTAATAGGGAAGGCTAATCCACATGCTACTAGAAAAAGGAGTGTATGGACTACACTCGAGTTCAAAGTGAGCGAGAGCACACACACAAAAATACAAATTTCCCAGAACTTCTACGTTTGTCACCTTCTACTTACACAAACGGAGAGGTAGCCACACTGACTTCAATATAGCAAACACCCACAACATGTTTAATAGTCTGTCAAACAGACTTTAAATTACACAAAAGCACAACCTTATCTCTAAACAAATGTCAACAAACATAATTAAAGTGTGAAGACAGGCACATAAATATCCCAACTATCTTGCCATCTTGACAGACAATAGTTTTTACACTGCGCTTCATGACTACAACCAATGGCAGTAAGACTAGGGATTGAGTTATATCTCGCCATAGCACAGCTGAATTCTAAAGACCATGTGTCGCCCATGCATCATGATCCCTCTGTCGGCCTGCTAGTTTACTCCAGTGGAAATGTAACACGAATACGTCTGGAAGAAAACAAGCTGCAGAAGCTACTGGATTGGTGAAACAATGCTCTAACTGTCCGCCAAATGAACACAATGAACACATTAATGGTAATCAACGAGATACACAGATAGCATAAGACAGAAGTGAGATGGCAAGAATATATATGTGGACTTTCTGAAAATATTGCAGTTCCAAGTTTTGTATTCACCGAGTTATACGTCATAGTTCAGGTGCCATTTAAAGGTTAGTTTAGAATATCACTGCTACATGCAGATGTTTTAGTACTTGAACTCAGCCACAATGGTGTTAACTATTGAAGAAAGAGTATTTTTGGTGGAAATGTGTTTCTTAACAGTGGCATTTTTGCAAATCACATAATCTCTCACAGAATTTGGGCTGTACGCTCTCACGATCTTACTCCCTGGATTATTACCTCTGGGTGGCTCTTAAAGGAATAGAGTATGAAAACAATCCCCTCACGATAAAAGAAATTCAGGTTTCGATCGTTAAAAACATTAATAACATTACACTGCCCGAACAGCACAAAGTCTTTGACACCATGAAAACGTATCCATGCTTGCCAACTAAACTGTGGTGGATATTTCCAACACCATTTGTGAATAGAACTGTAATGTGGAAATTTTACCAAAAATAAAACATATTATAGCAGTATATGTCGCATGAATCCACATACGGTGACTACAAAACTTGGAACAGCAATAGTTTCAAAAAGTTCACAGTCATAAGAATACAAAAATGCTTGCCTATTGACTGACAATGAAATAAAGTAAATATTATATAATGGAACTATCACACAGTTTTCATAACAAACTAAAAAATTAAAAACTCTGAAAACAAAATACCACAGCTTATCTCTTCATAAACTACTTATGTTTAACCCTTTCTGCCCCTGACAGTAGAAGTTGCTTTAAATGGCTTGCACATAAGTTCACTGAATAACTGTCTAAGAGTCAAAGATAAAACTGTGAACTGATGGGTTAGAATAGAAGCACGTTGTGTGGCACAGAAGCAGTTAAAATCAAACCACTATGGAGTAGGTAAATTACAATTAAAGTAACAGCTAGGATTTATTTAACTACATATCCTTTACAGGATATCGCTATTTTACCCCAACATTAAATGGCTGTTTATGATTGTCAATTGGCAATTTTACAGTCTGCGATAGCCTTATGCATGGCAGGCGCTCATATCATTATAATCACTCAGTTAGGACAGAGTAGGTAAATTACAGGTAAATTATAACCAGGATAAAGAAGGTAAACTACAGTTAAAGTAATAACCAGGTCAACATCATCATCAAGTGGCTTGTATTGCACAGAATGTTGCCTCCACTCCAATCCTTCAAAATGCCTCTCTACCATAATCCAGTTGCCCTGCTTCTGTGGCTATTGTATATACATTCGCTATCACATCTTGAATCCATCTATAACATGGTCTTCCTCTTCTCTGCTTCCCCAGTTTGCCTCCTTCCATGATGATCTTTACCAGACATCCATCTCCTCTTACATGTCTAGTATGCTCCATTCTCCTCAATGTTGTTTGCCCTGACAACCAATTCCCCTAGGGTAGTTCTGCCTGTTCTGTTTCACCCAATGAATTTTAGCTCTCTTCTCTAACACTTATATGAAAGGCGCAAAAGAGGTGGGCTTTACAAGCCACAAAAGATGTTAACTTACCAGAGAAACTCAAAACAGGTGCCCTTGAAAGATAAGTAACAAAACAGGTGAGCTTACAAGAAAAGCCACAAAACAGATGATGTTATAAGAGAAGCCATAAAACATGTGGTTTTACGAGAAAAGCCACAAAATACTGTGGAATTACAAGAAAAGCCATTAAATGTGATCCAGTAAGAGAAGCCACAAAATGTGATCTAATAAGAGAAGCTATAAAACGTGATCTAATAAGACAAGCCACAAATACAGGTGAGCTTACAGAAAACTCAT